>CM041639.1:40485340-40504681 GCA_023333625.1 Bothriochloa decipiens | reverse complement strand
CCGACGTCCCCGTCCCCAAGAAGCCGAAACTCCCGTCGGATCCTGCTCCGGCCGCCGAGGTCCCCGTCCCCAAGAAGCGGAAGCTCCCGACGCCTCCAGTCGCCAAGAAGACTGCTGAGGCGCGCACATCCGCAACCAAGCCCCCCCAGATCCAGTGGCGCCGTCGCCGCCGTCGCCGCCGCTGCCGCTGCTGCACGCTCGAAAATGCAGACCCTCGGCTCCGCGGTAGCAGACGCCGGCAGTGCAGACCCTCCGCTCCAGGACGCGGACGCCGACGGCCAGACAACGAAGCAGGTATACTTTGCTCTGCTCTTCCGAGTTGTGCATCGACAATGCATCCTTTACTGTGTAGAGCTGCATGTGCTTGGTTCTAGTTATGGATAGCAGATAGTTGTATGTTGATGACAGTGCCTGTGCGCCTGTCCCTGTGACTGTGAGCATGCTCAGTTCATCATCTTTTTATTTGTGAAAACTAGATTCAAATCAGGCTGTTTAGAGCATCCAGATATCATGGAAGTTTAATATCAGAGGCCAAGCAACACACTACGTTAGGTCTATCTTGTATAAGCATATATTAAAACATACTCCAGTTCATCTTTTTTGTTGAATAATTGGATGTCACCGGTGCTTTGTCTAATGAAAGATGCAAAGAATATATTATGTGCATATATGCTTTGCATGCCTATCGTTTGGCTTTGTTTCTATAGTAATCACTTCAACATCGCATAACAAAGTTTATGATTTCAACACGGCAGCCCAGCATGCCAAATGTTCCGTTGCATTCTCAACTACATGAAGCTGGATGCTCATCGGCGATCTTCCCTTCAACGCGCAAAGGGCCAATGTCAAAGCAACATAAGTCTTCGGTGACCAAGCGGTTCAAGCCTCCAATGGCAAAGTCCAAGTCTCCCATGGTGACAAGGTCCCCAATGATGAGACTAGTTGTGTCTCCATTGGTTGTGCAGCCAAGGTCACCGGCACTCGGCTTGCGGAGGTTACTATCACACAGCCCTCATAGCCCGCAGAGATCACTGTCAGGTAGCTCATGGAGATCACCGTCACAGAGAACATGGAGATCACCGTCACGCACCCCACGGATCTCACCGGCACAGCCCATGGACGGCATCGGCCCCGGCACGCAGCCCAGTCTCCCATAATCGCGGTAATTGTGGACCTCAACTTTTACACATGATGCATTTCTGTCCAGCTGCAACTATACCACATTTCTTATCATGTTTTGACTGATTCTTATCATGTTTTGACTAATTCTTTTATATTTAATAATGACAGGTACACATGATGCACCGGTCCGGGTGCCAGGCCGGTGCACGTCGGCGTCGGCGGAAGATTTCCGGGCGGCTCGGAGTCGCGAACTGGCACCGACCGACGACCGCTACGGGGTGCCGAGGTGACACATTATTGACGGTCATGTTCCGAGTTCTGACTTCGTTTTTGGAGCTTCCGCTCTACCGTCGGGAAGCGACGTACGGCCTGATGGGGTTGCGGTGGCCTGGTCTGCTGCCTTCATGCGCCGCAAAAACCAGCAGGAGGAGGAAAGCCAACATGTCGGCAGCAAGCTCTGCTGATTTTATCACCGCCGGGTAAATAAAGGCGGATCCCATCTCCTAAAGCATAAACTAAATTTTAGAAATTTTATTAGAGACAACAAATAAACTGAAAAAAATAACTAAAACAATTTAGTCTCACTTGTTCAGAGATGCTAGTGACTAATTCTTCTTGTACTTCTATTTAGAGCCAAACAATCACTAGTCTCTTTTAGCCACTCGGACCAAACACCCCGTAATTAAAGTTTTATTCATGATTTAGCTAATGAAGTTTAGCAAGGGGTAACCAAACATGACTTACATAAAAAATAAATCTGATTTTCTTCTTTTAAAGAAAGCATCCTGGTTTATGAGGTGGGCTAAAGTTGTTGATTAGGCTTAAGACCGTAGGTTCAGGCTTTAGTAAGGCCCTGAGAAAGCTCTTGTGCTTGATTTAGACTTATTTTGGTTGTTTGGGCTTTTCAAATTCAAAGCATGGTAAGGTTTAGGGCCTTTGACGTTTGAACTCTAGAAATCGAGAGAAAATTGTCTGAAACGTCTATCGACCCAACTAGGACTTTGTTGTAGTTTTGTTATCTTCAAGCCTTATAAATTTTAATGAGTTGTTTTCTAACTTTCATGCTTTTTTGAGTAGCAAACAGGATTCTTGCTTTGCAACGAGATACAATACGTATTGAAAGCAAACTTCGTATCATCGTTAAATGTTGAGTTGTTTTAACTCATGTAAGCACGACTCATATGTTCTTGTCACGTAGATACAACGATACGACCTAATAGATATTGAAATAGATCTGTTTATCGACCATTGATAGAAACGAGCCGTTCTAACTTCTATGAGTACGGACATATGAGTCTGGATCATATATAACACACAAAGAGTGTAAATACAATTTGAAAAGTATAAAAAGTGAGACGGGAAAAACTTTCCATCGGTTAGGAAGTAAAAGAAACAACCTTCAACGATACCTAAATAACTTAATAATCCGCATCACACCAAGCCGGCCAGTATCATATCTAGCGAGATACCTGTCATCAGATCATGCTGCCACTCACTATCACTAGTCCACTTATTTGACTTATCTTCATATAGCGGAGACAGAAAAACATCATCTAGAATACGGCTACGCTATCAACTGTCAAGTTATTTTAGGCTATCGTATTACAACTTCCCTCGGTTGTAACAAAATATAGGAAAACAATATCATCCTAATAAGGCGCCATTTAGCACCTAGAAACTTCACTGGTAAAGTAGCTTTTATTTTAGTCGTATAAGCGGCTCTATCGTTTGGCGAAACAATTTTACATGTAAAGTTTCTTAAAACGAGCTCTCGTAAAAATCCTTACCAAGTCGAAGCTAGAACGAAAACTACTTTTAGCTTTATCTCACATTGATCCTTGGTAAGAGCATGTTCTATCAAGTTTCACATGTGATTATTTAAAAGTAGCAGATTGGCACAAAATAGTTTTAAAATGTGTGTCAAACGGAGCTTAGAGAAGATTGCTACTCTTTTTGGATTGTTCAGTTGACAATTTTTGTGGTTGATACGTTGATTTATTGTGCGAGAAAACACTGTACCATAGTTATAATGTGTTTCAAATCGGTTTTTTCTCGAATACGCAAAAGACTTATACATCTTTGTATTTAAGTAGAAAAGAATTTTTACACCCGCGCTTTCGCGCGATCCTGGAAGTTAAGATATTACATGAAACGTCACTCTCGTACATTTACTCCTAAGCGGACTACTCATGAGTTAGACAAATTAGAGTGCGTGCACCGGCTCGGTTCCATGGATCGAAGGTGGCGCTCATGCGTGGGCACCGCGTCGCTCGCAAGGCCGTCGTGTGCGCACGAGGCCGGGGATGAGCTCCGCATCGACTCGGCGTCCGAGTCATTGTGTTTCAAATCGTTAGTTGGTTAATTTTTTATACGTAGATTTTACTATGTGTTTAGATATAGGAGTACATTCTGGCTAGACACAAAACAGGACAACCTTGCGAGGAAAGGATCACAATTTGCAGAATAACAATCGGAGGCTATGTCCAAACCGGTTCCTCCTGCACGCGCATCACGGAATACCGACACGAGTACACGACGGCCGGCTGCGGGTGCGAAGCGGGCTCCAGGCCAAGCTGCAACCAACAGCCAGATCCGTCCAGATCCAGGCTCACCCGTCTGGCACGCGGCGCGGCCGGCCGGGGGCCCCACGCCACGACTCACCCGCTCCCCTCGTGAGAACTGCAAAACCACACGGCCGCATCCAGTGGGACTCCCTGCCACTGCCAACAACCACCTCTCCCGATCGGGCGAACTCACTCAAATGATCAGTCCCCTCCGCCTCCGTGTCGTCCATTGCCCAACTCCCCCACGCCCTCAGGTAACCGCCTCATCGTCATCTTCCCCACGCGATCTCGCTCGGCCTCATCTTATCTATCTACCCTACCCGTCGGCACACGGGTTTGCGGAGGGAGTCGTGACGGTGGTTCTCTTCTGTGCCGCCTCTGCACTTCTGCAGGGAGAGTGGGTTGCGTACAGGCGAAAGGCACGCGCCGCCGCTGCAGCGCGAGCCTCTCCGCCCCGCCGGTCGCCGCCGCCGCGGCGCAGATGGGCTCGTCGTCGGAGCCGCCGCTGTCGAGGGGCGGGCTGTACGCGCACGTCGAGCCCTACGACTCCGGGTTCCTCAAGGTCTCCGATGTCCACACCATCTACTATGAGCAGTCCGGCAACCCCCAGGGCCATGTGAGCCTCCAATTCCTTCTTCTCTCTGTTGAATTTGATATATCGGAGAATTTTGATAACCCAGTTCACTGAACCTCATACACCCATCGGAGAATTTGCTAGAACTGTATGGTAACCACTCTGCCCGTATGAGACGAGCTTCGATCTCATCCCGTCAAATTTGCAGCCGGTGGTGTTTCTCCACGGGGGTCCCGGAGCCGGCACGTCGCCTGGCAACAGGAGGTTCTTCGACCCGGAGTTCTACAGGATCGTTCTCTTTGACCAGGTCGGTCATCTTGGTGACTCGTGCAAATTTTTTTAATCATAACCATAACCAAAGGGGGGGTGGGCTGTTAGTCCTGACCTGTGTTATGGTTTGATGATTGCAGAGGGGTGCAGGCAGAAGCACTCCCCACGCCTGTTTAGAGGAGAACACTACTTGGGACCTGGTGGCTGACATTGAGAAGCTCAGGGAGCATCTTAACATCCCGCAATGGCAGGCAATTATCTTCTTGTTTTTTTTTTTTTAACAACATTGATTGATTACTCGCTCTTCAGTGCTGGGACTCAATGATGCTGGACAGTGTAGGTGTTTGGTGGTTCATGGGGAAGCACCTTGGCACTTGCCTACAGCCAGGAGCACCCTGATAAGGTGATTGATTTTGTTGTCCGATGTCTTCTTTGTTTCAGCTTGAAGCTCTGATTAGTTAGAAAATAATAATTGTGCAGTAGATCTCACTAACACTCCCTGGATGCTCACTAGGTCACTGGCCTTGTTCTGAGAGGAATTTTCATGCTTAGGAAAAAGGAGCTTGATTGGTTCTATGAGGGCGGTGCAGCAGCCATTTTCCCAGATGGTTTGTACTTTTGTTTTTATGTTCTAAACCAAAAAAAAAAACCTTCCTTAAATGTTACCATGTATTTCTTCAGTGTTCCATAATGGTTCTGGCAACATATATTAACTATGTTAAATCTGTTTCAGCAATTATAAAAAGGGCGTACCCAATGCCGTAGGCTCCCGCACTGCGGGGTCTGGGGAAGGGAAAATAGCCAGCAGCCATCCCTGCACAAATGTGCAGAGGCTGGGGCTTGAACCCTGGACCTCTTGGTCACAGGCGGTAAAGCTCTACCGCTTGCACCAGGGCCGCCCTTCCTGTTTCAGCAATTATAGTTGAGTTTAAATGACATATTGTCAATGCAATGTGTTCTATTTTTTTATCTATTAAAATCATTTTACTTTCCGGGTTTATGAAAGAAAAAACATCGGTACATAGATGTATCGCCTTATCGCCTTGAAAACATTGTATGTACCTTATTTTGCTTTGAGTACATTAATAACTTCAGTTTTATATCTGCAGCATGGGAACCATTTAGAGACTTTATTCCTGAGGATGAAAGGAGTTGTTTCATAGATGCGTATAACAAAAGGTTAACTTCATCTGATCCTACTGTTCAGGTAGCCCCACATTATTCCTTGTGAAAGTAAATATATTATGATATATTTCTGGTGCCTTCCCGTAGCTTTTTATCTGCATCATTACTTAAAAAGGAAAGATTCTGGTGGTGCCGCACTATTATTTTTAATAAACAGACATTTTCCTTTTCCCAATTAGGTTGAAGCTGCTAAGCGCTGGACGATGTGGGAGATGATGACTGCGCATCTTATCCAAAACAGTGATAACATTAAAAGAGGAGAAGATGACAACTTTTCACTGACAAGTCCTCTCACACAAGCATCTGTACTTTTCTTTGTAACACTAGCACCATTTCAATTTCTTTTGTTTCCCCTGCTTAGCTATATTGTGTTTTTTCTTGTTTTCATTCTGATTTTAGCTCTCTACATAAATTCAAAGAAGAATGCCTTCTAAGGGACCTGCAGTGTTTTTCTTGAATTCTATATATTCTCAATATTACTCTGGACTTAAAATAGCAACAATAAGCAATAATTGTATAAGCACAGTTTGGAAAACCTACTCCCTAGTGCTAATAAACTACTGCCACAGATGGCTGTAGAAATCTGAGCAGCTTCTAGGTTTAATCCGCCAAACAGTTTTATTTTATAAAGAAGTGATTCTTTGCTAGCTTCTTGTTCACTTCCGGCACATAATCACTTTACATATAATTTATCCTAGCGAAACACTTTCAAGCATAGAATCACTTGTCTTAGAGAATCACTTCCCGCATATAACAATCCTAAAGCTACAAAGAGCAACATATTTTTTATAGGACATATTTTAGTCGACATTTTATGATTTATGTGGTCAAATTACTTACTCTTTTTTTTATTTCTGATGTGTGGTTCAATGTTTTTCAGGCATTTGCAAGGATTGAAAATCACTATTTTGTGAATAAGGGATTTTTTCCCTCGGACTCATTCCTATTGGACAACGTTGATAAGATCCGACATATTAAAGCTTTTATTGTACAGGTATCTTTGTCAATGAGGTTTGCTGTTTTCACAATGTCCATGTGCGTCTGCTAGAAGCCAATACGTCTTATAGTTTGGAACCGGAGTAGATTATATTTCACAAATCAAAGTGCATTGCCTTTAACTCTTCATGCTTGTATACCTTGTCTTTGGATGGTTTCCTGGATAGTTTGGAACTCAAATCCATGATAGATATCAAATTGGTAAAATATAATTGTGCCTGCGCCTGAGCACTTTATGTTGCAGGGACGATATGATGTTTGTTGCCCTATGATGTCTGCTTGGGATCTTCATAAGGCTTGGCCTGAGGCAGAATTCGAGGTAAAATGATCTTCCAGTCATTCCTCCAACTACTATCTATATGACATTCATGTCAGAACTGCAATTTAATAGGATGTTATATTGAAGCACCAAAATAGTTTTTATAAAGAGTTTTGGTTGTGAATGAACCGGTGCCAGAAATTGGTGTCATACTATCATCCATTGTTTTCTCATCATCAACATAAGACATAGTCAAGCAATGACAAACTTTTAAAGTCACAAATAAGAATTCTTTTTCTAGTATATATGGCTTCGACACTGAAGCAGGAAGACATGGTGTGTTTTGTACGTAGTGTGTAGCTCTAAGTAGTTTAGACATGTCTATTTGACTCGGATTTGCCATGAATAATCATGCCTCAAACATGTTTGGCTTGCTTTGACAAAGAGAACATGCTCTGAGGATGCTAGGCCAATGAACATGCATCATAGAGGCCACAGCATATTTTGCTTAGATAGCTGCACACGATCACTTTTTGGTAGAACTGACATTTTTTCCCTTTTATGAAACTCATGGTTCAACGTTTGTAAAGCTTAGGCAATATTCATAAAGGACCTTGGCAAATTCACCAGATTTTTTACAATTGTTATGCCTCAACATCGATAATTTGACCACCTTAACTCCACTGGATGCAGGTGGTGCCAGATGCAGGGCACTCGGCCAATGAAGTAGGCATCGCTGCCGAACTGAGGTCAGCCACCGAAAAGCTGAGGGACTTGTGCGCAAATGAGCCGGCGAAAGGCAAGTTGCACCTCTCTATCTGATGATGAAATGCAGAGGATGGGAATAAGAGCCCGATTGTAATGTGCTGTTAAACAATGTCACTGTCAAATATCCCTTTCATAATTAGAGCAGGCTTGACTCCAGGGCATATTTTTGAACTGCTTTTTTTGTTTGCTCGCTCACTGGAGTGTCTGAGGGGTTGAAATTTAAAGATTGGATCAAACCGACGCTGCCATGATGTTAGCATATGCCTGAATTGATCATGAACATACGATTAACCTCATCTAGTTTGACTTGCCGATGAACTCACAGAACATGCTCAAGAACATTCGCGTGCAGAACACGCTCAAGCTTACTTGTATCTTAGTTATACCACATCCTCGGAGAAAATTACAGTTACAGCAATCCTCGTCTAGTAAACTTCTTACATAACACATCAACACAGCACTACAGCAGTCTGGTAAAAGTCAGTCCTTGAAGAGCCTGACGCACTAAGCCTAAAAACCGAAGCATACAACAGATGAGCTAAGGAAAACAAAAGCTGCAGTCACCCCATGCGGTCCCATTCTGTAGCAAATTAACTTGCCGGTTGCCACAACACATACACACCAGTGCATCACGCTTTCACCCCCTTCCAGTTCAGTGTTCTAAGACTCCTAAGCAGCACATGTGCTGCCACACATAAGGTTCCTGCAGGCAAGACAAAAAAAAAAAAAGTTACACCAGTAAATCATTGTTTTTACAGAAATCATTCCCAATGTTGTGTTTTAAGTTTGAACAGAAGTAGATGAACCAGACGGCCTCTTTATCTTTACATAATAGTAATAGTAGGTCTATGCTGGGCTTTCTGATAAATTGACCAATGGACTGCACATTCTCAAGTTTTCACAGATGGATTTTAGGATTTCACTGGATTGAAATCACTATCAGCGGACTACTAATATCATCATGTGGTCAACAAGTATATGGTGGACAGATGAAGCTTACATTATGGAGCATCCGGAGCCACGCCTGTTTTTCTTCCTGGCGGGCATTGCCTCCCTTCTCCGTGGGGGTTGAAGGACCACTTTAATGGCTGTATCGAAGACAGACTTGACATTCTAGTATGGCCAACATATTTAAACAAAAAGTCAGTAAATTTGTCTATTACCAACAATCCATATGTTCTAGCTTTAATTAACCAAACAGCAAACCATATTTGAATTTTGAAACACGACATAACCGACCAAAATCATTCCAGATGGGTCATGACTACCTGCTGGGTTTTGGAACTGCACTCGATGTAAGCTGCAGCACCAATCTGCTTCCTCAGTTCTTCACCCTGCATAACAAGAGGAAGACGAATTAAGGAAAACTGCATCACACTTCTGATAACTATTTGCTGGTAAGACACAGCATTCAGCATTGAAGCTAGGCAGACCATGAAAGAGCGAACCTGTGCCGTCGTGATTGTTGAAGCTCCAGGATGGTCAGACAGGTAGGCTCTGTGGTCACGGAGATCTGGACATTCCAACCAAATCCCTTAATTAGCTATTGAAAGTTGGAAGAACAACCCCGCCAAAGAATGTGGCATTAAAGTCCATGAATTAAGGTCACATTCAGCACACTTCCTCACCTAACTTGGTCCCAACAAGAACAACTGGAACATTGGGCGCAAATCTACGAAGCTCTGGCATCCACTGTTTGTTCAGAAATAGAATGATCAGTTCATAATGCTCCAGCCACCATAACCACATTCTTAAAAGCAGCAAAAACTTCTAGGTATATTGGGCAAAGGTGGCCAGTCGCAAGAAAAAAAAAATCCACTGCAGCTACTTTGGGCAGCACTATTATCATGTGACAAATTTAGATATCTGAAATGATGAAATCTACACTGGAACTTCATTTTTCTTGACTGTATCCTCTCCCTACACAGCCACAAAGTACTTTAACTACAATTCAAGGTTTTCTTGGTTTCTCTATCTACATTCTACGAAGTACGAACACACTATCCATCAGATAAGCAACATGTTGATCCTATCACCATACCTTCTTAAGAACATTCTCATAGCTGGCCCTGCTGATGAGGGAGAAGGCCAGCACGAACACATCTGCGCCCCTGTAGCTCAGTGGCCGCAGCCTGCTGTAGTCCTCTTGCCCTGAACGAAACAGACAAGGAAGGGAACACATATAATTTCAGATTCTGCGCGCATGTAAGCCATTTATAGCCATTAGAAAGGAAGCAGCAGCAGCAGTACCAGCAGTATCCCAGAGCCCCAGGTTGACGATGTTGCCATCCACGGAGACGTTGGCGCTGAAGTTGTCGAACACCGTGGGGATGTAATCCTGTCAGGAAGGAGCCACACGAACAGAGCACCGTCAGTTTGAGCAGCCAGAGAACGGAGGAATGCGTATCGTGAGCTGGCGATCCCCTTGAAGGAAAGGAATGGGGTCAGCCGCCGGACAGGAGCAGATGGAGACCGGTGAGTGAGTAATAAATGCTTACTGCTAATGCTGAAAAGCATCAAACGAACTACTAGGTTGGATTTAAAAAGAAACTGAAAAAATGCGTTGCTTCTACCACTAGACGGCCATTATATTCCCGTACTGGAAGGTGAGGAGAAGAAACGAGGAGAAAAGATGGGGAAGCAAACCTAGCAGAATCTCAAGATTGGAAGGACGAGGACGAGATGGGGCGGCGCGGCGAGATGAGCTGAGCATTTTACCGTGGGGAACTTGTTGCTGGTGTAGCAGATGAGCATGCAGGTCTTGCCGACGGCGCCATCGCCGACCGTGACGCACTTGATGAACTTGGTCACGCTCATCTCTCCCGGCCGCGGCGGCCTCCCTTCTTCTCCCGCTCCGGCAGACCGGCCCTCCGCCCTCGCCTCCTCACACTCTCTCACTCACTCACAGTACGAACAGGCAGCAACAGCTAGTGGCTCCGAGAAGCAGCAGCGAGCGAGCGAGCAGGAAGGGACAGAGACAAAGGCAAGGGACAAGAGCGGAATGGTTGCCTCGTTGCTCGTCTTCTCCAAGAAGGCAGCAGGCCACTCGCGTCGCTCCGCTCCACGCCACGCCACGCCAAGCAACAAAGCCAAGACCACAGAGACAGAGGCAGGCAAGCCAAAGAAAGGCCACCGGCCTGCGGCGCCTCCTTAAAGAACTCGCCGCTCGCAGCTGGCTGCTGCCGCGGTGCTGCCTGCCTGGTTGGCTGTGCGCCCTGCTACCGCTGGCCTAGGGAGGCGTGGCGTAAATGCGAGGCCGCAGGACGGGGAGGGAGACCCGGCCGGTCAAGATTCATCAAGAAGGTCACTTGCCTCGCCGCAAGTGCCCTCCTGAGGCCAGTGGCCCACGCCAGACGAGCTGACAGCTCTGCATCTTCTGACACCCGCCGGTGCTTGCTGCCACTGTTCCTTTTGCCGTGATTACCCATAGATTGCTGCAGCCCTCGTGTTACAGGATCTACCAATGCGAGTAGAAAGAATATCGCAGCAGCACTCGCACAAGGTACACCGGTCATGAATAGGGAGGAACGCCCGGCGCGTGATACTCGGGTGCGCCTCCATTTGTTGTAGATACTCCACGTGAAAGAGCGGAATATTTCAAATTTCTTGCTACTAAAGTAGTAGTAAAATACTCGTGTAGTCGTCGTGTAAGCTTACTAGCTTTACGCGGAAAGCGTTAAGTTTGCTCGAGTCGAGAGCTTCAACGTTCAAATCTGGGGGAGCGTTTTATTCCCCCACGAAAGGAAGCGAAAAGAGTCAAAAAGAAAAGAGCCCGTCGCTGCCTTTGCCTCGCCAGTCGCCTCCACATATTCAAACCCCAGCCCAGCTCCAGGGGTGCCACTGCGGGAGGGACGGGCGGCTGGCCCCACACCACACCACACCGGTCGCCGGCCCGGCCGAGGACCAGCCCTTGCCCCGGCATGCGGAGCGGGTCGGGGATCCTGTCTCCTCCTCTCCTCGTCGGCGTCGCTCGCCTCAAAGCGACCAGTGATAACAAATAGTATTAGTATTGCAGTAGCCATTGGCCTTTGGGACCATGTTTCCCTTCCCCCACGTGCCAGTGACGATAACATCCGTGGTCATGGCTGATGGCTCCTCGAGCTGGAGAGCAAGGCAAGCCGATCGGGCTCGGCTCGCCGGCCCACACCCACGGCCTCTCTAGTCTCTACGGATGGTCGGCTTTATAGTAGTAGAATTAAATGCGCAGAATACCCGTCGCAAGATTTACAACGGCCGATCAACCGGGAAAGGTGGCGCCCACCAGTCACTGACACGGTAGGGACGCGGCGGGCTGGTCCCGCAGGAAGTGGGGTGGAGTTGGTGAAGAAGCGGCGGTACAGTACGGTGCGCCGGTGCAGAATTTGAATGCGCAACGGCCTGGGCAGGTGGCTCCGCTAAGCATTATTTGGTGGTGCGCAGGAGCAGAATTTGAATGCGCAACTGACCGGGAAGTGCCCGGCTTTGTGTGGGCCGTGTCCGTCATGTGGACTCCGGATTGGGCTTCTAAGGTCGGAATCCCGGCTGTGGAGTGCCGGATTCAGCCCGCTCTTTCCCTGCTCGTGGCCCATCTTTGATGCGCCGCACCTGCACCTGCACCTGCACCTGCTCAACAACAACTTTGAGACAATATTTTTAATTTTTGCTATTTTTTTTGCTAAATAGACAAGTTTAAGACAACACGACTAGAACCGATTGACAAGTGGTCCCAAATAAACGGGAGTCGCACCTGCAAATCTCCCGTCGTGCTGGGGTCATGCCGTCACCGGCGCTCGTGCGTGCTGGCGTGTGGGCAGGCAGCGGCGCTCGTGCGTCGTGCCGCCGTGCATCCATGCCTTGGCGCCAGCGTTTCTTTACAGCGCTTTGCTTTCAGTTAACGTTTGTGCATGGTTTGTTTGCGTCTTACTCCTCCTGACACACACCTCGTCAAACTCCTCTACTGCTCCCAGTTCCTCCGCCCGCCACGGCGCGTGCCCAAATGCCGCTGCTCCCTTGGCACCACCGCCGCGCGCCCCCGCGCCGCGGACGGCGCCGACCGCTCCATGGCGGTGTCGCCGACCTGACCTCCTGTCTCGCGGGTTCCCTCCTCCTCCTCGTCGTCGTCACGGCCGCGGCGGTGCTCTGCCTCTCCTCCCTGTCCTCCCGCGCGCACACCCGCAGCCACCACGAGGACGGTAGTGGCAGCCGCAGGGCCGTGCCCGGCGGCAGCGGTGCGACGACGACACCGAGGGTCACGATCTTCTCTGCGCCGCGCCCGCCGCCGGAGGGCTCCGCGCGGCAGGAGCTGGCGGTGCGCTCCTGGCTGGCGCTCCCGGGGAACGTCAGTGTCGTGCTCCTAGGCGGCGGCCCCGAGACCGTCGCGCTCGCCGCCCGGCTCGGGGACCACCGGGTCACCGTCGATTCCGCCATTGATTTTGCGTACGCATTCACAAGACCCTTAACATTTGTATCTTTTACGTAGCGTAGGACAAGATCAGCTCGCTGCTCTAGCCCGTTTGTTCAGAGACTTCAGTTGCAGTGTTCATCCATGGTTGGTTTAGGTTCACGGGGACGCCATTCTTCCACTCGATAGTCGCAAGAGCACAAGCCACCGCCGACACCGACATCTGCGTCCTCGTCGACGCCGAGACCGTCCTTCTTCCGGAAATTGTCATCGTATTGGCGCGTTTCAGCAAGGTTGATGCTGATTGGTTCCTTGTTTCTCTGTCACGTAACATCACCGATTTCAATTACCAGCTCGCTGACAATGGAAGCCATTGGGTGCACGCAGATGGCGAAGAAGTGAGCTTGAAGAAGGTACCTTTTCGTCTACCCAAAACCAATGCTACACATGCATTCTCAGATGCTCTGTGCTTGTAGTTGCTGACCAATTGTTATCTGTCTGCATTAGTTGCAGGAGATTGCAGCTGACAAGTGGGCATCAGGGAGCTCTGACAGAGGGCTGATTGTGGCGTGGAACAATCCAAGCAGTGCTTTACATGCAGGAGTTTTGCCTTCTTTTCTGTACGGAAGAGGAGTACACAATCTGTGGCTGGCTCACGAGGTTCTGTCGTCTGAGATGAGGCTGTTCTTTGATGCAAGCAGTCTGGTTCTTGGATTGTATCCTGAGAGTCTTGGCTCCATGCATGACATGACCTCAACCTCGAGTAGGAATGGCAGATTACCTTTTGGATCCTGGGAGTACAGCGTCAATCGTTATCTTGCGACTTATGGCTCGTATTGCTGTCGATTTCCAACAAGACATGTTCCTATGCTGCATAAAGTGGTAAAGCAGTCTGAAGATTATATGCTCAGCAGAGTTGACGGGCTCACATTATCAGATTTTTTCATCAGTAAAGAAGGAAATGCCCATGGAAGAGATAGCCTATGGAAGAAACAAAACATTTCTTTATCTGGATATCTATACAGCTATCCTCCTGAGACCTCATTACCTGAGCTTCCATATTCTTTGGGAATGCTACTTGAGCTTGTCGTTGATAAGAATAGGTCCGTTGTACTTGGTGTGGCTGGAGCAAGTTACAGGGACATGCTCATGAGTTGGGTGTGCCGCTTGCGTCATCTTAGAGTTACCAATTTTATAGTATGTGCCTTAGACCATGAGACATATGAATTCTCAGTTTTACAGGTAATCATTTTCAGTCTCTTCCTTTTCTCTCCTTCTCTCTGTTATTTAACCTTTTTTATACTTTGCAAACCACAGACCACCTCAAGATTTTAATTGGAATTCTAGGGTTTGCCTGTTTTCATAGATCCACTATCACCAAAGAATGTCAGCCTTGATGACTGCCACTTTGGAACAAAGTGTTTTCAACAAGTGACAAAAGTGAAGTCACGGATTGTTCTGGAGATATTAAGACTGGGATACAATGTGCTGTTGAGCGATGTTGATGTTTATTGGTTTGACAATCCAGTGCCATTCTTGTACTCTCTTGGTCCTGCTACATTTGGAGCACAATCTGATGAATACATTGTGACAGGTAAAGTTTGGATCATTACTAGTCACTACCATTTCTTCCTATTTTCTTCTCTTCACAATGAGCACCTACATTTGGCATTACGTCAAATCCAGCTATAAACAGAAGTTAATTTCATTTACATGACCCTAAGTGACACAAACTTTAATCTGGAAATGCAAGTATGGCATAACCATATTGAATAGATAAAAAGAAATATTCTAGATCAGACCTGTTCATTTTTTCAGACTAAGCACCCTGCTATTTGTTGTTGCATCTCATCATTGCTGTTTGTTTACAGGACCAATAAATTTGCCACGCCGATTGAATTCAGGATTTTACTTTGCTCGTTCAGAAAACACCACCATCACTGCAATGGAGATGATAGTAAAACATGCAACCAATTCAGACTTATCTGAGCAACCGAGTTTCTACGATATCTTGTGTGGAGAAAACGGAACAAATCGCATCAGTGACGACAAATGCTTGGAGCCCAACACAAACCTGACTGTTGTGTTCCTGAACCGGGACTTGTTCCCCAGTGGTGCTTACAAGAGTCTATGGGAGAAGCATGATGTACGGGCAACTTGCAAAGAGCTTGGCTGTTTCATCATTCACAACAATTGGATAAATAAGAGGAAAAAGAAGCTCCACCGACAAATGTCATCTGGGCTTTGGGACTACGATCCTAGCTCTAGGCAGTGCTTGCACGAATGGAGTGACAGAAATATCTTCAGAATGATAGGGCAATTCCATCTGTTTGAGGACACTAACCGTTAGTGGCTTCCAACCATACGTGATGATATGGCATATCTTAATACGGAACGCCTATATATATTCATATATATAGTATATATTCACAAATCTGAACCCTATTATATTCATGATAGTTATTTTGTGATTGAGAAAAAATATTTGCCACAATTTGAATACACATAAAGCACATTTTTTTGCACTTAGTATACTGGTCAACTTATTAACCTTCATCACCTGTTCAATTCGCTTATTATGTGAATGGATTTATCAATATGTTCCATTGGACTTTCCGCAGTTATATACAAGCTAAAAACAGTAATTGAACATTGTGTTTGGCCCCAGCCTTATGCAACCAGGTTTCTGTAATTTTCAGAACAGAATAAGTAATTCAGCATTCAGTTCAGAGGCAAGACGCAAGAGCTTCGCTTGATGTTCAGCTCAGCATCTGGATGGTTGACCGGCTCAGAGAAAAATGACATCGTTTCACAGAACATGGTGGGATCAAGGGTACAGATAGAACTCTTTAGTGTCCAGATTTCCTTCATCAGAGCTTGCAGCTCATTGGAGCAATAAAATCAACAGGAAAGCACATAAAATCGTTAATCACTTGTCCAACAACGACATAGGGGTTTCTTAATTCTGATTGCAAAAGGTCGACAGCTTATTACAATTCTGCATCGTGAAACTACAAGATCTCACTTCATCTTTGCTTCTGTAAACAGAACATGCCTGTTAACACGGGGATCGTACTTTCTAAATTCAAGCTTCTCAGTGATCCGCCGAGGGTTCTTGCGCTTGACATAGAAGAATCCAGTCCCAGCTGCAGAAACCAGCCTGATGAAGATTGAGGCACGCTTTGCCTTCCCCATGAATGATTATAAATTTGTAGCTCAAGGAACTGAAAAGAGGGCCAACAAAAATATACGATCAGAATTCACAGAGGTAAAATTCAAGGTTGCCATATTCAAGAGAGACAACACAATGCACCAGGCAAACAGTAGAGCAAGCAAAATTTGTACATACAGAGTAAGTTAATAAATAGCCATAGTATATATAATACTAATAATAAATCTCAAAGGATTATGTGGATAATTCAAAACCTACATACACAACAAAATCACCAGGGTAAAACCAACCCTAAGGCTTCGTTTGGAAGTCCAAACCCCCGTGGGTTTCCCCGTCACTTTCGCCGGGCACGAAGCCCTCGCGGAACTCTGTCCCAGGCCTGATTTCCCGTTCATTTGGGAGCTCACTCCGAGAGGGAGGGTGACCCCTATCCACGCATATTCCAGGGCAGTTGATCCCCACGTCTCAGGCACAAGGCAAGTCAAGCGTTTGCGACGAAGCGCTGCACGCAGCCCACTGCACCGCCTCGGCCTCCTCCTCTGCTCCATGCTCAGCAGGGAATAACCACTGCTCAGAGCTCATCTTCCAAATAGAGGAATGGGACAGAGGAATGACGCCCAGGGAAACGAACTGCTACTAAAAACCCCGCAGGGGTGTCCCTAACCTGGGTTTTTTTTCTGCCCCCCTGTGCTCCCAAACTAAGCCTAAATAGTAAGCCGTCCTATCATATCCATAAGTGTCTTGCTATCCTTCTTGAAATACAGATCACAAAAGAATCTATGCAGCTATCCTTATAGCGGGGACATCTTTTCATTAGAAAACTACCAAAACATGAACTAATTATTCAGAGGTATATCTGATAATGGGGGGACAATACAAGACAATGGTTGGCAATTTGAGCAGGAAAATGATCCGATCACTTCTTTTCCCTCATTTATGCAGTGCAACATGAGCATGATTAATCTCTCGTACTAAAAAGGCTTACGAAGAATCGTTCACACCACGATTCAGTGTGCCTCCGACTCGCCACCTCCCCGATTCCACACACCCCACTGATTCCCCCGCGCTGAGCGTGCGTACTGCCCCTCTGACCCGCTCGACGACAGCAGCGCGGGCGCAGCACTCTCCAGATCCGCCCTCGCCCGCTTGGCCCTCGACGCAGCCGCTGAGTCCATCACGCCCCACCCGGCAGCAACTCCCTCCGGCCGGCCAACGAGGAGCAGGCGCAGCCCTGCCTAGACCGACAGTAGGAAACCCGCCTAGAGAATGGGTGCGATACCTGGTGGTGTTGGTCGCCGGCGAAGTGGCTGACGAAGACCTGGCGAAGGAACCAACGAGGCTAGACCCGAGCACGTGGTGTAGGGCGGCGGCGGTAGCCTAGTTGCGCTACGAGAGGATGCGCGCGGCGACGGCAGCGGTAGCCGAGTTGCGCCAGCAGAGGATGCGCGCGGCGGCGGTGGATGGGAGAAGAAAAGGCTGGTGGTGAAGGACACCCTAAAAACTCATACGGGCCTGGAGCAGGCCTGAGTATCGGCCCAGAGGTCAAAATTGATTTTTTTTCTTCAAATGAAGTCTATTTGGATGTTGTATAGTTTCCTAATCTGTAGTGTTGATTGACAAAATATTTTTTTTATATTTTTTCGAAAGCGTGCTATGCACGTACTTCATTAAGAAAAAAATAGAGTTTTATTACACGCCCTGTAGCACGGGCGAACACACCGTTTGAGGCTTTGAGCCGGTGCTTTATGGTAAATTATATTTTTTATATGAAAACCAAAGCTATTTAATACCATAATTCAAATAGACATAATGTATATGAGTATATCTATGTGAAAAGACAAAGTGTTAAATAGCTTTAGTTTTCATATAAAAACGTGAGAACTAAATTGTACTTGGATTTTGACCATGATTCAAATTTGTCCATAATTTATAACTCGTTATTAAGCTCCAATTAAAAAAATATCACAAACGTGAGAAAATTTATCCATTGGAGGCAAAGACATAGTAACGAGTTTGCTCTCATCATTATCTGCAGTGATTTTTCATTTTCTTGTACACGAACTCATGATTCTATTCTTACTGGAGAGCTGAAAAGGAGAGTCTAGAGAACAAAAAGGTATGCAATGAAAATAAGAAGTGCGTGTTGACGCCATGACTGGATCCGAGTACAATCATATATCATTCCCAATTTGCATGAACTCCACTAAGACAATAATAATGTACATCATTCACAGTTGCATACGATCTTCGTGGCTCACTCGGTCACTCGGTACCTCTAACTCTACACATGGAACAAATGCCGCGGACAAAACTGGGGAAGTTACAAAAGAAGGAACTCGACGAGAACCTATGCACCACCATGTGATTCTATTTGCTGGAACTGTGCAGCCTGCAACCACCTCGGCAGCCACGTTCAGCCTTGCACATATTGCTGCAGGTATCCGGTTATATACACAAGCCAGCAAGCTGTATTGGAGGAATCAACAATCACTATGAAGAGGTTATCACTCTCACGCCATATACAATCTCCTGCCAGAGAGAATCCTTTGGAGTTATTTGTACTTCCGTTGATATTCTGACACTAGTACATCTCTTGTCTTCTCAATGCTTTTTCTTCGTCTGAAGTCCTCTCATCCTCCACGTGCTTCAGCAAATCTCCATTTAATCTAGTTGTCAAGGAGGGAGATAATGGTGCATAAACACCTACATAATAGCAATAGAGATGGTATAAAGGTAATTTGTATGAGAGCTATATGATGATTTCAATTAGAGAGGAGTAAAGGCCACACACTTCTTGATTGCGGGATCCTTTCATAATCCTTCGTCACATGCAACAAAATGGTACCAGACAACACCACAACCAAACCACAAATTTCAGAAATGATGCTTCCAGGGCTTTGACCAGCCCAGTCCTACACAAATCATTAAAAAGAATGACATAAGTTTACTGTTTTGTCATAATACTAGAGCTCAGGAATACATAAGAAGCAAGTCACCCCTCTAAAGTTTAGTCACTTGTAGTCACCTCCTTGGGGACTAAAGGGACTAAAC
>CM041639.1:40445155-40480340 GCA_023333625.1 Bothriochloa decipiens | reverse complement strand
ATGAAGCTGGCGCCGATGAAGCCGCTGGAGAGCAGCGCCAGGACTATGCCCTTCATGTTGTCCGTCGACAGCTCCGGCCCGGAGGCTCCTCCTCCTCCGCCGCCCCCCATCCCTCCTCACCGACGGGTGATGGCCGATCCTCCAGAGCCCAGACGCCCCGGTCGCGACCGAACGACCCGGATTCCCGGCGGGATTGGTTCGGACGAACCAGGCAACCAGCGCAGCACTCGATTGCTGCCTCTCCCTCCGGTTTTCGGCTTATCGATCACCAACCCGACGGGGAATGCGGCTCTAACACTGTTTGGCGAGGGATTTTGGTGGTTTACGGGAAGGAGAGCAAGGGGAGAGGACGAGCAGAGCTGATTGGGCAGAGGAAGCTGTAGAGGAAACGGGCGAGACGCACGAGACGGCCAGGGAGGACGACGGACGGCGACGGGTCGTCGACGAGACAAAGCAAAACACGCTGATTAGGCGTGTCATTTTCTCGTTCCACCGAAATTTCTTGAGAGAAAGGGGGTGTGCCCGCGTGGGAGCTGACGCGTGGGACCCTCACCGGGCCACTTGTCACAGCTGGTTCCTGCCTGGATCATCTTCGCTGCGTCTTCTGCCGTGTACGTATTGCTTGATGAAGAAGGCTGTGAAGCTTGCACTTGCAGTCTGCTCTATGATTGCTAAACGAATGGATTGACGACTGAAAACAGAACAAGTAAACACATTCCCCTGCCACTCGCACAGTGGCACACTACTATTCTTATAACAACCTAAATAAAAAAAACCCCTTAGAGAGCAGAAAAATCCTTCTTGGATAAAGTAACCCAACAAAAAAAAAGAGTTAACTCTTTCAAAGAAAATAATAGGTACAAGTTGAAATGCCTATATATAAAAGTCGAAAACGTTGAAGCTACTTACAATAATTAAGTGTTAATATAGATGCATACAATATTCTTTTAGTAACGAAAAAAGGACATGATTTCTTTGAAAGCCAGTAGTAGTTCATGGCAAAAATCATAAACAACCAACTAGCACAAATTATAAACAACCAACTAGTGCAACTAAAAGAACTGATATATAATTTACATTTTTCTGTAGCCATGACAAAATTAATTATTGTCTAAGCAGTAACAAAAATACTAAACCCCTAAAATATAGAAGAAGTGAATTAATAATATACTCCGTACTTATTTAGAGTAATAAATATTACTCTTTCCGTCTCTAAATAATTGTTGTTCTTGCTTCCTAAAAAATCATTTGATTAATTTTATTAAAATCATTAATATTTTATGGTGCATAATTAATATCATTAGACATTCCCTCTTTTTTCTTTAAGTGTCACATTTGGTTTGTCCTAAGTCAAAACGTGTGTATCTTTGACCATTAACTTTTAAAAAGTATATAGTTTCATGTAATAAGATTTATATTTTTAGATTATTATGAGAAATACTATCATAATATATAATTCATTATTGTGAAACTATAAAGGTTTTGAAATATGATTGGTCAAAGATTGTAACGTTTGACTTAGGTCAAACCAAATATAACACCAAAGAAAATAAAGTGAGTAGATCGTTAAATATACTATGTGGATTTCCCATACGTTGTCGCAGGTATGGAGGAGGAACATAGTTAATGAAGAGAAAAAAAACATCGAATGGGCTTAAACAAGGGATGATATGGACTTTATGGGATGATGTGGACACCTTGCATAAAGAGAGAAAACATTTAGTGAGGTTTAGCTTTATTAGAGTTATAGATTTTCATAATAAATTTGTTTGAAAATAGAAATGCTATAGGTAATTAATAAGCTAATTAAACTTATAGAAAAAAATAAAGAAAAAGACGTATATTCAGGGACGGAGGAAGTAACTCTGAATTTAAGATGGTTTCAATCAAACCTAGAACTGCGTTCTTTCTTGATGAAGGTAATTTAACAATCAATTTAGCAAGGTTCGTCTCGAACTCTCGATGTATCGGAGTAGTTGGTACGGAGCCACGGCCCACGGGGGCCCATAGTAAGAGTTTAACAGTTAACACGACTTGAAATTGAAGCGGCAGAACAGGACCAAAACATGCCCGTTCTGCGAGTCGATAGGAATAGTAAAACACATTGCCCAAGCATTTCTATAAATGACAACAATGGCTAGCATTCTACGATCGCATCTCCAAGATAGGCTGCAGGCTAATTGGGATGTCAATCAGATGATACAAAATGGTAAAACGAACAAGCACCCACAGTCGGGATCGAGTCGGGATCTCTGCTGTGCATTGAACTGAAGCTTTTCTACCCAGTCAACTGACGATCTATCATTGCCGTAGCATGTCTCGTAGTTGAAGAACCTGTTGCCGTTGTTCCGGAGGTAACATGTTAATCTGGTCAGCGGACATGCTCATGACTTGCTGGACTAGCATCTTTTCCATCTCAGGTGTCAGCTGCTCGAGCAATATAAACAAAGTTAAAAAAGTTAAAAGTGCACTCCAGGAGAAAACATTGGAAGGTCATGGTAATACAGGCTATTGTTTTTGTAACGAAGAATACAGACAATTGTTGTTCCCAAATACTAACAGAAGACACTTACAGGTGCTTGGCCTGCCTGGATACCACCAATTCCTTGGGCCATTTGTCCGGGCAACCCAGGTAATTGTCCAGGGAAATGAGTGCCGGAAGTATGAGCTTCTGGGGCCCGTCCCCAGGGAGCTGACCTATCAACTTGCATTGGAGTCGCGCTTTGTGTATTGTAGTGTGAACTAGCCTGCCGAGCAGATAGATTACAAGGGTTATGCATTGAACCATGGTTGCCAAATCACAAGACTGAAGCACTCAGAGTACAACAGAGCGACTATCTTCATTAAGACCATATGTAGTTGAAACTTGTTGAACTTTTCTCCTTTCCCCTTTTTAGAAAGAAAACATGAAACGCCATGTTCATGGAGATATGCACTCAAATGGTTGACATCTTCCAAGAACAGTGATCTCAGTTCTATATACCAGCCATAAATTTTCTAAGCATCTTAGATGATACTATAGTGGGTGACTAAACAACCAAGAAAGCAAACAGCCATCTAGCAGTCCAGCATTTCTTTCAGAACCTTTATTTCTTAGGACAATGAAAAGGAGACCAGATGAACATTTATCTATTTCACAATTATTGAAGAATTGTCAAGTGTATGTACATTCTTTCAGAAAGATGGAAAGGAGACAACCAGATTTATTTTGAGAAATACAGAGACACATGAACAGGTGACACTGCAACACAACAGCTTATAAGTATTGACACAAAACCATAGTTTTTGCTCCACCCATCTGGGTGCAACACGGGAGAAAACTATAGTTCTTCTGTTATTTGGCCCTCCCCCTGCACCTTGAGCTTGAAGACATTTTCCCTACACATAGCTCATTATGACCCACATCATCCAATAATCCTTTTGCCATTGACCTTCACACTATACTGTGCTTTCATCACCATTCTTTATCATCACATACAAGTTTGGAATGTTAATGTTTTGATACTTAGCAATAGCATTCCAGTAAAACCTGCTGCCTTTCTATCAATACTATGCTCTCCAAGAATCCAACCCTTGTCCTTTTTCTTATTGCAGAACATGTGATCAAATTGAGATCACCCAAGAGAAACAATCAGGTCAACCAACTTTAAATGGAAAAGGAAATTCCTGTCCATCTTTATTTTACTAAGAGTTCTACCACCAATATCAGTACATCACAAGCCCCATACATTAATGAGAAGCAAAGAGAGTGTTTCTTCGTTTTGCATCTAGATGAGTACAACAAGCAAAAAGTACATAGTGTTTGTGAAATTTGCTACGTTTTTTTTAGAATTTTCATGTACCTGGGGCACAAGAGCTATGGTGTATTAGACTGTCCACAATGTTACCGATGCTTGGAAAAAATTTATCCCTGCCACAGGCACCGATGCCTCCGGATTCTTATCCCCACAGCGTGGGCACCGGTGCCTCATTTGCTCCCTCCAATTAAAAAAGTAAAAAACTTCGTCCCCTTCCTCTCCCACCCACCTGAACACTCTCTCTCCCTCCGTCTCCGGCTTCCTTCGCGACGGCGGCGCGGCTCCGGGAGCGGGATGTCCGTCTCCTCGTTGACTTCTCCCTCCAGATCCGGCGGTGGCGGGCTTCCCTCTTCCTCCCTCACCGTCGCGGCGGGCCTCCCTCTCAGGCGACGCAATTCCCGACGGCGGCACGCCTCCGGGCGGCGAAGCTCCGTCTCCCCGTCGTGATCCGGCGGTGGCGGGCCTCCCGTTCCCTCCCTTGGCATGGCAGCTCCGGGCGGCAGAGCTCTGCCTCACCGCGCCTTCTCCTCTCCTCCCCGCGGCGTGGGCAGGGGACGCCCCCACGCGGATATCGTCGACCTTGAGCTCGCCGAGCAGCGCCGTCTCGGGGTGCCCTCCATCTCTGCCGCGCCCTGGGAGAACGGCGAATCCGACGCGGGGGCCACCGAGGCGCAGCTCTCTGCTCTCGGCCCTCCTGGCCGCGCGCGGCGTGCGGGACTTCGTCTTCTGTCGAGGAACCGAGGTAGGGGAGGAGAGAGACTGAGGCGGAGAAATAATTTTTTATGTTTCAACACCGGTGAACGGACTTTCCCCGATGCCAAGATTTTTTCCCAACTCAGCACCGGCCACAACGTTGGGCACCGGTGCTGAAGCACTCTCTCTCCTGTTTCAGCACCGGTAGAAAGCAACGTTGTGGACAGTCTTATCATGATCGGAAATTGTCAAAACATGAAAAGGACCAGTTGTATAAAAGTTCAGATTGTACAGTATGTAAGTTTGTTGTATTTATGCCCTTAGGAACTGAGTAGTGTCATGGGCCTAAGAACAATGGCAAAACTAGAACTTTTTATGCACCAATAATAAGGGAAGAAAAGCCAGATGATACTTAGAACACGGAAACACCATTATAACCAAGCTAACCAAATATGTAGCTCATTTTCATAACAAGAATCATTCTACAGGTCCATATGGATGACAATTTGATTAGGTAAAAAAAAATCCTAAGAACATTTCGAGCATATGTTACTAAATACTGAAAATTCAAAAATGATCAGCATATATAACTAGAAAAATATGTTAGAATTTCAGACCCAACATGAAACTTGGCCATGGTTCTTCCAAACCAAAAACTCTTGTGATGACAACAATAAAGAATGTGATCACTTCATTGCACTTCCTAAATGTAACTTTTCCTAACAATCTTTAATCTTCATCAAACACAAATGCAATTCTTTGGAAAGGCATACACAGCAATTCCAATGCAACATAATGGTATATTTCAGAAGACAACAAATTGTACCTGGTACAGCTGCTGTGGTGGTGGCTGGCTAGGCAATGGTGGTTGGCCAGGAAGGAAATTAGTTTGAGGATTCGCACCCGGCTGTGAAATTCCAAACGTCATCTATCAGTATGCAGAGCATGGTATAGTTATCAGGATCATATTGATTCAGCATATAATCTTACATGAAACATCGGTTGTTGTAACATGTGCTGTGGAGCATTTGCATGAGCCAACCCAAATGAATTTGGTACTTGTGGATGCATCTGATGAGCAAAGGACTGCATAGATGGTGGCCTAGACAATTGGGGCAAAGGTGGTTGCAACTGTTGATTATATATTGCAGGACTTTGCATAGGTTGCTGCGGCTGACTATGAACTATAGGTGTATGTGATGGAAGATTGGAATACTGTGGAGGAGCATGAGGCAGGGCCATATTTGGATGTTGAGATGGCTGAGGAGCTGATGAAGGCATCTGATGGGTAGGGTATCCTTTTGCTTGTGTTGGTTGTGGTGGGTTTGTTGAAATAGTAGGAATGTCCATGGTCGATCCAATATTAGACAAGCCAGATGGAAAGGGAGCAGAAAGTTGAGCAACACTCTGCTGGTTAGCAGGTAATGGGGGTGGGGGCAAGCTGACATGATCTGGTGCGGTAGTTTTGACTGAAGGAGGTGCTGTGGGTTGGACCATGTCTGAAGATTGTGCCTGTAGGACAGAGGGCATGCGACAATAAAATTCAATTGCTGATTAGCAGGCCAGATATTAATGTTAAAGTGAAGTTCAAGAACTTAGTTTACATACAGTTTTTGGTGTTTTCACCATTCCAAGGACCACTTGCGCCTGCAAAAGGAAAGTCATATGTGTTCTAATTCTTGAAATGCATATAGAAATTCAAACCCAGTTAAAGAAGTAAACAGATTTGCTGCTAGACATCAAGACATATTATGCCAGGAGAACAATGGTAATTGGTACAGACAGGTTTAAGAACAAGTATGTTTTCAAATAAACAGTTAGAACAATAGCAAAGTAGAGCAAGTAGTGACTTTAATGATAGTAGAGTCTGCTGGCTAACATTAGTACATAAAAGACAGTTATCTACTTATCTTCCTCCAAGGTTTTATCTGGTAAACAACTACTCCCTCTGTTCCCAATTATAGTTCACTTTGGCTGTCTTTAAGTAAAATTCTCTAACTTTGACCAAGTATATAGAAAAATATATTAGCATCTATAAGTCCAAATAAATGCACGATCAAAATGAATTTCATCATAACTAAATGAAACTAATTTGATATCGTATATGTCGATGCATTTTTCTATTGGAACCATTTTTCTATTGGAACCGAGGGACTAGAAGTGAACACATTGTTGTCATGCTACCAAATTAATTTCAAAACTCAACTGCAAAGCTAACAATCACTCCAAATGTCCCATTTGAATGGTGTAAAGAGCAACCTACATTTTCTCACTACTGATGTGTTCATAAATCCCCTTTTCTAGTTAATAACATGGACCAGACCCCCATCTGAATGGTGTAAAGAGCAACCAACATTTTCTCACTACTGATGTGTTCATGAATCCCCTTTTTTAAGTTAACATGGACCAGACCCAGTTGGAAGAACAGAGAACACAAGGCCCCTGTTCTCCCTCCTTAATCCGCCTGACAAGTATAGCCGCATTTCTAGAAGTAGTAGAATGAACCTGATTATTTCCAAATTAACCAAACAGGACTCCTCAACCCACAAAACCCTAAATCCCGACAGATATCCTGATTCCGCGAGCGGGTGCAGCCGTTCACCAAATTAAGAAACATGAAATAAACTGAACTCACACAGCAAGAAATCTCACCCGAAAGAGCGCGCGGGTGACTTCTGGGTTGTCAACAAGCATGCGGCGCACCGTCTCCTGGTCGTGGTCGATCATGCTCTGCGAGGGACAAACGCCCAATATAGCACAAAAACATCAGTAAAACTGTGAGCAAATCGGCGAACAAACGGGTGGATAGAAGAGACACAGGAGAGGAGAGAGAGGAACAGCGGTAGGGTTTGGGGATTTGGGTGCGCGTGGGGATGGCGCACCTTCATCTTGGACATCATGTCGTACATCTCGGAGCGGGACATGCCGTTGATTTGGGCCGCGAGAGCTTCGCCCGCCGCCGCCTGCTTCGACGCCATGGAGGTGGGAGCGGCCGGAGATGACGCAACGACGGCAGGGATAGCCGGACAGGGCGGACAACGGGAGGCGGGGACCTAGGCCGCTGTCGAGCTGCGAGCCTGAGCTAGGTCTCAGGAGCCGTGCCGGATCCCTATTATAATTTGGAGTAGTATTTCTGAAAATTTATACTATACTCAAGAATCTTCAAATGTTGTGTTGTTTCAAACCAGTATAAATTGAACCCAAGAGCCCAAGAGCTTCCCTCTCGAGAAAATAAAAATAAAAAAGGAGAGCTCCCCTCTCCGTTTGGAATTATGGTTTACTTTGATTTTGTCCTAAGTCAAATCTTTTATCAATATCTAGAATATTAAATTAGATTAATTAGAATCTCAAGGAAATATGTGTTTGATTAAGCAATTGTATGGACAATTTATAACAATCTAAAAAAACTATAATTTAAAATAAAAGGAGTACGTGTGACGCTCAAATTAAGAAATATGCATGCAGACTCTTTTTGTCCTGAGCATCTATGCGTATAGGCATACTATCTTCGTCACAAATATATACACATTTCTTTTTTTGGATCAAATCTTTTTAAATTTATAATTATATATGAAACACTATATTTGTGAAGTGTAATAAATATCATAGAGCAATAGTAAAATATTTTTCATAGTAAATTATTTGGATATATATATTAAAGTTATTTCAAATACTTATTAGTTAAACTTAAAAATGCTGTTTTTTTTTTAAAAAAAAAGAGAGATGCGTACTTTAGAGAGAGAGAGAGAGAGAGACGCTTATCACACAATGTCCTTTAGCAACCTCGGTGCATCACCAATACCTGTTGGTTATACTATTTCTCCGTAATATATCCATTATCCACCCGTAGGCTATACGTGCTTACATTTGCCTTCACATAATGTGCATTTTTAATTTTTCGGTACATTTAGCGTATGAACATCAATTTTAATTTCCACTTTTTACTAGACAAGAGCCCTTCAGTCCCACTTTGTAGCATACACTAAATTCTTTCATAGAGACACCGCAATCGCCGTTATTTGTTTATCAGCTATTTCGAATTTTAAGAGATGTAGTTAGCACTAACGTTAACACAATAGAAAGAATTGGTAAGGCTCAAATGCACTCCACGGACACCAGCAGAACTTGGAAGTGCCCGAAATTAGATTTCTCAGGGAATTCAAGCATTATGTGATCCATTGTTACATGTCGACAAATGCAAAACCCTTCGACTAAAATCCTTGAAAACTTGCCGTTACTAAACCAAATATTCAAAGAAAATATTGACGGAAGATGCTCCGGTCGCCCATTGAACGATCATGTTTCTGTTTTCTGCATGAAGCACGCTCTGTCAGCTCCATCAAAGGAACATTTGAATCGAATGGTTTCAACTCTCAGCATTGACCATTCAACCATGTTCTTACTAGAACTAGAATGCCTTTGACAAAAGGGCGCAACCTAAACTGCCAAAACTAGAATATCCCTACACAGCAGCCAACAATTTGATGACGACAAGAATAAAAGGTTCCATATGTTCTCCTTTCCGAAACATGATGACTAGAATTCACAAATCAATCAGTGCATTATCCTTCCAGGATCCATCACCGTCGCCATATGCGCCCAAGTTTGCGCTGTTCTTGCATATGCCTGTGAGATGAGAAGATTATTGTTGTCAGACTAACAGTCCTGATCATCCAAAATATCAAATGCACCATGCAGATAAATTGGAAAGCCTCTTATAGCTCAAATCATTAAGATAAAAGCACACAAAGGTTGGCTACTTTTTGGCTTGCAGCAAGTGGTTTTGTTTCTCAAAGCATACAACAGCATTTCTGTAAGAGGGGACTCATGCAAAATCCAAAATAACTAAAATGACCCAGACTCCAGAACTGTTCATTCGTCACATCGTCTGGTTCAGATCCGCCTACGGTGGTCAAAATATACTCAAAGGCCAGACCTATACTATGTATTTTTTATATTTTCAGGTATTGGTGAAACAAGCATTGTGAAAGAGGGGCCGGGCCGCATATCAGTCTGAAGACTAGTCAAGCACAACTAATCCCTTAATGTTGCGAGGCCATAAATTTGTCTCAAGTTTTATTGTCAAGCCTATCCACACGAGGAATTTGGGGGAGGTTATTAAGGACTTGCAGCATGTTTTATTTTAAATATAATTAGACCACTTCCGTTTAAGAATTACAACACAGCTCAATATTAGAGACACTATTCCTTCCAGAAGCATTAATGCAAAAGAAGTATAATATGTTATGTCAGATTGTAGCACAAATTAGCGATTCATTCGTAGACTCACATCACCCCAAACTATTATAATTTCATATCAAATTGCAGAGATTTAGCAGGAACATTCACATAATGTCTTGCAACGAGAACTAGAACAAGGCATAACCATGTTTGCTTACCGCTCGTGTTCCTTTGAACGCTCAATAAACTTAGCAGCAACATCATGACCTTGATAGGATTCCAGCACTGCCCTAATGTCAGAAGGTCTAATCATGGCAACATCTGCAAATTGCGTTGGCTTCATCAACGTTTAATCATGTTGATATTACAATATAAGAGATGGGTTAGAACACTCACACTCGAGAAATGGAATGAGATCCAGCAGTTGGGTATCATAATTATCTTCAAGTTTAAAAGGTTTGATTTGAAGACAATTTGCATGCTGCAAGCAAGATTCAAGAGCATGGGCGCTGAGATAGATAACTTGAGCAGGGTTTCTGTTCAACTTTGACAAATCCTGATGAAACAAGAAAAATAGTAAGGTTAAGAGGGAAAAAAATAGTGGAAATGGACAATCAAGCATATCCGCAAATGATACAGGACCAGTCCTAAAAAACATGTCATGCCCTAACCAAAGTGTTTAACAGTAGCAAGTTTATCAAACACAAAAGATGATTGTACAGGAAGTACTATAAACTCTATGTTTATTTAGATGCTTCCTCATGTACATGCTCCTGAATCCTGATAATAGGTTATCTTTTACAAAGATGACATGATAGTGATGTGCTAATAATAATAAAAATAATAATGTCAGGAGCAAGTGTATAGAATAACATCAATGAATGCCTCCTAATTCTTAATGCTGAGTCCTTGCAAGCTGCATACTCGATAATGTTTTCCATCCACGTACTTAGTTGCAGGCCTTGATAACCTGTGTGCAATGGTACCCCTCGAGTTCAGCCTCTCAAACACAGGTTCAACATACTGCACACCAACAAAGTATTCATACAGGTTAGGCCCTTACACAAGAGTTGAAATGCAAAGGAAAAGATCAACTAACCATAGGTGGCTGATCAGAGTACACAACAACTTCATAAAATTGTGACATACGTTCCAGAAACGCGTCAACTCCTGGCCTCTTAAAAGTTCTCCATCCTCTATCACGCTTCACAGAAAAAGAGAGACGGGAAAGAATATCGTTAGCACATTCTTTGGATACACAAAGAAAATTAGGACTGACTGAAAAGAGATGGTATCACAAGGCGTCAGAAAACATCGCAACCATATTGTGTACTTGCATAAGCCTGGTCCACATGTATAACTCATATAAGTACTACAGTTTCTGCTTATGTATACAAAATTAAACACTATATTTATATGCCTTGGCACTGAAACACCATACATCAGATGTTACTTGTACAAGAATATGCTGGAGGACAACTGTTACAGGTAGGACAAGGTATTGATTAAGCACACTGTAGCCTAGTGCAGGAGGACCTTGTCAGATTATGTTAAACTGCACAGGCAATGCAACTTGTATATATTATTAAAACCATCTATTATAGCCTGTAGCATATTACATTAGTCTGGAACAAAAACTACACTCTCCATTCAAACTACCATTGTCATGATCTCTTTCCTGTGGGGCAGGGATAATGGATCTGCAATTTTACAATACTAAACAATTTCAACAAAACAAAACATTTGTAAATATAGTACCAGATGTTTGTCTTTTATATATTATTACGTTTTTGGATACCAAGGTCGCACATATAATTAAATAAATAACAGTACAGGGTTGAAGCCACAATATACCTGCCAATCAGAGTAGACGAGTGTTTCATTCAGATCAAGAATTAGGGTGAAGACATGCTGATCTTGAGGAAGTAGATCTGGTAGCAGTTTGTCTGATGTGGGTTCAGTAAATCCCTGGAGTACAAAATGATAAGAGCAATTACAAACACTTGCTACATCATACATGTACAAAGGGGATAAAAAAAACTTATAGTCTGTTACCAACCCTGACATGGTCTTCAATTGTGCTCCTCATATCCAAGTACAGCTCTATAGCCGAAACAGGAACTGCAGCCCAAGATTTTACACCACTTAGTAAGGATAAGAATGTACAGAAGACAAAACCATAACCAACCAAGCTAAGCTGGAAACAAGTAGCAACTTAGCACAGAAAAATGTTACCACTCAGAAGATTAATCAGCATATGCATATATCTTAACTAATGTTATCCATGAATGCTCTACAAGAGTTCATATACATTAATTTCCAACATGCATGCATTGGCCCAGTTCATAATTCAATAATATCAGAATCTGTGCTTCCACTGAACAACTCAGAGTAATTCTTTAACTATTCCTAAAGTAATTTGCAAAATTGCATGAATTATTTATTATGCAAATCAAAACATTTAAAAGCAATCAAAGGCAAAATTTTCAACTGTCGAGAAACAGTAAGTAGTTCTATCATTCTATGAGCCTACTCCATCCAATCTGGGCTTGTAATAAATCATACTCTTTCTAGCCTTGGAAGTGGGAACTTTTATCATTGCTCATCTACTGTGCTGGGGATGGTGATTTTGGATGCCTTTTTGTCTGAATCCTGTGTGTTCAGTGCAACTGGCAGCTTGTTTAGTTCGAGCTAAGTACGTATTATGGTTTACAAACTCTTGTAGTTTCGTTGCTTCTGAGTAATGACATTCGGTTCGAATGTGGTGAAAAAAAAAAATGAGCCCACTTCATCAAGCATCACTACATTGCCATTCGGACATGTGTTCAGAAGTGCCCAGCAATTGATCTCCAGAGAAGAAAGACTTTGCAACAATAAACCTTGAATTCCAAGAAAATTAGAAAACAAGGAGAAGAACAATAAAAAGGGGAGGGCATTTAGTTTGCACCTTTCATAGCCGTAGAATACACCATAGCCTTATACTTCTGCATGCAAGAAAACAACAATAATTTACAGTCAAAACAGAATTTCACGCTCAATGGGAGAAGGATTCACTATCTATTTCAATTAAAGCAACTCCAACATTTGTGCAAAACTCTCATGGGGCGTATAAGTTATTTCATGCTTCAGTATCAGCAAAAATTGTGTTATTCATTTATGATATGCTTGAATGGTGGCATTAAAAAGAAATTAACCGTCAACTGAAGTCAAAGATCCTCCCACAAATCCAACCAACAGAACGGCACTCCAGAACAAACAACAAATAGTGTGGGTTGAAATTTCAGGGAATATCAAATTCTAGTGACAAATTTTTGCATAGTCAGTCTAATTCATGGGAGCTGAACAGACATTCATAGTCATATTACAAGAATCTCAGCTGTCAAAAAGACCAATCATCAGAGTACCATCCATCCCTCCTAGGTGAGAAAAGGCTCGGTGCTATGGCTAATAAGTAACAGAGGAAAGCTCACACGAATACTAGCAAGCAACAATAAGTAACAGAGGATAGCTCACACGAATCCTAACAAGCAACAATAAGTAACCTCGATCACATGGTATAACTTACCTCGAATGTGGAGGCATCCTCAGGGATGAGCAGCGCTGGCTTCTTCCTGAACTCTCTCGTCTTCTCCGCCACTTCACCCAGCGAATAGGCTGAAACGAAAGCAAACGGAAAAAAAAACAAAAACAAGTCAGGCGCGCGCAAAATCCCAAGCCAAACCCCAGACCAAATCTGCACTAAAGCCAAGCCAAATCGCCCTAGCAGGCCGGATCGCGGCGAGGAAGCGGGGGATCGCACCGTAGCTGGCGTATCCGACGCCGCCGATGGCCCCGGCGACTGCCGCCAAGGTGCCGAACTTGAGTAGGCGCAGGCCCCAACGCCCGCGCGCCGCGGGGGGAGGCGTCGGTGCGGGCTGGTCTCCCGCTGCGGGAGTGGCCTCGGCCGCCGACACAGCAGCCGCCGACGCACCCTCCGACTGGGCGCCCGCGGCCGCGGCCGTGGCCGTGGCGGAGGCGTGGTAGGCGGGAGGGGCGAGCCGGGAAGTGTACGAGGAGCGGGAGGAGGCCGCCCGGGAGGACGCGGACCGGGAGGAGGCCGCGGCGGCGAAGGGGTGGCTGCTGGCGCGGCTCCGCGCCCCTGGGAGGAGGTGGCGGAGGAGGAGACGCGACATCGCGGCTGCGGCCTGCGGGCGCGTGCCTTGCGGGAGAAGAAGGGGACCCAAGAGGGACAGAAAAAAAAAGGTGCCGGGGTTTTAGTTTAGGTTTTAGTTTTTAGCGCAGGGTTTAGGCGAGGCGAGGACGCGGAGAAGACGGAGATCGCGGTTCGCGAGAGGAGGCGAGAGAGGCGAAAAGGGAATTTTTTTTATTTTTAATTTTTTTAAAAAAATTTATAAACTAATTTTTTGTTTCGAAATATGACAGAACTAGTCGCCTACAGTGGGCGTTTTTTAAAAAACGCCCACTGTCTGGGCGTTATATGTGACGTGGCACAGAGCCGGCAGGCGGCGGCCGGCTCTTGCGGGTGGTCCACTTGCGCCAAAAAACCCTAACTGCGTGGGCGTTTTTTGGTGGCGAGGGGGCCGCCTGCAAAACAGCACGCACTTGTGCAGGCGGCCTCCTTGCGCGCAAAAAACGCCCACACAGTGGGCGTTTTTTGAGGTCCCCCTATATATACCCAGCCCCCTCTTCAGATTTTCATTATATTCACTAAATTTTTCAGAAAAAAAGAAAGAGGAGAGGAGGGAGGAGAAGGAAGTAAACGGCGAAGCCCTGTCAGTTTGAGACCTCGGCTTTTAGATAAGTTTCTCATACATTACAAGTCTGTTGCTATGCATTAGTAAAATATAATGTGCACTAGAGTTGTTTAGTTTTTAGTTGACTCTGGGTAGATCCGTGAGTAGTATGTATATTAGATCTATAAATAATGATGTTAGAGCATTGCAGTTCATGTTAGAAATAATGATGTTTCTTCTATGCTTTAAACAATGGATTGTATGATTTGAAATGTGACGAATATCGTATTTTCTTTGAATAGATATGTTTAGGGTTTAGGGTTTAGGAATAATGATGTTTATGCTATGCTTTAAACAATGGATTGCATGATTTGAAATGTGACGAATATCGTATTTTCTCTGAATAGATATGTTTAGGGTTTAGGGTTTAGGGTTTAGGAATAATGATGTTTATGCTATGCTTTAAACAATGGATTGCATGATTTGAAATGTGACGAATATCGTATTTTCTCTGAATAGATATGCAAAACTTGTGGCGGACGGAGTTTTGGAAAAAACGAGGTCGTCCTAGAGAATTGTATCCCGACGTGTCTAGCAAGGATGCGCCTGTTCCTCCTGCAGTCCCTGTCCCAAATTGTGACTGTGGAGAACCGGCTGATATTGGCCAATCTCGCCATGAGGACACAGCTGCCCGTTGCTACTACACATGCGATGGATTCAATGTAAGTAATTGCACCTCTGTCACTGCGTCTTTATTCATTGCTAGTAATTGCAGCTCTTGCATCTCTAACAATGTCATTAGCAATCATGTTTTGTAGGCCCATGAACGGTGCTTTTTCTTTCAGTGGATTGACGGTCCAGACAAATTCGATCCAAGGTATCTCCAGTTTGACGAATGCTGGAAAGGGAAGCATAATCCACCCAATCAATTCGAGCGGTGGGTGGCACCTCCCCCTGACCCCCCCCCCAATGACAGACGAGGAGAAGAAAATAGCCTAATTGAGACGGCTTGAATCTCCGCCTCATTGCAAATGCGAAGATTATTCTGTAATAAGTTCATATAGGCCTAACGAGTTCGAATGTCCTAACCCCGCTGGAGTAAGTGCAAATTGTATGCGGTCATGGCTTTCTTAGTATTTGTGCATGTACTAACATTTTACATTGTAGGGTGGGTATACCTTATTGCGGAAATGTAACTTCAGAGAGTGGCTGTGGGGTCCAAAGAACAAATGGCCGGAGCCGAAGGTGGACAAGAAGAGAAAAGTGGTTACCCCCAAGCCTCCTGTGTTGTGCAAATGTGGTGTCGAAGCACAGTATGGCCTACTACCATCGGAGCTTAGAATAAGCTATTTGTGCGGCCATATGGTTGATTACGATGAGGTCCTTTTGTTCCACTTGTTGTTCACTTGATATCCAAACTTTTTGTATTTGCTGACTTTAAATTGTTCCGTTCGATCACAGAGCCTTAGAAAATGCAAGTGGGAGGTTTTTGCCCATGTTGAAGACCGCAGGGAATACATGGATATACTGAAGCAAAAGCAACTAATGGACCTGAAGTTCAGGTCTGGTACTCAGCTTGTGGACAACTACATTAAGATGCGGAAGCGAGCGCAGGTTGACTATGCCCGATGATTGTGTGTCCAAACCCCAAGTGCTGCTCGGTGGAAGAAAGACTGTGATGCATGGAAAAAGAAGAGAGAAGAGGAAGCATCCTTGCATGCGAGGGAGAAAATGGAGGAGGCCAAAAAGAGGAGTGCTGATGCGAAGATGAAGCAGAAGATGGCGGAGGCGGAGATGCCGATGAACGACGAGGACAAGGAGTATGATGAAGCGTTCACCCAAGCCCTCGATGACTTGGAGGCCGCTTACTACAAAAAAAAGGAAGAAGAGTATGATGAAGCGTTCACCCAAGCCCTTGATGACTTGGAGGCCGTTTACTACAAAAAAAAGGAACAAGAGGCCAACGCAGCTGAGCGTAGCCGTACCAATGCGTTTGTGGGAGAGGATAGTGGTTCTGAAGATGAAGACTTGCTTCCCGGTTATGTTTCGGATTATTAGGGCCGTTTTGTTAGATGAATTCGGATTAGTAGTTCATCGCCTTAGCGGACCTATAATTTAATTGTAATGAACTGTTTCCGTGACTTTTAACTGTGCTGTAATGGACTATTATAACGGATGTAATGCAAGCATGTAAGGGTTTAGGGTTTAGGGTATAGGGTTTAGGGTATAGGGTTTAGGGTTTAGGGTATAGGGTATAGGGTTTAGGGTTTTTAGGGTTTAGGGATTAGTGTTTAGGGTTTAGAGTTTAGGGTTTAAGGTTTAGGGTTTTTAGGGTTTAGGGTTTAGGGATTAGGGATTAGGGTTTAGGGTTTAAGGTTTTTAGGGTATCATACATCAAGACAGTAATTACATCGTACAGGGTACTACTGTCCCCGAGCCTGTCCCTGCCCCTGCCCCCTACCCCTCTTCGGCCTCCTCGGTCGCACGTGCCCCGACGAGTAGGTGTGGCGATCCGGTGGAACACCTCGAGTCACGCGGACGTGCTGCACTGGAGACATCTGTGATAACTCCTGCGTGTAGGGCGGAGGTGCTCCTGCAAGCTGTGAAGGGCCGATCTCGACCTCCTCGTCGCTGATCGATGCGTCAGTGGGGGGGTCATTAGGTAGTCAATAGGTCCGCGACGAGGTGCCGGCTCCCTGTCCCGACGTCGAAGCTGCTCCCTGCGCGGAGGTACCCACTCCATGGGGCGAAGGCAAGACTCCCCAGGCTGCTCCCTGAGAGGAGGTACCCACTCCATGGGGCGAAGTACAGGCTCCCCAGGCTGCTCCCTGAGCGGAGGAACCCTCACCATGGGCCGACGCGCTGGGTGGAGCATGAGTGAAGTGCCTGGATGCCTCTGCTCCGTGCACCGAGGACCCCGCTCCGGAGGAACGAAGGTACGGCATAGAGAACGCTGTGAAAGGTGTCGTCGTAAGTCACACAGTCATCCAGATTGGAAAAACATAGGTAGACGAGGTGCGGTACATGGAGTTACCTCTATTCTGGGGTGCAGGAGGACGTGCTGTAGGGTTTAGGAATAATGATATTTATGCTATGCTTTAAACAATGGATTGCATGATTTGAAATGTGACGAATATCGTATTTTCTCTGAATAGATATGTCAACCAAAGTGATGTTTCAGTTGTTCCATGGTAGTGGCACTGTCAGATATGGCCCGTATGGTATAGATCTATCTGAATTTGGGTCAACACTAAAGGGGATAGATAGGCCAGCGGAAAGAAATTTTCGGTCAGTGTGCAACTGGTTAAATGAGGGCATTTCATATCAACCCAGAGGTTAACACAATAAAAGTAAATATAGTAGTCAACCGTGGCAACGAAGAATACTTCTGGGAATTGATGTAGGTAGATTGCACCGAAACATAGAAATGGTACGTAGAAAATACATTGCAGCGGGGCTGGGAACCCAGCATTTTCATGGAGGTGCACGATAAAGATAATGCAACCTTGCAAGATGTGGAGGGTACAAGCATGGTTAGGACTGATGTTGAAATGGAAGAGGGAAACGACCGTGCTCAGCAAGGAGAAGAACAGGGACATGATGTGCAGGAACCAGAAAGAGAAGGAGAAGCCAATGAGCCGAGAGGCTTGGCAGATGAGGGCGAGAGGATCAACTCCATTGTTCAGGCAATGGAAAATGAAGATGGCAAATAAGGAAGTAGAGGGTGATGAATCTTCTGATGAGGAAGGATGCAATGTGAATCTGTGGCAATGGTCTAATAAAGACTTCTCTGGACTTCCTATTTCAGAGGGATACCATGTTCCATGGGAGTATAAGGAGAATGAGGTAATCGAGGGAGCGATGTACGCAGAGAAGGAAGAATTGATGGAGGCAGTCAAGCATTGGGCTGTATCACTGCAGAGGAAGTTCTGGGTAGCAAAGTCCACAAAGTGTGTATATGAAGTTAAGTGCATGAGATCCAGCGATAGTTGTCCGTGAAGGGTGCATGCATTCAAGGGAAAGTGGAAGGATTATTGGAAAGTGTCAATACTCACTGAGCACAACTGTCACTTGGAAGATGTACAGAAGTACCATAGAAACATGACATATGTATTTATTGCTGCAGAGATGTATTCAGATGTTGTGCATAATCTGGGATACGAGCCAAGGTCAATAATAAGACATATCGAAGATAAATTCAAATACACCATTTCATATGCTAAGGCATGGAGGGCAAAACAGAAGATTATTGAGATAAGATTTGGCACATTCAAAGCCTCATATGATAATTTACCATCTCTTCTTCAATGCATAGCCGCCAGAAATTCAGGGACATGTACATATCTTATAACATACCCAACCATGGAGAATGACCGTGCAGTATTGGTCTTGCAACGTGCTTTCTTTGCACTAGGTGCTTGCATCAGGGCATTTGTGCATTGTCATCCAATACTCTGTATTGACGAGACATTTCTGACAGGTAAATACAGAGGTCAGATACTAACAGCAATTGCCGTGGATGGGAACAATCAAGTTCTACCACTGGCATTCGCTTTTGTGGAGAGCAAGAATACCGATAATTGGTACTGGTTTCTCAAGCAGGTGAAGGTTAGCATTGTTGGTATGAGGCTTGGTGTATGCCTAATTCATGATCGTCACGCTGGTCTTCTTCGGGCAATTGAATATCTGAAGAACGGTGATGCAGAGATGGGATATGGTAAAGATTGGCCAGATGTTCAAAGTCGGTGGTGTATGCATCACATGGGTGCTAATTTTTACAAGCAGTTTAAGAGCAAGAGGTTGATGGATGTATTCAAGAGGCTGTGCGGATAGAATCAAGAGAAAAAATTCAACGAGCTTTGAAGGAGGTTGGACGAGCTCACAACGAAGCAAATGGAAGAGCACTCAAGCCGATCAGCACCTGTTGGTGAGGATGGTCCAGAGTCCTTAGGACTGCTGCCCACAGATGGTCCAAACATCAGAAGGAGATCGGCATCTGCTATGAGAAAATTTTCTCACTGGATAGAGAATGAGCCTAAGGAGAAGTGGTCTTTGCTGCATGATGTCGGCGGAGCGTGGTTCGGCATTATGACAACTAATTTGGCCCAAGTTTACAACTGGGTGATGCGTGGTGTTAGAGACCTTCCCCTGGTTGCCATTGTTGAGTTCATCCTGTATGGAACATGCAGATATTTCAGAGACCGGTACCAAGTCGCTGCCCTATCAGTGCAAGTGCGAGGTGTTTTCTTCGGACATATGTTGACAAATTATCTGGAGGAAAAACGTAAGAAGGCAAAGGACCATAGAGTTATAACTCAAGGTACTAGAGAGCACCGATTTGAAATCTTGTGTGCTGATAGGGCCAAGCGTGGAATATATAGAACAAGAGTTGTGCAAGAATGCATACTTAAGGAGGATGGGTATTGCGCATGCACGTGCCACAAGCCAAGACTCTACCACAAACCATGTTCCCATGTTATTGCAGCGAGCTCGGAGCGTGGAATACTTGATCGTACTTTTGTATCTCCCTATTTCACCAAGGAAGCCATATTGCATACATGGTCACATGAAATTTATGGTTTTGGCACAGCGGGGAATTTTACAGGTACAGTACCGCAACCTAGCTATATTCCAGACCCAAGTAAGATCAGAGACAAGGCTGGGCGTCGAAAGACAAGACGTATTCGAAATGCCATGGATGAGTCTGAAGCAGGTGGAAGATACAAACGTTGCAGCAAATGCGATAAGGAGGGACATACTTACAAGAAGTGCCCGAAGGACTCAGACATGGCCACAACAGCAGGATCCCCACCATCAGGATCCGGATTGGATGGTACCCCGCCAACTGGGGAAGGGACAACTTCTAGGCCCATCAGACCAAGGCGTGCACGCGTGCCTCGTGGTTCGGTTGTGTAGTGATGTGTAGTAAGCTTGGTTAAGATTATGTAATGTATGGTTTTTGCTTTGTTGTAACTGAAGTGAACAAACTTGTTGTTTCAACCTATCTTGCGGATGTAATATTTTGTGATATTCTTAATCTCTGTCTTGTATTTGAATATATTTCAGTTACATGTTGTACGTGCATTCTTTATGTTTCAAATTCGATCATTTCTTGTTGTACCTTAAATTTATTGTTGTATACTTTTTCGCTTTTTGTTTGCATGTGTCATATGTGTTAACTGTGATAATGTCATGCAGGGATGGCGGACGACACACCAGAGCTGCTTGATCGAGGGATTGATCTGTACCACCGTTCGTACCGTATTGCGGTGCAGAACGCCACTCTGCCCGTACTTCGACCGCGACCGTCCAGACGTCTACTTTCAGTGGACCCTCGGTTCTGTTCTAGGTATCCGTTGACTCTTCGAGGTCTCCTAATTAAGTACACATGGCTTGTTAATAACATATAATTTTTATGTGCAGGTTACGTGAGGCAGGCCTCCTCTCGTTGTGTCGCCTTGTGGAGGCTCGAGCTGCTGAGGCCGATGAGACGAGGAGGTGGAGTTTCGATAGGTCTCTTCTAGCAGCCCTGGTCGACCGATGGAGGCCGGAGACACACACGTTCCACCTGCCTTGCGGGGAGGTCGCACCGACGCTTCAGGATGTTGCGTTCTTGCTTGGCCTTCCCCTCGCTGGCGATGCCGTCGGGCCAGTCGACGGACTTCATGATTGGCGAGACGACATTATGGCCCGCTTTGGCCACGTGCAGCGTCACCCTGCACTTCTAGCTATGAGCAGCCTCCCTCCATACACGACCATGGGCCCATCGCAGCAGTGGCTCATGCAGTTTACCGTAAGGCCTATCTGAAAAGAATTTTATCAATTTGCAGTTCTACACAACTTTATTAACTGTATCTTTTTCAGTTCAATCAGCTACACCCAGAGGCTGACATGTACTCTGTGCGACGGAGTTTGGAGGCCTACTTGTTGTGGCTTTTTGGCTGGGTCATGTTCACCAGCACCGCCTACGCGCGCGCGATCGCTGATGCTGACGAGGGAGCAGTGCCACAGTGGAGCTGGGGATCCGCAGTACTGGCGGCGACGTACAGGGGGCTTTGCGAAGCGTGTACTAAGATAGAAACAGGTTCTTTGCTCACTGGTTGCCCCCTCCTTCTACAACTATGGGCAGCTGAACGGTTCGCGATTGGTCGACCTGTGGTGGATCACACCGCCTACGAGGACGACCTGTACTTGCAGCATCCGCCCGAGGACTTCCCCACCATGGGTACAGTCTGGTGCTGTCATCAGGTTTGTGTTCCTAGCTGACGTATATAGTTAATTCGTATCGTACCTTCTAACCTATTGATTGTTATATTTCAGCGACGATGGGCACATGTGCAGGTCACGCGGTCGTACAACGAGTTTATGCTGAAATTCGACAGGATACAGCTGACCGACGTGATCTGGGAGCCTTACAGCCAGGAGGCTATCCACGCACAAGCTCCCCTTGGGCTGTCCACATTGTGCACACGTGACCAGGCCTTCTGGCTGACGCTCCGACCAATGGTGTTTGACATATTCGTCGAACCGCACTGCCCAGGGCTTGTTTTACGCTAGTTCGGTCTCATGCAGCTGTCCCCCGCCCCTATCATCTGTACCGTCCCTGCAGATGCTCACAGGTAAGTACTACTAACAACTGACTTTGAAATATTAATCGCAATAGATATGTCTTACTCAAATTTGTGTTCAGGCTGACTCGGAAGGGACTGGTCGGCAGCAACTTATGGGTTCCACGTCTGCAGCCATACGTGGATGACTGGTTGCTTGCCACAGAGGATGTCGTTGAGGAGTACCACCCCCACACCGAGGACTCGTACATGAACTACCTCCGGTGATACCAGCCTCGTACCCGCACACATGTCACCTTCATTCCTCCGGAGCAGCAGCCACACGTCGCCGCCGTGGGTGACGCTTACCCTGCGCACCGTGATTAGGATTACTTCCGCGCCGTGAGTAGTTGAATCTCTCATATATATCAGTAGTTCATTACGTATATCTTTCATCTAACTTAAAACTGAAATTAGGTCAACGGTGCGCAACTACTTTACACGGAGGTTGACTCCGTGTGCCGCCGCTTGCAGGGTGGCTTGGCGTTGACAGTGGACGAGCAGCGCACCTCATACACGCGGATGCGTACGACGCTTAGATCCGTGCTGAGGGCTCTGACTTATTAGACCTCCGACGCAGCGCGTCGAATTCCTGCACCGGCACCCGCAGCATGTCCTCCTGCACCCCAGACCAAAGGTAACTCCGTGTACCCCACCTCGTCTACCTATGTTTTTCCAATATGGATGACTGTGTGACTTACGATGACACCTTTCACAGCGTTCTCTACGCCGTACCTTCGTTCCTCCGGAGCGGGGTCCTCGGTGCATGGAGCAGAGGCATCCAGACACTTCACTCATGCTCCACCCAGCGCGTCGGCCCATGGTGAGGGTTCCTCCGCTTAGGGAGCAGCCTGGGGAGCCTGGCCTTCACCCCATGGAGTGGGTACCTCCTCTCAGGGAGCAGCCTGGGGAGTCTGTCCTTCGCCCCATGGAGTGGGTACCTCCGCGCAGGGAGCAGCTTCGACGTCGGCCCAGGGAGCCGGCACCTCGTCGCGGACCTACCGACTACCTAATGACCCCCCCACTGACGCACCGATCAGCGACGAGGAGGTCGAGATCGGCCCTTCACAGCTTGCAGGAGCACCTCCGCCCTACACGCAGGAGTTATCACAGATGACTCCAGTGCAGCATGTCCGTGCGACTCGAGGTGTTCCACCGGATCGCCACACCTACTCGTCGGGGCACGTGCGACCGAGGAGGCCGAAGAGGGGTAGGGGCAAGGGCAGGATCAGGCTCGGGGACAGTAGTACACTGTACGATGTAATTACTGTCTTGTTGTATGATACGCACTTTCCTTTTGTCAAAATTTACCTTTTGTTATATTCTTCATTTCCCGTCGGGGCCCTGGCGTATTGTCATGATTTTTTTGAGTACTATATCTAGAAATCCCCGTCGGTTCCTTATTCGTACCCTTTCGAACACAACTAATACATTCTAAAATAACTTGGATTGTAACATCTTTGCCCTTGGCCATGAACCCTAAACCCTAAACCCTAATCCCTAAACCCTAAACCCTAAAAACCCTAAACCCTAAACCCTAAACCCTAAACTCTAAACCCTAAACCCTATACCCTAAACCCTATACCCTATACCCTATACCCTATACCCTAAACCCTAAACCCTTACATGCTTGCATTACATCCGTAATAATAGTCCATTACAACACAGTTAAAAGTCACGGCAACAGTTCACTACAATAAAATTATACGTCCGCTAGGGCGATGAGCTACTAATCCGAATTCATCTAACAAAATGGCCCTAATAATCCGAAACATAACCGGGAAGCAAGTCTTCATCTTCAGAACCACTATCCTCTCCCACAAACTCATTGGTACGGCTACGCTCAGCTGCGTTGGCCTCTTCTTCCTTTTTTTGTAGTAAGCGGCCCCCAAGTCATCGAGGGCTTGGGTGAACGCTTCATCATACTCCTCTTCTTCCTTTTTTTTTGTAGTAAGCGGCCTCCAAGTCATCGAGGGCTTGGGTGAATGCTTCATCATACTCCTCGTCCTCATCGTTCATCGGCATCTCCGCCTCCGCCATCTTCTGCTTCATCTTCGCATCAGCACTCCTCTTTTCGGCCTCCTCCATCTTCTCCCTCGCATGCAAGGATGCTTCCTCTTCTCTCTTCTTTTTCCATGCATCACAGTCTTTCTTCCACCGAGCAGCACTTGGGGTTTGGACACACAATCATCGGGCATAGTCAACCTGCGCTCACTTCCGCATCTTAACGTAATTGTCCACAAGCTGAGTACCAGATCTGAACTTCAGGTCCATTAGTTGCTTTTGCTTCAGTGTATCCATGTATTCCCTGCGGTCTTCAACATGGGCAAAAACCTCCCACTTGCATTTCCGAAGGCTCTGAGATCGAACGGAACAATTTAAAGTCAGCAAATACAAAAAATTTGGATATCAAGTGAGCAACAAGTGGAACAAAAGGACCTCATCGTAATCAACCATATGGCTGCACCAATACCTATTCCAAGCTCCGATGGTAGTAGGCCATACTACGCTTCGACACCACATTTGCACAACACAGGAGGCTTGGGGGTAACCACTTTTCTCTTCTTGTCCACCTTCGGCTCGGGCCATTTGTTCTTTGGACCCCACAGCCACTCCCTGAAGTTACACTTCCGCAACAAGGTATACCCACCCTACAATATAAAATATTAGTACATGCACAAATACTAAGAAAGCCATGACCGTATACAATTTGCACTTACTCCGGCGGGGTTAGGACATTCGAACTCGTTAGCCCTATCTGAACTTATTACAGAATAATCTTCGTATTTGCAACGAGGCGGAGATTGAAGCCGTCTCAATTGGGCTATTTTCTTCTCCTCGTCTGTCATTGGGGGGATCAGGGGGAGGTGCCACCCACCGCTCGAATTGATCGGGTGGATTATGCTTTTCTTTCCACCATTCGTCAAATTGGAGATACCTTGGGTCGAATTTGTCTGGACCGTCAATCCACTGAAAGAAAAAGCACCGCTCATGGGCCTACAAAACATGATTGGTAACGACATTGTTAGAGATGCAAGAGCTGTAATTACTAGCATTGAATAAAGACGCAGTGGCAGAGGTGCAATTACTTACATTGAATCCACCGCATGTGTAGTAGCAACGGGCAGCTGTGTCCTCATGGCGAGATTGGCCAATATCAGCCAGCTCTCCACAGTCATAATTTGGGACAGGGACTGCAGAAGGAACAGGAGCATCCTTGCTAGACACGTCGGGATACAATTCTCTAGGGCGACCTCGTTTTTTCCAAAACTCTGTCCGCCACAAGTTTTGCATATTTATTCAGAGAAAATACGATATTCGTCACATTTCAAATCATGCAATCCATTGTTTAAAGCATAGCATAAACATCATTATTCCTAAACCCTACACCCTAAACCCTAAACCCTAAACATATCTATTCGAAAATACGATATTCGTCACATTTCAAATCATGCAATCCATTATTTAAAGCATAGCATAAATATCATTATTCCTAAACCCTAAATATATCTATTCAGAGAAAATACGATATTCGTCACATTTCAAATAATGCAATCCATTGTTTAAAACGTAGAAGAAACATCATTATTTCTAACATGAACTGCAATGTTCTAACATCATTATTTATAAATCTAATATACATACTACTCACAGATCTACCCAGAGTCAACTAAAAACTAAACAACTCTAGTGCACATTATATTTTACTAATGCATAGCAACAGACTTGTAATGTATGAGAAACTTACCTAAAAGCCGAGATCTCAAACTGGCAGGGCTTCGCCGTTACTTCCTTCCCCTCCCTCCTCTCTTCTTTCTTTTTTTCTGAAAATTTTAGTGAATATAATGAAAATCTAAAGAGAGGGCTGCCTATTTATAGAGTTGCCCCAAAAAACTCCCACTGTGTGGGCGTTTTTTGGGGGCGAGGGGGCCGCCTGCAAAAGTGCGCGGCCGGCCTCGCCTGTTTTGCAGGCGGCCCCCTGGAGTGCAAAAAACGCCCACGCAGTGGGCGTTTTTTTACTGCTACGAGGCCCGCCCGTAAAACAACGCGCACTTTTGCAGGCGGCCCCCTCGCCACCAAAAAACGCCCACGCAGTGGGCGTTTTTTAGGCGCCAGGGGCCGCCCGCAAAATCCGACACCGGCGGCGGCCGGCTCTGTGCCACGTTACATATAACGCCCACACAGTGAGCGTTTTTTAAAAAACGCTCACCGTAGACGACTAGTTCTGTCATATTTCGAAACAAAAAATTAAATTTGTAAATCTTTTTTAAAAAAATTAAAAATAAAAAAAATTCGTCCAGAACTCTCCTGCGTTGCGGCGGCGCCGCGCGTCGGTTCCTTCATGATCGGGCCTGATGATGGCCTGCAGGCTACGGCAGTGAGGATTGGGCCGCGTTTTCAGACAAAAAAAAGTCAAGATACTATGGACTGCGCCGATGAGACTGGACCAGGACCTGCGAAGACAATGTCTGAACATGTCTTTGGGCCAAGCAAGAAGGAAACACAGACCCCTCTTGGGATCTTTTGTATTTTTAATTTTTTTTTAAAAAAATTACAATTTTAATTTTTTGTTTCGAAATATGACAGAACTAGTCGTCCACAGTTAAAAAACGCCCACTGTGTGGGCGTTATATGTGACGTGGCACAGGGCCGGCCGCCGCCGGTGCTGGCTTTTGCGGGCGGCCGCCTGTGTAGCCCAAAAAACGCCCACTGCGTGGGCGTTTTTTTGGTGGCAAGGGGCCGTCTGCAAAAGTACGTGCTGTTTTACGGGCGGGCCTCGGAGCAACCAAAAAACGCCCACTGTGTGGCCGTTTTTTGTGCGCCAGGGGGCCGCCTGCAAAACAGGTGAGGCTGCACGGTACTGTCTTCTGGACGGGACTGCCCATTCTTTACATCTATTAAATAGTACAACTGCTCCATTCTTTACAAGAAAGTTACACATCTCTATTGGTTAGCAGCGGGGCTGGTGATGAGATGGTGCAGGTTCGAGTCCCACTGTCGCCCTTTTTTGTTGGTTTTAGCGTATTTTGCGGTGGGCTGCATCAATGCACGGTGCGGCTGTTTTGCGGGCGGCCCCCTGACGCGTAAAAAACGCCCACACAGTGGGCGTTTTTCGGCTGCTCCGATGTCCACCCGCAAAACAGCGCGCACTTTTGCAGGCGGCCCCTCGCCAGTGGGCGTTTTTTAGGCTACAGGCGGCCGCCCGCAAAAGCCGACACCGGCGGCGGCCGGCCCTGTGCCACGTCACATATAACGCCCACACAGTGGGTGTTTTTTAACTGTGGACGACTAGTTCTGTCATATTTCGAAACAAAAAATTAAAATTGTAAAAAAAATTAAAAAAAATTAAAAATAAAAAAAATTCCCCCTCTTGTATGTTGTTGTGTGTATCAGATTGTTCTGCGACGATTAGGTTCGTGACACCAAATTTAAAATCTCTCCCTCTTAAAAAAAATAATTTAAAATCTCTGATATCTTATCTTTAAACTTAGAATAACTTCTTACTTTCGTTTGAAGCGATTTTTTCTTTTCTAGTAAAAATCCGAATAATTCAAAAAAAGTAAAAAAATCCAAATAAATATTTGATAATGTTTTAAATAGAAATTTTCATGAAGCTTCCAAAAATCCCAACAGGAATCTTAGAAATAGCTTGGGATATGGCAAATTCAAATAAAATAATTAGATTTTGTGAAATATATTTATTTTTAAAAGAAGATATTGAGAAATATCAAAAAAAAATTATTCTAATTAATGACTAAATGTGTTCAAAATCTTTTAATGAAAATACGAGATGCATAGATTCAACACACGTTAATTTCAGGATTGTTAGAAACTTACATGCATTTTTCATGGTTCCAAAACCCTATTGTGTATTTACCATTTTTTTAACTAAGACAAATAAAACCATCTAAAAGAACATGTTTAAACCAAGACAATGGGTAATTTAAATGATTTTAAGAGTTCGTAAATTAAGATTTCTGATCTTTTGGGACAGCTCGAAGAGGTAAAATGCACTCTTTTCTTCCATCGTCGTCATAGGTCGATCAGTGTGTGTACTCGCTAGGCTGGGCATGCAAGAGGGATCATCGTATACGTACTCTCAAGAGACGTAAGCAATTGCTTTGATTTCGTTCCCTGCAGCCAGATATAGTCAAGTTTGTATAAAAACTGCAAAGTGGGCAACACAAACCAGGCCGGAGTAGGTATAGGGATGCCTGGCCATTGGCCAAGGGTGCCTGGCACCGCGTGGAGCCCCTGTACACAGGTGGCTGTTGCACGGGATATTTTTCACTCTGGGCGTGTATGCATTCATTGGCACCATGACTGCGCGCGTCAAAAAATCTGAGCGACCAATGCGATTGGCCGGCCAACGAGTTTCCGTCCCGTTAGTTTGGTCATTTCTAGCTGGTTTATTCTCGCTACTGCTGATTTGTCGTCAAAGAAAAGCACGAATGCGTCGGCTAAATGGCTTCTTCGAGTTGAGTTGCACGACCACCGCGGCACCGCCCCTATTAGCAAGCTAGTAGGCCGTCAGCACCGGTATCTCTCGTTTTTTCCTTTTGTTTTTAGAAAAGCTGCCCGGCCGGCTTTATTTTGGCTTCTACTGCTACTAGAATCAAATGATCAATCAGCAGGGATAGATGATAATCGAGCTGCGCGTGATCCTGCGCCACGCGGCCTCGCCGTCGCCGCGGAATGCAAAAGCCGCCTGATATCAGATGGCCCAGCCCGAGCGAAAAATATAGTGTGGAAGCATGGAATTTCAGAGAGGTCTATCATTGGGTAGCAGTAGCACAACGCACATGCCGCATATATCTGCTGGTCTGGCCGGTGTCCGCATCCAATATCCAGTCAAGTGATGAACGGGAAGTGCCGTTCTGGTCAGTGGTCAGAGAGGCTCCATCAGAGCCGCTCTGCTAGCTGCTGATAGCAGCTAGCGTGTCCTGCCGGGCTCACCGGCTGCCCGAGATCCATTAATTTGCGACGCATCAGTCAGGAATTAAAAGCCCGGCCTAGCTCATTATTAATCAGTTAACGACCAATCGATCAAACTATACAACCTAGCTGAAGTAGCATAACACATTCATTCGGCATGGCTGCTCCCTCCTGCCTTCAAATAAACCATGTCCTAGCTCTGTGTGCGCGCACACTGGCCTCCTGCAGGCTCCAGGGCAAAAGTCGTCGACGACGACGGCACAGCTAGCTCTGCACCTGCCGCGCACTGATGATTGATGAACAGCATCAGAACATACTAAAGTAACATGCAAACCATTTCTCAAAAAAAAAGTAACATGCAAACCCTAGCTAGCTACAGGACTATGCATGATGATGCAGCGCGTAGGCTGAGACGATGCTAGTTTTAGCTTGCCCCATCGTATACTTTGGGCCTTTGGGGTTGGGGCCTTGGGGGGGCCTCGCCTCAGCGTGCCCCAGATCGAGCTGGGGCCAAGGGGCACGCAATCAGTGGGCAAAGCCCAGCGTTATCAGGCCGGCCGGCGGCAGGGTAGTACACATCAGGCGGCGGCCGGCCGCCGGCGCGCCCCACCACGATGATCACACCCTGGCCAGCGGCGAGCGGCGCCCCTGGCCCGGCAGCAGGCCGTGTATTGAATACTACCTCCGTCTCACGGAGATTATCGTTTTTAATTTTATAATTTTATATTTGACCATCCGTCTTATTTAAAATATTTATTTAAAAATAAAATAAAATAATTAATATTTAAGTATCTTTATTGATAAAAAAATTATAAAAAATAAATTATATTTATATAAAATTTTTAAATAGGATGAATGATAAAATAGGATGGGGCGTGAAATCTAGAGTGACAAACTTAATAAGAGGGTGGAAGTAGTTAGTCGTTGCAAATACTGCAGCAGCATCGTAGCCGCAGGATGTCCATCGAGCTACTACGTCACCGATCGGTCGATGGATCGATCAATCAATCGGTGGTCGTGGTGACACTGACGCGTAAAAAAGTGTCGATCGATGTCTCCCCGGCCGTTGTTCCTGTGCACGACAACGAGGCCGGTAGGACTGCAGGGGCGACACGACATTGGGTCTTGTGTGTCTTCCCACTGCATGCTAGACAAGCACAGCTGCACAGGTAGCAGGCCGGTTAACCGTTCGATCGGAACGCTAGCTAGCCTATTTTGTCCTGGCTAGCTAGCTGCTGCTGTGCTCTCGATCGTCTCAATTCGACAATTCCTTTCTGTCAAAGAAAGCTGTGGCAAATGCATGGCGCGCAGATGACGATAATGATCATGATGATTTGAGCGTGCTACTAGCAAGGCCCAAGACTGCAAGAGTGATTGTAATAATTAACCTAATGACACAGCGGTTAATACTACTTTAGTTTAGCTAGCTGTGCTAGCTGCTAGTGCTGAAAAAGACCGAGCTCACTTTAAGTGGTCGTCATCGTCTCACATTAGCACACGTTGCAGTTACTATTGGCATTCGAGTACAGTCTTTTCTCTTTTGCCGACGACCGTACCGCACCTGGGGTGCTGGGGCCTGGCCGCCTGGCCCTGGGGTATCTACTACAGTCCACGCAAAGCAACTCTTCATCACTTCAGAATTCGTCATTGAACTTTAGCTCGTGCGCATGCTGTCGATCCTTTTAACGCCTAACATATGCATATGCATGTTACTGTGCATGTAGGAGGATATGGACTGCGGAAGCTGCCGCGTACTCCTGTATACATGTGTGCAACACTGCAACTTCTAGTTCTAGTCGTTGTAGATCGATCACACAGGCACTAAACTAAACGCGTTCCTAACTAATCGTGTCACGTTTCTGCTGTCAATTTTTGCCCCTAAATGATTTGCACTTTGCTCATACACGTACTTTTGACAATATATACATGCTGCGGCTAGACCTTCTTCATTATCTAGTTAACTGGTGAGTTGTAGTAGACACACTGCAATCCTCGCAGGAAAAAAAAAGATACACTCCAAGCTAGGATGTATTAACGACCGACCAACAATGCTCATGGATTGGTAAAACATGCCACGCATTGTAAATAGTAGTTTCGTTCAAAACATAGCATATATGTAGTCCTTCGTGTCAAGTCAGATGACCGATATGAGATAGTGCAATAAAGCACATATGCCATGGCATACACAAAAGCAAGGTTATCTTTGTATGGGGGGCAAATTCATCTAGTGATACTAATTTTGTGACCTAGATATTGGTAATACCTTTCTATAAATTTTGTTAAACTTAAAATTAGTTTGAATTAGGACAACTCGATCCTGGAGTTGATTCAATTTGGGATAGCGAATATATATAGGCTTGTTGGTATGTATTGAACATCCGGCTCAAACGCATGAGTCATGCATAAAATTGTGTGCAATTCAATATGGGGAAGTTAAATCACCGCATTATTTAGTAGTGAGGTGTAATATTAGCAAACTGGAGACCTTGGCAATTCTCAACCTAGCACATATCTTCATATTAGGATTTTGTATATACCAAGAGGACTAATTATTTTGTTTTTGTGATGGCATTCCAAACAAATTGTGCAACCTTAAAGGGGCATTAGTATTGCTAATTGTAATTGTACGTGATACAATGAGTGTGGCATGGTGACATATTTCCAACCACAGCGTGTTTTTCAGCGACTATAAATATCACTGAAGCGAGTTGGTTCAAAATATTTCACAAACAAGGTAGCAAAATATATATAATTAGTTATTTGCTATCACATAAATAAAAAAACTAAATTATATGGTTTCAAAAGTATGTTAATTAGTGTGGTCTCTAGTGTAGTAACAAATGCATGGATGTCATCAAACCCTCAATTTTCCATTAGTTTTCAATTTCTCCAGTTTTTTTGGAAGGGTGTGATATGGATGAACTATCTCAAATATGCTAGAGCCAAAATTCAGTGGCTCATTTCATGAATTGAAGTAACACTGCAAAATATAGAGAATATTCTTCGAACTAATCCTCAGTTCAAACAACATTCCATAGAGATGTGTGTAAAATAGGAATCATACACAACATATTTCTAAGATTGTGTTGAAAAAGTGTTGGATTAAAGAAAATCACACAACTTATAGAAGGAAAACATGAAAACACTCCAGTTGACTAAACCATATATGGCAGTGACTAATCCTATGTGCATAATATCTTCTCTGGCTATATTGCAATGTAATGTAATCTGCAAGGTAATGCCAATAACCATTTTTTAAGAAACAGATATTAACCCTGACAAAAGGAGAGATAGGAACATAGTACGAGCAAAAAATCAACAATAAAAACACCTCAAAATATCAGTATATGGATTTGCTCGTATATATGAAGGCAAAGTCCAAAAAGGAACACAAGCTAGCTAAGCACAAATTCAAGAACGAATTATAAGATTGTTATTACATTACCAACGACACACACACCACACACCCCATGACCGGTTACTTCCTTGAATAAAAAAGAAGCAACGAATTGCCTTGCATGTCCTGCAAAATAACCTGAATTACTATGCATGCTAGCAGCTCTCTACGCTAGAGCGGCCTCTACTTTATCATACTAAACAGTAGCATCGATCTCAAAACTGCAGTTGTTACAAGCTTTACGGAACCTTCAAACGAGTACTTGATCGATTACTACTACACCAAGCTTTATTGTTCTACGTACCTTCTTGGAGCAGTAGATCGAGATCATCAGTGACCTAATCATCCCTGGTTGCCGGGGCGAAGGAAGCTTCTAGCTGAGCTCAGTGAGAGCTGGCCTTGCGAATGTTCGAGGTTATCTACAGGGAACTGATGATGATCGTTGGCTTCTTTCATGGTGAAGCCGCCGCCTTCCGGCGAGTAGAAGACGAGCTGGGGCCCCGGAGAAGCAAGAGACAGCAGAGATGAGAACGGCGAGTGGTGCGCCACCGTCGTCTGAGGCGAAGTGCCGTGGCTCACCTGATGATCATGGACGGCGGCATTATTGCCGCCATTGGTCGTCCAAGACTCACCGGCGGGCGTGTAGTACAAGCCGTGAGCCAGCGGCATGGTGGCGTTGACGAGGCCGATGGAATTGTTGAGGCCCATGAGCCCTTTGATGCCGCCGCCGTGGCAGTGGCGTTTGTCGCCGCCGTCGCCCATCGCGTTCGCGGCGGCGGCGGCACGGTCGGCAGCTGCAACGTTGTTGGAGAAGGGCGCCACCATGGACGGCGGCAGATGCGCGACGAGGTCCTGCGCGTGCGGCGGGAACTGCAGCGGGGGCAGCTTGTCGATCTCGTGCTGCGCGGCGTCCAGCAGCCAGTCCACGACCTTGCTCGGCTGGCTGAGGCCCAGCCGGTCCTGCAGATCGTAGAGCTGGATCGCCGTCGGCACGGACAGCCGCACGCGCCGGTCGCGCAGCCCCTTGACCGTCCGCACCTTGCTGTGCCGGTCCTTGCCGCCGAAGACCCGCGACACGCGCACGATCCTCGACTCCGTCGACGGCGGCCAGTGCCGGGAGCTCGACAGCACGGGGCTCTTTGCGACGACGGCGCCGGCGCCGCCGGAGCCCGCGGTCGGGCCCTCGGCCTTGGTGCACCCGCCGGCCCCCAGCTCTTCATTGGTGAGGTTGCCGCTTATCATCTCTTTATTAAGCTACCCAGCGCTCATGATCACACCTAGTAATAATTAACAAGGATCATCAGATAATCCAGAATTAAACCGGCCAGCATCAGACTACTACTACTGCAGGGAGATTAATTGGGGCATGCATGAAATGAAATGAGATCGACGGCGCATGCATGCATCGATCGCAGTGCGTGCCGCTGGTGAGCAGCATGTGGATGGATCGATCTGGCCACTGTTGTCCACTGGTAAACGAGCAGCCTTATTCGGTACACAGACAGGAATCACAGAAAGATATGCCACTGAAAAAAACATGCACGAACTTGGGTGGATGGATAGTGGACTGTAGCTCTCTTTATGCTTTAATTTTGCTTACTCGACAAGCAGCAGTTTAACCTGAATCTTCTTCCACAAACAGTAGTCAATGTAAATTTGAAGTTGTATTAGAGAAAAATATGAATTCATTAGTATGATGCTGGTTAAGAAAAGATCAACTTTAGAACTACGAGATATAAAAGGATTCAAGATTAACAAGAAATGCTGGAGAAAATTAGAAACCATCAATGGGTGAATGGGGATGGGGAACAAATTAAAAGGCGCCATGCATGAAAAATCAGAGTGAACTGTGTCTTTGGGTTCCAGTGTGTCTTTCAATTCCTTCTTCTTCTGAAGGTAGGGAAGCAAGCTTAGCATACATACTAAAAAAAATAAAAAAATTATGTTCCCCAAAAAAGAACACAGAAGACACTCCACATATAAAAACAAGGGAGATAGTGTGTGGAGTATGCGCTAGTCTGAAATGTAAAATTTTTTCTCAGAAAAAATTGTGAAGTGTAACCAAGCAACAGCTGCTGGGGGATGAGAGAGAGAGAAGAACTTAAATCCGAAAGCAGCATGTATATGTATAGATCCATTGAACCACTTACAAGCATCATCAAATTGCCGGCGACGACACACTTCCTTCCCCAGCTTAGCTCAGCTCAGATCAAACAACTTCGACCATGGCCCCCTCCGGCTGAATCAAACGGAACACCCCTGGCCGCCGGCGCTAATAGAAGCGAGCTCGACGCGCTGGAATTCGTCCGGCTCAGCCCGGAGCGAGATGGAGGGGCTCGATCGATATCAGGAGATGGAATAATGGTGATGTGGATCGACGACCGGCCGACTCGGGACTGCGGTGTAAGCCCTAGCTAGAAAGCTGCGTTAGCTGGAGAAGAAGGGAAAGATCGAGGGAGAGGAGAGGAAAGGGAGAGGTGGTTTTGGCCGGCTATCCCACCTATCTATCTACTTCCAGATGCTGCTGCTGCCTGGTGTGTTCACGTGGTGTGGTGTACTGGTGATGGGAGCAAGCACTACTACTTGTGAGGAATGGACTTGTGTGGTGCTTGCTTGCACCAACTAAATGATCAGCTGGCGTCACCGCTTTCCCGGGTCCCCTGTCCTTTCACCCTGTCGTGCTCCTCGTGTCTGATAAGCTGCTGCGGCGTGTTACCGTCCACCACAGATGAGATGGTGACCGCCGCGCGGTGATTCCGTCCATCGATCTATCGCCTCTCTCGGCATGTACGGTGAGTAGTGCAGGACTGGTCGACGGTCGTGAGCTGCACGCGCGTATAC
>CM041639.1:40355315-40420155 GCA_023333625.1 Bothriochloa decipiens | reverse complement strand
GTATGGCACTCGGGAAAACATAAGGCTTCCCCGAGTGTTGCACTCGGAAAAGAGTCCAAAAAAGAGAAAACGGCGTCTAGTGTCACAAACGGTGTCAAATGTTCCCCGAGTGTGCATGAGGAACTCGGGAAATACTTCCCCGAGTGTAAGGTTCACGGCACTCGAGGAATATATCTTTACCGAGAGAGGAATAGCCGTGAGGGCTTCCCCGAGTGTTGCACTCGGGAAAGGTTTCCCTGAGTGCAAAGCAGCCTTTTCCGAGTGCCGCAGACACTCGGGGAATCTCGAGCCTCCTGTAGTGATAGCTAGGAAAAATACTACACTAATCAGTCGGATGGGCCATGCAGTGCAGGCAGGTGCAGCTGCTCTTGGTAAAAGTGAGTTTTCGTGTGATTTTGGAAGCTGACCGGCCGTCGGATTCGATCAATCTACACAGCCGCATTATTTTGTTGTATATGTGTGCCTCCCGTCTCCCGATATATACGTACGGAGTACTCCACTCTCTATTATTAGGGCATCCGATCCGCTATCGGATCTGGCGCCGGCCGGACAGGATCGGATGCATATATATGCATGCAAACTCGATGGCACGATTGTCATGTGGTGGCATCAACTCAACTCCTGTAGACAGCAGCAGCAGCTAGCAGCCGCCGCCGCCTCGCCTCGTCGTCCCGATGCGGACGAGACGACGCCGACGACGACGCGCGCGGCCGGCATCAATCCCCCCGGACCATGGATGCTGATGGAATCATGGAAGAGGCCAGAGGAGTGTGGTAGTACTCCTACGCACAGCTGCAACTTGACGGGTCGCTCGTGGATCTGATGTGAAGTGAAGGATTCTTGGACCAATCCTCTTATGACCAAATACGGATGAGATCGAAGTGATGAGTTTGTTGCGTTGCGAGCGAGGGAGCGAGTAGTGTACTACCAGTGTAGCACCTACTAGGCCACTACAGCGATGCTGCTGGTACCTGCACTGACGCGAGGGCTGAATCTGAATCATGGGCGCCAGCAGGCCAGCGACTGCACTAAAAGACATGCAGGCAGGCAGCAGGCTCTCTCTCTCTCTCTCTCGTCCATCGAGAGAGACGCGGGGGTGAGAGAGACGCAGGCAGCCAGCCATACGCGTGGTCCTGTACCGTGCACTGGGCCACTGGCCTAGCTACTGGGGTGACGGGAGCAACGCGCTGTACGGCTCTGCTTCGCTCATCATCTAGCAGCACCGCAGCGAGGGTTGTCCGGCAGGCAGGCCCAGCACGCCAGGTGCCGCCCAAAGCGGCGGCAATGTCGTAGGGTACGGCGCCGCTACGGTAAAAATACATGGTTATTTTCTATGGGTATATTAATTTATTTACTTGTCTATTTATATATAAAATAGACTGAGAGTTTATCTTTTAATTATAAAAATCGAATTAGATTTTAATATATTAAAAAGATAAACGAGGGGTATATATGTTTTATTCTAGAATAGTAAGAATGTACTTAATATCAAGAGTGAGGGAGCATGTTCTGCTGCCACGGTTTGCAGAATATATGGTCAACAGTTTTCACTTTCCACCTCACCTGCCTGCCGTTTTGTTTTCAGTTTTTTTTTCCCTGCCTTTCGCTCATGAATGGTCTGAGCATGCAGTAGCCGGTGCGACGGTGACTGAGGATTCATTCAGGCGTTCAGGTTCAGCAGCCTTTCTTTCGTCGCTGACACAGGCACAGAACAGGCTTTTCCCGTTCCCGGAGTGAATCCCAGGCGTGTAGGTAGGGGCGTAGTACCTAGCTAATCATACCTAGTAGCAGGAGCACATCTCGCCCATCTCCGGTGATGACCTGCGGCCGACGGGCGCGGCGGCGGACAACCGGAGCGACCCCGATCGAGCCAGCTCCAGAGCCGACCTGCTCGGTGCTGCCGTGCGTGCCCGCTGCCGTATTGGCACGCACCGGAGCAAAGCACCGCAAAAGCCACCAGATGCCTGTGCCCTACGGCCTTTGTTCCATCCTTGTTGTCGCGACGCCGCTTTCCGCACGGCACGCTGTTCCAAAGCTGGCGGCTGACGCGTCGGTCGCGCGCGGTGGCGTGCGCGACGGGCGGAACCGGAGCGGCCAGCCGGCCAGCACCACCTCCACGCCTTCACCTTGCGTTGGAAGCAACGTACGACGCGATGCATGCATGCATGCATGGCAAGGTCCATGGCCCCGGTGGCCGACTGGCCGTGACGATTGTTGGGCGCGTGGAGCCCCGCCCTGCTGATCCGCTCAAAAAGATGCCGCGGCGAGCAAGATCTATCTACGCGTAGATTCCTTCGATCCAGCCTCGCCTTTCTATCTACCATGCATACCAGTCCGAGACCGACGAGGTGTGCATCCGCCACCCACCACCAAACCACGGAGCGGCGCAAGCAGAAACCCCAGAGCCGCACTGAGATGTGAACTCAGCTCAGCCCAGCCCTACTGTACTAGCGGCCGGAGACGCCGATAGAGACGGGACTGGACATGCATTCATGTGTCATCTCATTGCTGCGAATAACGAGGGATAAACGACGAAGAACACAAAGATTAATCACAGCGAGACACAAGATTTAACGTGAAAAACCTCTCCAATACGAAGGGAAAAAACCACGGACGCCAGCCAGCAAACAATCCTTACTATTATCAAGAGTTTACGTTACAAACACCGTGCGGCGGCTACAAGAGAATGAATGAATCGCTCAGACACAGTGGAACCATAACACCGGGTATATATATCGTACCGCGGGGGCACGCCCCCGCACCCGCCAACTGTCTTCGGGGCGACCACCAATGGGCTGACTTCAGACTCCGCTTCGCTCCGTCAGAAGTCCGGTCAATATAATGTACAACTGAATTTAAAACATATTCAATAAACTCTACTTTGAGACAAATTCATCTTGTAGCATAAATCAACACCTTCATCCTGAACATAACAAAGAAAATACCAATGGCGCCAAATAGCCTCTTAGGCTAATCCACTAAACCAACTAAGTTTGAGCACAGCTCAAACTTAGTAATAGGAACAGGTTTAGTCATTATATCAGCAGGATTATCATGAGTACTGATCCTGCATACCTTTAACTTACCATCCTCGATCACATCACGAACAAAATGATACTTGATGTCAATATGTTTAGTCCTCTCATGGAACATCTGATCTTTGGTAAGGTAAATGACATTTTGACTGTCACAGAATAAATTAATGCATGAATCAACTCCACACAGCTCAACATACAAACCTTTCAGCCAAATTAATTCCTTGCACGCCTTAGAAACAGTCATGTGCTCCGCTTCAGTAGTAGACAAAGCAACAATAGACTGTAATGTAGCCCTCCAACTCATAGCACAACTGACAACCATAAACACATAACCAGCGAGAGACCTACACCTGTCCAGATTAGCAGCATAATCTGAATCTATATAACCAATAAGTCCCTTCTCAGTTCTGCCAAACTTCAAACAAGAATCTGCTATGCCTCTGAGGTACCTGAAAATCCACTAAACTGTCCTCCAATGTTCTTTACCAGGATTAGACATATATCTACTAACCAAACTCATAACATATGACAAATCTGGATGAGAGCAAATCATGGCATACATCAAAGACCCAACAACACTAGAATAAGGAACTCATGACATGTATTCTATAACTGCATCTGTACTAGGACACTGTACGACTGATAATTTAAAGTGAGGTGCAATAGGAGTACTAACAGGCTTAGCATTATGCATCTTGAAACGCTGAAGAACATTCTTAATGTAATTTTGCTGACTAAGAAATAACAAACCAGATTTCCTGACTCTAGTAATTTTTATACCGAGAATTTTCTTAACAGCACCAAGATCTTTCATGTCAAACTCACTACTTAACAATTTCTTCAATTTAGTGATTTCGACCTTACTCTTGGCAGCAATCAGCATATTATCAACATACAACAGCAAGTATATAGGTGATCCACTAATATGCTTGATGTAAACACAGCTATCATATTTAGACATCTTAAAACCGTGCAACAGCATAAATGAATCAAACCTCTTGTTCCACTGACAAGGGGACTGCTTCAAACCATACAAGGATCTCTTCAACTTGCAAATAAATTTCTCCTTGCCAGGCACTATGAACCCTTTCGGCTGGTCCATGTAAATTCCTCAAGCTCTTCATGCGAAAATGCAGTCTTAACATTTAGCTGCTCAAGCTCAAGATCATGTCAAGCAACAATACTAAGAAAAATACGAATGGCACTGTGCTTTATCACTGGAGAGAATATATCATTGTAGTCAATACCCAGAATCTAACTGTAGCCTTTTGCTACTAACCTTGCCTTAAACTTTGGAAGCTCACTTGGAGTTAAGCCCTCCTTTCTCTTGAAGATCCATTTGCAACGGATGGTCTTCTTCTTCTTAGGCAAAGGAACAACCTCTCATGTACTATTCTTCTCAAGAGACTGCATCTTCTCATGCATAGCTGAAGTCCACTTCTCACGATTACCATAATCAATGACTTCACGATAAGTTGCTGGCTCATGAGTATTCTCCACCTGTTCAGCACAACTCAAAGCATAATAAGTCAAATTACATTCGGCCTTCGGCTTCTACAGGCCTCCGCTTCGCTCCGTTAAAAATCCGGCCAATATAATATGCAACTGAATTTAAAATATATTCGACGCTCATGACATGCGGGACGACGATCGATCGTGGCCCACCGCGGCGTAACGGGCCGGGGCAGGCCGGCTGGCCGGGCTGCCACGCACTACAGTACACAGCACAAGCGGACATCGTCGGCCATGGAGGCAGGCATGCGCAACGCACGCGTGAGTGCTTCGGGCCCAGCAGCAACAATCAGCGAGCGGCCGGCGAAGGGGTCGGGAAGCCGTAACCGTACATGGCCCGCCGCGCGCGTAGGTCGCCGGCAGCGGGCGCAGAGCCGGCAGCGCGCGACAGGGACGGCCACCATGCAGTGCGCGTTGGCATGGCGTGGCATGGCGCCCGCGGTGGCAAAGGACACGCAGAGCTAGCAGCCGCCGCAACGGGACAAGAGCGTGGAACGAAGGACGACAGCAAAGCCGTTACAATGGCGGGCCCCGTTGGTCTGGCCAGTGGCCAGTGGCCAGTGGGCCCCGCTTGGCATTCACGGTCACATGCCAAGCACAAGCGGTACCAGCTGCGTTCCGTAGTGACAAGACCATGCCTACTGCCTGCCAATAAGCGGAGCTGTGTGCCTACGGGTACTGTACCTAACCTACGGGCCTGGACCGATGACGCATGGGACGATGAAGCAAATCTGCTGGGTTAGGACGAAGCGACCCGACAAGCTTTTCTCTAGTACTCCCTCGGTCCCATGCGTCATGGGTTAGGACGGGAGTAGGTGAGGTCTAATCATCGGGATTAGCGAGTAATCACATCAGCAGGGTTTAATCAGAAAGACACAACGTTATTAGTGCCTACAGTACCCGACCGGTTGGGTGCAGGGAATCTTTTACTCGCTTGGTGCTGGTGGGTAGCTGACTCCGCGACACCGTTGTAGCCGCTAGTACGCTGTTGGTCGGATTAGACTGAGGCCAGTCTGTACGGGTGACACAGTTATCGAGACTACAAACTATAAATGAGTTTCATGAAGATGAAACTCCTTTCTCGTACTATGAAAGTCTATAATTTAATGACTCTGTCAAGTTAGCAATTTTACCAATGTGACACTCTATTTAATGTGTATGACACTCTCATAAAATATGCATTTAGACTAGCCTGAGGGTCTGAGGCCCTGTTTTTGGACGGAGGTCTACCGTTGACAAATGCATTCTGTCTCCCATCATCCAAAATTAGATGCTTAGGATGGATGTTTGGTCATACATGTTTGCTACATAGTCTCCAATTCCAATGGAGCCCACGGTTAGATTAGATGGCTAATAATGACAAGATAGTCGTTTGAGTCCTAAAGGATTTTAAGATAAAAAGGAATCCACAGGATAAATCAAACTACCTAGCCTATTTGATAAGAATATTGTTGCAGGCATGAGCGTGGCGGCCTAGTCCACTAGTTGATCAACCACACCCATCGTGGTGTCTGTGCATCGTCACAGAGAATTTGAGTGGGGGCACATGCCCTTGCTCCTCCTTGCATATGGACAGGCCCGGCCCTGGGGGTGCCAGCCGTACAACCGCACGGGGCCCTCGATGTCAAGGGGCCCAACCCCATATACGTAAGCGTTGTAGGTATAGTATAGCCCAGGACAAGGGAGAGGCACTCACACTCAGGCACGTACGTTGAAGTGAAACGCGTCCGTCGTTTTGGCTTCCGCATCTGCATCAGCGCGTCGAGTATAGCGCTTCTACCACGCGGCCGTCGTGTTTCTTCACTGCTGTGACCTGCAACTGCACGTTGTGTGCTCGTGCCATCGGCTATTGGTCGTGCCCCCCTACGTTGAGGAGCAACCAGCGCGCCGCTGCTGGCCGGCGGCGCCTAGGCCACTCGAGTCGACCTCCGTTCAGGCCCCCGTAGTCGCAGTACCTAATTGGCTGATTTCTCTCCTTTGATTGATGTACAGGCAGTGCCTAATTGCTCTCCTTTGATTGATGTATATGCCAAGTATATATATTTGATCAAGATTTATGCTTTTCGCCCCCAATCTTTTTTTATTAGAATACAGGGAATTAAGAATTCTTACGGAGTTACGATGTAAAAATTGTTTTTTCTGAGCATCATATAAAAATTATTTAACAAGAATGTGTTTTTGTACATTTATAACAAACATCATTATATTTTTGAAGTTATATTAAAGGGCCCATTTTTCCTAACTTTGCTCCGGGTCTCTATACTGATAGGGCCGGGCCTGCATATGGACACTCCATGACCACCTAAAGGTGCATTTGCATGAGCTGGGCTGAATTCTGCAAACTTATTAAACACAAGAACTGCATCGATCATGACAACGACGTAAATCACGCCAATGAGTGTGCGGACGATACCACAAGTTTGCGCGCTGCAGACAACAGAGTCATGTTGTCACCGTCGTTCTCGACAAAGAGGCTCTGCTTTTTCATGTCGGTGACTAGTGTATTAATCGGTTCATTGTTAACTTTGAGAGCCTGATTGACATAGTGCGCCAACAAACCACAATAGAGGAGCAGCTTGAGTCGTGCGCAGGCTTTGTGCTCCTACACAAAGGCTCAAACTCCTTCGTCACCATATCCGCTGTGTAGAAGATCGTCAAGCCGTAGTCAACGTTGTCGCGTGTAGCAGAGGCAACTTTTGGCCTTCTAGCATGCTCATGTTTTACGAATTGGAAGATGTGGGACGTTCAATGGACCGTTGGGATGTCAATTGTTGTCAGGGTCAAACATGTTTTAGAGGGCCCAAAGTGGCCAAAAACGCTAACTATAAGACATGATGAGAAAATCATCGAAGTCGACGGAACCCGATGCCTTTGCGTAGCTTCGCCCCTGAACCACAACTATTGTGGTGTTTGTGCATCTCTGGGCAAGATTTGAGTGGGGCACATGCCCCCGCTCCTTTGTGTAGTGGGTCCACCCCTGGCAGAGGTCACGACCAGCAGCAATAGCGTTGACAGAGTCAGTAGGCAGCAGCAACAGCAGCAATAGCGTTGACCTTGTCAATGCTTGACATCTGACGAGGCGGCTCAGGGCTGCCCATCTCCGTCTAGCTTCATCCCATCTCCACGCTAACATCAACCGATCGGCTTAGCCCACCACCCTGTACTGAAATTGTCTATAAAGGTTACAGAACCTCAAATTTTAAACCACATGCTAGTTTCTCTTACTTTTTAAAGAAACCTATGCCCATCGATTGACAAGGGTAAGGTGTGATCATCCAATGCCCCTAGAAAATTAAGGGCCCAAAATATTGATTACGTATATACCAAGTATGATAAGGAATAGTAAATTACTAGGTGGCCACAGTTAGTGGTCTAAAATAATAGTGCAATGTGAAGTAGCATGAAGCTGTAGACTCAATACAATTACAGAAAACCTAGGTCTAATCGATCACATTCACATCAACATACATTTAAAATCAAAAATCACATCAACATGGACTAGTAGTCGACTCGGTGTCCCCTCCGTCTATCCCTTGGGTAGGTTCCACGACTTCATGCAGGCAACCACAAGTTCATGACATCGTCGAATCTTATATATAGTCTGGATAGGAGGGAGTATTCTTCATGGGTTCTTTGTCTATAAACTTGTAGGCATTATAAATCTGTAGATCAGCAGACACTTAATTGAGCTGCTGCGTGCATTGTCAACCTGCTAACCAAACTTCCCCTGTACTGGACTGCTTGTTACCTCTGTTTGTCTGAATGAAATGCAACAACAGTTCTATAACCTGGCTCTGCCTTGCTTATGGTCGTATAGTTGCTCCCATTGTGGGTTCAATCTTTTTGGATTGCTAACGGAATAAAAATTAGAGCATTTGCACTTGGGTGGTGTTCTTTCGATTCGGGTCATCAATTCCTCCAAGTAGTGCCGAGTGCTTTCAGAGCAAATTTATTCCATTAACTGGTTCTGACAAACACAACTGATTTCTTCTACGAGCTGGTAAATAACTATTTCAGATGGTAAACATTGTAAGACTTAAAAGATGCTTCATAAACCGACTGATTTTGGCTGATTTAGTAGTATTTTGTTAAAGAAAATAAACTGAAAAAAGCTAAGATTAAGTAATAATGAGCAAAGAGGAGGGGGATCGGTGTCAGGAACGGCTAACTGTTTTGCTGACCCTTTCTGGAACCGTGTTTGGAATCTACGCTGTCCAAAAAAGAAATGATGCACTTTTTATGGCGCATGGGACACAACAGCTTGGCAGCACTTCGTGTAAATCTGAAGCGTCGAGGAATAAACATGGAGGCTCAATGTGTCGTGTGTGGTCGTTTTGATGAAGATGGGACACATTATTTTTTTCAAACGTAAGTGTGTTCGAGCTGTATGGGCGGGCTTGCAGTTAGAGTCGGTGCGAGAGAAGCTGGCAGGTGTTTTGACTGTAAGGGAGGTGATTGAGGAGATACTGAACCTGGAGCAAGACGTGCAGAGGCCAGTGATCACTTTGCTTTATCTTTGGTTGTTTGAGCGGTGTAGAGTGAGGGGAGGGGAGCAGTAACGTGATGGTGCCCGCCTTGCACACCTTTTTTTTTTTTTCTGACCACGCCTAAGAACAACTCCAGCCCAGCATGTAAATTAAGCACTTATATTTTTTATTTGCATGCTGGCCCGTATATAATAGGGGTCTAAAATTGACTGCAACTTTAGCCCAGCACCCTATCCTATCACTCCAGCTTAACTTCTCCTGTTCCTAGGAGCTTGAAACTAAATTTTGAGAGTCCCTCTAAAATGAGAGTCTAAATAGGAGGTCCACTGGAGTTGTTTTTTTTTTTTTACTTAAGCTCCAAAAAACCAAAATAGAGGCATGTTTAGTCACCCTGACTTGCACAACTGATCAATACATATGCAGTTGAGTGGTCTTCATTTAAGAAAACTAACTAAAGAACCAAGGAATCAAACTCAGCTTCGTAAGTCTTGGGTGCTGCCGAAGGTTTTGTCAAGACAAACTGTGATGGGGCTTTCACTCTGAATAATCGATCGGGTGGATGGAGCTTTTTGATTCTTGAATGGGATGGTGGTGTGCTCGGTTCAAGTTATGGAAAATTGGGAATGTTGGGGAAGCTTTTCAAGCTGAGATAATTGCCTGCTTACAGGCTTTGCGGCGAGCAATTGGTTTGGGAATCCAGAAGGTGATCCTGGAAAAGGATGCTTCTATGTTTGTGTTAATCAGTGAACTCTTCTGAGTTTGAGCGCTGCTCTGCGAGTGGTCTGCTTTGGGAGTTGAAGGATCTATTAATTAGTAATTTTATTTTTTTTGTACTTCTTCTGTCTTAAATTATAGTTCGTTTGATATTTTTTAACTTCAAGTTTGACTACTCGTTTTATTCAAAAAATTTAAGCAAAATTAGTTAAATTTAGGTCATTCTCGAAGATCTTTTGTTAATAAAGCAAGTCACAACAAAGAAATGATATTTCAAACAAATTTTTAAATAAGACGAGATAGTCAAACTTGATATAAAAAAGTTAAACGAACTATAATTTAAAACAAACCAGCAGTTGCTTATACCCTCGTTCTTGCAATTTGCATGCTCGTAGTCTAGCCGCGCTAGGGGCAAGTTTGCTTTCAGGTGTTGTTCCAGTTTAGGACAGTATTTCCAAGTTTTATTCGTCTGCTTTTTTTTTAGAAACAATTTTATTCGTCTACTGGTTGCCAATAATATGGCAATAGTTATTGGGTAATGAAGAGCTCTTCCATGTTAAAAAAAAAAAGAACAACGGAACAAGGCCATAGTGGCAAGATTTCTCTAGAGTTGAAAAGTTGTGCAGGACAGCAATTGTGCAAACCTCATGGGCCGGCGAAAATGATCCTTCAGCGGGCCGCAAACATATGCCGTCTATCTTGTTCATTCACGGGCTCCTTCAGCGGGACGCAAATATATGCCGTCTTATCTTTCGGCCGCGCTGGACTCTCTGCAGTCCATCTTCTCGTGTATGCTTGGGATCACGATACCCGTTAAGCATTTTGGTGGGCCGCCAGATAACAAAGAGCGCGGCCCGATACCAAAAGCCTGCCTTGTGCGACTCGCCGCCAATCACGAGGGGCACACACGCTGAGACCCTCCTGCCGTCCGGCCCAGTTACTCGAGACCTCTCGACCCTCCGGGCTGGCGTTGGACTTGCCTCGATGGACATTCTCAAAAAAAATAAAAAGCACACCCTAATTGAGGAGCCCGGGCCGATGCGCGTTGGCCCCCGGCCTCGTCGCCACGAACATTCCTCCTCACCAAGCAAGCAAGCACTTTCCTCCAAAAAAAAAAAAAAAAACAAGCTAGCAACCACAAGTGCACAGAGTCCACCGCCGGCGAGCACCCCTGCTAGTGTACCGCCATTAACCCCGACCAGCCATAGCGGCGCGGCGACTCCGCCCTGAGTCGGTCGGTCGGTTTCGCGTTACCACGACGCCTTGGCCGGCCGCGAGTCCGCGACAACGGTCACCGCCTGCGCGGATCCAATCGCGCCCGGGCATCTGGTCGCCGCAGCTGGTCGTGGTCCCCGCCGCGGATTTCGAAGAGATCGCCTCGTGAGCCTTCATGTGTCGGTGTCGGCATGTTCCGCCGGACACGTCGCCCGGCGGATCCCGGCCCCGGCCCCGGATGGTAGTGGGACGAGCCAGAAAGTCTCGCGCAAGAGGCCCCAGAAGCAGCAGGCGCCCCACGGATCAACGAACCTGGAATTATAGATCAGGGTCCTGCCCTGTTTTACCCCAGCGCCATCACGCGCCCTCCATGATTTGCAACGTGCCGAGGCAAAGAACGGCGCAGCATCATGCCGGGCATGTGATCCGACTGCTGCCACCAAAGTCCAACCGTGCAGTGGCAACATGAGACGCGCCATGAGACGGGCACAGAACCAGCCACAAAGAGCAGGCAGAATCAGAATGCATGGAAAGCGGCCGCCACCAAACACTAGCATAGTTCTAGTAAACACAGCCTAATACAACGGGGCACATATAGCAAGGAACAAAAGAGGACTCCAGAAACACGTTCGACGACACGTATGTCCGGAAGGAACTACCAAAAGAATCCCTAGATCTCTACCAGTACAAAGCACCACCCACACATGGCGGCCACCACTAGAGGAGCACGAGCAAGTTCAGGGACAGAGGTCAGTTGATTTTGAATAACAATAAACCCCGTGCTGCTGCTACTAACCACACGCTACACTGACGACGGCTGATCGATCAAAACCCAGCAGGCAGGCCACGCACAGCCAGGCCGGAAAGGGCGGGCACGCGCACGCACGCATGACGAGAGCCGCGCTGCCGGGCGTCACCACCGCCAAGGCGGAATCCAGTGCCCCCACGCCCGCCCAGTTGGCACCGCGCCCCGCCTAGCGGAGGAGAGGTGCGGCGGCGGCGGCGAGGGCAAGGGCGGCCACGACGTGCAGCGCGGCGGCGCGCGGCGCGACGGCGTCGCTGTAGTCGCCTCCTGACGGGCCGTACGCGCCAGTGCCGCCGAACGGCGGGCTCAGGGTGTTCCCGGGGGTCGTGACGCCCGCGCCGGTGCCGGTGCTAGTCCCCGTGCCGGTGCCGGTGCCGGTGCCGGTGCCGGTGCCCATGCCCGTGCCAGCGCCTGTCCCGGCTCCGGTGCCAGCTCCTGTCCCCGCTCCGGTTCCAGCGCCCATGCCGCCGCCGGTGCCAGCTCCCATGCCGCCGCCGCCGCCGCCGCCGCCGGTGCCTGCGCTGCTGCAAGGAGGAGAGAAATCAACAATGGCAAGACACGTTAGTCCGACGAATGAAAGAAGCGCGCTTTGGCTGGAAAGAAACATAATCTGGGGGAGACGACACGCTTTCGCTTATCGTGCACCGAAAACTCTGGGGATATCCATTTGCTTTGGCTGCAAAAAGAAGCTCTTTGGGGTCGATGAACCGCGGCTGGCCGGACGGCTGCCATTGGTCCAGCAGGTTCATTGTACTTTGGGTAACGCGGCGGCCGTCCCCGGAAGGGACCCCGGCGTGGCGCGGCCAGCCGCTTTGGCTTTCAAAAGACATCGCTTTAAGCTCGGACCAGTGGATCCACTTCAGACGCACTTTATTTTCACATGGCCAGGAACTGTACGCCGGACGCCAGCCAGCAAAGATTATACCACTACTGCAGCTACAGATTGGCATTGCAAGCTCAGCTCGGTGCATGGTACACGAGGAGCACTAGTGCTTTGGGTACCGGATTCAAAGCTTTTGTTGAAATAAACTACTCGTGTCATCGATGTGACTGTGCACGGCCAAGCTTTCCCCATGTACAGAATCTAACATTAAAGAACCCTATAATACGATTTAACAATGCCAAAATGACCCTGACAGTGACAATGGTCGAGGACAGTAACTACCCCAAATATACTGCATCGTGCTTAAGATACTCGACTTCCCAGATTTCAACTACACTACTCTAATCAGCAGTAGAAAATACTTACTGAAGTCCCAAATTTGAAGAAGGAAAAATACACTACTCCAGCTATGTACATCCGCGGAATATGGATACAAGGTTGGTTTACCTGGGGCCGGAGGCGAACTTGCAGGTGCCGGAGCTGGGGTCGGTGCTGGTGAGGGTGGCGACGCCGTTGAAGTCGCAGGTGGCGCCCATGCCGGCGCGGCTCTGGTAGTAGCTGTTGCAGATGTAGGAGCAGACGGCCACCTTGTTGCCGTTGCCGAAGCACGGCCCGCCCGGCTTGGCGGAGCTGCAGTCGGCGCCCTTGCTGCAGGCGTAGTCGATCGCCGCCTGATATCCCGCGTCCAACCCGCCCGGCTTGCACACGCAGAACGCCGCATCTACACACAAGAGAGCACCGGTTACTTCAAATCTGACCGTTTCTTGGTCTTCAGCTGGATATAACTACGGACAAACATTGGGGAAACTTAAAAAAAAAAAGATTTTCTGCGCACTCGACAAGGAGAAAGAGGGCTGGCCATAGCTCAAGAAACAAGAGGATAGATTTCAAGAAGCAGCTGACTAGGGGATTGAAGGCAAAAACAAAAGAGGGACACAAACAAAAGAGCGATAGATTCCACACAACGCTACGCAGGAGCAGATCCGGAGCTCACCTGAGCCTGTGAACATGGCCAGCAGCAGGAGGAGAAGCAGGGGAGCCGCCATGGCCATGGCTGCAAGAGCTCTCGAGCTCTCTGGACACTCGTGAACACTGGGAGAGAGAGAAGAGCGTGTGCGCGCTCGCGATGGGGACAGCTCGGTGTGGGGACTGGAGAGTGGTGTGGTGTGCAGTGTCGTCAAGCCCTCCGAGCCGTCCTCCCTCCTTTTTTATGGACGAAAGCACCGACCACACGCTGAAGCGGCGCTCCATTTTCCCCCAATTTTTTCTTTGCTGCGCTGCGTGGCCCGTGGCCGAGTGAGTGCGGCCGTGCACAGTGTCTGACGGAGTGGGCGCCCTGCCCCGTTGGGGGAGGAGCCCGGCGTGTCCCGACGCCAACGGCTCTCTGGCGTCGCTGCGGGGTAAAGCCAGGGCGGTGAGTCATCGTCGCCTGTTCTCTTTCGCTGTGCGTGTCTCAGCCAGCCAAAGCGAGAGAGAGAGGCGTGCACGGTGCACGCTGCGCCGCTCTGGGGCTGCGCTGTCCGGCTTTGGCATGGCATGGGAGCCGATGCGGCCCTGTGTTTTGGGGCCTGGCCTGCCTGCATCGTGCATCGAGGCGAGATGGTGGCCATGGACGGGGGGCAAAACCGACATTGCCCGCCCCACGCAGGCAGGGCAGGAGTCGCAACGTTCGGATGCCGATTGTACTCCGAGGTTTTTCTTTACTGGGGGCATAACCTGCCTCTTTTTCAGTAAAGTGGGGTTTAAGAGTGAAACTTTTTTCTTATAGATATACTTCATCTTTTTGTCGTTCTATATTGTCACGGCAAAGATCTACTGTGGTAGGTGGTTGTATTATTATACATCCGTTGGTGCTGATATGGGTGACATGACACTGTAATTTGATTGTTACTCCCTTCATTTAATTTTGTGCATACTTAATAAGTTTGGTAAAAGGTTTTAGAAGTATATATTAATGTCATCTTACTCATGATATATCATTAATGATTTTTAATTAGTTTATATTAAAAAAATAAAAACTTCTACTAGCTTGACATTTTGAATTTTCCTTTTACCACAGGTTCTATAAAATACTTTAGAGACATCAAAGAGCTGCTTCATTAGAGGAGAAAGTGTGTGTTTGGATCAGATTGTAAAAAGTTATCCCATGGCTTGTAAATTTTAAAAATCTAGATTAGAACTATATATTATAATACGCACAACTTGTAAGTAGAGAGGACTATCCATTTTCAAAGATGAAAAAGAACTTAGGACCTATTTGTTTCGCATTTTGCAAGCTTCTGCCAGTTAGAAAATAGAAGCTAAAACAAATAGCCAAATTGATATCAAAAAAGCATGAGGAGACAGAAGAGGAGCTTTTCTAGTTTCAGAGAAGCTAAAAGTCTATTAGAAAAGTCATAGCAAAAGACCAACAATGAGGAACGAAAGGCAAAAATTAGCTTTTAAAACCAAACCTAAAAGATGCAACTCAAACCAACATGAAGATGGCTCTTCTGAATCCATATTCCCTCGTATGGGCCTTGGTTGCCGACCATCTAGCTTGATTCGTCCTTTTTTTATGGTTGCCTCAAATGGCGCTAGTTGTTGGCACCTTCTTTGTAGCTCGTCTTCAATACCTATTGAGATGGATATGCTCTATCTCGCAATGTTGATCCATCCCCATATCTCACATGTTGATCCATCTCTATACAATTTTAGCCTTCATTTTCCACCTTGATTGCATGTCCTTTGAGTAAACTAGTGCATTTAGATTTCTTGCTTGCGTGCCTTGAAACCTATGGGCAAGATCTGGCTCGCCGTTGTGGGAGAAGCCAAAACGACTCGCGTGGTTGGATGAGTGTCTCAATGCTTATGACAGTTGGACGAGACAAGGCTAGACACGCCCTCAGATGGCAATAAGACCCTTATATTATTTGACACGATGGTATAGTGCCTAAAAATAATAGAAAACATAGATGTGTATTTGGTTACTACCAAAATCAAGGCTTGCCAATTTTGGCCCCGTTCGGCTCATATGGCGCCGGCTGGTTCCGGCTGAATCGTCTCTCTGTCTTCACTGTTCAATCAGCCAGCACCAACCCGCAGATTGACCAGCCGAACTAGGCCTTTCCCTTCATGTAGTTTAAGAACTTTCTAGACTTGGCAAAACTTTCGCTATAAAGTTGGTGATGCCAATTATTTAGTAGTAAACCAATTGATGATAACAAAAATGGCATGCCATGGTTTTAGTTTAGCAAAAAAATTGGAAGCCAACTAAGTAGGCCCTATGTCAAATTTAGTCTAATGGTAGAACGGTCTAGTAGGATGCAACCCACCAGGGTTTAAATCCTGGTGCTCGCACCTTTTTCTGGGATTTTTCCAAGGATTTTTCAGCGTTATGCATTATGTGGTAAGCGACGTTCCCGTCGACGACGAGGCGCCAGTGGTGACTTCGAGAATCTTCAGATCTGCAGGGTGCTCGGTTCTTCGAAGGTACTCATAGAGATAGGGTTTGCGTACATGTGTTCATAGGGTGAGTGTGCGTGCGTGTGTGGGCGTCTGTGTTGTACCGTGTACTTCTGAAAAAAAAAGTCAAATTTGAGAAAATCGGAAAAATAAAAATAAAAAATATAATGTTGTGACGGGCTGGGCTTTAACGAGCAAATTAAAAAAAGTCTCAGCCCAACTGTCCACCACGGGTCCACAGGCCACGGCACCAGCAGGCAGCAGCACCTCCCTTGTTCCCCCACCCGTCTCCCTCCTCGCGTTCGTCTCGTCCGTACGCCGCCGCTGTCGCCTGACTCGCACCGCCGCCCTACGCCAGGGTCCGAGGCCCTCTCCGATCTCTTAGACGGCGAAGAGTGCCCACCAGGTATTCCCCCCTTCTCTTCCCTGTCTGCTGCGCGAAACCGAGTTCCCAAACTCTAACCTCAAGCTATTTGGCAACTTGATGCCTACATGTTTACGCACATGTCCCTTAATAGATCCGCCCCTGATGGACAACGTCGAGTCTGCCCCTGACTCGCCGGCGCAGGCGCCGCCGTCATCCGCCTCTTCTCTCCCCAAGGTCCCTTTCTCCTCTGTCCTCTTCTATCTCTCAAGGAGGGAGGGCGTGTTATACTGCTGTCAACTTATATCATCGAGACTGATCTTCCCTGTTGTAATGTTGGTACATGTTAGGAGCAATCGCAGGTGGAGTTGGAGCTGAGGCTGCTTCAGGCTCTCGAGTTCTACCCTCCATCAAAACTCAAAGGTTTGTCGTAGTGTTAAGTTATTTGTTTGTTTCCCTTGGGGCTTGGCATGAATTAAACACCTATATATACTAATAACGCTAATCCACTAACGGGAAAAATAGGTAAACAATAAAGGCTGAGTACCATATGCATACTTACAGTATTACAAAAGGTTGGGGTTTAATGCCAAAAAAATTTGTGTGCTTGCACTTTGAAAGGAACAACATATTCACCCTCATTGTTGAACGGATGATCGGTATGTTTGCAAAATATTTGATATGATAAGGATGTAACTTCTGTTGTTAAGGTTCAGCTAAAGCTTGTTGAGTGATGTACAAGGTGGGATTATAGTATGCAGAATTGAAGGTGGGATTATAGTACTGCAGAATTTAAGGTTTAGCTAAAGCTTGTTAAGTGATGTACAAGGTTCAGCTAAACAACATGCAATGTCAGGCTGCTGCCCTGCCATTTTGAAAAACTAGAAACCATGCAATTTCCCATTCAGTTCTTTCGAAGAATATAACTGAAACCAACCTGGCTTTCAATGATTCAGTTATTCATCTGAGGTTGTCATCCATCACTTCCACCCATGATGTAGTATGCGGGTGTAAATAATTTGCATGACATTTTCAAAGAGCATCTAAGTCTGTCTGTTGAGAAAAATAGCATGTGCCGAATTGGCAGTGATAGTCTGTATACCTGTTTTACTAAGTTGTTTTGATCGGATGCTTTGCAATATAACTCGTTTCTATCTTTATTTTGAGAAAGTCACACATAGATAAAAAAACATAAAAGTGGTATAGAGTGATTGGAGTGACAATAATTATGTTGTATTTCTATTTAAATTAAACAGAAGTGGTTATACTTGTATATGATAAATGATTGCATGAGCATAAGAAGTTGAGGAAAAAAAATACTAAAATAAATAAAAATAAGATGAAATGGATTATCTACAAAAAATCAACTGGTTTCTGTCTCCCATCTAGGATTTAGGAATTCTAGCAAATAATGTTTGTGAACCCTGTTTCCATCAACTTAAACAAAGTTCTGAAGAATGCATTTCCTTGTTTCGCACATGTTTTAATTCTGGTGTACTTGTTTTAGGCATTCATCGGCACTTTGTTCTCTATGGTCTCATGGAATATTTGCGAAAAAGGTAGCTGCATATGTAATATTCAACTTCAAACACTTACATTGAAATATCTGGAATCTGGTTTGACCATATGTTATATGTTACAGCCTTGACCGACAATTCTCTTCTGATGAAGTTTTACAACTCTTGGACCGCTTCTTTAACCTAGAAATGCTGGTATCTGGAAACCCATATCTGACTTCCTTTGTTATAACCCCCGTTTTGTTTTTGTTTTTGTTTTTGTTTTTTTTGTCTTTGTCTTTGTCTTTGTCTTTGTCTTACATTTGTGTGGAATTGGAGTAGATTAAATCTATATCCGCCAAAGTTTACCACAATTTCACATTCGTATGGAAATTGTACAGTTGGGTCGTACTCACAAGTTTTACTTATGGTGATTAATAAATGAAGAAACCAGAGGATGATGAAAAGGACAACTTCAGTCAGGGGGAAGAGTTTTCCTTACCAGAGAGTTTTCACAACAAGGAAGAATAATAGCAAGTAACATGGTAATAGGAGGTAGGCACATGCACTACAGCTTATAAATCATGGAATCATGCTAGATATTTTTTTTTTCTCCCGGTGTTGTCTTCGACATTATGTGCAAACATGATCATAAGCTGCGCGCGTCTTGCAGGTACTTTGGGTGTCCTCCGGATGAGAGATCAGAACGCTGGTTCTTAGTGATTCCCACCTTTCCTAGTAGCATTGTCGTCCAGAACGTCGGTTTCGGTTGCGAGGAGACACTGAACACTGAAGTAAAGAAACACATTTCCTAAGCTGTGGTTGTGTTTACTGACTGTACAGGTTTTGTTGACTGGTTTAATCGATCGAATTGTGCGGTTGCCTGGAGGGTGATTGGGTGAACAAAAAGCAAGGAGGGGCGATTACAAAAGCTTACCTATAAACCTCTCTGATTATGACTATAGGCGCAGTCCTATAAAGCATCCATGGGCATTACTATAGATTATCAAAATTACTGCTGTCCTAGACTAACACATGCTCATATCGCCTCTGAAAGTCACCACTTATTGTGTCACGTCATTTTGTAATGCAAACTTTAATAGAGCATCCCCAGTCGCTACTCGCTAGCTAGTAGCTAGTTGGCAAGGGTTGCTACACAATGCAGATTTATTAGAGTAAGTATGATAAGATGACGTAAGGACTAAGGAGGATGTAGCAACTTTAAGTGTCCCGTCATATTTGTTTTCGGTGCTTTGAAACCTGAATCCCTTGGTTGATTGCGAGTAAATCTTCAAATACTTCTTCCAATCTTCCAATCCCATGGACTGCACTTGGAGCCGCAGAGATTTTCAGCTTATCACTGTCGCATTGATCGTCTGGCTATGGCTGGCACTGGTACCTGATGAATCTCCCAGGCTTCTGAGTTCTGACCGAGGGTACTCAGCTCTGAGCAGCCGGCCTCGATGAACTGGTGAGCTTCCCCGTCAGAGCGGCACGGCACGCAACGCAACTCACCAGAAGGCCGAAACACCAAACAGTCAAACACCCATGGGCCATGGGCCGGCCCATGGCCCATGGACTGCATCGGCCGGCGGCGGCTCTCCCCACTTCCCAATCGAATCCACGGGCAATCGACACACACAGTTTCATCAGACAGATAAACCCCGCGCCGGCCGTCACGACGGCCCCACCAGTCAGCGAGCAAAAGCCCGCGGCGTCACGAGCGCACGCACGGCCGGCGTGCCCGCTGGCCGCTTCCGCTTGCTTGCCGGCCCGGACAGCGGGCGGCACATGGGCTCCATTCCAAAGCGCATCTCCTTTCCCCTGCCTCCCTCCACTCCCGATGTGAACGCGAGTCAGTGACACCCGCTCCGCTGCGCCGCCGCCCTCGCGCTGCCGATCCGGCCCCCGGTCCGCCGAGAAATCCCCGCCGGACCACGCGCCAATAATGCCCCGTCACGCTCACCACGACCCGGCCCCGCCCGCCTGCTGCTCCTGCTGCTGCGGATGCGCGGGCGCGGGCGCGGGCGCGGGCGCGGCGCCGTGCTACTACTACCCGGCGCCCGCGCCGCCGCCCAGCTCCGCCGCGTCCGACCAACTCCTCCACGCCATCGCCGCCCACCTCCTCCTCAGCTCCCCGGCGCCCGCTCAGCCGCAGCCGCAACCTCAGCCCCAGCCGCCGCCGCCGCCTCCTCCCGCCACGCAACACGCCACGAATCCCTATCCGTATCCGTATCCGTATCCGCAACCCCAGCAGTACCAGTACCAGCAGCAGGAGGCTAAACACCATGCCTACTACACCCATCCACCGCCGCCGCCGCCGCAGCAGCAGCAGCAGCTGAAGCCCAATCCGTCCGGCGACCACGGCCACCTCCTGCTCCACTCGCTCCTTCGTCGGGTGGCCGCGATCGAGTCCGCCCTGCCCCGCTGCTTCCCCGGCCCCCCTCCTCCGGCGCGCCGACCGCCCCACCCGAACTCTCGCCCGCGCCGCGGGGCCCGCCGCTACCATGAGGAGGAGGAGGAAGAGGCGGAGGAGGGAGACGAGTCGGAACCGGAATCGCCGCCCTCGCCTCCCCCTCCGCGGCCACGGCGACGCGCGGGGCCGCCGCCCTCCGTGGCGAGTGACCGCGCGGCGCGGACGATCCAGGCCCACTTCCGCCGCTTCCTGGCGCGGCGCTCCGCGACGCTGCGCCAGCTCAAGGAGCTCGCCGTGCTCCGGTCCAAGGCCGCATCGATCCGGGGGTCGCTCTCCGGGCGCCGTGGCGGCGCCGACCCCGCCGCGGTGTCCGAGGCGGCCATGGGCCTCCTCCTCCGGCTCGACGCTATCCAGGTGTGTATGACATGAACTCGTTCAGGTCGGTCCGTATGACATCGGTTGCTGGGCTTTGAATTGGGTTTTGGATCAGGGAGGGGACCCGATGATCCGGGAGGGCAAGCGCGCGGTGAGCCGGGAGCTCACCCGGATCTTGGAGTTCGTTGACAAGGTGCTCATCAAAGAGCACGAGCAGATGGTGATGGCCGACAAGTACCATGACGGCTGCAATGCTGCATTGGCGGCAGGTCGCCCGTCTGTGAGCAAGAAGGTGAGTTTCTCTGGTGATGGTCAGGTTCACACGCTCAATGGAAAGGCAGAGAATGGAAATGAGGTTGATGAGGGCTCTGAAGGCTCCAGCTCTGCTGAGTCTGAAGAGGCGAAGCCTAGCAAGAGAAGTGCCTATGGTAAGCCTGGGCTTGCAGCACCAATGCCCGTGCACATGGAGTCGAGGCCGGTTGCTGGTGAAAGGAGATAACTTGTCATCAGCATTGTGTGATGCCATTTCAGGTTCATAATCTTGTGTTTGTCATAGAAGGGCGGCCCTGGTGCAGCGGTAGTGTCTTACCGTCTGTTACCGGAAGGTCCAGGGTTCGAGCCCCGGCCTCCGCACATTATGTGCGGGTATGGCTTGGCGCTGAAATCCCTTCCCCAGACCCCGCACAGCGCGGGAGCCTACGGCACTGGGTACGTCCTTTTTTTTTTAATCTTGTGTTTGTCATCTTTCTGCTACATTTCCACTTCTATTTCCCACTGATGTTTCATGAGAGACGTTTTTTCTCAAATTGTAGAGTATGTACAACTGTGGACTCTAGTACTTAGGGCAGTTGTATGCTCAGACGGACCTCTCTGGTAACTGCATTTTGTTGCAGGATTGTACCACTGTACTAGTACCAGCTTTAGAACTGAGAATTGTAGCTTGGATCATTTGGTTCAACTGAAATGTTTAGGATCTTGGATAATCATATATTTCTTGTTAGCCATGCTAATTGTGATCATTGATCCATGACTCATGGTCACCGGGCCACCATGTTCTGATTGTACTTGTACCCTTGCTGGTTGAAGATTGCTCCTGAACTGATGTTTCCATCTGTTCTTTGACCAACTTAGCAATCTTCAACTATAGATGGGAACATCAGTTCAGGAGTTGGCCAAAGAACATGCTAGGCTTTAGCAAAGCTGATATAATGTTCAACCAATCTTCAACCAGATGCTGATATAATGTTCTTTAGCGAAGCTGAGCTGTTCCAAACGGGCCCTAAACCTGTGTAGTTTGGTTGGATTTATGAATAGTTGTCTATGACATGTGATTTCTATAGTCTATAGCTGTTTCTTCAGAAGTTGAGGCATGTTAATTTGTTACTCCACTCCTAATTATAAGACATTTTTACTTTTCTAGATATGTAAATTTTATTATGCACTTAGATATACAATATCTTGATACATAAATATTAAGGTAATGTATCTAGAAAAACTAGAAAAGCCATAAGAGAGTATGCTTGAAGTATTCAGTTGTCACAGTTTCTTTTCTTCCTTCCTTGATTATATATAAAATGTAATTAAGCTTTCATGTCTCTTGCCTTATATTCTTTTGAAATTTGAGGGTTTCTATGTGTTGTCATGCACCTACAATCTCTTATAGCCTGTCATCATCTTGTAGATATCGTTAGACCCTAAATTGCATGTGGCCATCAATACACCAAAAACCACTTAGGTCAATTTTTGAAGCAAGGTAGGCTGATTTTTAAAGTGTTTTGGTATTTTCACCCACTCGTCGTTGTTTTGGCTTCCACACTTTTCTAGCCCTCCTCCTGGTCAGTATGTATGTTGTATTATTGTGACTATATTAACTTGGCAAGAGTTACAGTAAAGGCTCGTGTTCATCTTTGAGACAGCCAACATATCACTTGTCTGACCTACGACACAAATTTTTATTCTTCTATTTACCCCTTATGTTGCCTTTTCGTTGTCCTTCACATCTATCTATCTAATTGATAAGTATGTTTGCCCAACTTCAAGTGTGCCAAATTGTTTGAATATTCTTTTCTCATGCCACTAAATGGTTCATTTTGATATAATAAAACATGTTATCTTCTCCCCTTTTTTACTGTCATAATTTCACGCATTCTCCTAAATACAAAAGTATGACCATATCAATTTATACAGCGTACTTTCGTCATATCAAAGTATATACTGCAAAATTTTGTCATTTCTAGAAGGCGTGTCAGGATTTGAAACAAAAATCATCGTGAGGTATTACTCTGATTACCTATGTATCTTACTTTGTTTCAAACAAAGCATGGTGCAGGTCAGGATGTAAAAAACAAAGAAAAAAAGATTATGCTCGTGGATGTGAGATAGAGGGAGAAGAAAAGAAAAAAAAATATTGGACCCAATGGCAGATGGGTCCCAAGATGTTGAGGCCTGGGATGTAGATGTATAGGCTATTGTTGAGTTGTGGTTGAATTTTTGAGCTCAAAAAGTAGGAAAACCTTGATTAGGGACCATGCTAGAGTTCCTCTAATGCCCCTCCTCCCCTCCCCCAACCCACACACACCCCTGATTTTTTTTATCTTCTCTTTTTCTTTTTTCTTCGTCCTAAGATGCATTGAAGGGAGTTGAAACTTTGGTGGAAATTTTTTCTCACACCAAATGGCAGATGTTAGATGTACGCTTGATTCTCCTATTACTACGGTGTTTATGTTGGCGTAATTTCTGGATAGAATTTGGTATGACTAAAAATCTAGATGCGGTGAAAAAAAATATTCATTGCATTTTTTTTATTGCTAGGAATAGGGATTTTGATGGAAAAACTACTCTCCAACAAGCAACAGCTTGTTAAAATACATCTCAAATATTATCATCCTCTATTTCACATTTCTCACTAGCCAAAATGACGAGCACGGATTGTCCATTTATAGTGCACGCAAACTATAGAAAACCTAGTGGAGGGTGAAAATATATAGAGAATAAGTTTAATTCAAATGATAATTAAGAGAGTATAGGTTAAGGAAGTCTCTTAGACAACACTTTTAATCTTGGCGTGCAACTCTTATAGTTCTAAAACAACTGATTATTTTGTATAGCATGCTTATGAAATTTAGATGGAAGAGTAATCTTTTTCACCGTATGATATAGCAATTGTGTTTGTAAAGAGAAACATCTTGTTTGCTTGATTTATCGATCATGATACGGTGTTTTTCACTCATAACAAAATAGTAAAATGCTTCAACGATGTCGTTTATCCATTTATTACCTGTACTGTCACTACACGCTATTGCTGTTTTTTAAGGGTATGTTTTTACTCTAAATTAGAGTTGAGACAAAAGCAAAAAAAAAATTCTTTAATAGTTCCGTGTTCTCAATTTTAGCGTTATTAATATTGTTTTCCGCTTTTCTCCCAGCTCCTCATGCGCCTCATGCCACAGCCTTTAAAGCCCACCGCCCTCCTAATTTCGCCCTCACGTCCCTCTCCCTCGTCTGCCTCTCTCCCTCTCCCAAATCCCAGTCCCCTGTCTCCCTCGCGCCGCGTCCTCGTCCTCAACTCCAAGAACCAGAGCAAGAAACGGACGGGCCACCCGATCGATCAGGCGCGTGCGGCCGCAGCAGCCATGGCGCTGTCATGGTGCCGGGGCCTTCGCCTCCTCCTCTTCGTGGCGTCCCTGCTCGTCCTCTCCGCCGCGGCCTCGCCACGCGCGGGAAGCCGGCCTCCTGCGCCCGAGCCGCCCGCCGCCGCCGACGCGATCCTCGCCCGCATGTGCGACCCTCGCGGCGCGCATCCGGCGCCGCCGTCCTGGTGCCACTCACTGCACCTCAAGCGCCACGTCGGGTCCACGGAGCACCGCCACCACGGCCACCACCACCACCACCGGCCCGTGCCGATGCCGATGCCGCTGCCGCCTCCTGGCCGCGACGGCCGCGGCGGCGGGGAGGACATCGACGTGCGCTACGGCGTCGCCAAGCGGCTCGTCCCGACGGGGCCGAACCCGCTGCACAACTGAGGCGCACGCGTGCTGCGCCGTGCGCCACGACGACGGAAGACGACGACGGGGCGGCGGCGGTCAGTTCATCGTTTCTTGGACGCGCGATGTAAGCACCGCTCGTCGGCCTCTCTTGTTCCTGCTTTCCGGCCGGCACGCGACGCCTGCGGAAAGGACTTACAATGGAGGACCGATCGACGCCTGGGCGGGCCGCGTGCGTGACAATAACAGAGATACTAGTAGAGTAGATACGTGTGCCATGTATAGGCTCGTGCTTCGTCTTCTTCCTTCCGATTCTTGACTTCTTGGCATTTTCCCTGTAGTTGTAGCCTTCTTGGCTTCCATCGTTCACTAGTAGAAAACTGAAAGTTCCTTTTTCTCGCGGTAACTTCCGCAGAGCTTGTCGTTTCGCTCTCTCATGTCATGTCTTTCTCGGCTTCTCGCCCGGCCGCCGCCGGCGGCTCCGGTTCTCCGGCGAAACGAGTTCGGGCCCCAGACGACAGACGCGTCCATATTTCCGGTTCCGTTTGGACTCTTTGCAGAGCTCGGGAGCTGCAGATGAGGTCATGCGCGCGGGCGTTACTCCTCGCTCGCTGTGGTCGGCGTCGGCGTTGCAAGTAAATGCACTCTGGTTCTTCCTGTGACTGCAAAAGGAGGAGGCGAAATTAATGGCGCGCTCCACGGCCTCGCCTTCCCGCATTGATGCTGCCGTGGCAATTGGCATCGACGAGACGACGACGCGGCTCCTTCGTGCTCAGAGTCTGAGTGTCAGGCCTCGTTTAGATAACAAAGTTAATGTACTAATTTTGTATAGTAAATTTTATTAAATACTATAGTAATTTTGTTTTTATTTAGTAATAATTATTAATTAGGTTTAAAATATTCGTCTCGTAAAGTATAACAAAATTATGTAATTAGCTTTTTATTTTATCTATATATTTAGAGCGCAGCGGCAGGAGTTGCACGGCCATGGCGCAGTAACTTATTTCCGCGACTTCTGGTCGGGCTATCATAACGAACTTTAACTGCCGTTGCCTGACGATGGCGTCAGTTCTAGGAGTAAACTCTGATGAGTCCAGAGTTGCAACACTGATAGTGACAGGCTGACACCTGACAACACTGCACCGTCTCCGTCCTCGTCGTCGTCGCCGATGAGAAATCTCCCCGGTCCCCACCGCACACCGCGCACCTGAAAGACTTCCTTGCCGCCCTCCCCGCGCAACGTCCGCCGTGAATCGGGTGGACGTCGGCGGCGCTGCGGCACCCGACGGCTGGAGATCGGACCTCGCAACGAAACTTCCGTCAGTGTCAGGCAATAACAATAGGCGACGCAGCAGGCGTTTCGATTTCGACCTGTGGAGTGTGAGTTGCGATGCGTGTGGTCATAATGAGCTTGTTTGCTGTTGGATCGACGCCCTGCCGCGTGAAAGAAACCTCGGCGTGCGCCTGCTCGTGGAGGCAGTCCTGCAGCAATAACTGAAACAGAGCATTCTGCAATGCCTGCTGGATCGGACCGAGCGAGAAGTAACTCCTCGTCGGCCAGTGCGTAGATAGCGCCCCCGTCTTGTGCATTCTTTGCAGCCTGAATTATGACCAACACCGAATTCACCATGCCGTGGTAAGTGGACACTTCATTCAAACATGGCAAAACATACCTAATGTCCAAGCGGTAAATTCCATATGCTGTAAAATCTGGCTTTCTATTGAAGGCAACAAGACATATGTACTCTCCTAGCTTGTGTAGCCTAATGTACCATTTTTGCCCCACTAACCAGTAACCACATAAAAATTTGACACTGTAAACCTTGCTCCAACTTCAAGCATGCACTGCAGCAACTATCCCTGCGTATAAACACCATTCACATCCACATGTTTCTCTCCGTGTCACCTCTTCCTTCCTGAGACAGTTTTCTTGACAGCGTCAACAGAGACCAAGAACTCATCCAGAGACGAGAGCGTCTTCATGTCATCGGGAGGGAAGTAGCTGGCAGCCTAAAGTCTGTAGTTGCCCTCCTAATTACAGGAACTATTGTAGTATTTTTTTGCCTGGTAATAAGAAATATATGACATTTTGTATTCTTCAGCCTGGTGATAAGAAATATATGACATTTTGTATTTTTCAGCATGGTGATAAGAAATATTTGGCATTTTGTATTTTTCAGCATGGTGATAACAAATATATGACATTTTGTACTTTTCAGCCTGGTGATAAGAAATATATGACATTTTTGTATTTTGTTACCCACTAGGCCAAAAACAAAGTGACATTGGTACAACTATTAAAGCCAAGAAAATATGGCAGCACCACCTCCCAGCCGGCCATTTCCCATCATGACAAGATACTCAGAAAACAGCACCATCTCCCAGCCGGCCAAAAAAATTACAGAAACTGAAGACAGAGTGAGTGTATTTGTACTAGCTTATTAACAACAGTGACTCCAAATCCAATCACAACATAGCATATTGCAAAGAGAAACCAGAAATCAGCCTTCAGTATACACACAGGGCTGAACAAAGTACAATGCCAGATAACAGGAACAATTGCACACAATGCAAAAGTTCACGATTGAATAACAGCAATTCACAGCAATTCACAACCCTACATGAAGTTCAACTCAAGTGAAGCAAAGTTGCACATAATACAAAAGTTCACAACTGATAATATGAATAGTTGCACACAACACAAAAGTTCTACTCAAGTGAACTTTTTTGAATATATATCTAACAGACACGCTCCTTAGTCTTCGTTGTTCGAGGAGCTGATGAACCCTCTGCGCACCATGATTTGCTGTTGCATGCCAACATAATAGCTTTTCAGATGAGGGGGGACCTTCTCAATGTCAATAGACATAATACTAGACTCAGCTGTGATCAGTAGAGCCTCTGACTCCTTCTCCCTAATCTTATTTTCCTTCTTTTGCTGCTGCAATGTCATCTTCATATGCTTCTTCTGGAGGTTGAAAAGATCCCTTTGAATTTTAATTTTTTCATCCTTCCTACTAAGGATTTTAGCCATTTGCTGGTCTTGCTTCTGTTCGGTCTTCCCTGATTTCTCCTGCAACCGCTGGAGAACTTCAACAGCCGTACTGGATGATGATGCCTCTGCGAAGCTCTTTGATCTATCCCTTTTCGGACTATCCCTACCATCAGGCCGTGATGTGCCTATATTCTCATCCCCAGATTCTGCATGGCCTTGAGTTGGAGGAGATGACGTTCCATCAGGTGATGTAGACTTGTTTAGCTCAAGAAACTTATTATTCCATTTGGCCTCATTGTGAAGTTTTTTCCAGCAATGCATCATGGTAAAAGGTTCTGTCCTCTCGTACATTTTTACAGCATCGTCTATCTGCAGATATGAATATAGATTAAACTGGTTAGAAAATAAACTTATGGAAATTAGAGTGATGGGGGACAACATGAGTGAAAGTATACCCGATCCTGCTCATTTTTTCCGCTCTCATTCTGCTTATCAATAGCTTCTTTGTGCCGACAGAACTTGTTCATTGCTTTCTGAATCACTAACCACCGATGCTGAATAGCAATCTGGGTACGGTTGGACCCTTCAGGTTTGTGCTCATTGAAACAATCATGCATCCTCTTGTAATAACCACCTGAAGTCTGATTCGCACCTGCATGTTATGACACCATGTTATTTGGGCATCAAAGGGTCAAAGAAAGACGCTGTAAACTATTACCAGTAATAGGGACTTTGCTGATATTCAGAAATGCTGAACATATCACCAAGTCCTCCTCTTTAGTAAATGCAGTTCCTCTCCTAGACACATTTCTCTTTTTTGCGGGCCTCTGTGATTCCAATGGAGGGTCCTGAGATATGTGGTTGTTGTCAGAAGAGAACCCCTGACTAGGTTGGATTTCAGCCATTTGCTGGTCTTGCTTCTGTTCGGTCTTCTCTGAGTTCTCCTGCAACTGCTGGAGGACTTCAACAGCCGTACTGGATGATGATGCCTCTGCGAAGCTCTTTGATCTACACCTCTTCTCAGTATCCCTACCCTCAGGCCGCGATGTGCCTATAGTCTCATTCCCAGACTCTGCATGGCCTTGAGTTGGAGGAGATGACATTCCCTCAGGTGATGTAGAGTTGTTTAGCTCAAGAAACTTATTTTTCCATTTGGCTTCATTGTGAAGCTTTTTCCAGCAATGCATCATGGTAAAAGGTTCTGTCCTCTCGTACATTTTTACAGCATCATCTATCTGCAGATATGAATATAGATTAAACCGGTTAGAAAATAAACATATGGAAATTAGAGAGATGGGGGACAACATGAGTGAAAGTATACCTGATCCTGCTCATTTTTTCTGCTCTCATTCTGCCTATCAATAGCTTCTTTGTGCCGACAGAACTTGTTCATTGCCTTCTGAATCACTACCCACCGATGCTGAATAGCAATCTGGGTACGGTTGGACCCTTCAGGCTTATGCTCATTGAAAAAATCATGCATCCTCTTGTAATAACCACCTGAAGTCTGATTCGCACCTGCATGTTATGACACCATGTTATTTGGGCATCAAAGGGTCAAAGAAAGACGCTGTAAACTATTACCAGTAATAGGGCCTTTGCTGATATTCAGAAATGCTGAACATATCACCAAGTCCTCCTCTTTAGTGAATGCAGTTCCTCTCCTAGCCACATTTCTCTTTTTTGCGGGCCTCTGTGATTCCAATGGAGGGTCCTGAGATATGTGGTTGTTGTCAGTAGAGAATCCCTGACTAGGTTGGATTTCAGCCATTTGCTGGTCTTGCTTCTGTTCGGTCTTCTCTGATTTCTCCTGCAACCGCTGGAGGACTTCAACAGGCGTACTGGATGATGATGCCCTTGCGAAGCTCTTTGATCTACACCTCTTCGCAGTATCCCTACCTTCAGGCCGCGATGTGCCTATATTCTCATTCCCAGACTCTGCATGGCCTTGAGTTGGAGGAGATGGCATTCCCTCAGGTGATGTAGAGTTGTTTAGCTCAAGAAACTTATTTTTCCATTTGGCTTCATTGTGAAGCTTTTTCCAGCAATGCATCATGGTAAAAGGTTCTGTCCTCTCGTACATTTTTACAGCATCATCTATCTGCAGATATGAATATAGATTAAACCGGTTAGAAAATAAACATATGGAAATTAGAGAGATGGGGGACAACATGAGTGAAAGTATACCCGATCCCGCTCATTTTTTCCGCTCTCATTCTGCTTATCAATAGCTTCTTTGTGCCGACAGAACTTGTTCATTGCTTTCTGAATCACTAACCACCGATGCTGAATAGCAATTTGGGTACGGTTGGACCCTTCAGGCTTGTGCTCATTGAAAAAATCATGCATCCTCTTGTAATAACCACCTGAAGTCTGATTCGCACCTGCATGTTATGACACCATGTTATTTGGGCATCAAAGGGTCAAAGATTTCTTAAAAGACCTTGTAAACTATTACCAGTAATAGGGTCTTTGCTAATACTCAGAAATGCTGAACATATCACCAAGTCCTCCTCTTTAGTGAATGCAGTTCCTCTCCTAGCCACATTCCTCTTTTTTGCAGGCCTCTGTGATTCCAATGGAGGGTCCTGAGATATGTGGTTGTTGTCAATAGAGAACCCCTGACTAGGTTGCCCATTCATAGGTTCGCAGGCCATCTGGGACGATCCATGCATGTTGAACTAGTCATGAGAAGAACTGTTAATCATCGATGTTTTGATATGTAAATAGAACAAACCATCAGATGCATGGTTGCAATAAACCTCGGGGTTTGGAGGAACATCCAAAGGTTGCAAAGCGGCAGAATAACCAAAAGGCCACTGATTTGCCTCAAAGATTTCTTCAGAATCGCCAGGGCGACCACTTGAGCCACTAAAAATGTTATCCATGGACCTAATGCGACAGAGATATAATCAAACATGGCACAAAATATGCATAGAACTTAACACATAGGCACACATGCATGCTACATTCTTTGCATCATAGGAGAAAGGGATTTGGTATTGAATTTATGTCTACATAGTTCTCTATTTCATATAGTTCTCTGTTTCATAGAGGGGGATAATCTGCTACTGAATTCTCCCACATCAAGCAACATAACAGTCTGTCTACTACTTAGAAGAAATTTTACTACTGAATTTACCCACATCAAGCGACACAACACTCTGTCTACTACATAGAAGAAACTGGAAATCGATCTCCAGAGAAAAAGGCTTCTGAATCATTAGTTTAGTAACAATACTCGCAACCGAAAGTGCAGCAGATCGGCCAGGCTCCATCGCCTTCAAGCACTACGGAGCCGGTACAAGGCACAAGCAGCAGGGTCAGCTGGTTCCCCATCCATCACCAAATCCCCCAATCAGTGAATCACCAAATCCCCCCAATCCACTTCGCAAAGGCGGGTTGGCCAGGGATCCGCGGCTGCCGGCGCGAGCGCGCGGTGGCGGCGAGCCTGGAGGCCAGAGCCGCGGAGCCGGGCAGCGCAGGCGCAATCGAGCGGCAGCGCATGATACCGCCTCGTCCCTTCCCCATGCGGCTTCACGTCGTGCTCCGGCCTGCCTATGGTGGGGTTGGAGCGATACTCGTACCTGCGAAGCCTAGCTCGGTGTAGATCTCGCCGAGACGCCGACGGCGAAGCTTTCCCTATCGCCGGGCGCGACGCAAAATGGGTGCTTGCTGTGCGCGCTTTGCCTATCCCGTTGCGTTGGAGCCTGATTTTTTCTCTTCAACCAACGCGAACGACGCAAAATGCGTTTGTGTGACGTAATGGCTACCCGGTTTTGGAGAGAGTTAACTCCTCGCCGATGGCCTGTGTGCGTAGATAGCGCCCCAGTCTTGTGCATTCTTTGCAGCCTGAATTATGAGCAACACCGAATTCACCATCCCGTGGTAAGTGGACAGCTCAAACATGGTAAAACATACCTACTCCGGTATGCTCCAAGCTGGTAAATTCGATATTATGCTGTAAAATCTGGCTTTCTATTTTGAAGGCAAGAAGACATATGTACTCTCCTAGATTGTAGCCTAATGTACCATTTTTGCCCCACTAACCACATACAAATTTAACAGTGTAAACCATGCTTCAACTTCAAGCATGCACTACAGCAACTATCCCTTCATATATAAAACCATGCGCATCCACCGGTATCTCTCCAGGTCACCTTTTGGTCATCTCTTCCTTCCTGAGACGGTTTTTTTGACAGCACCAACAGAGACCAAGAACTCGTCCAGAGACGAGAGTGTCTTCATGTCGTCAGGAGGGAAGTAGCTGGCAGCCTTCCCCATGAAGGAGGCGAACAGCAGTGACAGTGAGAGACCGGGAGCCGGGGCAGGGCGCTCGGGGAGGAACTCGTCGAGGAAGGCAAAGGCGGCCAGAAAGTCTGACTGGCTCGCGTTGATTGGGGCTGCAAAGTGGCAAGGGATTATCCGGCGGAATCGCCAGTCCGCAGCAATCCTGTCAACCCAATCCCGCACCTGTCCATTGAACCAAATGGTCTTGATTAGCTTGTAGAATACTGTTATGCAGTGTTAGCTTAAAGTAATGCAGGAAACTAGTGATCCAGGACAGATCAGATACAGATAAACCATAAATGGTTACTGTATATTCTGGCTTTTAAGTGTGGATTGGACGTAGATCTCAGAGAAGTCAAAAAGACTACAGGTGGGGTCGGGTCATTCCCCAGTTACCTGAAACATTCAGTTCTGTAATTAGAGGAACACATGGTAAAGATTGCTTACATTCTAAATGTTATATCTAACTATAATAAAAAAAAGGAAGATATTCATTATTATTTCTTAGTTCCTGAAAGATAAACAGCCACCATAGGAAGAATGCTACTAAGTGAAACGGTTTGTGTTGGTAGGTATTTGACACCAAATGATAATATGGAGGCCTACTTGAACGCCGTGAAATCATAAACTTTGATACTTTTTTCTCTTCAGAGTAACTATGATTCCTTACACTACATCTCTAAACAACAACTTACCTTCTCTGGAACTTTGCTGAAAACAAGTGTCTTGACAATTGGTGAGACAATCAATTTTCGCGACATTTGAGCAAAACTTGCATTTGGCTCAAGCAGATTTGAGGGACCAAGAAATAGTATTTGAAGCACCATTCTCTCCCACCCTATCGAAAATAACCAAGGAATCAGTCAGTATTGATGTGGAGTTGTGGACATGTAGTACATGACCTTGTACTATTGAAGATACCAACATACTGTAAATTTTCCACAAAACTAACCTTTGGCCTGAAAAATAAATATCTAAAGATACTCATTTACGTTGTGTACCAACTCAGAATAATGCACCGAAAACATAGCATAATTGCTAATCATTAATCTAAACATCAGGGATATGATTACACAGGAACTTCAGTGAGAATGAAAATTACTAAGGTAGGACAAACATTTTGTAGTAAAGTTCTTATTCAGTCACATAAAGAAACAATCAATTACAAATTTGACCTGTCTGCACATGATTGTTCATTGACAACTATAAGAGACGACTTCACAGATAACGAATGAAACTATTCTTGAACGGGACGTGGTATGTTCAAAAGTGAGATTTACAATTAGCAAATTTCATCTGTTTTGTCTTTTTGTATTGCAATATAGTGACAAACTGATAACCACTTCATACCAAAAAAAAAAAAAGGTTTGCCTGTAGCTAATAGTTACCTTTCTGACGGTTTAGCTTATTGTCAACAACTGGTTCGTCGGGAACTTCCTTCCCTTTGCTCAATAGCTTCACAGCCAGTCCATTCTTCGCAGATGCCAACAGAGATTCTTTGCTGATACACTCCGGTGGCTGTTGAGGAACAAAGATGACAGCATCGGTCACCAGTAGTGTCCGTGAGGGCTTATGGTAGAACGCCACCTCCACATATGGCCCAATCCCTGAAAGCAAAGTTGCATTCAGACTTTCAAGAGAAATGTATGCAGCAATGCACGAAACAATGCTGAACATCTGCAGGGACAATACCAACTTCCGGAGAGCTGAGCACCTTCTGCTCGATTTCGGCGGCCCAGGGCGTGGCATCATCCTCATCTTTCAGCGGCTTGGCCCGGAAGATGCCGAAGAACTCGAGCGGCAGGTTGATTGGCCAGCTCCACTGCCTGGGTGCCACCCATATCTGAGCCTTGGGGAACTTCCTGGAGAAGGGTCCGACGAAGATTTTGTGCTCGTACGCGAAGGTCGGCAGCACGATGTGCTCCACCGGCGCGTCCAGCTCCTTGAGCAGCTGCAAGCAATCGCATCAGCAATCAGCATGAGCAGAGCTCGTTGGGAGATGAAACGAGGATGGTATATGGGGCCGGGCAGGGGGCAGGGTGCGTGCCTGGATGCACTCCTTGGTGGGCGCGATGGGCGCGTGCACCCAGAGCCCGCCGGACTTGAGCTTGATGACGGTCATGCGGATGTTGGTGGAGACGCTGCTGAAGCCCAGCGCCTGCTCCTGCTCGAACAGCCATATGCTTCCCTTCACCGCCTGACCCAATCATTCCGGCGGGCACCAACGCGAGAAACAGTGAGGAATTTCCGTTCCGGTCGTCGCCGGGGAGCAAAAGCCGGGCGGGCGAGAGGTTACCTCGGTGCGGATGGTGCGGCGGTTGAGGAACGGGCCGAGCGGGAAGGGGAACCCGGTGAAGTTGAAGTAGAACCGCCCGGACCCGCTGGTCTCCGCCTCCACCCCGGCTCCCGAGGCCGAGACGGCGAGCCGCGGCCTGCGGGAGCAGGGCGGCGGGGCGCTGACGTGGTGGGGCGCGTGCGCGTGGACCGCCCCGCGCTGCGCCAAGCGGAGCGGCCGCGGGGTGGAACTGGAGGCGACGGCTGCTGCTGCTGCCATTGCTGCTGTTCCGGTTTCGAGCTTTGAGGCTTGCGGCTGGGGAAATTTCGGCACCCCCGGCGGGTAGTAGTGCGCCGGATGCAGGCCAGGTGGAACTGATGGCCGGATGGGGCGACACGTGGAGGCGGCGGCGGGTGGCTGGGGAAGTGGCAAGCGCTGAAGGCCGCCGTGGACCGTAGAGAGTGGAGTGGGAGACGAGCACGCAACGGAACGGATAGTAGTTCTTGAATCTGGGAACTCCGTTCTAGTGCTGTCCAGGTCGGATGCGATGCAACAGGCCGGACCAGCCTCTTTTTCACGATAGATTTGGATCATGTTCCAAATCTAAGAACTCCTGACTTCAAAGTGAAAATATTTGCCTTGTTCTTGAAATATATAGTTCGTTCATGGTTCAGAATGTCGGTCGAATTTCATCGAAAACTGATTATTTTTGTTTCTATAGGTCACCTATATTAAATACACATACAGGTAATTTCGGTGTTCATTCAGGTTTTCAAAATTCAGTTAAAATGTCATGAAGATTTGAAATTTTTAACCGAAATTTCGACCGATTTGCCGTATTTTCATTTCCAATGATATTCATTCATGTCTCAACCGGTAAGCTCAAGTGAGGTTGGTTGTTTGAAATATGAAGTTGGTCGACCGATCATCAGTGCGAAGCCAGAAGTTTTTTTTTTTTCTTCCTTTTGTCTTGCTGTTTCTTTTACATTTTACCCTTTGCATACACAAATTTGAACCCTTGTGTTCGAAAATTTTGACACGGCAGACCACTACGCCGTGAAGCTGTCCTGGAAACTTAGGCCGACAGCGCTATGCCGTGGCAACCTTGTCCAAATCCTATGCTATATTGCTATGCGTTCGCGTAATAGATTTTGGGAGCAAGCAAGGTGCGGTCGCGCTCGCGTCGCGCCACATCAGTCCCCCGAGACGCATCTGAAGTCAGCCAGCCACATCTGAAAATAACCTCCCTCCCTCCCTCCCTCCAATATTGTCAACTCCCACGAATTGGTCTGAATTTAAAGCGAGAGGAGTCTACAAGACTCGCGCGGATAAGGGACAACGACGCATATAGTACTGTTAAAAGAAACATTGGAAATACTCATTTTTCCAGCAGAGTACGTGATGCGTGTTAACGAGCGAGGACGAGTTATTGTGGAAAGGACGAAATATATGCCTAAGGTAAAACTAGCTCTGGGTATTCAGGTTACCCGATTAATTAATTTGGGTTGGGTAATTTGGATTTTGAAAAATTTAGGTAATAAGAATTGTTATCCGATAATGGCTCTGAAAAAACATTTATCCGCAATTTTGAGTATGGTAGGTACGCACAAGTAGGTTGCAGTATATATTGACATTGTACTCCGTACACACCAGATCTTTTGTTTGGACGCACGTTCTAATCTTTCACACGCATGTGTACATGGCGCTGGCATCCCTTGCTCGCATGGCGGCCGCCACGGCCAAGTCGTGACAAATCCTGATCACTAAACAAACATCACGCAGGAACACAACAACTATGATGCTGTACTTAAAACTAAGACCTACGAACGCTGAAGAACTCGAGCTAGTTATGCACACGTAAGAAAGACAGGGACGTTGCCGCCATTGCCGTCGCCACCGTCGTCGCTTGCATGCGCCGACGATGCCCACGACGAACGGACCGGCGGACTCCGGATCAGGCGCGCACGACGCCCGATCCCGAATTGTATGCGGCGCCATACCCGGCGCGGGCAGCGAGGCCGGCTCTGCCGACGGCGACGCTGCGGGCCCTGCGCACGGCGGGCCCGCCGAGGGGCCCGACTTTGTCGTCGGCGCCGAACTCGCACGGCGCGTCCTCGTCGATGCGCCCCACCGCCACGCTCCGGCTGCGGAGCGGGACAGCCGTCGCCGCCGCCGCCGAAGCCGCCTGCTGGCGCTGGGACATGGCGCGGACGAGCTCGTTGAGGTTGACGTCGTCCTCGACGCGGCGCCCGGAGCGGGTGCTGAACCTCAAGGTGTCCATGTTCCCCGGCGCGAACCCGCCGGGGCCGTACGCGCCCGCAGGCGTCGGCATCCGGCCCGCGCACGCCGTCATCTGACGCACGTACGAGTCGCACGCCCGTGACAGCGCACGCACCGGCGCGCCCAGCCACCGCCCCAGCTTGCCGCTGCTGCTCGCCGCCTTCTTGGTGCTCATCATTGATCTCTCCACTCCGCCGCCGAACCGCCGCAGCTGCACGAGCAAGAAGAAAGCCGCCGCAACCGGGAACCAACAAGAATTCACAGTGGGAAACCGAGCAATCTTGCAGAATGGATCGGATGGAGCCTTTCAGCCTTCTGCTTTTGTAGGAGACACCACACGCAGACGCGTCGCCCTCGCCCCGGGCGCTGCTGAAGTCAATGGCGTAGCGAGGTGGGTGGCGCGCGCGGGGGTTGGACACTGGACGAGACGATCGATCTTCAGATGAGCACGAGTAGGAGATGATTGTCTTTTCCAGGCCATATATGTATATATATAAAGAAGAGAAAAGGAGGGTTAGTGGCTGCCGCTTGCTTCGTGGAAGCCAGGAAACTCTTGCTTGAAGCTTTGAACAAGTAGTTTTTTTTTTTTTTTTTTTTTTTTTTTTTTTTTTTTTTTTTTTTTAGAACTGTAAGGTTTGAAGTTTGAACTAGTTGCAGCGCCCATCATTTTATAAAGGCAAACACCAAACAACGAGTGCCGCGATGGTCAAAGGCGCTGGCTGGGGAAAGAAATGTTCAGCGAGCGACTACAAATGAACACATCGGAAGAACTCCGAACTCGTCAAAGTCGCTAGTAATTTGGCCCAAATCAGCGGGTGCACAGCACATGTTTTTTTTTTTTTTTGAAACAACACAGCACAGGATTGGGGTTTCGTGGACAGGTCGCTGCACTTAAAATTTTAGCAGGATGGTTCGCTTCGCATGTGCAGTGAGATGGTCGATGTGCAGTGCAGCTGCTGGAACTGGAAACGAGTGGTAGAAAACTGTAACGGAACCAAACTGAACATGCGAACAATGTTTAGCAAGCGTCAGGTTTGTACCCCAGCTTTCAACTGCTTGAAGAAGCTATCCGAGAACTCAAGGCTTTTTATCATTTTATTATGCGCTGCAAATCACATGCTTGTCTTCCTGCCCAGCTTTATCAGGACAACGAAGAACACAACGGCGCTGGATGACTGGATAACACGCCATTTCTGAAAATGTCGAGAGATAGGCAGATTGAGTTTGTCTGCATTGTTGGTACGGTCCGCACATCGCCTTTTACGGTTTCAGCACTCCCCCGTAGCTTAAAATAGTCAAGATAGAATTTGTCTTTGACTCGAGAATTCTTTGCTACAAACGTGATCAAAATACATGAAGTTTTAACTTGCTGACAATTAAGCCTTTTACTGTTTCAGCACTCCCCCATAGCTTAAAATAGTCAAGACAGAATTTGTCTTTGGACTCGAGAATTCTTTGCTACAAACGCCATCAAAATACATGAAGTTTGAACTCGCTGACAGTGAAGGCTGACACCAAACTGTCAATTAGCTTGAACAAGCAGAGATGGACACATTTACACAATAAATAAAAGATCATACAGAAATCATAACTGAATAAGTTCAGATTCAACAAACTTGTCAGCTCTGGGCTGTTACAGTAACATTACTATTATAATAATCTATAGATCAATCGATTTTAATACCCGTCAACACACATATACCATGCTCTCAATAGTTACAGGTAATTAAGGAGAATGTCAAGTCCTCCCAGTAACTAAAATGGAACTCAAAGAACTTTGCCCAGAATCTTTGTCAGTCACTTCTTACTTTCTCAGTAGACAACAGCAACCACTGGTTGCATGATCAGAAGCTCCAAACGCCGTTGCTGCCGGTGCCGGACCACCACCAAGACGCCTCCCCCGGCGGCAGGACGGGAGTAGAGGGCATGCCACTCACGAACGCCGTGGTGTCATCGCTGGTACGAAAAGCAGAGGACCAAGCATCGCCGACGTCCCTGACAATTGCCCTGGAGCAGTTCTCGAGCGTAGGAAGAGCGCCGCCGATCTTCGAGTAGCCCCGGTCGAACATCGCCTCTGGTTCAGGCCAAAATCTTGAAAAATCTGATGTGTCGCCTATCTTCAGCTGCGGCGTTGCTGCCTCGCCGCCTGTCTTGGACATCAATGCAGTGCAGTATGATGCGTCATTGATCTTTCCCTGCGATGTTGCTGCCTCGCCGTCGTCTCCCTTGGACATCAACGGAAACCAATCTGGCATGCCACTCATCTTCCCCTGCGACGTGGCTTCCTCGCCGCCTGTCTTGGACATCAATGCAATGCAGTCTGATGCGTCACTGATCTTTCCCTGCGATGTTGCTACCTCGCCGTCCCCCTTGGACATCAACGAAAACCAATCTGGTATGCCACTCATCTTCCCCAGCGACGTGGCTGCCTCGCCGTCTGCCTTGGACATCGAAGCGATCCAATCTAATGTGTCACCGATTTTCCCTTGAGATGTTGCCGCCTCGCCGTCAGCCTTGGACGTCAACGCAGCACAGTCTGATGTGTCACCGAGGTTCCCCTGCAATGTCGCTGCCTCGCCCGCAGTCCAGCCTTTTGTGCTGACCTGTTCTTGCAAACTGACCGCCGAAGCTGGCACAGGGGAATCGAAAAGCCGCCGCTTTGCCTTGACGGGAGCAGAGGAGGCCTCATCAACAACCTTCCTCTTGCGCGCTGAGACGGAGCATGATGATCTCGACGCGGATCCGCTGCTGCTCCGCGAATGGGTGTGCGCCTTGTAGATCTTGCAAAGAACCAGCTGGGGCTCGCCGCCGTGGACGCGCTGGTGGTCGGCTTCTTGATCTTGATCGTGGCTGAACTCCACCATGTACCACTCGGTCCTCTCGCTGCAGTTCTTCCCGGTCTTGAGCTTGTAGCAGAAATACTGGCTGTGGCCGGCGCAATTGCCCTCGCCGTCGAGCACGCGGCGGGGAGCGCGCTCCGAGTGCCACGTGCCCACCCCACCGGCGACCTGCCGCGACTTGCGGCTGTCGCTGCTGCTCTTGGGCCTCACGCGGGTGAAGAAGAACCACGACCCCCCGCCACTCTCCCCTCTCTTCCCCGGAGCAGCCGGCTCGAAGAGCGTCGTGAGCAGGGCCGGGTCGGCGGCGTAGATGTCCGCGTCGTGGAAATGCGCTGCGGCGGCGGCAGGGAGCGGCTCGCCAGCGATCTTCCTGCGGAGTAAGAACAGGAGCCTGTCATCCGACGCCGTGAAGCAGCCATCGCCGGGCGGCGTGGTCTCCGGAGAGAGAAGAGACATGGTGGTCAGGACAAAGAGGCGGCGGAGGAGGCGAATCCGGCGTTAGGGCCAAAAAGGCGGCGGCGGGAGGGAGAAGGGAGGGAAGACGCGGGCGCTAGGAATTTCGCCCAGGTCGCACGCGCCCCGCGATTTATGTGGGGGCCATGGTACGGTAACCGTACAGAACCAGATTTTCCTGTTTTCGTTTCGACAGACCTGACCTGTGGCCCCACCCAACCCAGCGGCTCTGTTTCTCGCACGCGGCACGCTCCGGCGCCATGTCGTGGCTCGCGCGCTCCATCGCGGCCACGCTCTCCTCGCCGCGGGGCTCCGACGCCGACGAGGCCGACTCCGACCCCGCCTCCGCGCGGAGCGGGGCAGGGCCGGGGGAGGACGAGGAGGAGGAGGAGTCCTCGCCGCGCGACCGCAGCCCTAACCTAGGCCCTGTGGCCGGGGAGCCCGAGCAGCCCAGCACGCCGTGCCGCGGCGTCAAGGACGACATCTCCGAGCTCACTGAAACGCTCACCCGCCGCCTCTGGGGCGTCGCCTCCTTCCTCGCACCGCCCCCGGGCCCGCCGGAGGCGGACCCGGAGGCCTCAACCCCGCGCGCCGAGACTCAGGCACAAGGGGAAGAGGAGGAGGGTTCCCTCAAAAAAAAAAAAAAAGAAGAAGAAGAGGGGATTGAGGATGGGGATGGGGAGGAGGCGGCGGTGCTGTCCCCCCGGATTGCCGGGATCCGCAGCGATCTGGCCGAGATAGGCGGAAGGGTGTGGAGCGGCTTCTCGATGCTGCAGAACAACTTGGCCGTGGCCGAGATCTCCAAGATCGCCTCGTCGCTCCTGCCGTTCGGGCAAGGGGAGGCGGACGAGGGGGAGCCCGTGCCGGGCGTCACCGAGGAGGTGGTGGTGTTCGTCAGGCACATCTCCACGCGGCCCGAGACATGGCTCGATTTCCCCCTCTTCATCAGCGAGCGCTACGCAGATGGTATGAATTAGGGGCCTGTTAGTGGTGTGATTTTTCAAAATTACAGTGCATTTTGATGAAATAGAGCCCTTACATGTTACATGTATACTCTACTTAAGCATTTGATCGCTATTGATGCCAAAGGGAAGTGATTGGAGGTGGGAAACTTGGGTCAGGAACTAATGATTGATTTTTGAAAGATAATTCATGATCGTTAGATTCTTTCACTTAATTTTAATGAGGGGGTTTGCTCCTGCCATTCCTCAATCCTCATAAAAAACATTTATTGAATTGTAGTATGTCATCGCTTTGATCCTTAAGTGGTGCAAATTACTTGCATATCATTTGCACAAAACAGGGCATCCCATAGTGATTACATTTGTGAATGTTGCTTGAGAAAGGCGTACTAGTAATTAATTTTAAAATTTTACATTCCAGGTTGTTAAAAGGCACTCTGAAGTTAGCACCTTTGCTTCAATTGAATTCTATGTGGTCAGATTTTTTATGTTATTGGGGGAAGAGAGGGTATAAGAGTGTTAGATGCTTCAGTTTTGTTGGGCTTTTAGTTTAACATCACAATTCTTTACATACTTTAGATAATAGTATGAATTACCTATAGATGTTCTGAATTTATTCTAACATCATTGGTGATAGCATGCTTGGATGTAAATAAAACCTTCTAAACTTAGGTTTCTGGAACTTTCACACTGTAGTTAATCTTTGATGAATGCTTGAGTACCCATAGTTCATTATATGTTGGAACTTGGAATGCTTTGTTATACTGCATACATTTCCTAATAATTTTATTTATGGTCAGTGAACATGGATGTATTCTGTATTTGGTTACTGGTACTACTGGCTGTTGACTTAGTTTTGCCATGACCCAGAAACTAGGTCTTTTTTTCTGAGATCGTTTGCTTTGAGCTAGCAACATATCGTTTAGTTCTCACTTTTGAGAATGCTCTGGTTCCCTAGTTTAGTTCTATGCAAGTAGTGAAATAGGTCTAGGTTGTTACTCTGGAATTGGAAAATATCATCAATTCATCATACAATTATGTTTGAGTAGTTAAGTGTTACGTTTATTGGTTACCTGTATTTGTTGTAGGCCTATACCTGCTAGCCTATATTATTCTACTTTCGCTTTGTATAACAAAAGTTGAAAGTAAAAGATTAAGTTTGCAATCCGATCCAATACAGCCTGACACAGTTTCTTTCTTCAGATTTTGAAAGTTCCATGACACAAACTTCGGTTGCATTTTGGGGGAAAAAAGATACAGCCTGACACAGTTTGTATATCAATTGTGTCTGACACAGTTTCTTTCTTCAGATTTTGAACTGTCAGATGCTCAATACATGCATGCGCTGTCTATAGAGCACCTTGTGCCAGGCTTATCAGATTTAAAGGTTCAGATTTGCTCTACTGATATGACTGAAGCATGTTTCTGGAAGATCTACTTTGTGCTTTTGCACTCGAAGCTCAATAAGCAAGATGCTGAACTTCTTTCAACACCACAGGTATTATCCTGGATCATTCATAATATATACATCTCTTGTGACCCATAATTGTGGATTTCTGTGCCATGCTATTGCAAGGGTTGAGAGGGTTAGTAAATAAATAAGTAAGCTTTTACCAGTTTGTTACAGCTTGCTTTGCATGTTGTAGAATGACATAATCTGCTTCTTTCCTTAGGTTTCATTTTTTGGGCCACACATTGCTTTTTTTTCCACCTATGTTTATTAGGGACCTTAGTGATCTTGTTATCTGCGCAGATCTTAGAAGCAAGGGAGCAATTGTTGCAAAGTTTACAGTCTCAGAATAAGCGGGGATCCAAGGTTCCTGGTGAATCATCAGAGAGTTCGAATGTGTCCGCTTCTCCTGCTGAAGAGAAGGTGATTGAACCTTCAATCATCCAAGATAAAGCTGACACTGTAGAGAAATCATCGTTTGAAGAACCTTCTTCTGATATCATGCCAATCGTGTCTGAAAAATTCCCAATTGCAACCACTGAAGTGGAAGTGGTTGACAAGTCAGTGATTGAGGAAGAGTTGGCAGTGACAAACGAGAGCAAGACTCCATCCAACCAGTCCAAACTTCACTTCGAGACTGACGAAGAGGAAGTCGACGAATGGCCTGATGATGATCCTACCGATGAATGGCCTGATGACGGTCCTACAGACGAGGTTGTCCAGGCAGGCAACAGAGCGTCACTAGGGCGGGAGGAGGACGTATCATTCAGTGATCTGGAGGACGACGAGGACGATGATTATAGGAATAGAAGGGATGGGCAATAGCCAAGTTGGCAATGTAAACTCATAGTCTGGTCAGTCCGGTCCTGGCACTCCGCGCAAAACCACATGCTGGCTTCATTGGAGTAGGGCCGAGATCACATCCAAGGACCATTGCTTTGCTCTGTTATTATTAGATTAGAGTCCGGATGTAATGAATCCAAGCAGTAGTAAGCATGTCTCTTGCCGCCCCTGTGTTATTAGTGCTAATGGCAAGTACTGCATCTGTATTATTAGCCCCGTCCTGTACTCCTGTAGCTTGTACATAGAGCGCGCTCCCGGTTGGGCCTTGTGTAAACCTACTGCTACCACTATGTCGATATAAATTTCGTGCTTGCTGGTCCATTTCATGCATGCAAGCAAATAATTGAGATCTGAATAGCTGATCTCGATGAAGATTGGCAGCTGTGTCTACTCATGAGTCATGATATTTGCAGTCGGTGTTCGGCAAAACTATCGTGGCCTGTTGATTCTGGAATGCATCAAGCATTCGAGCCCAGGATTTTTCTTTCCCATCTGAAACAAAGCCACGTCTGCTGGTCCTGAGTCGGCAGCAGGCGGCGAATGGCGGATGGCCCTCGAGACGTGCCATGTTCTGCGTTAGAACTCAGAAACCGTGCGGTCAGAATGGGCGAGGGAACGACGGGACCAATTCTGGCAGCCAGCGTCGGTCCCTCTTTCACAGTCCAGTCATGCAGCGAGTGAAGCGACCGACCCACCGGGCATGGCATCGCATCCCTCGCGCACGCAGGTTGCCGTTGCCGTGTGACCTGAGCGTGAGACCATCCGCCGGACGGCAGAGCGGTCTGGACTCTGGATGGAGCCCATGTGAGGCTGGACCGGACAGACAGTTGCGTTGCGAGGGAGCTGGTGCGCGGCACGCAGGCACCAAATCCGCACCTGACGACGGCGCGTGCAGGTGCAGTCAAACTGGGCAGGGCGCGCACATGGGACGGGACTCGGGGCGGACGGCGGACACGTCCAGTTGCCCCGGCCAAAAACCGCGGCCACCTGCTGCTGCTGCTGCAAGGGCACACGGACGGTAGACGCCGTGCTCTTGCTCCCAAGTCGTCCCAAACGCGTGAACGTACGCTGTACCGGCTTTACCGTCCGACGCGGCGGCATCCACGCGGATGACGCGGATGCGGGCGCGGGTGTCGCCGGCGGATGGCACGTCGCCGTCCGGGAACTCGATCGAGCTTGTTTACGGGCGAATTAAGGACCTGTTTATGGGGATCGTCGTCCGGCGGGGAAAGCGTGTCTGATTATGTCCGAGATCTCGAGCGCCGGATGGGGACGATGCGGGAGGGTCTCTGTCCGTCTTTCCTCGCAGGACTTGGAGTCGGAGCCATGTGCGCTGCCTGCATTTGGCGCCCGATTCTTCTTTTCCACATTCCACGTTCTAGCCAGGAACAGCGACTTGTAAAATTAAGCTGGTACGGTTTCCTACGGAGCTAATTGCTTCAGAATGTGCAACTAGTGCAACAATTTTAGAAGCTAGTAATAGTGCTATATGTTCTTCTGGAGAGAGAGAAACAGGGAGAAGCTGAAGACTGAACTGAAGAGTGCTGCTGCCAAACCAAAACTGAAACCTCGGTTCAGTCAGTCTGAACCTGCCCAAACGCTCGAACAGAAAACAGATGGTCGGCAAGTGCCCAGAGCGGCCAGAAGCCGGAACTGTCAGCCAGAGCCATGTAAAAAGGACAAAGGAAAATACAGGAGCTGGTCCGCAGAAACCACTCATAAAACAAAACCCATCAGCAGATGTGTTTTGTCACTTGAGAGCTACTAGCTAATACAAATACAATTTCTTGATGTCAGGTCGCCAATTGGAAGATTAGGAGAGCAAGCGCCATCAGGGGACAGGCCAAACGAGGCGACTGTAAGTAGCATTTCCTATTTACTTCCACATGGATTGTTGCAAACAGAGGGGGACACGCTCATGGATTGCTGTCCTTTTCAAGGATGGGGACACTTAATCACGCAAACAAACATATCCCTGCTAAACGCACATGATGAGGCCAAAGGAAAAGACAGCATGTAGCAAGGTGGAACACGACACAGAGCTTCATCAGCAGGCTCCATTTGTGAGCCACACCACTGTCCTTCACAGTATACTACTTCTAGGAGATGTACCTCAATAATCATGGTAATTGATTGCTTGATTCATCAAATACACGGTGAACACAAGTATTATCTTCATTTGAAGGTAAAGTCTGTCATCAAAAAGGAAAAGAAAGAGAAAAAAGCCCATCCAGGGACAGAAAATATTCTTATAAAAGAATCGAAACCTAAAAGAATAAAACCATCTCACAGGCTAAACCCAAACTATACCTATCTACAGCTCCACATTTCAGTATCTCTGGTGAATCTCTGATGACCCCTGGAACAGTTCCAGGGACCAAGGTTTTCCTCGTGTAAGCATCAAAGAGGGCGGCGCTCTTCCCTTTACAAAGAGCCCTTTGATGCTTGCGAAGATTTCTTCAAGCAAAAAAAAAAAAAAACCCCATTTTACTCCTTATTGCTATCAGTCCACTTGCTCGCCAATTAGGTCGAGGCCGACAACCAAGAATGAAACCCCTTGGAACAGGAGGAAGTAGAAATGGATGCCCTGGGCAGACAGCAAACTGCGGGCGGCTGCTGTTAGCAGAAGGAAGGACAGAGCGAGTTCCTTCCTGTAGATCCTGTTGTGCTTCTTCTTCTTGGTGTCCTTTTTAGGATTTGACTCCTCCTTTGCTAGCGCGTCAAGATTGGGTGCAGAACCTACTCTTTGTTGCTTAGAGTGTTTCTCGACGAGGGCTAGGAGATCGCCCTCAGAAGAACGACCTGATTTCTTGGTGACAACCCACTCGTAGGCACTCCCGAGCTGGAACAGGCCAGAAATCATGGCATTGAACTTGGTAACTGACATGGTGTTCTCAAACAGAAGGTACGGAACAATGAAAGGGAAAGATTTTGGGGCTGGGAGGATGTTGAGGATGGACATTGTTGCTGGAATGTAGCATACTACCCATGCAGGGAGTTCAGCTTCAGGAACGAACATTGTCATGGGAAGGATGACACAGAAAAGAGTGAATGAATAGAAGGGTAGAATGAGCTTCCGGAGGAGGAAGAAAAGGAATATGAGATTGAACTTCTTCCAGAATCCAATCTGCAGAAGAAAGTAAGCAGCAACATCAGGTCAGCTATCCAATAACCTTATGCCTACACTGTGCTAGCTTGAACAGAAAAGCTCAAATGTGAAGAATAAAAAGACAAACCGCAAATGGACTCATAAATTATGGTAGACTAAACAAATAACTCAAATGAACTGAAAAAAAAAAAGAAGATGCATAAAGGCAAGAGAAGCCTAACAACTAGTTGAAAGATCAGATTCTAATTCAATGTTTTTCATTGTTACTGCAACAATGTAGTTGACGCTTCATAGCAATTACTTCATTTTGTGGCTTTTCCCATGAATCTGAATAATATAATGGGAAAGGCCCTTGTAAATAAGATACATTTTACTGGGCATGCGTTACACTTTTTCCAAACATTTTAGCTTTAACAACGTGCCTAAAGACAAAGAAAAAAAGTGCCGTACCTTAGATTTGATTATATCCACAAAGCAGAGCCTAAACAATTGCATGGGACCTGAGTGCCACCGATGTTGCTGCTTTCTGTATGCTTCATAGGATTCTGGCAATTCACACTGACACTGAAAGAGAAGTTACACAGGTTAAGTTATCATGTCTTTACACAAAGCATATTCTGCTTAAGCAGCAGCAAACACTGGCCAATACCTCAACATCGTTGAGGAAGAGAAACTTCCACCCCTTGAGATGTGCCCGAACAGCTATGTCCATATCCTCCACTGTTGTCCTCTCCATCCATCCTCCAGACTCCTCAAGTGCCTTAATTCTCCAGACTCCCGCAGTGCCATTGAACCCGAAGAAGTTGAGAAACGCCCCATTCACCTGCTGCTCCACCTCAAAGTGGAAGCAAAGATTTATGTTCTGAAGTCTGGTCAGCAAGTTCTCATCCTTGTTGACGAAAGACCATCTTGCCTGAACCAACCCGACGTCATCCTTTCCCTGGAAATTACACACTCAAATTCTCAGAAAATATATCTTATAGGACTAATTGTCAGGGAGAGCAGCTACCATTGTACAATTGAGACAAACCTTGAAATGGGGCACAGTGCGCTTCAGGAAATCCGCTTGTGGTTGGAAATCAGCATCAAAGATGACAACAAACTCGTAATCTTTCACATAACTGCAGTTCATGGCTGACTTCAGGTTTCCAGCCTTGTAGCCATCCCGGATCACCCGGTGCCGATAAACTATGCGCACACCCTCTCGCTGCCATTTCTCCACCTCCTCCTTGATAAGTGCCGAAGTGGTAGCATCATCAGAATCATCCAGCACCTGGACCAGGAAATTTGACCTTGGCCAGTCCAGGCTGCAAACTGCACCGATGGATTGCTGGTACACCTGCAGCATCCAAGTTGAAGATGTTTACTGGATTGGACTTCCTCGAAGCCGTGATCTATGCTGAAGTTTGATAGTCAATCTCTAGCATTGCCAATTATTAAGTGGTCGGTGTCGGTTGGCAACAAGCGTACTGAGATTTGGATACCAGGAAACTAAGTGTGCTCGTGCTAATTGTACGAATACCAACCACCGCGAAAAACCAAGCTTTGTAATGCAAAAATTAAATTCTGTTGATCTGAGGTACCGACTAGGACAGAAGCAACTTTAAGCTTCAGAAAGCACCAAACTCGTGATTGGAGACACAGGTCAAAGATCCACACCACCAATGCATCTCGTCCACTCTATTTGTGCTGGGTTGACCAGAACTAGGAGACAGGAGTCACCAAGAAAGCCTCAAATTGCACTCAAGAAACGAATCTTTTGATCCCAAAATTCCAACATAACCACCCACAAGCACAAACAAAAGGAATTAGGGAAGGGGGAGGATGATTGAAGGTTGTCTTACCTCTCTCTCATTGCACATGGGCATCTGCACGAGCACCATGGGGAAGTCCTCGGGACCGGCCTCGACATCCTCCTTGTTGCCGCCGGCAGCGGCCAGCGGCACAGGCTTGATCCCCTTGAGCTTGATCCAGAAGCACCCGAGGCACAGCACGATGCGGTCGACGCTCTGGACCAGGAAGAGCACGACGCAGGCGTTGGTGAGGAACTGCAGCGGCGGCGCGAGGTAATCAAGCCTGGCGCGCATCCACGCCGCGTAGGCCGCCGCGAAGAGCCCGTCGACGGCCTGGAGCCCCGCGCCCACCTCCTCCTCAAGCGAGACCACCGACAGGTGCCAGCCCTGGAGGTACGCCGCCACCTCGACGGCCAGCAGCAGGAGCGAGAGCGCCAGGAACGCCCGGATGCAGCCGTAGAAGCGCGCCCGGAGCTTCGTGCTCTCCCCCGGGGCGGGGGCCTCCGCGTCCGTCCGCCCCGCCGCCACCCGGCGGCGCGCGGCGGCGGCGATGGAGAGCGCGGCCGACGCCGCACCAGTGAGCCGGCCCGCCGCGCGGTGCGCGCGCAGGAGGAGGACCCACGTGATCTGCCGCGCGTTCTTGCCGCGCCCGGCCTTGCCCCCTCCGGTGGCTGCCGGGGAGTCCGGCGAGGCTACCTCGGACGCGGCCACCTCGGAGATGGACCAGTTGGGGTTCTCCATCTTCACCACCACGGGCGAGCCGGTGACGACGCCATTGGCCCGAGCGTCCCTCCCCCACCACGACGGCGCCATTGGCAGGCACGCACCACCACTACCACCTCTCTGCTGTCACGAACCTGCGCGACGACCAACCCGGGCCTCTCTCCGCCTCGTCGCCCTCCTCCTCCCTCACCTTAATCACCTACTCCTACTCATCAAGCACTACGGCCTTAATAGCCGGAAGGAAGAGGAACACCACCGCGGCGGACAGGCAGGCCAGCCGAGAGCGGAAGAACAGCTCACCACGTCGGTCCGTCTAGCAGGCGAGCTCGCCCCCCGCTTTATTTATTCCCGGCCGCCTGCCCCCCTCCCTCTGTGTCTCCCGTCCGTCTCTCACCACCGTCGCCGTCGACTAAAAATTGAAATGAAAAAAACTTCCTTTTGACGCCCCCGCCGCGCGCGAGACGAGCGTAAAACCGAGTGGAGTGGTTAAAAGCCGCCGCGCCGCCCCTGCCCCGGTGAGAACGAGAACACCCCAACACACACAGAAAATGGATGAGGCAGGACGCTTCGCCGCGGCTTCTGTTCGGATCGGCGGGTGGGTTTCACCGTGGGGTGCGGGTGGGTTACTTACTGTTACTCCGGTCCGGTTGGCTTCGTCGGCCGCCGCGCGTGCGTGCGTGGGTGTGTGGGGCGTGCCGCCGAGTGGGCTCGCACGACGCTCTATTCGTTGCGTGCGTGCGGCCTGGGCGCTGTCGGTGGCTCTCTGGCTCACCGCCTCGCACGCACGAATTTCATCCGTCCGCCCGTCTCCGTCCCGCGTCAGCAACTCTCACTGCTACTACTGCCGATTGCAGGCTGTAGCCTACTACTACTAGCATGAAAATTAGTCAGATCAGAACCACCCATGGATGGATCGGATCGGAACCCGGCGATCAAGCAACACACACATTTAGGATGCGTTTGTTTCAGCTTCAGAATCAGATAAATCAGTTGAATCAGGTGATGAATAGTGAGAGAGGAATAGTGAATAATCAGTAGAATCAGAGCGAGCTGGAGCTGAAACAAACGGACCCTTAGGCTCCGTTTGTTTCAGCTTCACTCGCTGCTGATTCTACTGATTATTCACTATTCCTCTCTCACTATTCATCACCTGATTCAACTGATTCATCTGATTCTGAAGCTAAAACAAACGCACCCTTAGCCCTGGGCAGAACACTGGTTGATTGACACAGCGGAACAGGTATGGATCGGAGAGGACAAGCGGAAGACACTGCAGCGAGCGAGATTGGATCTACTACGGCGTTGCGACAAGTTGCCTGTTTTTGGTTGCGTTAACAATGTCCATGATTACGGGGCTCGAATCTGGACAAATTTTGTACGCGTATCTACAGGAGATGGCAGCCTGTGAGATCGCCCTCTCAGATTAGGTAGGGGCTAGCTACGGTGAGCAGATCTGTTGGCACCGAAATATCTCGCGTATTCGCACACACCGCCCCGGGGGGGGGGGGGGGCCCACACCCCCGCGCAGTACAGCCGGCCTTTTTACAGTTTTTTGGCATGCTAAAACTGAAGCGGTTTTAACGTACGTACGATACGATGGCGCGACAGCTCGTTGTGCACGAACCAACCAACCGACGAACGAACGCATTGGGCAAGAAGCACCGGAGACAGCATGATGTAGGACGTCACTAATAATACGCACACGTCTGTGGTTACGCCGGAGGAGGGGTGATTATTGAGGGACAGGATATCAAGAGCAGCAGCATCATCATCATCTCAAGATCCCAAATCGTGCAGGTGCAGTGCATAAGCGCATCGTGCAGACAGATCGATGCGGGACTTGCGCATGGTTAAATGCGGCAGCTATAGCGCTACCTTGCTTGCGCTGCACCTGCATCCGGATTCCGGCGGGGCCAAGCTGCTCGTGCTGCCAGCCAGCGACTCTGCAGTTGCGTTTCGTTACCGCGGCGCACGCCTTTTGGTCTCTTGGGCTGTGGTTGCCTTCTTCGCTGACAGCTTGGCTCAAGTCGAACCTCAAATGGAATGGTGGAATGGAGAAGGAAGGAACCGGGGTTTCAGTTCCAGCTGGTCGTTTCCAACTTCCAGGTGCCAGCTCCTGGTTTCCATTTCGGCAACCGCTCTGCAGGGTTTTTTTTTTCTCAAACTAGGTAAATGCCCGTACGTTGCAACTGAAAAACATAATATGACGATAATATACGGATGAGTGTGTGTTATATAGTTACCTAAAATAGATGTTTTACAATATACCGTACGATTAAGAATCTGATCTCTCAATAGTTCTACCATGAGAAAGTGCCTCATGTAGACACGGCTTGAGCTGGCCGGTTAGCAATCAAAGATGATCTAAAAAATTTTCAAGTCCCCAAGATGCGACATCTGACTTCTTGCGGTTGAAGCTGCATACAGAGAGTATCCTACATATAAGTTGTTTGTTAATTTTTAAAGTTAGAATACTAATGATTATTATCAAAAAAATTATGTATCAACATGTGATGTATTACCTATTTCATGGAGTTAGAACCTCTTTATATACGATATTCATCGTGAATATACCATTTGTCGGATTCTTCTTCCTATTTCCCTTGCTCACGTCCTTCTCAGCAGGGGGCACGGCCAGAATCCTAATGTTTGATCTTGTCGTGGCTCTTGATAGCGCTACATATAATTGGTCGTGTGAGAACATTGGTTCTGGCAAGTATACACCAACGTTAGGGATAGTCTGCCCCTGTGCCTTGTTAACGGTCATTGCAAAACTGAGCCGAATAGGGAACTGTTTTCTCTTAAATTGGAAAGGGAACATCTCGTCATCCGACGGGCATAAGGGCATGTGAGGCAGAAAAACCCTCTTCCAGCATGTTGTCCCAACACAATTTCTATGTCTATGGTATTCTTTTGAAACCCCCGAATGATAAGCCTGGTATCATTACAAAGTCGATTTCTAGGGTCAATGTTCCTAAGCAATATGACCGACAACCAATCTTTAGCATTAACACATGCAGCGGTAGACCATTAGGTGTGAAAGTGTTACGGAATTTCTCAGGATAGTAGTTGTGCGGATAATCCACCACACAGCCAAACGTTGTATGATGGAGTCGAGGAGGGTTTAAACCTTATGCCTTTGGTGATTGGTGGCAACACTGCTCGGGTGCACACACTGTCACAAAAGTTCCCGGTACATAGGTATGAGGAACATGGTATGTGGGACGTGGATCGACAATTTCAGGTTCAAGGTTAATAAGGGGGTATGACTCTATAGAACGCTGGATTCAAAACTTGGAACATGAACCAACTATTTTTTGGTACGATAGCTTGGGACCATCCTGATTCTTAAGTGAACTACAGCTATAATAATTATGTAAATTGTTGCGTTCACGTGCTGGCTGAATATAAAATTAACCAAGATTCAATTGATGTCATCAAACTCCTAAAAATCACAAATATGACCAACTAAACTTATGACCCATTTGGCCCATAATACATTGATCTTCCATCTACCATCCCATAATACCATGCGTGGCCCATGTAGTAACTGTGATCACAGAAGGGATGCGTGAATCACGCCGCCGCCGCTCTCCGTCCCACGACTACAGGAACACGTTCCAGGCATCGATCCGTCTTATGTACGTGGCTATGTACCGCGATCCATTTGACTATGGTGCACGCCAGCCGTTGGCGGCTTTCGGCAGATGTTTAGGGCGTTGCGGTCGCACAGGTTCCAGCACTGTCAGTGTACGACTCTCTCGGCGAGGATGACGGCTCGGGTTATGGCGCGGGTGCATGACGACGCCGTGGGCGCAGCACGAGGACGATGGCGCAGGCACGGCCATGGATGTAGATGGGCGGAGCGGCGTCGGCGGCGAAGACGGTGGCCGTGGACGTGGACGTGGACGGGCAGAGCGGCGTCGGCGTTACAGGGCGAGGCACGGCGTCGCAGGCACGCTCTGTGGACGGCTTGCCACGGCAGCCATGAACACCGAAGGGCGAGGTGTCGACCACACGGGGCGAGGAGAGGCAGCGTGGGTGTGGACGAGAGCAGGGAAAGGTCCGGCGCAGGGCAAGGACAGCAGGCGGCGAACGGCGAGGTCGACGTGTTGAAGAGGTTCGGGAGAAAAGATGGTGGGAGTGAGGTCCTATTTTACCTAAAGCTGAGTTAATTTGCCTGGATGAATAAAGAAAGTGGGTTGCCATGCATGACTTCCTTTCCTTTCCTTTCGTGTAATAATTAATGCAAAAATGATTTTGTTTTCTTTCATATGGGAATTAATGTATAATTTTCTATTGTGCTGCCGGGTAATCATTAATCGTAGGGAGGTTTGGTACTGTCGGGTAGACGTTGGTATTTTCAAATATTTTAGTTGTAGAGATAATTTTTTTTTGGGGACGGATAGCCGCGTTGACTCTTCTCTGCACATAGGCAGGAATCGCAACACTGACAGAGGAAACGCATTGACCGGTGACAGTTTCTCTGTCACAAGTCAGAACGAGGTGCTATACTACGTACCACGTTTGTCCCGGAACTGAAAACTGATCCGCAGAGGCCAGAGGGACACGTGTGAGAGAAGAAACGCGGCAGACGACGACGGTGCCAACCGCCGAGAAACCGAGGGCATTTCTTGGTGTCATCTTCGACTCCGGAGTTTTATTTCAGATCTCGATGGACCATTTGCATGAGAGATGGATCTTCTCGGAATTCCCTGCCATAAATCAAGATATTCGTTCTCGGAAACGAGAAACCGAGTGTACTGCTGCTACGACTTCGACTAGTGGCGCTTTCAGACGAGGGATTCGCTGCCGATCGAAGCGTGCGCCAGAAACTTCCTCCAGGTTGTCCTGTAATGTAAATTATCCAGGCTTTGTTTCAAAAAATATATTATCCAGGCCATCAAGCCCAAATGCCCAATGCCAATCTTTTGTCCGTATCCTTTGCGAGGAAGGTAATCCAATAAGGCAATGACAGTCTGGTGCTTGCTTTCTTGCCAATTAATATGTTTGTTCACGGTACGCTAAATTTATCGCTGCCGCATGCTAATTTTGGAGCGAGCGCAGATCGTGTGACGCGAGGAAGTAAAACCAATTCGCCGTCATTGATTTACTCTTTCTGTCCTGCAATATAGTGTATTTTAATTTGTCCCGAGTCAAATTATTTTAAGTTTAACCAAATTTATAGAAAAGAATAATAATATTTATGATATCAAATAAGCATAATTAAGTTTATTATAAGATAAATTTTTATAATTTTCTTGTTTGATGTGTTAGATGATTATATTTTTTACTCTAGATTTGATGAAACTTAAACTAAGTTCTTAGGACAAATTAAAATACACTATATTACAGAAACAGCGGTCAGAAGCGCTGCAAGCTGACGTTTGTTTCTGTCAAGTAATTTCCTTTTATTAATTTTCCTGATGCTGATACTAGTACGGGTGAACAGGCAAGGGACCACTACAGCTAGCATGGAAAAAACATATATTTGTGTGTGTTAATATAAGAAATGCAGCAAAAATCTGTCGTTGAAGGCTGCCGTGCGTGGCAGATGACTTGCGTTCGAGATTGAAATCTGAGTGAACATGGGGGGAACGACGACGAACAAGCAAATCGCCTCAGCCAGTCTTACCCACCTAACCTCACTAATTTATCGCACGCTACTGAGCTAATTGCACGTTCGTTGACAGATTCCACGGATCATGCTCGTAAGCTAGGTGAGGTTATAGCTGCGCCTCAATGCCATCAGATTTATTATACTACATATTGTCGTTAACGTGATGAGTAACTAATTTCCCAACCTCAAACGGTAAACAGTTGGCAACTGCCGTTTAACAGCATTATTCGACCTATACAAGAAAAAAAATGCATTTGTGTATGGGAGACTTTGGAGAGCAGCGGCATATTTTAGCTTGCCTATGCCTATACCTGAACAAAGATTAGTTCTTCTAATGCTGAGTTGCTGACAAGGTATTAGTAACAATTATATACTAAGGCAGACTTTGGGAGGAGTTTCATTTCATGCGCTGCACTAACTAAGCGTTTGTAGTTGGAGGTCAGAGCCGCCTGGGAGGCTCACACCTGGCGCCTGTCGGTGCTTTCCTTTCGTCTGCTCAACGCCGGCGCCGGCAGGCAGGGAAGAGGTCGCGTGTCCGGTGCCCCCTTCCCCTCTGCCGCTGCGATCGTGGCGAGCACATTTGGACGCAAACAAATGACGAGCGAGGTCGCTGCCTGCCGGATGATTGGGCTTGGCCGCTTGGCAATACAGCAACAAACAAGTCGTCTTCTCTTCAGTCTTCATCTCTTGTTGCATTATGAAAGTCAGAGGATAAGTTAAAAACTTCAAATAAATAAGCACGGCATGCAAAAGGGGGCCAAAGGGAAGCGATCGACCGACAACAACGACGAGAAGGTTGGTTGCGTCGTCGTCAGGGTTCAGTCCTGGGGTTTCGGAGCCAGCCTAGTCTGGGGTTGAGTTCAGAGACCTTCCGTGACTAGGACGCATGTTGCACGTGAGCGAAAAGGCTCTGACTGGTCTGATCTGATCTGAGTTTGCATGGTTGATCGATCTCGAGACGACGATATACTGGGAGACGTTGTTCTTACTGAATCTAGAATGAGTGAGGATGGAGCAAGCGATACGGTGCTCCATGGAGATGAGATGGCGGGGAAAGGCTTCAGAAAACTCAAGCTTCACTCTTCTTCTTTGATGACGTGGGCGACTGGTCAAGGAGCTCGCTCTTAGTCCACATACCCAGATTCCAGTCCTGTATCCTCTCAATTGAAAAGCGGTGGTGCAGTCTGCTCCTTACCGTGGAGTATTTGTCTGCCCTCTTCTTCTTTGTTTTGTTAATAATAAAAACACCCCTCGATTGAGCTTATCTCGTGCATGTCCATGTAGCACTGCAGTTTGCAGGAAGCCTTTTTTTCCCTCTTCTTCTTTGTTTTGTTAATAATAAAAACACCCTTCGATTGAGCTTATCTCGTGCATGTCCATGTAGCACTGCAGTTTGCAGGAAGCCGATATCAGCTGGCAGCATGGAAAATTGGGCGTAATATCATTTCGCAGCGACAGACAACTGCTAAGGTAGAGCCGACCGATTTGGGCCGATCACGGCCTTCTTGCATTCACGCGAATCATCTCACAGCGAGAAAATGGGCCTTCCATGTGATTATCATGTGATGTTGATGCTGTTTGTGCTGCTTCGTTTCTTGTTGCTTCTGCACGGAATCGGATCCTAATCTAGGTTGTTTCGACGTTCAGTTCGAGCATCCCCAGGAGTTTAGAACATGTAAAATGGGTTTATTATGCCGTGGTCCCAGATCCTGAACACCGCGTGTTGCTTACGAATTTCTTTTTTTTTTTTAGCTTTTGGATTCTTCGTTCACAAGAGATTGGAGTGGGGGCACTCTCGCACTGGGATAAGATCCTGTGACGCACTGCAAGTCATGATGCCTTGGTCCTTGACACATGGCGTCTACGCATGGCAAATGGCATCCCGTTTTAATCCACAAAAGCTCGGCATTGCTGTCAGCTTGGAGGGATCCAAATAAAGGCTCACACCTCAATTGTATCTGAATTCATTTATAACCATGCAGACGACCTAGATCGTACGCAACCGGGGATGGATCCAGTTGCGCCTCTGAAGCATCCCCTCGTATGCTGCTGTATGCATGTTCATCCGATGCTGTTCACCCGCAACTTTCGTTGTTTCAGCCTTTGAGATGAGGCAAAACAGGACATACATTCCTTTCCTGCCGTGTCGTCCTCCAGCATAGGCAGAAAGCTGAGCACAACATGGAACTTTGGTTTCAGCCGAAGTAATGTACTGCGATGTTCAGACATTGCATTCTCTAGGGAAGGTTGCAGACAGATTTACTTGAGTAGTCTGACATTTCTTGACCCCATCATCTGATCAAGACATTGCATTTCTTGACATTTCTTCCAGCAGAGGCAGAGAACCAAGAACTAGAAATGGCTGAGTTTAGACTTCAGAATGATATTGCCGAGACCAAAAATAGCAACAGTGAAGCGTAGTAGATAGGAAAGGAAACATGGAAATTAAATGACTTACCTGCAGACGATATAATTCTCCAGATGTATAATTTCAATCCTAGCCTGATAAGACTATCCGCAGTGGCACCCTGGACACCATCCTGCAGGACCCATATACAGGAAAAACACCCACAGCGGGGTCCTGGGTGCCATCCGGGAAAGCACCAGACGACCCTTGGTCCTGGCTCTGCCCAGGATGTACGACGTGTCCTCTACAGACGCGCGGGCCCACCCCAGTCCCCTGCACGTGAAGGGCCCCCTCGCCAGCGCCCATGGCCCGTCAAGGGAGGATGGCCGCCGCGCTGCCGAGGGAGGAGGGGAGCTCTGCGCCCGGGCCCGCCGGAGGAAGCGGCCATCATGAGCGAGCTTGAGGATGCGAACGGTCACGAGCAGGGAGGAGAAGAGGGGGGGGGGGGGAGAGAGAGAGGCAGGCCAAGGCGGCTCGCCGGAGCCGGAGAAGGCGGCCGTCCTTGGGCTCGCGCGCGGCTCGCTCACGGCCCACTGCCGGGCTCGCCCGCCATGGCCGGAGCAGGAGAGGCGGGAAGCGTCGGAGCAGGAGAGGTCGGTGAGGGAGAGGCCGGGCCGGACAGCGCGCTCGCCCGCGCCCGTCTTGCCCGCGTCGTGGCCGGGGTTCGCCGGGGCCGGAGGAGGTGGTCGGGGCTCGCCGTCCCCGAAGGAGGGAGCAGGGGTGGGGTGGCGCTCCGGGCGGGGACGGGCGTCAGAGGAGGAAGATGGACGAGGAGGAGGTGGGCGGAGGAAGCGAGGTGAATGAGAGGGGGGTCCGCCGGGTAAATAAAATAAAAAATATTGATATGTGGGTCCCACTGATATAAAGGAGAGATATAAAGGATGAATGTGTGCGAGAGAAATTGGTATAGAGGAGAGAATATCGATGACTAGGACGAAATATTCCATTTAGAGGAGAAATTTAAAGGAATATGAGTGCGGGTAGTCTAAGTCATTAGATATTTTCCATGCAGTTTACTAAAGTGCCCTGTGTTGGCATTCCACGTGTTATGGGTGACATTCCACGAGTTATGGTAGTGACAGACATCAGTAACCAAAAGACAAGAAGGCATTGATATGCAACAGATTGCTCATTGCTTGGCTGCCACTCTAGCAGCTGCAAAGGATGACAGATGTAAAAGTACAGGGACCAACATTTCAGATTTTCAGGACTCTGACTCGATGACACATTTGCGAGTGTGAACGCTCCACTGACCAAAGATGGCAAACTTGGGCGCAACGATGGATGCAAAGATTATGGCATGCACCTCGATGCAAAGATTATGGCATGCACCTCTGATGAATCTGCACCTACAAACAGGTGTAGGTGGCTAGCGTAGGTGAATCCGGTTTTATTTCGTCAAACATTTTATAATAATTGTTTGTCCCTTGTCCGCATCTTATTCACAATTATATTGCTTGAGAGTGAGAGAACATAGAATCAATAGGCGAATAAACAAATTTCTCATACTCAAGTCGGTAACATCTCAAAGAAGCTGGTCTTGACATGAGAAAGAGCCCTCATGATATCTTTGAAGTGTCAGCCAGATCTCACGAGCCGTATCAAGGTGAGACACCTGATTGAACTCAAAAAGTGAAAGGCAAGAGAAGATGGCATCAAGGGCCTTGCCTCGTGCCGGTCAATTTGTTCCTAAACTGATATGAGCAGCAAGCATTACGTAATCAGCATCCTCAAAAGCCTCCTGCACCGGCGATCCTATCCTCTTGTGAACACGTGGTCGTTATGTACCTATGTTGTTTGGATTGTGATGAGTGATCGTTAACGATTAACGCTTTGGGTTCAATTGTTCAACCAGTCAAGGTGTGAGTTTAGGGTGTGTAACATGTCTCTTGGCTTATAGTGTGCAGGTGTGGATCACGGTGGTCGACGACGCACGTGAAGGTCAAGCGGATCCACGTCGATGGACTGGTAGCGAAGAAGGATGGATATAGGGGCTTAGAGTGCGAGACCAAATAAGCTAAATGACTAGCCATGGGTGGCTGGCACTTGAGGTCATCAATATGTGCAAGGGTACATTGGTAACCATGTTGGTCAAGTCAAGACGGTGACCAAGCGATCTAGACGGTGATGACACATGTTGAGAGAGCAAGGCGTAGCAGATATACTTCTCCATGTTGTTTGGTGGTTTCATTAGAAATCAGGGGCGGCACGTAGCATCATCACGAGCGTTACGTCGAGGCAAAGCTAAGTTACAAAGGGCGAAGGACGCATGATGATTTCAAGTTGGACCATAATATCCTTCAGGTTAGCTGATTTGCTATAATTATCTAGGCAACGAATCAGGTGCAAACCACACTCTTCGTGAAAACCCGTGTAAACCATGGCAAAAAAAGACGTCTAAATTCACCCAAAAAATCATACATATAGATGATATGATGATACGAAATCTTGTAAAATATCTTGTCCAAAGTTGACTTCGTTTGTGAGATATAAAAATTAGCCTCAGAGCAAGTTGCCGCAATCTGCCTTGCCTTTCTAGCATTTCATTTTCATTTGTAGCATAATTTCATTTATTCTCTGGTTTCTGATTTAAACATTCCTCTTAAAATCAACTTCAGAAAACACGGGTTGCTTGCATTTTTTTTTATTGTCACTATAGAAAACACGATTGGTACCTACTAAAAGTCCGTCCTCGTGGACATCGAGGATGCTCTCCATCTGACCCGTCCGTTGCAGATCCAACGGCTAGGTTCACCCTTCCCCTGCCAAGAGCGAACTCCCCGCGCTGCCGCGCATCGCAGGGATACGAATGCTTGGAGCGAGAGTCACGGTGGTGGCGGGGGGCCGGCGGCGGCGCTGCTGCCGTTCTCCTCCACTCCTCGTAGCCGCTGCTCCGCCTCCCGTGCCTCGTCCTGATCACGCTCACCGCGACTCCCTACCCTCTCTACTACGACCTCATCGAGCAACGCCCCGTGGACCCCAATCCCCCCAAATCCTCCGCCTCCGACGCTGACCGCCAGCCGCAGCCAGCATCCGACGAGCAGCCGCTCGACCACTCCAAGCGCTGCTACCTCCGCAAGCGCCGCAGCCGCCTCCTCCCCGACCCTGACACCGGCACCATCGCCAAGCCCTCCTCCTCGTCGGAGTTCATCGACCTCGGGCCGGAGGTGGTGGACTAACCGCGCCTGCGTGCGTGCGACGAGGTGTTCTACATCCACGACACCTTCGTCATGCCGTGGGAGAAGGACAAGCACCACCGCATGCTCTATCGCCTCGTGAAGAAGTACTTCCCCCACCAGTCGTTCGACAATGCATTCGTCCCCGCTGACGCCGCCCGACGCTGACAGGAGCCTCATCTTCTTTGACGACGAGAAGAAGGAAAATGAGGGAGAGGAGCGGGTGGTCAGTAAGAAGGGCGGCGACAACGACGACAAAGGGGAGGTGCTGGAGAGGAAGGGCCCCCTGCCAAGCCGACACCAAGGCCAAGAGACCGGGAGCGAAGCCGTGGCAGGTGAAGCGCGAGGTGCCAAGAAAGGAGGAGCGTCCGCAGCCGTACCTCGTCACCAGGATCACGGAGCTGCCGCCCAGGCTCCTGTCATGCAGTGCATTGACAATCCCAAAGGTGATGCCTTTACCCCTCGTCTTTGGTACATTGCAGATTTGATGGTTATTGTATTCTCGCTGGAATGTACAATCAGCGGTACTATGTTGCCGTCTGTGAGATTATATAGTATTTTGGCTGTTTTTATCTGAATGCACCACATGTAATTCCTTCTGTGAAATGTGATCAATTAGCATGGAATTTACATAGCAGTCAGGCAGTGACGTAAGTGTGGCACTACTGCTTATCAGTATACTAAGAAGAACGAAAAAAAGGTGGTCTTACGAGTTACAATGTAACAACCCAGACCCGGCACCCGGCTAGACCCGCTTTACCGAGGAGTGGGGCCCACCTGTGTAAAAATCTGCTTGAACTTTTGTCCTTGCTTCGTTCAAAACAGTTAACCGAAGGTTATTACATGTCCTTGGTCTGTCTATTTAAATCGGTCTGGTGAACCTTGAATTACCGATACAGTACTAAAACCACCGCATTAACAATATGTGACAGAACCGACCAATTTATTAGAGCACAAGCACATAATTCACCATTAGCGCGGCAAACGACATGATTGAGACCTAATAAACCCGGTAGTCATACCGAAATCTCGAAGGATTTCAAACTTTTTCGGCACGACCAAGATCGTAATAGTTTAGCGTTCCCATTCACAAGTAAATAGTTCACACATAGTTTAAATCATCGGAGTACGAACAAAGTTATTACAAACCAAGTTCAAATTTCAAAATAAAGCGGAAGCAATTTAGTTTCAAATCAGAACAGTAAGTACTTTATCCTACACAAAAATGACAAGGCAGCATAATTTTAGGGGCATAAAATACTTTGTACATAAAAGTATATCAAATAACAGATCTCAGAACATCATTAGCTCTAGATTGACATAAAAACATTCTCCAAAAAGTTTCATGCACAAATTCCTTATATATTATTTATTATGAATTATTTATCATCACATAAAAATAGGCACCATAACTAGACAGATCAAACTTTCCACATGACATAACCTCATAATATTTTACACAGATAGAGCATGACATAAGAAGACTAACAAACTTGGTCTCATATTTTTCTGAGCAACAGAGAATTACTTATGCATTTTCTAAGATAAAAGCAATTAATAGAGATAAATAAAGCTATACAGAAAAGTTTCACAAATTCCACATTTCATATTTTTCATGCATAGATCATCTCATAAGAAAAATACTGCATGTTGAACCAACTCATTTGGATGAAAAATGAGCAAGTTATGAATTTTCAAAGTTCAAACAGAAATCTGAAATCATTTCTGAAAAAGAAAAAGGAAAAACACTTTACACCGGGGACCCTGAGGTTTCTAGAAATCCACCAAGCCCTAATAGGTAATTCTCTGTGTCTAGCCGTTATACACGAAGGACCCTGGGTTTTGTCTTATTCCAAGATGGAGTCCCTGCACAGGGAAAGGGAAGGTCGACGGCGTCGGCGTGGCTCCGCCGGCCGTTGCCGGGGCTCTTCGGCTACTCTGACCCTAGGGATAGCACGAGGGGGACGGCGCGCGTCGATTGCGGGGCGAATCGGGGTCAGAGAAAAGCCGAGGCGGCTTGGGCCACGTGCGCAGGGCGGACGGCGGCTTCCCGGTCGGCGGCCGGCCGAAATCCGGCGAGGGCCGACCCGCACGGGACTCATGAACTAGGGCTACAGCTGCTACTTGACGAGATGCACCTAAAGCTCAAGACAGAGAGAAGAATCATCGGCCGAATCGACCGGGACACGGCGGCGGCGGTCACGGGCTCACCGGCCGCGGAGAAGAAGCCCTCGATTGGGGGTCTTACCCTCGACCAGGACGGTTGATAGGGGGCGCACGAGCTAGAGCACGTCGAGGCGGGTCTGGTGACGCACTCGGAGAAGAAAATGCACGGCGGGGTGGCTCGGCGACGGCGGGCTCGCGGAGCTGCGGGAGAGAGGCAGAGAGAGGAGAAATTGAGGGGGGGACAGCGAGAGAGAGAGAGCGGGCGCGGTCGTTTAATGCTGTCCGAACGGCCGCTGCCACCCCGGACCGCCGGTGGACGCGCGCCACGCGGAGCGCGCGGGCTGGGCGACATGGGCGGTGGCCGGACATTTTCCTGACGGCCAGGAAACAACCGTCACCAAAAAGCTATTTTCAGGAATATAAAACAAACTTTGCTGCTTAATAACTCTTGAACTAGGCCAAATTAGCAAAAACTCCAAATAGATGAAATGTAGCTTTTGAAGAGTAGAACATTTCATCTGTACAAAGTTTGGCCAGATTCTGCATATATTTTGAAATACAAAAATCCAAAAAAAATACCCCTTAAAATTCCCTAAAATGGAAAACAGCCTCCAATTCTGCCCTTTTTCAACATTTTTGAACATCTTCTAAGCATTTTTATGAAAAGTGGTAATTACAACTTATGTTCCTTAGGAAAATATCTACAAACTTTACTTAGTGTGCACACACATGCAAGCAATCTAGCTATCACTTTCAATTCAGTCAAACAAAACTACTTTAATGGTCCGCCTTGGTCAACCATGACAACAAAGCTTAATTAGCCAAAACCATGAACATAAACCTAGGTTAATTTGGTGTCCTAATCATGTCTAGGTTACCTTAGAGGTCATCTAACACCAAACACTCATACCACTTATTCAATTTATGTGAAAGGCAAGTATAATTTGAATAATCAAGCATGATACATGAAATGACAAACAACCTTTTCATTAATGCCATGCATAATGATGCTTATGCTTAAGAATGCAAGTGATTATGCATACTTAACACCAGAGTGTTACAGCCCTTCCCCCTTAAAGAAATCTCATCCCGAGATTTGAGTAGACTAACCATTCTTTATGAAAATCAGGATATACTTCTTTTAAATAGTTCTCCGTTTCCCAAGTGGCATCGTTATCATCATGATTGCTCCAAGAAACCTTGTATTGCCTGACCACACGATTTCTGGTCACTCTGTCTTTGGCATCCAGGAGTCTCATAGGTTTCTCTTCATAAGTTAAATCTGAACTCAGCTTAAGGTCTTTAACTTGAACGGCTTCCTCGGTTGGAACACGCAGACATTTCTTGAGTTAGGATACATGGAAAACAGGAAACACTGCACTCATCTCTTTAGGCAGTTTGAGCTTATAGGCCCACAATCCTTTTCTTTCCACTATCTGATATGGACCGACATAACGAGGTGCTAGTTTTCTTTTAACACCAAAACGTTGCACTTTCTTCATAGGAGAGACCTTCAGATACACATAATCACCAACATTAAAAGTTAGAGGTCTTCTTCTCTTGTCAGCATAACTTTTCTAACGAGATTGTGCAGCTGCTATGTGTTGTTGAATTGTTCGAACCTGCTCTTCAGCTTCTTTAACAAAGTCGATACCATAATATGTCCTTTCTCCAGGTCCTACCCAATTCACAGGCGTTCTACACTTTCGGCCATACAGTGCCTCAAAAGGAGCCATCTGTATACTCTCTTGGTAACTATTGTTATAGGAGAATTCTGCCAAAGGTAACCATTTCTCCCATGAACCCTTGGATGATAAAACACAAGCTCTCAGAAGATCCTCAAGAACTTGATTCACCCTTTCTGTTTAGCCTGAGGTTTGAGGATGATAAGCTGTACTATGATTCAGCTTTGTCCCCAAATCCTTCTGCAAGTGTTTCCAAAAATGAGCAGTGAACTGAGACCCTCGATCAGATACAATTGTCTTGGGAATTCCATACAAACGGATAATCTCCCTGAGATAAATATCAGCATATTGAGGCGGTCGATAATCTGTACGAACTGGAATAAAGTGCGCACTCTTGGTAAGTCGATCCACGATTACCCAAATAGAGTCATGCCCTTTTTGAGTGGTGGAAAGTCCGGTAATGAAATCTATACTGATATTTTCCCATTTCCATTCAGGGATCGGCAACGGTTGAAGCATGCCGGCTGGCTTCAAATGAACAGCCTTTATGCGACAACAGATGTCACACCGTGTGACATAAGCTGCAATCTCCTTTCTCATTTTGGTCCACCAATAGGTAACCTTCAGATCATGAAACATCTTACTACCATCGGGATGAATAGATAACTTTGATAAGTGAGCTTCATCCATGATTTGATTTCTGAGTTCTCTATCTTTTGGTACGACCAGACGATCATCAAACCATAAGATTCCCTTCTCATCTACTCGGAAATGCTTGAGCGGCTGTTTCAACATCTTCTCCTTGATATGACCTATACCCTTGTCAGTTTTCTGACCTTCGATGATCTTACTGTCAAGCGAGCAACTAATTTGGATGTTACGCAGCACAACAGGATGCATGAGGCTAAAACCATCTGCTAACAAAGGTTGAACAACATGACAATGTGATTTTCGGCTCAACACATCTGCGACTACGTTTGCCTTGCCCGGATGGTACAAGATCTCCATATTGAAGTCCTTAATAAACTCCATCCATCGATG
>CM041639.1:40295077-40350315 GCA_023333625.1 Bothriochloa decipiens | reverse complement strand
TTGCATCCAATCATGCTCTCACAACTCACACTTACCAGGGCGTAGAGGCAATTTGATCCATACATTACCATTCAAAAGAATGGCACCCAAACGAATCCGCCATTGTATGGGCAACGGCAAAATAACAAATATGATGCAATTTCCCCCAAGTCAGTACTTAATTAAGCCACCTGAATCCTATTGGGCATAAAGGGTATGACCACTGACACACTCTAGTTTTCAAAACCATAGATTTGAACACCTATATACACCTATACCTTTTGTAAATACTTTTCGCAAACCAAAAACTCTTTTATTTTAAACACTTGTGAACAGTAACACGCTAAACCTGCTCCGATGCCAGCTGTGACAGAACCGACCAATTTATTAGAGCACAAGCACATAATTCACCATTAGCGCGGCAAACAACATGATTGAGACCTAATAAACCCGGTAGTCATACCGAAATCTCGAAGGATTTCAAACTTTTCCGGCACGACCAAGATCGTAATAGTTTAGCGTTCCCATTCACAAGTACATAGTTCACACATAGTTTAAATCATCGGAGTACGAATAAAGTTATTACAAACTAAGTTCAAATTTCAAAATAAAGCAGAAGCAATTTAGTTCAAATCCACACACACACTTAGTTCAAATACAGTGCCAGTCCCTTGGTCAACATCCAGCAAAAGCATCAAGTAGAGAAGAGTGACCGTGCCTAAGGTCTAGTCATCTCCCAAAGCGGGATAGAAGCAGTTCTGACAATAGCCATATAACATCTCACCATCTGCAAAAACATGGGAAATAAAACCCTGAGTACGAGGATGTACTCAGCTAGACTTACCCGTCATAAACTAAAATAAAGTGACTCCAAGGAGTATGCAAGGCTGTATAAGTAGGATAGCTGACTCATTTAAGTGCGGAAAAGCTTGCATTAAAGAACAATTAATAAAAACCTTCTGACAATGTATTTTAATCTGATTAACCTTATCATGCTACATTAGCACCTGTACTAAACAAACATGGTAATAATTATCCACAAGAAAGTAACCAATTCCGGTTGAGTATCTTTCAATCTCAACAGCTCAACCATCTCATCTCTTATTCAAGTTCTTACTACGATGCCACTGCTCAAGTCAAGTGTTCATTGTCCAGGAACGATGGCGATTATAATCGATTACTAACCAGCTGGCGGGTACTCCTCACACAAACCACACTCACTAGCCATGGTGAGCTACAGATCACCGACATTCAATTCAGGAAAAGCGCGGGATCAACAGGTACCATCATACCCAGGAACCGCCCGGCTGCCTTATTCAGGGCGACCCTGACCTCGGACTTACTCTCCGCGTAACCTGTGGTCCCCCATCTTCACCAATACGATGCGTACAACAGGTCGACTCCCAGCCTAAATCAAAATTAGGCTTCGTGGTTGGAACGACTTATCCTTCCAGCTAAATGTAAGGCATAAATTCAATATGACTTGAGGACGTACAACGGACGGGGTCCTAGTTCGACACAGACGGAATAACCACACCGAACCTCTAGTTCAGTCTCAACACCAATCCCGCCCGATCTTGATTTATTATCTCCATATGGTTATCCAAGATAACAATGTATTCAACCATTCCAACTCACCACCTATAACTCGCGGATGATAGGAAATCACCCGACTTCTACCGATCTAGTTAAGCAGGGCTAAGCATATATTCGTACCTGAACCTAACAGGGTTGAAGTATAAACAGTGGCAAGGAGTATAAGTAATGCAGCAACGGTATAAAACAACGCCTATAACTTAATGCATCAAACAAGTAAAGGACTCAAGTTAGATATTTTGCAAACCACAGGGAGAATGCTCCGGGGCTTGCCTTTCAGGAAAGAGCTTGGCTGATGGTCGGGACACTCCGGAAGATCAGCTTCGGGATCCTCTTCTGCTGCTGCTTCCCGAACCAAAGCTTCCTGCTGGCCTTCCTCTCCTTGTGCTCCGGGAACTACCGTTTCGAGCTCTGACGATCCTGTATGATGCATAGTGCGTATGAATACCATGTATATATATAGAAATACAATGCTCATGCTGATGGTGAATGAATGCTCAGCTAAGATGAATGATATGATTTTCGAAACATGTGAGATAAGCACATGTCATCTGCATTCTCTTCTACCGATAATTTTCCAAACAAGACTCGCATTACAATTTACTCGCACACTATAGGAAATTATAAACAACCATTGTTTTGCACACTACACTCTACTAAACCACAACCAATAGCAGATCACACATGTTACAAATAGCACAAAAAGCATTTTTACACACATGAAATGATAACTCTAAAGCATTATTTATAATTAAAGAAATTAGGATATAACTACAACATGACTTTAGACTACTCAGAAAATTTTGTAAAAATTGCAGGAGCTTAATCATACCAAATAAAGACTACCATAAAAGTTTCAAGTCAGAACAGTAAGTACTTTATCCTACACAAAAATGACAAGGCAACATAATTTCAGGGGCATAAAATACTTTGTACATAAAAGTATGTCAAACAACAGATCTCAGAACATCATTAGCTCTAGATTGACATAAAAATATTCTCCAAAAAGTTTCATGCACAAATTCCTTATATATTATTTATTATGAATTATTTATCATCACATGAAAATAGGCACCATAACTAGACAGATCAAACTTTCCACATGACATAACCTCATAACATTTTGCACAGATAGAGCATAACATAAGAAGACTAACAAACTTGGTCTCACATTTTTCTGAGCAACAGAGAATTACTTATGTATTTTCTAAGATAAAAGCAATTAATAGAGATAAATAAAGCTATACAGAAAAGTTTCACAAATTCCATATTTCATATTTTTCATGCATAGATCATTTCATAAAAAAAATACTGCAAGTTGAACCAACTCATTTGGATGAAAAATGAGCAAGTTATGAATATTCAAAGTTCAAACAGAAATCTGAAATCATTTCTGGAAAAGAAAAAGGAAAAACACTTTACACCGGGGACCCTGAGGTTTCTAGAAATCCACCAAGCCCTAATAGGTAATTCTCTGTGTCTAGCCGTTATACACGAAGGACCCTGGGTTTTGTCTTATTCCAAGATGGAGTCCCTGCACAGGGAAAGGGAAGGTCGACGGCGTCGGCGCGGCTCCGCCGGCCGTTGCCAGGGCTCTTCGGCTACTCTGACCCTAGGGATAGCACGAGGGGGATGGCACGCGTCGATTGCCGGGCGAATCGGGGTCAGAGAAAAGCCGAGGCGGCTTGGGCCACGTGCGCAGGGCGGACGGCGGCTTCCCGGTCGGCGGCCGGCCGAAATCCGGCGAGGGCCGACCCGCACGGGCCTCATGAACTAGGGCTATAGCTGCTACTTGACGAGTTGCGCCTAAAGCTCGAGACAGAGAGAAGAATCGTCGGCCGAATCAACCGGGACACGGCGGCGGCGGTCACGGGCTCACCGGCCGCGGAGAAGAAGCCCTCGATTGGGGGTCTTACCCTCGACGAGGACGGTTGATAGGGGGCGCACGAGCTAGAGCACATCGAGGCGGGTCTGGTGACGCACTTGGAGAAGAAAATGCACGGCGGGGTGGCTTGGCGATGGCGATGCAGTCGGCGGCGGCGACGGCGGGCTCGCGGAGCTGCGGGATAGAGGCAGAGAGAGGAAAAATTGAGGGGGGGACAGCGAGAGAGAGAGCGGGCGCGGTCGTTTAATGCTGTCCGAACGGCCGCTGCCGCCCCGGACCGCCGGTGGACGTGCGCCACGCGGAGCGCGCGGGCTGGGCGACATGGGCGGTGGCCGGACATTTTCCTGACGGCCAGGAAACAACCGTCACCAAAAAGCTATTTTCAGGAATGTAAAACAAACTTTGCTGCTTAATAACTCTTGAACTAAGCCGAATTAGCAAAAACTCCAAATAGATGAAATGTAGCTTTTGAAGAGTAGAACGTTTCATGTGTACAAAGTTTGGCCAGATTCTGCATAGATTTTGAAATACAAAAATCCAAAGAAAATACCCCTTAAAATTCCCTAAAATGGAAAAACAGCCTCCAATTGTGCCCTTTTTCAACATTTTTGAACATCTTCCAAGCATTTTCATGAAAAGTGGTAATTACAACTTTTGTTCCTTATGAAAATATCTACAAACTTTATTTAGGTGCACACACATGCAAGCACTCTAGCTATTGCTTTCAATTCAGTCAAACAAAACTACTTTAATGGTCCACCTTGGTCAACCATGACAACAAAGCTTAATTAGCCAAAACTATGAACATAAACCTAGGTTAATTTGGTGTCCTAATCATGTCTAGGTTACCTTAGAGGTCATCAAACACCAAACACTCATACCACTTATTCCATTTATGTGAAAGGCAAGCATAATTTGAATAATCAAGCATGATACATGAAATGACAAACAACCTTTTCATTAATGCCATGCATAATGATGCTTATGCTTAAGAATGCAAGTGATTATGCATACTTAACACCAGAGTGTTACACAATACCCTGCAGCTACAGGAACACGCGAACCCAGTTTCCCGAGCTACAGTAACCCGACATCAGGCCCTGCTCAACTCGGTGCTACAGTACTCGCGGTGAACAATGTCTCACTACTATAGTACCGAGGCCCACCACTGTTCAAATCGGCCCAATCGGCCCAAGGGTGGTTCTGTTACAATCAACCCCTAAGGATTCGACATCTTCGTCGAATGTCAGACCGGCTTACCCTATTCGGGCCATTGACCAGGAATCTCCTCTCTTGGCCACGTCCGTGCGTCCAGTGCCGGTGCATATGTCATGCCGTGTCCTCGCCGGGCCCACGCGCATGCGCATCATGCCAGCGCATCTGACTTCACGTGCCCGTGAAACCTCGAGAGTCGGCTCTGATACCAAAATGTAACAACCCAGACCCGGCACCCGGCTAGACCCGCTCTACCGAGGAGTGGGCCCCACCTGCGTAAAAACCCGCTTGAACTTTCGTCCTCGCTTCGTTCAAAACTGTTAACCGAAGGTTATTACGCGTCATTGATCTGTCTTAAGTCGGTCTGGCGAACCTTGAATTACCGATACGGTACTAAAATCGCCGCATGAACAGTACCCCCGCAGCTACAATAACACACGAACCCAGTTTCCCGAGATGCAGTAACCCGACATTAGGCCGTGCCCAACTCGGTGCTACAGTACTCGCGGTGAACAGTGTTTCACTGCTACAGTACCAAGGCCCCACCACTGTTCAAATCGGCCCAATTCGGCCCAAGGGTAGTTCTGTTACATACAACACCACCAACAAACCCACACACATACACTACGTAGTGTGGCACTACTGCAACTTTGCCTAAAGACAGGTTCTGTATTGTCTTTCCTGTCAGGGCAGATAATAATTAGTTAATGTACTTTCGCTATGTTGCCTTCAAGATTGGTTGCTTTCCATCCTTAACTATTCATCTCAGCTCATCGTTCTGCTAATCAGGATGGACTTCGTTTAGTGTTTGTGGGAAGTTGCGGTGCTAGGTGAAAGTACAAGCTGATATCAGTAGTTTTTCACTGTATCTGATTAGTATTAGCAGTTGACATTAAGTATATGTTTTGCAATATTTGTGCGCAGGTTGGACATTCTGGAACTCTAGACCCCATGGCAACTGGATTGTAGATTGTTTGTGCAGGAAAAGCAACGAAAATATTCAATAGGTAATATCATCTAATGTTTTGGGGAAAGCTTATTAATGTGAATGCTGGGACAATCATCCTCTGGCTTATGCTTTACTTTTGTCATACTGTCTCAGGACTTGTCTGTGTACTGTGTTTTCTTGGAAATAATGACATAAGGATCATACTGTCTCAGGACTTGTCTGTGTACTGTGTTTTCTTGGAAATAATGACATAAGGATATAGTTGGATTTGATCATGATACAGTTTGATATTACTGCTAGATCTTCCATCTGCTGTCACACTGCCTATTACTCAATGTGAATCAACCATTAAATCACAAGTTCTCAAGTTGTGTTATTTTCAAAAGATGTTTGGCAATTTTCACAAATTCACGATGTTAATCAACCATGAAATCAGGTTGGTGGTGAAAAGATGTATGACAAAGCAAGGAGGGGTGAAGCAATAGAGCTTTCACCAAGATGTATATCAATATACCAGTTTGATATTGAACGCAATTTGAAAGACAGGTATATTCTTACGTTGCTCTAAATGGTATAGTGTTAGGATTATATTTAGATTTCCTTTTTCAGGTTTCTATAAATGTTTCAGTCATAGGATTGTGCAATATCCCTTCACTTACTGTCATCCTTTTATGATAGCAAGTTTATGTGCCCAATGGAACCCTACAAGAAGTGTGCGTAGAGTCTAGCTCCTGTAGTCCTATGTGTTTTTGGCCTATGCTTATGACCCTGCTTAAACCTACTATGTCAAAAGATTGAACTGGGTGTACCATTGGCATACATACTAATAGTACTCACTTTAAACTTGCCCTTACTATCAGGCCAAAGCTTGATGTTTCATATTTCACAAGTATCATCTTTTCATTGGACTGGAATTTTTTTTTCCTTAATTTTGCTATTTTATTGAAGTTGGCTAGTTTCATGTATTTGTTGCACTGAGTTTTGAGAACTCAAAACTTGTTCCTTCTCTTTCTCTGGATGTAGATTAAGACTTGACAACACCATGCTCCCTTTTTCCCCGTTTTAATCTCAGTAACTGTTATTATTCATCTACATTTCTTTTATGCTAATATATTCCGGTGACCAAATTCAGTACATGCATTTTCCTGCTGCTGGGCTCATTTAACTGCCTTGCGGAGGATTCAATAGGTAATTTTCTGTGCCCTGTGTCAAGGCAACTGTCTACATGGTCCAGCTGTAGTTCTAGTCGAGTGCAAATTTGCTGCCCGTGAAGGTTTCTAATGCTTACTTTGCAGCTGAGTACTCAGTCAATGATGTTTGGAACTTCGATGATCTTGAAGAACAAATCACCAAGGGATATTTATGAGCATTAATTAAACCTGCCTTCTGGTGGATGCCATTGGGTACCCATGCATATCAGTCCCAAGGCTGTCGATGTAGTTGGGCAGACCTGAACGAATGCAAATCCAGTTCAGTTCACCATCATAGAGGATACTTTGCATTTATCTGAACCGTTAAACTTATGAGGAAATCCCAATTCTGAATTGGATTTGCACATATTTCTGCACCATGTCACCTATTACGCTGTTGTCGTTGTCTTGAGCCTGTGGTCTGAGTAGTCTGTTGTTGCCAAGTTGGCAGTCACCCAAAACGATTGGGTCAGCACAACCTTAAGCCACATATTGCTGTGTCCAGTGCCAACTTCGCGACCAGGGTACCATGTTGAGTCCAAGCTTGAACCTTAACTCTACAATTTTCCTTAAATTTGGATCCTAACATTTTGTGAACCAGGTATCGTTGTATCAGAGTCTGACTTCCATTTGTGAAGGTTATGGGGCGACCCAAGTGAGGTATATTTTCTTGTGCACCATTATCTCATCAATCTTCACATTGAATTGATATATTTATTGCTGGACATGTTGAGAACTATACTTAAAACCTAATTTCTAACTCAAATGCTTCTCTTGACACATGCTATAAGCATATGCTCCTTCTCATGCTTGTTCTTTCTTTGTTTTATTCACATTTCTGAATTGTGTGTTCTGTGCTGCTTTTGACATGTGCTACAAGCATATACTGAGCTGAAGTTCTGCATTTCTTGGTTGGATTTACAAATAATTGAAAATGAAAAATCAAAGTTTTGCCCTGTTACTGCATTTTGTTGCTTGCAATGTTCTATGCTGATATTTCATCTTGAATACACAGGACCTGCCAAAGTACCTTGTTACCTTTACTGTTAGAATTCAGCAGAAAGGAAATATAAATGGAACAGTGAGGAAGGTATTTTTGACAACACCGTCAATTAGCTGAAAACAAAAATAATGCCTTTTCCCGTTTTGATGATAATGAACTTTCAGATCCATATATGGCGTTTTGTTTAACTCAGTCTCCTGATTGTTTTGTTGTTGGTGCTGCAGTTCTGACAGTTTTGCTATTCTGTTGTTCCATTATGATGGTCAGGTGAGTGAGTGGGATGAATTTGAGTAGTCCAAGCAAGCTATCCATATCAGTGTCAGGAAACAAACTAAAAGGTGAGTTTCTGTTCTCTAGTGTGTTTTTCATAGTATTTTGCTTAATTTGAAAATGATCTTGTGCTAAAAGTTTTGTTTGTGCTCACAATTCTAGGTGATATGCCAATAGATTCCTGCATCCTGATATTGTGGTAGCTTATGAGTACATATTCATCTAGGATGAGGACCTTGGGGTTCAGCACTTTAATGCAGAGGAGTATGCTTTCATTCTGCCCACTTCCTTTTAGTGCTATTTAACATTGACTCTTACATATTGTGATGATAGTGGGGTTACAGGTACATTAAACTTGTTAAGAAGCATAATTTTGGGCATCTCTTAACTTGGATTAGAGCTTGATCGGGGTTTAACATGGCAGATGACCAAAAGAAGAGGTGACAGTCAGGTTCACAAGTGAGTGCAATTTTTATCTGAAAAAGAATACTTATTTTATTTTCTGCTGTGCTCTCATGTTTTAGTTTTGCATCATTTTTGTTAGAGGGATACAGAGGAGAGGCTGGCTGGTGCTCTGACCCTCATCTTCCACCTTGTGCGGTGTATGTAGTTAATGCCCCTCTTGCTGAGTTTTTTCTCCTTCCAGGATACTTACCAGTTCTCTTAATATTATCACCAGTCTCCCATGATTTAAATGTAGAGTTAACCTATCTATCTTCTTACAGTTTTGTTGACATAATGGCTCCTGTCTTCTCTAGAGATGCATGGAGATGTGTGTGGCATATGATTCAGGTTTTTCTGTCATACCTCCCCTTGGGTCTACCTTCTATCCTTCCTGTACATAATTGTTCAGGCCTCGTTTGGAATGGAGGATTCGCACGTAGGAATCGTAGGAATCGTGAAACGGAGGAAAGGAAACGAAAGTAGCGTTTGCATTGCAGGAAGCTACCCTTCACTTCCTTTGGAATACTGTATCTAGATACTCATTTCACGGGAACTGAAAAATCCAGTCTGATCTCTTGGCTTTTCTTCCTGTCGCGGAAGCCCGAGGTAAAATGTGTGACGAAGAGAGAAAGCTGTCAAACAGCCAGCCGTGTCCCACTAGCACAGTATAGCATTAGGTCACCTTCATGGTCATTTCTTCTCTCTGCTTTTGGGACCCACTAAGATTTTGACAAAGCTAACGCTGAGTACATGTTAAGTCTGCTTATTTGTGGTATAATCTTTTGCTAGGTGCTTCTAATATTTTCTTTATCATTCTTGGTTTCCAAATTCCTACGATTATAATTCCTGTGTTCCAAACACCTCTCTATGTTACTTTCATGCGTTTTCTATTCCTCTATTTTTACACTTTATTCCTATTCCTTTCCTCTATTTCCTATCACTCTTGTGTCTCTAATTTCTCCGTTCCAAACAAGCCCTCAATGTTGCTTTGGATGCAGAATGACTTGCTTCATGGTAAGCGCTTGGAGTTTGCTCTCAGGAAATGTGTGAAGGTATGTTCCCGTTTTGTTATACAGTTTTACCATACTAGGGAACTGCTATTTCTGAATGCGTGCACTGAATTCCCCTTGGGTCTATCCTTCCTGTACATAATTGTTCAATATTGCTCTGGATGCAGAATGACTTGCTTCATGGTAGGTGCTTGGAGTTTGCTCTCAGGAAATATGCGGAGGTATGTTCCCGTTTTGTTAGAGTTTTACCGTACTAGGGAACTGCTATTTCTGACTGCGTGCACTGAATGCTTTTGACGTTGCTCACAGCCTGCTCATGGAGTGCTTCTTTGGCAGGAAGTTGCTTATGTTTCTGAGCAGTTGTCATCTTGTTGTCCATTGGAAGCTTATGACATTTTATTTATCTGTCATTTAGGGGGCGCGGTGCAGGATGGAATGGGGCATGTTCCAGACGAGGATGTCGGAGGTGGAGAAGGCGTATTACAAGATGATGGGCATCACCCCTCCAAACTCCACACTTGTCTAGCCACCTCTTTTCTTCGTTTTTTTCATCCCCACCCCTGACCTTTCTGGTGGTGGGTGAGCTGATGATACTTGTACTACTTGATTATAGGGAGTTAGAGATAGTGGGTGCGTGTAGCTACTAATGATGAGAGGTCCTTCTGTAAGTAAATGCGAAGTTAATTTGTGATGAAAGCATGTACACGAGGATGTTCCCTGATCTATAAATATACACACCAACGATTGTTTTGCAGCGTCCTGTTTCTTGATCTAAATCCCATTTTGCTGATGCTCAGCAACCCTTTTTGGCTTATGATTCAGACGAGGCTGGTATCCTAACCTCCGACTGTTATCGTGCCTGGAATTTTCATATTATGAATCTATATCTCTATACCCCTATCTATAAAAAACAAAAATTTCTCTATCCAATTTTCTTTTACCTCCGTGTTTGGATCGTTGACGATAGGTTTCTCTCGAGTTATACCAAATCTACCTAATCTCTATAACCGTGTGCATTGTGGCGCATAAAGTAGTATATGCACATAGGATCCGATCGAGTTTTCTTTATCATTATCCGGTCGAGTTCTATATAGCCTCGTAGTTCAGGGATCAGGACGTCGTCGACTAGCGCCAAATTGTCAACGGCCACAATTTGCACGAGCTCAATAGGAGTATATTATATCTCAAATCTCAATCGGCGGGCGTATATTTTATTAATAATAATACAGCAAGTAATAATCCTCTTCCTCTCGACAGTCGACACCCGAATCAGTCTAAAGGAAACAAGACGAGCCCGTAGGTCGTCGTGATCGGTACCAATGGAAGGAGGCACAGCAGGGAGGACGAGGACGGCGGTGTGCGTGACCGGCGCGGGGGGCTTCGTGGCCTCGTGGCTCGTCGAGCGCCTCCTCGCCGGCGGCCGGTACGTGGTTCACGGCACCGTCCGTGATCCGGGTACGAAATCACTGCAATGCTTGTCTTCGTGCTCCCGGTGAACTGGTGTGGCGAACCTTGAATGATCGTTCTGTGCTGTGCGTGGCGCGCAGGCGACGCCAAGAACGCGCACCTGGCGGCGATGGACGGCGCCGCGGACCGGCTGCGCCTGTTCAGGGCCGACTTGCTGGACTACGGCGGCGCGGCGGCGGCCATCGTCGGCTGCGACGGCGTCTTCCACGTCGCGTCCCCGGTCCCCAGCACCTACATCATCGGTGACCCCGAGGCACACCGCACCACACCACACCTCAGCTCAGCTTGCGCTTCCCGCTGCTGCCCTCTTTCTTGGCTTCCTCATCTGCGTCGGTTCTGAAGGGAGAGCTGCTGGCTCCGGCCGTGACGAGCACCATGAACGTCCTCAAGGCGTGCTCCGAGGCCAAGGTCAAGAGGGTTGTGGTGGTGTCGTCCGTGGCCGCCGTGATGGTGAACCCTGCCTGGCCCCAGAACGAGGTCATGGACGAAGCTTGTTGGTCTGATGCCGAATTCTGCAGAGCCACTCAGGTGACAGCAAAAGCTTCACACCCTGTTGACCTGTCTGTTCCTCTCATCCTCTCAACTCGAGCAAGTTCGATGATTTGCACCGGTGTTTGGCTTTTTTGGCTCACATATCGTAAGTAGTGCCGACTGCAAACAGTTGTGACAGAACCGACTAATTTATTAGAGCACAAGCACATAATTCACTATTAGAGCGGCAAACTACATGATTGAGACCTAATAAACCCGGTAGTTATACCGAAATCTCGAAGGATTTCAAACTTTTTTGGCACGAACAAGATCGTAATAGTTAAACGTACTCATTCACAAGCACCAAGTTTAAAACATCATCGAAGTACGAAATAGAGTTATTACAAACTAGTTTAAAGACTCAAAGTAGCGAAAGCGATTTAAATTCAAATACCACACACACATTTGAAATACAGTGCCAGGTCCTTGGTCCACATCCAGCAAAAGCATCAAGGCGAGAAGAGTGATCATGCCCAAGGCCTAGTCATCTCCCAAGGCGGGATAGAAACAGTTCTGACAATAACCATAAAGCATCTCACCATCTGCAAAAATATGGGAAATAAAACCCTGAGTACGAGAATGTACTCAGCTAGACTTACCCGTCATAAACTAAAATAAAATGACTCTAAGGAGTATGCAAGGCTGTATAAGTAGGATAGCTGACTCATTTAAATTGTGAAAAAGCTTGCATTAAGGAACAATTAATAAGAACCTTCTAGCAATATATTTTAATCTGAATTACCTTGTCATGCTATATTAGCACCTGTATTAAACAAGCATGGTAATAATTAACAACAATAAGTAACCAATTCCGGTTGAGTATCTTTCAGTCTCCACAGCTCAACCATCTCATCTCTTGTTCAAATTCTTACTACGATGCCGCTGCTCAAGTCAAGTGTTCACTGTCCAGGAACGATGGCGATTATAATCGATTACTAACCAGCTGGCGGGTATTCCTCACACAAACCACACTCACCAGCCACGGTGAGCTACAGGTCACCGACATCTAATTCGGGAAAAACACGAGATCAACAGGTACCATCGCATCCGGGCACCGTCCGGCTGCCAACAGGGCGCACCATGCTATATCCAGGCCTTACAACCGCGTAACCCGTGGTCCCCCATCTTCACCAATACGATGCGTACAGCAGGTCGACTCCCGGCCCAAATCAAAATTAGGCTTCACGGTCGGAATGACTTATCCTTCCAGCTAAATGTGAGGCATAAATTCAATATGACTTGAGGACGTACAACGGATGGGGTCCTAGTTCGACACAGACGGGATAAACCACATTGAACCTCCAGTTCATTCTCAACTCCAATCCCGCCCGGTCTCGATTTATTATCTCCACATGGTTATCCAAGATAACTATGTATTCAACCATTTCAAGTTACCACCTATAACTCGCGGATGACAGGAAATCACCCGACTTCTATCGATCTAGTTAAGCAGGGCTAAGCATATATTCGTACCTGAACCTAACAAGGTTAAAGTGTAAACAGTGGCAAGGAATATAAGTAATGCAGCAACGGTATAAAACAACGCCTATAACTTAATGCAACAAACAAGTAAAGGACTCAAGTTAGATATTTTGCAAACCATAGGGAGAATGCTCCGGGGCTTACCTTTCAGGAAAGAGCTTGGCTGGTGGTCGGGACACTCCGGAAGATCAACTTTGGGATCCTCTTCTGCTGCTACTTCCCGAACCAAAGCTTCCTACTGGCCTTCCTCTCCTTGTGCTCCGAGAACTACCGTTACGAGCTCTGACGATCCTGTATGATGCATAGTACGTATGAATACCATGTATATATATATATAGAAATACAATGCTCATGCTGATGGTGAATGAATGCTCAGCTAAGATGAATGATATAATATTTGAAAACATGTATGATAAGCACATGTCATCTGCATTCTCTTCTACCGACAAATCTCCAAATAGGCCTCGCATTATAATTTACTTGCACACTATAGGAAATTATAAACAACCATTGTTTTACACACTACACTCTACTGAACCACAACCAATAGCAGATCATACATATCATGAATAGCATAAACAGCATTTTTACTGTATCTTATAGGCTTTTAGTAGTAATCAAGCTATCGTCGACGGGAGCCGCCACTGGCTTTAGCGTCGCTATCGAGGACACCTGCTGCCACTGCACGCTGTAAAATAAACATATGACGCCGTTAGCCATAGACATAACCGTCTATACTCATAATTTATATTCATGCGAGTTAAATAGCATATATCCAACTAACATACGCTATATGATTCTAAAGTATACTAGAACAAATAACATAAGTTATAATTCTCGCATGAGCATATTTACTGGTCTCTCCCTTGTATATAATTGTGAAAATTTCTCCACGTTCTGTCCGCAGGCCAAGCCATCCTAATAAAAAAATAATGTCCGCCGGCCAATAATCTATACGTCTCTCCCTAATATATAACTGCAAAAATTTCGCTCGGTCAGATAAATCTGTCTGCCACAACCAGCAAAACTGAAAAAAAGAACTTCTCACCCAGACGGACTCTTACAACTTTTGCAATAATCGACAAGAACAAGGGTCCCTCAACTCTCTGTATCCCTATGCATCAAACGACGACTAGAAACAAAGGAACAAAACTCTTTTTAGTCGATCGTTTACATCTCCAAAATCCAAATCCGAACCCAAATTGGAAAGACAAATATAAAATTTGCGATCTGTCCAATAGAAATCCACAACAATCACAAGAATCAAGATTAAAGAGGAAATCAGAGGAAGAATTTAATCCAAGAAATCGGAGAAAGAATTGAAGAGCACATCAGACGAGATCTTCGAAAGAATTGAAGAGCGCATCAGACGAGATCGCGTCTGCGCCGTCGCCTCTGTGCTCACCAGCCAGAGCGCCCGCGCCATCACCTCCAACAGCGCGCGCGACCAGGGGCACCTCTGCTCTCGCAGTTGCCTCCACTTGGCACAGCGTCGTCGTCGCCTCCTACCGGCTACCACTCACGGCCACCACTCTTGCAGAGGACCGGAGCTGAGGATGAACGCGGCGTCGGCGACCCAACAGCTACCTGCTCCAACCGCCAGCGGCGACGCCGACGACGACAACCTAGCAAGGCTTCGCCAGGACTCTCGGTGGCGGCGCATAGCAGCGAAAAGGCTCAGGGTGGGCGGGCGAGCATAAACAGTGAGCGAGTGCAAATATGAGGAGCGCAAAGACATGAAAGGGAAAAGAGATGCAGTATTTGGAATCAGGCCGCATAAGCTTCGCTGATGTCATGGAGGGCCCGCATGTCAGCCATAGAGGAGAAACACAACTGCTGCATGCAAGCAAAGGATGGATCCGCACCCAGGTCAGCGATCCAAGTGATGGATCAAGGTGCAGCGGGGCCGGCTGCCATAGACACTGAGAAAACACAAAGGAGAAGGTTTTCACGAAGCACCGGGATCGGCGATGCAGCTCCGGATTCTGTGGTCGTGCATGTGGGGAAAGGGTTGTGGCCGCTGCTCGCATGACATGTGTCGGCAGATTTTGAAGAACAGGGTGCGGCCGCTGCTGTTTTGCCATCCCAGGGCTATCATCTTTCATTTCCATGCTCAAAGAATTAACAAACAACAACAAGATGACATACGGTATACCACACGTAACTATATTAAAATAAACCAGTAAGCATATATTAAAAAACTCTGGTTGTTGTTGATTGTTTCCTAATTTTATTTACATAATGTATTTTATCAAAATATATTTTTAATAGTTTACATCTATCTACGAACGAATATTTATTTAAGAATTAAACAAACGAAATTACTCAAGTAATTGAAATCACCACGCGACATGTATTTACAGTTGCAATGCACGTACACGACATAATACTGCATAAACATTAGAGAAGATGATATACCAAGCTAATTGGCAGTTGTTTTTAATGTTTTTGTATTATATTGGATATTGATAATGTATTCTTTTAGTTTAGATAAAAAACTAATATTACTCCCGTTGCAACGCACGGATATTTTTGCTAGTATATCAATAAAAAACGAAAATTTTTCCACCTAATTTTCTTTCACCTCCGTGTTTGGATCGGTGAACATATCCTTTGCGTAACCACCATTGAACGGCAAATAGTCCCAATACCTCTCGTTCCCCGGCCGATTGTGTCCACTTCCATCAAGCGAGGCATCCGAGTAGAAGTACCAAGTGTTCTTGTATAGGAAGCCAAGCAGGTATAGGTCTTTCAAGCTAAATACCAAGGTGACACCCTCCATTGCTTGGCCTTTGGCAAGAGCTTCGACGTCAGGTTGGAGCACCAATTTGAAGAATTTGGGTTCATCTGTTGTTTGATGGAGGTAGTGAGATTGACCCTCTTCCTTGATGCAGTACATGCCTGCCTCCTCTGCAAGCAATTGGTCAATCCAATTCATGACATCCTGATTCTCTTCGACCATGGCGTCTGGATTAGAGTACAACTTCCAAAACCTAGACGGAGCCTGCAAAAATACATCATATAAACATCTATTAATCATAGAGTCAATCAGATTAAACAATGCTGCTGATAGCATGGTGCCAAGTTATACGGACAGTACTTCTTCTGGTGGTATATATGATCAAATCACTATACTACTATTTTAGCTTGCTCATATATCTATTTTGAATTTTCGGCAAGTCATGCACACATAGATGAGGTTTCTATTGCAGAGACTATCATCTCATATTTCTATTGCACATCCCATGATAATGCTGCTGCTGAAGTGTTCATGATACTCATCGCAAACGTCTGGTACTAATTGTTGCTAACAAAAAAGGAAGTCAGTTTAGATATTTCTTGACATTATAACCATATATGTATCTATTCCCTTTCTACCATTCCACCACTTCATCATTTTCAACAGATTATCACAGTCCAATCAGCTCTTCTTCATTATGCACATCTGGTAACTACATGTCCATAGTTTGCTACAGATTTCTTAATCCTAAACGCATCATGTTGCATAAAATATTTTAAAGCCAAATTTGTATTTTATAATTTGTGGTTTTGCTCAAGAACAGCATCAGGAGTAGCACAACACACAATGCAAGCAAGAGCAGCAGGAGGGAGTGGGGTGGCAACTCACATCCTTGAACATGGGGTTGGCATCAATATCCTCGGCAGTGTTGCACGGAGTGGGCCGATGATCCATGGCTGGAGCGGGATTAGGACCGGGACCGGGACCTGGAGCAGCATCCCCCACCTCCTCCTACAGAATTCAAACATGCAAAAATACATACTAATGAAACATTCGCCAAGCAGCAAGCCCCACTTTCTGTCCATGAAAACCTTTACAGCAGCCGTCTGTGTTTAATGTGTTTAGTACTATGTCTTAGTTTTCAGCGGGTATCAGATATATGCCCTCATAGAGAGAATTTGTCATGTGATCTTTAATGACTAAATGGTAATTCAATCCAAGATGGTATATATGCAGTAACAAGTAGAAGTGACCTGATGACCGGATGGTGTCCAAGAAAGGGAGCTTGATCTTTAGTATTGATGATAATGTGTGGTGTTATTTTTATGTTTGTAATTTCTGTATATGCAGTCATATGCATATATTACATTTAATGTCGATAATGCGTGGTGTTTTTTCAAAGAATTATTACCTGTACTGCTGGTGTGTCAGAAAAAAAAAAAACACCACATATTATCAACACTACATGTAATACATACATTCTCAGAGAAATGCACAGTGACATTGTCTATGTGGTGCTGCGCAAGAAGAATAAAAAAGATGGGGGGGTACACAGGCACTGCAGTATTTAATTTTCTCATCCATTTCTATAAACTAAGAGATTTGGTAATGGGTGGGAGCTGGACCATTGATAAGATTCAACAAAAAATTGAAGCTTCATGCCATATAGCCTGTAATAAGTTGGGATCCTGGTTCTGAACTGTAGTCTGTATGCCTTTTGCTGGTTTTGGGTGACATGTAAGGTTGATTTGGTTGACCTGGTGGCTTGACATCTGTCCAATCTTTGAGTCAATAGACTTACATGTCCTATTTGGTTCATTTCGCTGTCTGTGGCTGTGCTTTCTCTATGTGCATATGCAGAGTAGAAATTGCTGAACTGTCAGTTTGTTTTACTCTCCCGAGTTGGATAAAAACAAAATAGTTAAGCAAAAACGGCGCCTTTGAGGTGCATGAGCAATTAGTTAAGAAAAACGCAGCCTTTCGACAAGTGCACGAGCAAACCGCTAGTTAAATTAAAAAAAAAACGCATGCTTTGACAGGTGCACGAGCGAGCAACTATAGTGAAGTAAATAGAGTGCGATTCGCTCCCCAATCATTGGTGTAGAAATAGACTGGCTTTAATTACTGGAGTAGTACGTAGCACGGAACAAGCAGGAGCGAGGCCGGACGTTGAGCAGAGTGTTGGCGTCGGGATCCTCGTCCTCGGCGGCGTTGCACGTGGCCGGACCGGGACCGGGACCGGGACCGGGACCGGAAGCAGCATCCTGTAGCGAGTTGTTGTCGACGCCTGGGCTGGCGCCGATGGCGGGACCAACACAATCATCCTCCTTGGCTTGCTGTCGGCTCTTGCGCGGCCGACGCTGGTGTGGAGCGTGGATCGGTGCCCGTGAATGCAGCACCCATGGCGGGACCGGGACGCGGCGGACCACCACCTTCCGCTTGCACCGTCCCCACCTCCACCTCCGCCTGCGCCAACCCCTCCCCCTCCTCATCTCCGCTCGTCATCGAGCTCGAGCAGGGTACAACGTACGTACTATGTAGAGCCGGCGGGCGGGGCGGCCAGTTGATCGAGTTCCGTCCCGACTCCCGATCGACCGGCCGGCCGGAGCAGCCGCCGCGCCGGCAGGGTAGAAAAGGACGGAAGAAGGGAGGAATGAATTGAAGGGGGGTGAATTCTGAATTGAGTTGGAGTGGAATACACAGAGACCGTACACGAGGGGAGTGGCCGGGAGTGGGAGTGGGAGTGGGAGTGGCATCCCAGCCGTTGTTGATGTGCGTGCATGCAACTGATCATTACGTGCGCCCCGCGCTGACGTGTCTCGATCCCTCCGACCCCGTACGTATTGTATGTGTTGTGCCGCCCGCCGGCAGGATCAGAACCGCCGCCGTTGGCTACCAGTGCCGCCTTCCACAGCTTGATATATATCCTCGCGCTGGACGAGGCCGGCCGGCGGCCGAGACGACGAGTCGGCGAGCTTGCATTCCGCACGGACGGGCCGCACGCGGAATGCATATGCTTCAACTTAAGAGAAGAAGCAGGAGTCGATGGCGCCGCCGACACTGACAACTTTCGGCGTGGTGGTCACCACGCGCCGCGCCCGCCGGCAGCTTCGCTGAAGGCAATGTCGTTGTCCCCCGGCCGGCCCTGTTCTGGGCGACGCCAGCCTGCTGGCCGTGTCATGTCGTTCATCAACGGCGGCGTGCATGCTCCTGGCCGCCGTAGCCGTCCACGCGCCTCGGCTTCTTCCTCACCCGGAGCTGGCCCTGCAGGGTGATATATCGGCTCTGGACATGGGGCCGGCGCCGCCCGTGGCCGCCTTAGACGACGCCGCCAAGGCCTTGAACGAATACGGTGCAAACCAATAAACACAAAGCTTGTATCCATCGCGTGCTCTCATCTCGAAATGCCGGACGGATTGAGATTATGTATTTTCTTTTCTTTTTTCTAGAAAAAAAAAGGCTTTATTATTGCATGGAGACTGGAGAGAACGCCGGGTTCCAATCCACATAGTCATCGATCCTTTGGATTTTCAAGAGGGGGGAAGGGGCTGCTTCTATCGGTGGGGGAAAAAAGAACAGAGAATGGAAATAAATGGTCATGATTTACTTTACAATTAAATTGATTTTTTTTTGCTTAAAGCCTTATGAAGTTATGATAAACCACTCATATAGATCTATATTTAGAAGAAATCCACATTTCGTCCAACAATCCAGGCTCCAGCTTGTTTTTTTTTAAGGAACTCCAGCATGATGTATATGGGTTGGTAATGGGCTGGTTTGAGAAAATAACCAAGACCATCAGGTTCCAGAGCCCACCTAAGACTGCCTGATATCAATTTTCAGCATTATTTGTCTTTTTTTTTACTAGCATTATTTATGTCTGTGTATGTATACATATAAACATAAACAATTGATGTCTGTGTAGCAGTTAGATTCCATGAGCTCTGTTTCCCCTGTTCTGATAGAGGTGCAGTGTAATGCTAGGCCTAGTGTCCTACTAGAATTTGTGCGCGTTCTAATTCATGCACATTAGGTCTTTCAGCACAAGCGGATCAAATTAGGGACTAAAAACGATGTATCAATAAAAGCTAAAAGAGACTTCAGGTGAACAGTCAATGCTCCACGATAATATGCTTGATTACATCACCACGACATCAATTAACTAGTTAGCTTGATCTCGCAATCACAAGCATAGACATGTTAACATAACTAGACGGTGGTTCCACATAACAAAGAGAAACACAACAATTTGAGAACATATATTACTTCTCTACCCCAGCAGGGTACTGCACTACTTATTGGTAGACGCAGCATCAGTTAATAAGATGTGGCCATACCGAACCATGCACATCTATGTTATTACTATGTAACTGGAAACTTAACAGGGCTTCATTATTGACCAAGCAACCTTCACGCGCATCGTAGTGACGCCAACTGTGATTACAGCTTCGTCTCTGCCTTTCATCCTTGGAGGAAATCCAATTCTGCGTACAGATTCACCATCACCGGTCTTTGCAACAATTACCAGCATATCCTTTACAAAGACAGACATAACAGGTCGCTTAAGTTGGATAACTCCATGACCACCAGGCACTTTGCTATCATAAAGTACAAGGCTTTTCTTGATGCTGGAGGTGTGACCAGTGATTTTTCCATCAAAATGTCCCTCTAGAACTTCAACTGCAATAGTTGCCTCCACTGCAATTGGGGCAACTGCATACATCACATCCACAGTACTGAGCCTTGTTGAAAGAGAATTGCTTTGAAGCTCACACTTCTTCAATGATCGGTGAACTGTGCCTTTGATAAACAACAGTCCTTTGCTGAGTTCTCTGTCCTGCCCATGACGACCCTTTATCTTCAGATCAATCTCAACATACATAGCATCTAATAATGCAAGTCCTCGTTTTGGGCCAGTCAAGATCAAAGAAGTATCCTGCCAAAGGGTTTACATGATAGGTTAGTGACATACTATTCCAAAGGAATACATTGTGTTGTGAAAAAAGTCGATGGAGTTTAAGCCACAGCACACTTGAGATGTTCCTCTTCTAGATGAGGCTGCTGGCACTGGTCCAGCAGATATGAATCTAGTTTTACCATTTACAACCATGCAAATATAGAATGCTAGCCCACCAGAGTCTACAAACAAGCACTAAAACATAAAACAAGCACGGCAAGTTTCTAAACACCTTTATTTTATTACGATTATGATTGCACTTATGGTGCAGCCAGCTAATGTTTGCATGAAATAAATTAGAGGCGTCCAAAATTTGAACTTCAATCACCATGGAATCAAACAGCAGATGATGATGGGAATTACGTATACGTATTGAAGACATCTGGCAGATACATTCTCAACCAATAGAAATCAATTCGATTGTCAGTATATAGATTTTAGACTTATGATCTTGGTAATATAGGGTGTAATATTTATTGTAACAAAAAGCAAGCAATGCATTGTCTGCTTGTTGGGAAGAGAAGGAGCTGTACCTTAGAGTTAATGAGTTGGCATCGGTCTCTTGGGCGGCGGTAGAGATAAACACACTTCTTGTCAATTGAGTCCCGGGCAATGACGGTTCCATACACTCGGATTGGGTAGCCGACATCTGAAGAGGCTATCTTGACAGATAAGATGTTTACTCCCCCGCAAAGCGTGTGTGGTTTTTTCCTTTCGAATGCATCATCATCAGTAAATCTCATCGGACCATGGGGTGCTGTGCCACAGGGGAAAAACACAAATTAATTAAACAAGGTAGCCTGAATTCATGCTTGCAATAAATAATAGTTCTAGCAAAACTAGATGAAAGTGCAAACACAATCATGTATGTATATAATATAATCAAGAAAAAAAAAGAGAGAGAGAGAAAAAAGAGAAGCTCTAGCAGCAGTAGTAACATTGCCGGAAGAATCGTGGGCGACTTACACTCCTCGTCGAGGTCGAAACTTACGAGGTTGACGAAGCAGAGCCGGTTGTAGTAGATGCCCTTCTGCTTGGGGTCGAAGTCGAGGATGCGAGCCTCCGCTTCCCGCCGCTTACCTTCGGGGTCCCCCGCCTCCTGAAGTCGACGGGCCTTCTCCAGCGCTTCCTTCCTGAGCCTCTCGGCCTCCGCCGCTCGGTCGGCCTCGGTCATGCCAGAGAAAATCCGGAGTCCTCATCTCAGAGGCGAGCCGGACATACTCCCGCCCCAAACGCAGCATCTCCTCGCTTCACCGTCTCGTCCCACGCTCGCTCACGGAGCCACGCCGACTCCGCCGCTCGGTCGGCCTCGCTCAGGCCTGATAGGTCAGGATACTCCACCGCAGAAGCACTCCCGTTCCGACGAGGATAGACGATCTTGTTGAGTGCAGCGATCTGCTGGCTCAACTCGTCCAGGCGCTTCTCCATCGCCTGCGCCTCTGCCCACGTGGGCGCCTTCTCCTCCAAATCCGATCCCACCTCCGCCGCCGCCTCCACATCCGCCATGATGAACACGCCGCCGACAAGGAAGGATTGGGGGAATTTTTTTTTTTCAGAAGCAGTTAAAAAAACCGATCTGGGGTTTGCGAGACGAGAGCCGCCGACGATGTCAAGGGCCCTATAAAGCCCGGACATGATCGAGATCGAATCTAAATTTCTAAGCCCACTGGCCCAGGATGTCCGGTGGGAGGGAATCGGACACCTCACGAATCTGTTCCATGAAATGCTCCCAAACGCAACCGAAACCCATTTCTACCGCAACCGACATTCCCCTACTATATTAGTGCAGCATTTGTATTTCTAAATAATTTTATTATAAAAATATATTAGTGATTTATCTTATGATATTAAATATATACTGTACTAATATTTATACATTATATATATTTAGTTAAAGTTGAAAATATTAATATATTGAGAAATGAAAATGATACTCCGTATGGGACAGAGTATAGTAGAGGTGATTGTGACATGGGGTGATGTGTATTGAGTTCGCATTTCCAAGAGACGGTTGTTGATAGTTTTTTTGTTGTTGTTTTCTTAGTTTTTTTTTTTGTTTTTATTGTCGTTACTGCTTGACCTTAACTTCTTTCTAGTTTCTAATACAATTGCCAGCTCTCCCTGTCCAATCTGTTTATGTTTATTTATAAAATTACTAGCAAATATGTTCGTACGTTGTAACGGGACAAAAGAACTATTAAAATTCATTTGAAATGATAACATGAATGATAACTTAAGTTTTATGTTTTTATGATTTATTTTACGATGATTATCGCATTTATAATATACGTTAATGCTCATAATAAATAACAATGGCATACTAAACTTGCATCGAATTAACATACTTTGGTATATTTTCTCTTTTCCTTGCAAAGCGTATAGTTATTTAGATATAAATAAATATATGATAACTTTGTAGCTTTTTTCATACTGCTCATGGATATCGACCTTTATAGCTTTTTTACGCATCGTCATACCAACTTTCGTAACTGCATTAGGATTGTTCTGTCCACCGATGATTATGATAGTATTTTTTTTCACATAGTAGCTTTTGTCATGAACCACATACTGCCGAACATTCTGGTTCATGAAATAATTAGTTGTACAATTGACTAATCCATATTTAAATACCAATAAATTATTTAAATACAATTGACATAGATGTTGTAAATCTTTCTCGTCAAAATTTTAATAAAAAAGTCAAGAATTATATACTGCCACTTTTCGGTTCATGAAATAATTTGTTGTGCCGTTAACTAATCCATATTTGATTTTTAAACAAAACTAAATTGATGGTGTAAATCTTTCTCCTCAAAATTTAATGCAAAAATAAATATAATAATTATTAAAAAGTAGGGATTATGAACCGAGCCTTGTCTTAGGTAGGAATTGGACAACGGAAAGTCCCTGAATACTTGGGGGAACAATGACCAAGAGGACATCCTGTACATATTCAAACCATATGCATGCAACCTATATAAAGATGATTAGCACACCTGTAGACAAAAACACAACCTAATTATATTCACAACATATATGGATGGATCATATTTTTATGAAACTAATAAAATTGGTTTGATATTTTTCTGATTTTTCTGTGATTTTTTGATGAATTAACATTTAAACATTTTGCATCCGAAACCCTGTCCTATTTCAAAAATTATTAAAGCCCTTCCACCTTTTTTTCTCTTTCTTGTATTGTTTTCATTTGAAACTTTATATTATTTTTTATTCTATTCCCAATCTAATCTCTGTAGCACTACCGTACTGGAGTCGGAGTCGGAGAGGTGACGGGTTGGAGCGGCTGGAGGGCGGACAGAATTTTTCTGAACCAGGGAGCGGACAGATTATTAGGTGGAAAATTTGATATTTTATTATTATTATGGTTTTCTAACCGTAAACATATAGGACATGGAGAGGTGAAAAGAAAAAAGAGGTGGAGAAATTTTGTCTCTTTATAGATAGGTATAGATTATAGATATAGTTATTCAAACTTGAACACTCCATCGACAAAAGGTGCATAAAATTCTAAGAGCAACTCCAAAAGAATTAATAAAAATAAATAGCTAAACTCATGATTTAGCAAACATCTAAAATAGAAAACTTTGTAAAAACAGAAAATTTCAACAGTCTTTCCATTATGGTAAGTCTCAGCACATGCAAGCCATATTTAGCATGCGAGAGTTTAGGAATAACCAACCTGCTATTTTACAAAACAAAATAGCAAAGATTATGAAGTTTAATTTTTGGAAGAGAAATTATTAAAATAGCCTACTAAAAATAGCATGTCTCTTGAAGTTGCTCTAACATTCCCACCATTTGTCAAACAATACTTAGCAACTATAATTGAACCCGAATTATTTGAATCTCAGGAAACTTTCCTTGCTATATGGGGAAACAAATCGTAAGCCTTACAAGTCTATAGGCCCTTTTTAATTGCTTCCTCAACATGCCATACCACAGGCACTATCAGATCCACTAGCCACCGTTGCCTAGTTCATCGGCAATTCACAAGAAAAAATTTACTTTAAGGGCTAATGAAAGTCCTCGGTTTGGTTTTGGATAATTAATGAAACCTAAGGACTAACCTTGTTTCTAAGTGGATGATTTAGAGAAAGGTAGTCCATGTCAAGTGGAGCTCAATATTGAGGCATGACATGAAGTTATGTAATCTAAGCATGGTGAAGATTAAGATGGGCTTGGCTCTATGGACCGGTTGAAAATGTGAAGGGCAAGTTGAGGCTTCGAAGCGAAGGACCGTGCGACGGTGAAGCTTGGGCAAGACGTGGCGCCGATGGACCGACCAACGGTGAAGAGTAAGTACTATCAAGATCGATAGACCAAGACGGTTGCATGATGACATGGAGTGTCATGTGTCATGTAAAGGCTTGGCGGTTGGAGGATCAACAAAATAGGCTCAAGGCAAAGGTATAATCTATAGGGTTATTTTTGGTTTACACTCAAGACACCATAGAGGGTGTGAGTGATTTAGGTTTGATAACCGTACTATTAAGAGGAGAATATTATGATTGCGTTACTCATCTAGTGCCATTAAAATTTAATTTCATTTTGCATATGCATTGGGGTTTAGTGGCTTGTTGAGATGGTTGAGATATTCCCTTGAGAAGTTTTGAAGAACTCTTGTGCTAAAAAAGAGAAGGTGATGGTTCTTGGTTTAGAAAAATGCTATGATCCCTAATGATTGGGATAAAGAGGATATAGTGGTTGTGTAGTCCTTTGAACAAGCTTTCCATAGAGTCCAAGATCATCGAAAACGGAGTTCGGGGCTAAGAGATATGCCCGTTTTAGTGTGGGGTGGTGCTGGACCAGCGGAAGTTCCGGTGAGCCTAGACCGGAAGTTTCGGTTAGTCCAGCCCGAGCAACCGCGCGCCCCGATTTACTTTTGGTTCACGACCGGAAGTTCCGGTGGTCACCAGAAGTTCCGATAAACGGACTGGAAGTTCCGATAGTTGACATTTCGCGAGCGACCGTGTGCGTTCTTTTGGTTCCGGTCTCCGGCCAGAAGTTCCGGTTGTCATCGAAAGTTCTGGTACTCTGACTGGAAGTTCCGATCAGTCCAGTTTACAGCACAATGGTCGGATCTCGGACTGACCGGAAGTTCCGGTGTAGTTCCGGTGGATGACCGGAAGTTCCAGTTAGGTGACCGGAAGTTCCGGTAGGCCAGATCTGGGTTGACTTCACACACAACGGATAGATCTGACGCGTTCAATGGCTAGATCTGGACTGACCGGAAGTTCCGGTGGGGGTTAACCGGAACTTCCGGTAGTTCATCTGAGCGTCGGGTATATAACCCGTCTCACCCCCATTTCTCAGTTCATTCATTCCATTCCAACGAAAACGCAGAGAAGCTGCCTCCTCTCTCTTATTCTTCCCCATTGCAAACTCTAGAACAAGAAGCTCTCGATCCTTCCTCTCTCACTCCTTTGATTTGAGCCCCAATCAAGTGAGAGAGCAAGCTCTAGTGATTGATTGAAGAGCTCCAAGAGGATTCCCTCCCTCTCCTCTCCATTCCATGGTTGGTTTCATTTGGTGAGAGGTTTAGTAAACCCTAGGTACATGCATTTGTGATTCATATTTGTGCCACTAGGAGTGTAATTGCAATTGTGATATTCTTATTATTCTTGATGATTGCCGTAACCTAGACGGTTGGTGTTGGATTGATTGGTGAGGGAATTTGGTGATTGTGTCCACCCCCAATCAAAGTGATATTTGTGAGGGGTTCTTGTGGTTCCCCGGCGGAGTGCCAAATTTTAACTCTAGTGGATTGCTCGTGTCATTGAGTTACCTCACTTGAGAGTGGTGTCTTATGGTTCTCTTGCGAGGGAGTGCCTTGCGAGGCAAGTGGCTTACGAGTCACACCTAAGAACTATCTAGGTGTTGGTCGACACAACGGGGACTAGCTTGCCGGCAAGCAAGTGAACCTCGGGAGAAAAATAATTATGTCATCTCTTGTCTCCCGGTGATTGGTTCTTCATCGATATATTTATATTGTTGTCATTGTGATTGATTAAAAATTATCTTGGTGATTGGCAACAACTCCACTCCACCGTCGGTATTGAAATTGCCATCCTACCTCTTGTATTTACTTTGTTACATATATATATATATTCATATTGTGTAGCTTGTGTAGAATTGGTTATCTTGATAGCTCAATAGATTAGAAAGTAGTGACATAGCCTTTGTGTGACATAGAGATCATAATATATATATATTAGAATTATCATTAGGAGGCTTGCTCACAATCTAGGCTAGGCAAAACCGTGTTTACGTCATTTGTTATACTAATCAAGTTTTGTCTAGTGATTTGTAGAATTTTTAATAGGCTATTCACCCCCTCTAGCCATCTAGGACCTTACAGCTAAACTTTGTGTGTGTGTTTTTTAAATGAGTGTGTGCCGAGTTGAGGAGGCATCTAGTCCCTCATTCTCCAAAAGAGTTCATAGTTTGCACTACAAGAAGACAATTAATTAAAAGAGTAAAGTCTTTTAGCGGTCCCTTAACTTGTTTGACTGTACCATCCCAGTCCCTAAACTCACAAATCGGCCATTCATGTCCTTAAACTAGTTCATCTGTATTATCCTAGTCCTTAAACATATTTAGTTGTGTCATTCCGATCCCTAAACTTAAAAATCATCCGTTTAGATACTCAACTTATTCAGTTATGTCATCCCGGTCCCTAAATTTGGTTTTGAGTCTCATCTAAGTCAATATAGGACGATCTAAAAACTCTAGATAACAAATAATTCATAACTTTTTCGTATAAACTCGAATAAAGAAAAAAAATTATATCAAAATTAAAGGTCTCGATATGATCTACAATCTTGTAGTTGAAAAGTTTTGAATTAAAACTATTTAGGATCCCAAAACAATGTTGTAAGTTTATAGATTTTAAAATTTAAAATTTAAAATTAAATTTTAGGGCTCTAAACAATTTTAATCCAAAAACTTTTTAACTACAAAGTTGTTGATCGTGTCTAGGACTATAATTTTGATATAAAGTTTGTCTTTATTTGAGTTTAAATGAAAATGTTATGAATTATTTTTTAAATAGAGTTTTTAGATCACTTTGTTTTGATCCAGATGAGACTTAGCATCAAGTTTAGGGACCGGAGTGATACAAATGAACAAGTTTGGGGACACGAATGGTTGATTTGCAAGTTCAGGAATCGGAATGACACAACCAAACAAGTCTAAGGACCTGAATGAGTATCATTAGATTAATAATGCAATATTATATGTATTAAAATATATTTAAATACATAAATATTTATATTTTTTAATAAATTTTATCAAACTTAATTCTTTTGGGCTTAATTAGAACCTAGAAGTGTGCTCCTTTTAGAACTAGGGAGTAAAGTCTAACATAGGACATTAGTATTTGGAACTATTCAAAACACCTCGTGAAAATCGGGATGGTTGATTGTGATTGCTTTTACATTTTTATACAATAATCCATCCATTTCTCAATCATAAGATGTTTTATTTTCTCTAAATACATTAAGTTTATTATATAATTAGCATAATGTACATTTAATATAGCAAAAGCTACGTATAAAAAAGCTAATGTATTTTATAGTTTAGAACGGAGAAAGTAATATACGCATGTAAATCCTCGAAAAAAGTATAGATTGATTGAAGAAGTACGGCACGTTTGCTGTCACATTTGCCTTTTTGGCCTTTGCGTTATTTTTCTCCAATAATCTCCTTTGCCCTGGGCCTTTTCCTGCCCTTTGCATCTTCTAGCACGTTCTCCAATCTCCATCCTCTGCACGTCCCCATCCTCTATCACTAGTTTCCCACCCTGCCAAGAAACAAGAACAGGGACAAAAGCCACTGAAGCCATCATCAACAAATCAGCATCCTCCAGCTCCAGGCTCCAATCCAATCGAGTAATCCAATCTGGTTGCTTCTTCTCCGACGCAACCCCAGACTCGGCGGCAACCGCCAGTAGGCAGTTCCTCCGTCTTTCGCAACCGCCGCCACGCGAGGTAACTTCCGGTGCCATCCATTCTCGTCCCTCCTTCCCGACCTTTTCTCCCGGCTTCTTCTCCGCTTGTTCGGCTGCTCGTGCGCCTGGCGCTGGTAGATTGGGTGCTTCGGTTTCGTCTGATCCAGCGGCGTTAGAGGATCCCCATTCCGTTGTGGGTTTCTGATTATTGGTAGTTTTGTGACTTTGTCAACCATCTGGAAGTACAGTGGATGCCAGATTGCTAGAGATATTTAGTTCTCTTTGCGCTTCGATCTTAGTTTTTGTATAAAGTTCTAGTTTTTTTGTGCTTTCAGTCCGTGTGGAATGCAACGGAGGATTAGTATCATGTGGTTGGCTGTGACAGTATGCATATGTTATTGTTTTGTGTTACTTGCACCGGCTCCTGCGTAAAATTCAAGGCACATGCTTTTAATGATATACTCCCTCCATTCTAAATTGTAGTCCGAAAATGATATCGTTGAATGAATGAATGGTGAAATTGTCTAGTGGTAGGGCGTCCGATCGTGAGTTGTGACACCACCAACCGAACACTGGGCCTCACAAAAAGGGGGTCTTGCTGAGTGTGTTCCTGGGTGGTCAGGCCTTTGGTTTCTTTCTCAACCCTGTCTTCTTGATGCAATATCTCATGGGAGGCCTTTCCCCTAAGGGATCAAGTTTCCCTTTTAATGTTCAATTCAAAGGATGCATAACAGGTGGAAGTGCACTAGCTATTGCAAATGTTTGAAATGGTTGAAGGGGTGCATATCTGGATATATGATATTTTTACCAAAGCACTAGTCACCCATGATGTAAATCCCAATTTTCCTGAAACATGTTCCCTCTTTTTGTGCCAAAAACGCAATGCAAATCCACTAGAAATTCTGCAAATTCCAAAAATATTCAAATGGCTTGATCTTGTACTAATACTTCTGGCTCTGGCAATTGGCGACACCCCATTCCACTGGCTGTTACACCCAATATTCATGCTGTCTATGGGACCCTAGATACCATGAGATTTATCATTCATTCTATTTCAATTTGTTTGTTTGTTTTCCTTTCTATTTGTAATTAACATGCATCTCCTTGACTTATTTAATAGGTGGACTGTTAACTTGATAGATCAGATCATGGATTTTCCTGTTGACCCAATCATGGCAGCTAAGGCCTATAAGTATAAAGCAGAACTACTTCTTAAGGAATACTTGCTAGCAGATTCATATGTTCTATACACTTCTGTGCTTGTGGGGCTCCTGATGTGCAAGTTGGTACTGTTATTTATTCACTCCGACTTCATCTGTTAAATTTTATGCTGAATCTTACAGTGCATTACATGGCATCATATTTGTAGCTGTAGATGGAAACAAAATATATGCGTAACTTGATAGATCAGCTCAGTAGTTTGTTTGAGTTTCATTTTGAACCGTAGTACTCCCTCTGTTCTAAATTTTAAGTCGTTTTGGCTTTTGTAGATACACATCTTTTGTTATGCACCTAGATACTATGCTATGTCTAGATACATAGCAAAAACTATGTTCCTAGAAAAGCCAAAACAATTTATAATTTGGAACTGAGGGAGTATTCAGTATTCAATACATGAATCAGCAAAACACTTCCAAAGATTGTGAAACCTTTTCTGTGGCAACCTGTGCAAATCTTCTTACTCTGCCTAATCCTTATTTATAGTGGCAAAGAGAAGTTAGACAACGCTTATAGTTCCTTTCTTTTTCCAGTTTGAAAGGTAGCCTTCACAGTATTAAGACTCGGAGTTCAGCTATTTTTCTTGAATTTTGCTCGATGTGTTCTAAGCAGTGCATAAATGAGAAACATTTTGAAAAGAAGAATGATATTTTTGAGCTAATATCTAATGTAAAATAATTCTTTGAAAAAAGCTTTTGAGCATAACAATACAATATTTCTTTTCTGGGATATGTATGGTATGGTAACTGCACATTTTGCATTTTAAGAGAAAACAAAGTACATGGAAAGTGGATGCATCTTAAGGCAAATGTGGACTACATTCAAAACAAAAGGAATTTGAACTATAAGATCTTTTGTAAGGCTCAACCAAATGGCATGGCTAAGCTAAGAGATGACTCAATTGCATAATGCTACAGTGTTGTCTTGAAATCTACAAATGAACAGAATCACTGAGAGTTGAAATAACTCACGTGTCACGACAGTATGATGTTAATACCAGGGATAGATTCAGAAATTGAATATGCTTATGATACATTCTTCAAGAGAATTTTCAGATTTAGATGATCTGTAACATCGTATAACAGACTAATTTAAGCCCAATCTAATATCTTGATTATTCTTTGTTCTTACTGCTCCAGTCCTATGACTTCACACACATAATCAGTTCTGTCTACTTCAAAGGTTATGCCTCTCTTACAAAGATGAAAAAGATTGAATGGAACAACAGGTGAGACTAGCATTGCAATTTATCCAGCAGGTTATCTATAAATTTCTGATGATAATACTTGATCTAATCCTTTTCTGTTCCAGAGGAATGTCCACTGTCCATGCTATATTCATTACAATGATGTCAGTATACATAGTCTTCTTATCAGATTTGTTCTCTGATCAGCTGGATGGTCCAGTAACATTACGGAGTTCACACCTCTCCAATTTTACATTGGGGGTATGCTATTACTTTGTTATCACTGTTTTAGCAGGCATGTTTTTCTTTGTTGACATATTTTCCATCTGGTCACCAAAACTTACCATTTAGAACAAGACTTGGTGAAGCCTTAAAAACTATAAACATTAATGACTATTACGTTATTTAGTTTGGAAGCATGCAAGTTATATGTGTGGATTTGTTTTCAAAATACTTGCAGAATCTCTTATGTTTGAAATATTTTAAGAATATATAATCTAGAAGAAATTACTGTTCAATGATATCATTGAAGATCATGCGAAGTCAATAGTGTCAAGTATTTATGACCAGAGGGAGTATGTTTTATGTTCCCTGGCTTCATATGACTCGATTCTCCTTTTTACCAGGTATCTATTGGGTACTTCATTGCAGATCTTGCAATGATATTTTGGTCCTACCCTTCTCTTGGTGGTATGGAGTATGTAAGTGAACATGCACCCCCCTCTCCTCTCTCATTTTAGCCTACACCTATTGCTCTCATTTGCCCCCTATAGACTTCATTATCTGCTTGCAATATTTACTCCGGGTGTCCTCTGTCAGGTTTTCCACCACATTCTGTGCCTTGTTTGTGCTGTATATGCTATGCTTTCTGGAGAAGGACAGTTATATGCATACATGTTTCTCATCTCTGAGACTACCACCCCAGGAATCAACCTAAGATGGTAAGTGAATAAATTAGCAGGTCACACAAAATGTTGGTTGAATGTCATCTTTGAATCCATCTAAGCTGTTGTTCTACCTCTGTGACATAAAGGTTCCTTGATGTTGCTGGAAAGAAAAATTCCAAAGCATACATTGTCAACGGAGTTGCAATGTTTGTTACTTGGCTGGTAAGTACTAAAACACTTGTCATTTTCATTACAATGACAGTAGATTTCATCCCTAGCAAGGGTAACAGCTTTAACTGAATGCAAATTTTGTTGGCCTAATCTGCACATTGGATGCCAAATCTCATTGTATAGTGGTTTGCAGTGCGCTAATGTTGAAAGAAATTTCTTGATGCAGATGGTCAGGATAGTTCTGTTCATCTACTTGTTTTATCACATCCTTGCAAATTATGATCAGGTATTTGATGGTTCTAATGAATTCAGTATACAAATTAGACCACTCGTATATTTATCAGTTGATACCTTTCGTTGACAGGTTAATCAGATGGAAACTTTTGCTTGTGTTCTGATATCTGTTGCCCCCACCATACTATTCACTATGAATGTAATATGGTTTTCCAAGATCGTAAAAGGTCTCAAGAAGACACTTGCCAAAAGGCATGCCGAATAGGGGAATGAGCATACATGTACATCCACAACAATCCATTCCATCTGTACATTCACAACAATATACAAATTTAGTCAGTAATAACTCAGTAATTCAGCTTTGTCGCTGTGACTGCTCATCTTGTTTTCTGGATGCTCTATGGTTTTGTGTATATGTTTAGGTCTAACTGTGTGTGCTTAATGTAATTTTAATAGTTCCTCGCTTTGTAAAGTTAGTGCGTTTATGCTGGAAAATTTAGGTTTATGCGTTAACTTCAAAAATTTCACATTAGATTTCTGGGACCATGGCCTTTGCCATTAATTTTGACCATGATTGACAGAGTCTTTTAGCTCCAATCAAATTGGGTAGGTAATAAAGTTAATAGCAAGGGTTCCTTATTTTAGTTAATTTTACCTCTTTATTCTTGAGATCCTTTTTAGTCTATTCATCAGTCAGAATTGGTTAGGACCTTCAGGATATGTTACAAACTGATACAAGGTTCAACACCTTTAAAGCTTAACTTTGTAAACAATGTCTAAGCTGCACATCAAAACCTGAAACCAGGAAAGCTTTTGCAGAAGATTCAAGTGCACATATTTTTCATATATTACTCTTGAAATTATAGAGACCATCTGTGGGTTCCAACATGGAAAGGAAATACAGAAAGAAATAATTCCTGCTCCTAGAATAAAAAACATTTCTAGTACACAATCAGCAAACGCAGTTGTCTGTTGGATTAGCATTGCTCTCTATTAACAATGACAAATAGACGACAGTAACGGTCGAAGTGGCAGAGGTGTTTCAAAATACTATGAACACTCCTAAATACCAGCTAATGAGATGCTTGGAAAGTGATTCTCTTCACATCAAAAGTAGTCCCTTTATGTTGCTATATTGGTCATGCGTTGCAAAACCTTCTACACAAATGCTGACCTAGAAGTTCGTGCTCATCTTTTAATTGCATAAAAAGGATACATTTTGCTCCTGTCCACTACTTGATCATTCATCTTATTTGGCACCAGGTACCCCATAATGATAAATAAAAATTATCAGCATGACCTAAGCATGACTGAGAGCCTTTGATCATCAGATAGCATATAACGGAAGCTAATTTCCAGCCTAGAATGCCATTGAATATTACTTGCAAAATCAATATCTTTATTGATGAGCACACCTTTCTAAGCCTTATAAATAGCCCAAAATTCTCCTCTTATGCTATATCAGAACATTCAGACACACACAATATGCATCCTTTCACTCAGATATACACCATTGTTCTCTACATCATATCCAGCTTCTTGAGCTGCAACTGCAATGATGCAGAAGATACCATACCACCCCAGACCAAGAGCAGCCTGGTTCTTGCCCTTACCAATGTCAGATCCCTCTACACCCCATCCATGGCACTGGTGAACTCCACAAGCTATGACATCTTGGACATCATAGAGCCAGTGACAGCATACACTGATGGCTATCTCCTGTCCCTGAACCTTGGCACTCCTCCACAGGTCTTCCAGGTGTACCTGGACACAGGGAGTGACCTCACCTGGGTCCCCTGTGGCAGCAGCAGCTACCAGTGGCTGGAGTGTGGGTCCTCCGTGAAGCCGAGTCCGACGTTCCTGCCGTCTGAATCCTCGTCCAACACGAGGGACCTCTGCGGGAGCCGCTTCTGCGTCGACGTCCACAGCTCCGACAACAGGTTCGACCCGTGCGCGGCGGCGGGGTGCGCCATCCCGGCCTTCACCGGCGGCCAGTGCCCCAGACCTTGCCCTCCGTTCTCCTACACCTACGGCGGCGGAGCGCTGGTCCTCGGCTCCCTCTCCAGGGACTCCGTGACGCTCCACGGAAGCATACACGGCAGCGGCGCCGGCCCTCTCCCCGTGGCGTTCCCCGGCTTCGCCTTCGGCTGCGTGGGCAGCTCCATCCGGGAGCCGCTCGGCATCGCCGGGTTCGGCAGGGGTGCCCTGTCCCTGCCGTCCCAGCTCGGGTTCCTGCGCAAGGGCTTCTCCCACTGCTTCCTCGGCTTCCGGTTCGCGAGGAACCCCAACTTCACCAGCCCGCTGGTGATGGGCGACCTCGCGCTGGCGTCGGCGTCCACGGACGGCGGCTTCGTCTTCACCCCGATGCTGACCAGCGCCACGTACCCGAACTTCTACTACGTCGGCCTGGACGGTGTCGGCCTCGGAGACGACGACGACGCCGGCTCCACCGGCGCCGCCATCGCCGCGCCTCCCAGCCTGAGCGGCATCGACGCGCAGGGCAACGGCGGGGTGCTAGTCGACACGGGAACAACGTACACGTACCTGCCGGACCCGTTCTACGCGTCGGTGCTGTTGTCCCTCACCTCGACCACGCCGTACGAGAGGTCCCGCGAGCTGGAGGCAAGGACGGGGTTCGACCTCTGCTTCAAGGTGCCCTGCGCGCGCGCGCCGTGCGCGGATGACGAGCTGCCTGTGGTCACCCTCCGCCTCGCCGGCGGCGCCACGCTGGCGCTGCCCAAGCTGAGCAGCTACTACCCCGTGACCGCCATCCGGGACTCCGTGGTCGTCAAGTGCCTCCTGTTCCAGAGGATGGAAGCCGACGGCACGACCGGCGGCGGGCCGGCGACGGTGCTGGGTAGCTTCCAGATGCAGAACGTGGAGGTCGTGTACGATCTCGCGGCGCGGCGTGTCGGGTTCCGGCCGAGGGACTGCGGCGCGCTTCACGCCTAGTGATACTAGCGTAGCGGTGCTTCGCATGCATGGATCGATGGTGCACGGGCGCGGCACATGCGACAAGCACGATCTCTTGTCTTTACCTCATGAGGTGGATCCGTACGATGCGCGTGCGGGATGATTCAAGCGGCCGTACCGTAGGTACCGAAGACCAAGGCACTAGCAGAAAAAGAGACGATGGCGCGAAAGCGGGTGGCGTGCAATGGGGAGCAATCGTTGCTACTTTTTTTTCTTGATTCAAGAGACGCAAATAAAACGCACTTTAGTTGTGCCTTTTGAACGGAATTTGTGGTAAAGCCTCCGCTCGCTTTTGCTGGGTTGATCGAAGCGCCGTTGCTTGGTCAGGTTAAGGTACAATTTGATTGATGTTGCCCTTTGCTTTTATGAAATGGCGATGGGGGGATTCAGGCCAGAATTCAGTTGGGGGCGGCGCGCGGGTCTCTTTTTCTTGCCTTCTGTGAGATGAAATTCCACTAGTCTGGATCGTACGACAAGCAAGTCGTTGTAGCATAGTTGTGAGTATTCCCGCCTGTCACGCGGGCGACCCGGGTTGGATCCCCGGCAACGGCGAATTTTTCCTTTTTGTCATCACCCATCGCGGGTTTCTGGTTTCAGAACGTGCGCTCGGCCCGACCATCGACATTTCGGCGAAAGGCACCGGCGGGCTGCAGCTTACAGGGGAAAGGCTATCGAACTCAGTGCACACTGCCCACAAATATGCTATAGAATTTCTTTTGTTTTCTCTTCAAAACAAAATTTTTATTTATTCGTCATTACTCGATTTGACATTGGAAAGAGTCTGGCGTACCTTCTACTCACTCTGTCTAATATATATATATATATATATATATATATATATATATATATATTTCTTCCTTTTCGAAAAATCGATTTTAAGTTTGATAAAAAATAATAATATTTATGATAAGAATAAGTATCTTAATCAAAGATAAACTAGTTTAACCTGTACACAACCCATAGTTGCCTTGTTTTGTGAATGAATGGAGTTATAAATAGTTCAAAGTATTTTACCGATAAATTCTACACTAGTTATTTTCTGTTTAAAACACTACCAGACTCGGGGACGGAGCTCAGTAGAGGCCAAGCTGGGCATCGGCCCCCCCCTTGCCATGTGAATTTCTTAATTCATGCATGCATGCAAGGATTAAATCACACATTTCTCTCTCTATATTAGTTGCATACACTTTGACTATATGTTTAAGTAAATTGGCCCCTCTTGGTTCTGATTCACCCTCCGTCGCTGAGCAGACTAATACTGATGTAGTTGGAGGAGTACCTTATTTTATCCTAACTTCATGCAATTTAGCTTTTACCACATTAATGGTCTCACAATGTTGGTCTATAGAGAATTAAAATAAAATTTAGTAACGAGTCGCAAAAAGCTATGATTCTTCCATATTATGATCTTTGTCGTGAGCAATCGTACGATCACTGGTTGTGTTGCAGAGATGAGGCGGCAAGTAAAGTCATGATTATCTACATCGACGAGAAACCTAAAAATTTAGGAAGAATTGACTGGTGGACACAGCAAAAGTCAAAATTTTGGTGTTAAACATCTTCACTTTCGAAATTGGCTAAGAGACACTGCGGTTTCGTTTCGTTTGGCCAGTAGATATTGTGTTTCTTATTTTAATAATTTTCACCAGACGAGGAGAGAGAAATGTAAAAAAATATCATTCTTGCCCTTGTCTCTTTCTTCTTCCTCTCTCACTTTCTTTTCTTTTCTCCCTTTCTTCTTCCTTGCCGATGGACAGTCAATGGACACCGCATGCTGGCCACTGCAGGCGAGCGCCGCTCCCCCCACACCGTGCCAGCTGCCGCAGGTGAGCTCCATCCTGGCTCCACGCGGGCCACCGTCGGCGCGCGCAGCCCTGCCTCCGCGCCGGCAACACCGGGCACGCGCCGCCCTGCCTCCACGCTGGCAACCGCGGGTGCGCGCGGCCCCGCCTCCACGCCGGCCACCGCTAGCGCGCGCCGCCCCGCCTCCACGCCAGCAAGCGCGAGCGCGCGCGGCCTTGCCTCCACGCCGGCCACCGCTGGTGCGCGCGGCCCCGCCTCCACGCCGGCTACCGCGGGCGCGCGCTGCCCCACCTCGCGGCTCCCCATGGCGGCCTTCCTGGCAGCCCGGCGAGGCTCTCGGCGGCCTGCTCGTCGTAACGCGATGTGTGGCCTGCCCGGCGTGGAGCAAGGGCACGGCCGCCGTGGCACGCAGCTTGCCAGGGCGCGCTCATGGGCATCGTGGGAGGTGCAGGTGTGGGTGGCGCTGCCGCCAATCCTGCTGGCCATGTGCACTCCTGTTGGCCTGTGTGGCGAAGAAGAAGGGAGAGGAAAAAAAGAAAAGGAGGGAGGAAGAAGAAAGAGATAAGGGCAAAAAAGTCATTTCTCCACCTTTCTCTCTCCTCATCCGGTGAAAATTAATAAAATAAAAAGCGCAACTATTGGCCAAACAAAGTGAAACTGCAGTGTCTTTCAGCCAATTTCGAAAGTGAAGACGTATGGCATCTAAATTTTCATTTTTGTCGTGTCCACCAGCCAATTCTCCCAAAAATTTATGCCGGTTTGAATCTAGCATCTAGCTCTATGGTTCCATGGGAAATGGAATCAGCGTTTCGTTTGTCCCAATCCCAACTATTCCTTATTTTTGTTCAACCATAACGACCTATGGGTCACCCCAAACACGCACAACTACCCACCGGGCCAACATGACTCACTTTAGTGGCATGCGACTAAAATTGGCCAAAACATCTTTGCTATAGGATCATCTGAGTGTCTACTGTCCATTCTAGCATCATCTTATTCATATCATATGTCTTATCTTTACTATAACAATATTTATTATACTCCATTTAAATAAATAGATTCCTAGTACAAAACTTTGTTTGCAATAAATCAATCTCTAGAAGACTCAATGGCCCACTGGCCTATTTATTTTTTTCAAGTCCCTCATATTTACCACACCATTTTCTTTTTCTCACTTTTCTATCAATCCAAGTAGTTGGATGGGAGCAGTAATGTTACTCCCTTCGTCCTAATATATAAGCCATAGAATGAAGATCATATGATCACTGGATGAAAAAAAAAAGGTTGGACCTACTCCAAGTAAAGATACTGCTACAAGTGTGTGTGTGTTTGACAAAGATACTGCTAGAAGTGCAGTGAGCATGGAATCGACTATCAGAAAGAGCGGAGGGGAGTGACGGACTCGTGGAGCGGGCGGACGCTACCAGCGTTGTAGCCTTGTAGTAGGCGATAGTTGTTGCTTGTAGCTCGTGGAGTCGTAAGCATGAGAATGCACTGATAGGTAGCCTAATCGAAACAGTCGTTGTAGTATAGTGGTGAGTATTCCCGCCTGTCACGCGGGCGACCCGGGTTCGATCCCCGGCAACGGCGCTAGTTTTAGCTTTTTTGCTACTTCGCTTTTAACTGCTATTTAGTTTATTTCTTACAGTTCATAATACAATTTGAATAACTAGTTTATTTCTTACAGTTCGTAATACAATTTGAACTGTCACAGTTCAAGAAGTCATGGTACAGTTCGGTTCACAAATTGTAACCCTTTCCTATTTCTCTTCCTTAAAAAGAAAACACACACCAGACAAACACACACCTTTATACGCTAGCTAGCTCATCCTTTTTCTCCTATAGCAGGGACATCGGCCATTTCCTATGGGATGCCAATTATATTCTGTGAATCAGGCAGTTCATCTGATATATGTCTATGCAACTTAGTCTGGCACGGCCTGTCTGTAGTTCGAAAACAATGGTGAATAATGATGGCACAAATTGATCGTCCGCCATGGATCTTCACTTCAATGGGGCTTTACAAGCTTTTGACCGAGATGCATCCTTCCTCATTGTCCAGAATGCTGCACGGTACCGATTCTGCAACTCGATAGAGGTAAAAATAAGACGGGCAATCATACTAAACACAAGAAAGCACAGATATTCACAAAAAAATGACGGGGACTAGAGTGTCATATGTCAATTAACAGAACTTAGCACAGCTCTAACCGCACCTTTTCTGAACTGAACTTTCAGAAGTCGCACTAACCCAACCCATATATACAACCAGTCAAGTCAAATATCCAGCAACTACAAGTACCCAGCCCAGCCATGGATCATATCAAATGGAAGTTAAAGTCAATGCAAGCAATCATAGAATTGTTTGGCTGCACACCAATCCATCCCCAACCCATGTGGATTGAGGTGGATTGGTGTGCAGCCAAACAGCCTTTAATTGGAAGAATCATCACCTCAAAGATTAGAAGGTTACCTGCATCATTGCTTTCATGTTTGAAGTGTAAGTAGTTTCTATCATTTTGTCCACCTGCAAATCACATATCAAAGTACACCATGACAACAACACCCTTTCACCCAAAAAACCAAAATACATTTAATGCAGAAACCCTCACCTCCATTGTAAATCCATAATGGTAAGCGACCTTTTTCACATCTTCCAAACTTAATTCGATAGACATATCCTGAGTTCAAGGAGATAAATTATGTAACTTCAAAGTAAAGATACAACACTTCAATGTAAATAATGGGAGTTAAATCATTACATCATCTGGCCCATATGAATCAGCAAAGTGATACAGAAGGGGACCCAAGTTAATCCAGACCTGTTCATTGAAATTAACACAGTTAAGAGGAAGAACAATTTTAATACTCGTAAAGAAAAAACATGTACATAATTATGAACTTCCCTATAAATTGGATCACAAAAAATAAAATAGTCAGTGATGATTCTCATGAAAAATCAGTTCATAGCATGAGAACTCACCCCACCATCCTTGAGAACTTTTGATATGATCTCAATATATTCAACAATATTGTGTGCCGTATCCAGGAAGAAGCAAGTCACAACAACATCCCATGCAGCTGGAACAACAGATAGTATTGCAAAGAATGTTAAAATTGCATTGCTCCATCATAAATGTCTGAAGCCTAAATGTGATAAGACAGGAGTGAGAAAATAAAAGGTGCAAACATCAAACTTCCGCCTGGAATTAGGGTGAAATTGTAGCAAACGATCAAAGCAGGCAATAGTGTTACTGATTCTGACTTCTGAGACATACTACTCCATTTAGAAGAATGTTAGATTAATTCTTATGATTTACGTAAATAAATTGAGTACTCCTTGAAGAAGATAAGACAAATTTCTTATGATTTACGTAAATAAATTGAGTACTCCTTGAAGAAGATAAGACAAATAGTGGACATAACAGATACATCCAGGAAACGTCAGCTACCCTATAACAGTGCGTTCTTTTTTCAAAACAAAAAGTTGGATTCCTGCCCTGTGGATTATCTATATTCTTATAAAGAATTGGCCCAGTGAGTCATCTTACATTCTTGGCTTTCCTCGCTGTAGACCTCTACAAAGTCCCCAGCACACATTGAAAATCCCTCTGTGATACCTGCACTGTTGATAGGAAAAAAAAAAGATTCACAAATAAATGAGCTGACAACTGAGTGTGGCATAGCGAAACCAAAGAAAAGACAAAAACTCAATGCATCTCTTTTTTGAAAGAAGTGTAACTAAACATCCAGTGCAAGCAAATATTCAGTTCTTATACCATATATAATGCTAAATGACTTAACAAAACCCAAGCTTTTTAGACCCAAACTCCAGAATAAAATGCACAAGGACATTTGACTACAAAATTTAAATATTTCAATCCAAAGGTCACATTTTTGTAGGAAAATAGGGAACACATCATAGTGAAGGGGTACTGATAACAAAACATGGGATAATACTATAATAGGCACCTTGAGGGATGAATATCAGGAAATGAAACAGGACGAAGTTGATCGTTGTCTGAAAGAGAATTGCAGTTGCTGTGTATCCAAGGATATATGGTCCATTCATTAGCCTCTTGAGTGCTGATAAAAATAGTGATATCATTAGCATTACGAAGAATAAATAGCTTGCTTCGTAGCTTATATTTAATAGATTGACTTGACATACTGGTTCAAGATGAAATTTGAACAGATCAGCATGTAATATGAGAACTCATTCCCTTGGCTTACAAAACCTGCCCAGCGTTAAAGATATATAGCTTAATAGCATCAAGAAATAAATGATATTAGCTAGATGTAGATCAAGAATTTTATTACAGTACCCAGAGAAGATATCTCAAGAGCCAATCTTCCAAGCCCAGCACCAGGGACAAGACATGAAGGAGGCCTATTAAGTTTGAGAAACATAAATATCAATAATGCAAGAGCAAAAGTGAATACCAAAGTATCTTCTATATTATTTCCTATGTTGAGATGCTTGCAATAATATCATTGACAACAAGCAGCAGTATAAGTGAGATCCCTACATAATAAAATGCTTATGAAGACAACAAAAATCTGAGATAAAGAGTTTTCCTCCAAAAAATATCCTTAGAGCTTAGATTTAAGTAACAAATTTGATAAGAACAAAATTGCAACCTCACATAGTTCTTGGCCCTGATTAGAGTTAAACACAGCTTCTTTACCATTGCTGATAACAAACATCCCATCCTGCCCACCCACATACACACACAAGAACACCCACAGGTAAAAAGGGAACATCAATGCATACATACATGGATGCAAGATCCATGCAAGCACACTAGTGCACACAAACACCAAAAAAAAGCCAAAAAATATGCCACTGTCAGTATTCACTGTTGAAAGATCAGTCCCATCAAGTCATTATTGAATTGACAGGACAAGGGCAGGGTTTACCTCCCATCGCTCCGGTTAGGAAAAAGACGATTAAGCTCCTCGAGAATGGGCTTGTAGCACTCATCACGTTCCTTTTGACCCTGGAACAGTACAGATAATAAGAACAGCAGTATGTTTCAACACTGTATTCATACAGATACACTAAAAGGAACTCTGATTCAAGCCAATTTACAGTAGAGAACAGAAAATTACCTCCTCGCCCCAATCTCTCACTATATTTCTTACTATGCATCTTACCTGCATAAATCAGAACAAGATGATTGAAAGAAGCAACAAAGGATGGAAAACACCATAAAAGAATTCAAACTACTGAGTAATTGCATTTGCAGGAAAATCATCAAGTTCACACACAGAAATCAAATAGCAAGTTTTCAGCAATTAAATTTTCATGGGCATAAAGATAGAAATTAAAACAAACTAAAAGCAGAAACATCACATGCTTCTTTGGTGGTCAACCAATATACAATTCACTAACTTCCACTTATAGCATTATATTATCCCTCCATCTGCAAATCGATTGAATCAGAATAGCCCTTACCTTGTCAACATCAATTGGAGGAACATTCAACTTGAGAGATGAAGCTGTGCCATGCCGCGGTTTTACCTAACACAATGAAACAGGGATCAACATTCGACAGATCAACATATATGCAAGCAGAAGCCAGAAGGTACCAGAAGGATATACAAAAAAAAAGGGGGAATCACTGAATCAGCATAATGCATAGAAAAATGTCAGTGCTCGATACACCAAAAAAAAGTTTGCAAAATGATGTGTGATATCCTGTACCAAGCTTTGGATTAGTTTGCTGCTAGCTGAAACTTTTAGGCTTTTATGGAAGGAAAAGGTCCAAATTACCCGCAAGTTTGACCTATGTCCAGATAATAACCCCTTCAACTAACCTTTGGTACGACTTACTCTCCCAACTATTTCAAGACCTAACCAACCCCTTAATAAGATTTTGTTTCTCCATGCACAAGTTGAGTTTTAAGTTAAGACTTCGTATTAGATGCCCTGACCTATTAAAATGATAAAAAAAATCACAATGTGTTTTTATTATGATGTCCACTATCACCTCCCCAAATTTAACTTCAAATACAGGGAGAGAGAGAGAGAGATCTTATTAAGAGGTAGATTGGACCAATTGAAATAGGGCTTCAAATTCCATGGTGTAGATTGGACCATCAATCTTCTGAGATCCCACAACAAGCTTTGGTGAAAGGTGTACCAGTCAAGTTTATTCAGCATCAGACAGAGCCATGAGCCTGTGACAAAGGGATCCTTTGTCCCCGATGCTCTGTATTATTGTCATGGATATTCTAAATGCCTCGATAAATAACGCAAGTGATATTGGACTGCTGCAGCCCCTCCAATCTCTTTTGACCCGAAAATACAGCAGGGAGGACCCCCACTGTAAGAGATTTTTATAAATATTGAAAAAAGGAACAAACCTGTACAAAGATAGGCTAAGAACAAAACAACACGGCCAGCAAGAGAGCAGGAGAGACTGCACTCCATAGAAACAAAAAAAAAAAACTAGGAGAGGCATGGGCGGACCTCCTGTTGTGCCTCGGTATGCCCAGGCATACCCTGCATTTTTGGGGAAAAATAGTACTTAGTAAGTATATACACACGTATAATAAAGATAAGTTTCTAAATTACTAATATTTTGCATCTCATTCATCAAAGAAGCCTACTAACGGACGTGGCCCATTATTTTCCCGTCCTCCAGCCCACCAGCCACTCCCGAGGCCCAACATCCCACCACAACTCCACCAGACTCCACGCGGTGTCACCTGTACCCGACACCACTCCGTCTGTGCCGACGGCCGAAACCGCGAAGCGCTGGCGCTGCCGGGAACGGAGAACCCTAGCCGCCTCTGCCTAGCGCCGCGCGCTGCTCGTACCCGGCCGACGGCAGCGGCGGCCCGCTGCCCGCCCAGCGTGGCAGGCCGGCAGCGCCACCTGCGGACCTGCCGTCCGTCCGGCGTCCAAGCGCCCAGCTCGCGGAGTCCGTGGACTCGCCCACAGTGCCCATGCCGCTCATCTAAGTATTTTCTGGGCCATGGGCGTACCCAGCTTAGAAATCTTGGGTCCGCCACTGAGGAGAGGGAGTCTAAACAGTGGACAAAAGCAAGTTGTTTTCTTCACAAAGTCTAAAAGCTTGGAGTTTGGACTTTGGATTCCTCAAAAATGGAGGTCTTTGAAGAGAAAAAAAAAAGAGGGACGTCCTCCAATCTTGTGGTTCTAGTCAACAATCTATATGCCGAATATGTGGTCCTCTTCTTTTGGCCCTCTTCAGAAAAAAAAAATTACTCCTCAGAATATATCAGGATGAGCATTTAGTTCTGTGCAGATATCTTAGCACAATTGATTATTTATTGCAATTTTAAATCCAGAAATGTGAATATGCAATTTTAATTCTCCTGAAGTAGTATTTCCCATTTAGAAAGTATGCCATATCCATGCCTTACTCCTTGAGAATCATGATAACGAAATTCAAGTACGACTCCAAAGTATATTCTGCATTATGCCATTGTGCATTATTGCAGTAACTTGCATTTTCAATAGCAGAAGATGCAGAGACATCTTTATCCTGACAATAAGCATATGACCAGTGAAATGGACTAAAAGATGTTTCTGTATGAAAGCGCCCATATATTTTTTTTTTGAACTACGCAGGAGATCCAAGTGTCATTTAATTAAGATAGAGAAATAGAAGACAAGCTGGATTTAGAAAGAAAACCAGCAAGCGGAAAAAACAAACACCACACACCCACCCTAACCGATAAAGGAAGGGTTGGGGGTGGTTATATACATGACAACATGACCAGGACCTGATCAAACAAGCTACTCTAGACAGTCTAGACCAATGACCTTGCAAGTAATTCACTGAGCTTTGATGCTACGAACTGCACTCATCTCCTATGGTCTGAAGGACTGCATGGATCCTAGGCAAAGTTCTTTCAAATACACAAGAATTCTGGTGCTTCCAAACTTCCCAGGGACCCATATATATAAAAAAGAAGGATTAGACAGGTCATACCTTCTTATTATCAGTTTCTCTTGAAGATTCATGTGTCTTGGTATCTTCTTTGGGACTATCATGCTGCTCATCCAGTGGCAAATTGCTTCTGGAGATAGAAATTATAGAGCAATCACCCCTCTCACTGGAATGAGTGCAATCCATATGACTATGGTCATGCAAGTTCAATGGATCAGCATGAACATCAGCATCTACATACTGACTCATGTCAAAAGGAGGTTCAAATGCCTGCAATTTTTCATTTTAAATAATACAATCATGTGCATTGCATTTTTTGACACAAGATATGCATTGCAGCTATCACCAAATAAACAGTCTCAAAAGATCATACCTCAAGCATGTTCATGATAAAAGATGCATTCATGGATATACACCTGTCAAGTAATAGTGTGTCAAATAAACCTATCAGCAGTAAGTATGAAGGCTTTTCTTGATACATTGACTACATGAATTAACATTAATGTATCCATCTAAAGCACATAGCTTAACCACATCTAAGTACAGCAGCATCAAATCAAGACAAGTTAATCAAGAAACATGTAGAGAATTAATCATAAAAAAAGTATTGGCTCTTTTTTTAGAATGTTTAAATAATGTCAGAAAATCTCATATATAAAGCAAGAGAACTATTTATCAGCACTACTACCCTCTGTTCCAAATTGTAATTCATTTTAGTTTTGACCAAGTTTATAGAAACAATGAACAAACATCGACCACATCAAACAAGATTCAGTAGATACACCATGAAATTATATTTTAATATTTGATCTTGTAGTTGTTAATATATTTTTCTATTAAATTCATCAAAGCTAAACAAGTTTGGTTTAGGAAAAAAACTAAAACGACTTACAATTTGAAACAGAGGAGTAGAAGATTACAAGCATGAAGCACAGAATGTTTACTTACCATCTCAGTCTTTGGTACTTCAGACCAAGGTGGAAAAGAAGTTCCTACAAAGAAAACGCATGAATGTGGGAGAGCATATTGCACTATATAAACCAAAATGTACTCCAGATGAGAAAAGAGGAACAACTGGGATAAAAATAAAGAAAACATGTGATGACTATTACTATGAATATATATAAACCTTGTGCGCGGGAGGAAGCATTTTGAATGACCGTTCATATCTCTTGACATCCCTTTCTGCGGCATCCTGATAGCTATCACAACCACCAAACAAATGTTTTCAATCAGTATAAAAGGGTGGAGCCAGAATTTTCTCAGGTATATTGTTCAATATCACTTTATGCTCTGAATAAAAATCAACAGTTGATTAGCTCTCTTATGTTGCATATACAGACAAAACTTCTAAATGTTGTATATATAGACAAAACTTCTAAACGAGCCAATAGCTGACGAGAAACTACATATGACCTCCACTGAACATTTTAAGGATGCTAGATTGGTCAACTATATCCAAAATGCTTAACTTAGGAAATTTACTATGCTGCAATCAAATGCAACCCCTGATGGCATCAATCAACGTGTAGGGATGCAATTCTTGTCAAAAAAAAAATGTAGGGATGCAAATGTAGTCCGCAAACCGACTAATATGCCATTTTAAGCAGGCTGCTTGAACACACTAACTCGCTTGCATTCATAATGAACCGCCACTAAAAGCCAGCACAGTGCTAGAAAACCCCACGTTACTCAGCATGTATCCAGTGAATCTTCTCTCCCCGTCCCTTGTAAGATGAATGTAAAAAGCTAAGGAAAAGCAACAGGAATTTCACCGGGTCTAGCACCACTACCAGTAACCCTGATTCACAAATAACTGTCTGCTCAAACTACCAATAATCTCTCTATCTATGAGTGGGGGGTCGCATGGTGCCGTGCTGTTCGGGGACAGCACAAGTGCCTAAAACTCAACAAGAAAAGACAACCAGCGCAACGGAATCCCTGCCACCACCCAATCAACTCCTGCTAGCATCTCACTCTCTCGAACCGGAGAGCGCCCACGAACCCTACGACTTCACTCTAAAGCATCAGAGCACACTATCCTCCGCTCCAAACTCAAGGCCAGCCCATCAAGCCATGGTCCCAGCCTCCCAGGGTTTGGACCAGCACGCGGAACCGCTTCTAGCACCGAGTTCCGCCGTTTATGCACTTGCCATAACTGCGGCGGCGGTGGATGCCGTAGAAATGAATGGGGGGATAATTCGCCAGGGGTAGAAGATGAGGCGGGATGGGTGCGAGTACTTGGCGTAGGCGGCGATGATGCGGCGGAGGGACTTGATCTCGAGCGCCTCCTCCTGCTCGGTGTACCGCCGCTCACCCATCTTCTCCGGCGGCGGCGAGGTGGACTGTTTTTTTTTTTCTGGATGGGTTAATCGGTAAATGGCACTGGCAGGTGACAGGCCATCATTAGTTGCTTGATTTTTTTTTTTTAGCCTCAAGACGACAGTAACAGGCAAATGTCACGTGCAAATACAAATGTGTATTCCCTCTGTAAAAAAAATGACGCTACGAGAACGTATCAGTGAAACTTTCTAACTTTGACTAGGTTTATACAATACGTGTAATATTTATATTTTTAAATAAATTTATTAAAAAATTAGATTTAAAATTTTTTTAATAATACTAATTATTTATTATAAATATTTATATATTTTAATATATAATTATTAACAGTTTAAAAATATTAATTTTTTGAAAAACGAAAATAATATTTATTTTAGAACGGACGAAATACAGTGCATCAGGGTCCGCCGTAACAATCCGTTTTTGCTTTTCTTTTTTTAACAGCAACAGGTCCGTGGTGAGTTATCTGAGTCCAGAGAGCAGGGCCACGCCCACGCGGCTAGTCGATCCGTAGCACTCTCGTGTACTCCCTTGGATCCAAAATAAACGAACCTTTTAATTTTTATTAGATATCATGTTTTTAAAATCATTGTCGTGCTGTTTTAAGGGATACTCTTTTACATGTATAAGAACGAAAACTCGGCTAAGTGTTCGTGTAACTTTGTCAATCTAAAAAATTATTATGTTAGTACTGTATTTTGTATGGGTAGAATGTATATAAGAGCTGCTAAATAGCTTCCTAAAAATAATGTGGTGCTTAATTCCTTGTCACCTCCAAGGTTTAGTCACTTTTAGTAATTTTATTGGGACTAAAGGAGCCTAAGGGCCTGTTTGATTACATGGACTAGGGACTAGACATGTATGACTAGTTTTAATTAGCCTCTCAAAAGAGACTAGTGGACATTAGTCCTTTAACCAAGTTGATGGGATGAAGATACTATGTAGACTAGCACACTGAGCATTTGCGTGTCTACCATGTCAAATAAAAATGTAGATTGTGAGGTAGTCTCTGCTTTTCAAATTTCAAAAGTATTCTAGTGCTTCAATATATCTAAATATATTTTAAGTCATTCTAACTATTAGATACTTCATTTGTTTTAAATTATACTTTATTTAATTTTTTTTAGTCTTAACTTTGACCACTCGTCTTATTAAAAAAATTATACAAATATAATTAAATTTAAGTCATTCTTAAAGATCTGTTGTTAGTAAAACAAGCCACAACAAAAGAAATAATATTTGACATAAATTTTTGAATGAGACATCAAATTTAGGGTAAAAAAATCAAACGAACTATAATTTAGAACAGACTAGTACATACCATTTACTTTTACTATATATCTAACTATAATAATATATATCTAGATATGAATCTAAGAATAACGACTTATGATTCTGATCGAAGAGAGTACTGTTCTTTATATATTTGTACGGGAGATGCTCAGTTACAGTAGAGCCGCTTATATTGACTTTGACATCTCAAAATCTCCAAGAGTCCAAGTGGCATAAGGATATGTGTCAATTACTCGTTTGGCATGGGCGCCGTATTCCTGAGACATGCACCGTTCTAACCTTCTATTCGTATGCTACAACTGACACATGCACTTTTCTAACCTTATATTCGTATGCTACAACTGCAAGTTGATCAGGCTCCTACGAACCTTGACGCCAAAGAAACAAGGGGTAACACATGCTTGCCACAGCAGCACAGCTTGTCTGCTCCTGGACCCTGGTATCTAGTATACATTGCTTTCTGCCAATATGGCTGAGAAACATCACTCGGAAGTTAGAACGGTATCACAATATACAGCGAACACCGATGCTCACATCAAATGCCATACACTATTTGGCCGGAGAGATTTTTTTTTAAGCATTTGACTAAAGAACCCACTGGCTAGGATTTACAAAACTTCGGGAGCAGATCAAAAGGCAGCAGAAGAATTTTTTTTTTCTTGTTTTACTTTCCTATCCTTTACTTTTGGAACCTCCATATCCTATTTACGTCGAGGTTGGTATTTTTCTGGTGGAATGCTGGAGTGGGACGAAGGTTGCCCCTCCTTTGGGGGCAACATACCTAAGAAACTTCCTTGGACAGGCTCCTCTTCGTCCATGCTCTCTGTTCAGAGATGAATGCAAGGTAAGTGGGTCGTTCCCAACTTCATCACAGAGATAAAGATAGTAAAGAGGTGAAATGAACATAGGATACTGGCTGGCTCATTACCAAACAATGTCTTGATGGTTGGCCGTTTTGGTTTGGAACTCTTTTTCTTCAACTCCGCTGTTGCACAAAGCCCCAAACGATTTTTGTCAAACTAAATGTAATATAACAACTAAATAAATGAAATGGTACAGAGGATGAACATAGTAATGGGGGAGCTAACCAATTCCTGCCACTTCATCATCATTTACAATTTCAAAGTTCTTGTATGTGTACCCAACAAAGTTTGCATCTTTGGATGGAAGCATCTGTAAAAGAAGTGTCTTTCAATTCATTGACAAAGGGCAGTAATAAAAATGAAGCTCAAATGTCCAATATTGAGAATAATTCCCGATCAACTTTCTAAATATAGTGCTCTTGTTGAAAAGAAAATATATATGCGCTCCAGATCAATAGCAATGATTGAAACACATTTTTTAGATATGTATACATATTTTATGGTTAACCAATGCATGCTATATGGGATAAGAATGTTTTTTAGTCCCATATACTTCAGCTACCCAGAAACCTTTAGTGGACAACCAAGAAGGTCATGCATACCTTTCTCCATGGGCCTGACTTGGACGAACTTTGAATTTGAGTTCCAGTCTGCAAAGTAGTGGAAAATAATTAAATGTGTGAGCAATAGCTATTAGCTAATACATTCACAGTTTAAGTTTCACCAGGTCAACAACAAACATTATTCATATAAACAACAGAAGAATAGAGCGTTACAATTGATCAATCCCGAAACAAATATCACAAGCCTAACTGATATGAAAGAGGAAACAACACCAGATTTATCCCAACCCCTGGTTTTTGTTAGGTAGCAGATAGAATTTGTGATTAGATTGCTGATTTCATTTAATTGTACTACCAGGTAGCACTAACCCAGAGAAATTTAGCACGCAGTTCACAGGGAACCAAACACAGGCCACCTGTTTAGGAGTACAATTGCATACTTCCCAGCAGAAGGAATGTCAGATGGTGATTGTTCAGCTCTAGAATAAACATTCAAGGGAACCCTTGTGTTTGATTTCACCATATGCTAAGCCTGTCCACAGGTATTGTTCAACAACCAGAATGCACACAAATCAGTATGATAACAAGCAGGAAAATAGGATCACAGGCACTACCAGAAGTTCATTCAATATTAACCAGCACTGGCATGTGGCATAACCACCACCGAATCTTACACTGTAGGCAAATATTATTGATGCAGATAATTTGCAGAAGTGAACCAACAGGGGAAATTAGATTATTACCTCCTCAAATTTCTCAAAATTCTGAGTATCCAACTCGCCATTAACTTCTGGTATGAAAGCAGCTTTCATCTGATACAACTTCTCCCACTGAACACCTCTAAACCATGGATGTGCCTAAAGTCGAAAGTACAATTAGTTGGGTACTTGGGTATGAGAGTAATGGAAGTGTATGCATCAAACATGTGGATAAGAACACACTTTTATTTCCTGGGCTCCTTTTGTGCCAAGTCTCTGCTCAACATTACATAAAAGCTTGCTGATGAGATCCTTAGCTTCAGGAGAAAGCTTTGCCTCCTCAGGGAATTTCACGTGACTTCTCCAGTTTACAATCTGCATGAACAAAGAAAAACATAAGTTGAGATGTATACTCATGAAGCTATAGAAGTATTTTACTTACTAAAAGTAAGCAAGACAACTAGAATATAAAGCCCACATTCATTACATAGGTGTATAGTGCAGTAGAGCTCATTCAACCAGCTGCAACCACCAACTTCCAGCCACTAAGGCCCCGTTTGAATCCACCCAGCTAATAGTTAGCTGCTAAAAATTAGTTGGGGTGGATCCAAAGGAATCCAGCTAATTGTTTAGCTGGTCTACACAGACTATCTCACTAACTATCCCAACACAGCTAATAGATGCAAAAAGGCACTTTTGCCCTCCAACCTACCTCTATCCACATGTCTCCCGATAGAAAACAAAGGGCATTATAGACAAAATCACCCATGCATCCACCTTTTAGCTGGTGGATCCAAACAGCAGCCCAATAATATTAGCTGCAAAGTGCAAATAATTATCCAGGGAACTATTATCTACTAGTGGATCCAAGGAGGGCCTAAATCGTTTGGTTACAAGCAAGTCATAATCATCCTAATGTAGAGCACAGTGTAATATGCTCTCTTAAGTGTTATGGATTTGACACAATGATTTCATGAAGTTTGCATAGGATGACACTGAATATAGAATACTATGGCACACACATATATATCCTGTGGATATCACATGTACCTTTCTGCAAGTAGACATTGGATCCTCTGAATAAAATGGAGGGTAACCAACAAGCATTTCATACATGATAGCACCAAGGGACCACCTAAAGAAGAAAAAGTGATATCAAGCATCCATCAATATACAGAAAGCACAGAGGGTGATAGAATCACTAAGTCTAATAGTTAAGGATACAAATTTACAAGATAAGAAACCTAACCAGTCACACTCCATTCCATATCCTTTCTTCAGTAGAACTTCTGGAGCAATATAATCAGGTGTACCAACTGTTGAGTATGCCTGTGCCCCAGAATTGCAATTAAACATGTCAACTGCGCTCAAGTGTACACTCAGCATGGCAAGAAGGAAACTTATGGAAAAGGGGGGAAATCTTGCTAGACATAGGAAGGACCAAGTTTTACCATCAACTGATGTCTTGTATGATTCACATAATCCACTGGAAAGATTAAACCCTAGAAAATATTACTATCTGGATTCCTTTGTAATGGGAACAGCGACGTTGTAACTGATTTTGTTAGTTTGATCCAGCTCCATTCAAATTATAGTGCCCTACCCATTAGCAATTGACTCCAGATTATTCCATACGATTTGGTTCAACATGGTAAAGACTGGTTAATGTCAACAAAATAATACTACATCCTTAGAACGGGGAACCATTTTCTGTCCTTTAGAAGTTCAATGTGATTGGTTCAGAGAGACATGAGACCAATTACAAGCATCATCTACGGAAACACGGTTCAAAACAAATCTCAAGAAGCAATATACCTTTTCTATGGTTTTATTATGCCAAATAGATTATATATATAGGAGGCAAAAAATGGATATAATGCAGACAGAGAAGAGTGAGTTAAGACATTCAAACAAAGGCCACCATAACATTAGTGATGCTGTTCCCAAGCCATTGACAAGTTAATCCATCTTTGAATACACTACTTACCAACATCCGGCGGTTCTTTTGCCAGTGTGACAATTGCTCCTGCTGTGTACGCCTCGGTGCAGCAGGGTAGCTTAACCGAGTGGTATCAGGCAAAGGTTTGGTAACTTTTCCAGACGTATAATCTGGTTCATTCAAATTTGGAAAATTACTGCTGTCCAAAGGTTTACACAAACCGAAGTCAGAAAGCTTCAGGTGACCAATGCGATCTAACAAAAGATTATCTGGTTTGATATCCCTGACAAAAGGAACATAGAGATACATCATTTCAATTATAGGGTCATCTGGCATTTTTAGAAAAAAGAAAACACAGAGACAATAGTATGGTACCGATGAATATAGTTGTGCTTGTGAATGGACTCAATGGCAAGCACAGTTTCTGCAATATAAAATCTAGCTTCATCTTCTGTTAGTGTGTCCTTGCGCATAAGTAAAGTCATCATGTCCCCACCAGGAAGGTATTCCATGATGAGATATAAGAACTCTTCGTCTTGGAAAGAATAATAGAGCTTAACTATGTAAGCACTATCAACTTCAGCAAGAAGGTTCCTTTCGGCTTTGACATGTTCTACCTAGAATATATGTACACATGTCAGAGGATAACATGCAAAACAGAAATAGAGAATGCAAAACAACTCAGAAAGACCGTACATGGTACCTGGCCCCTACGAAGCATTTCAGATTTCTTGAGTTTTTTCATTGCGTACACATTCTTAGAGGTCTTCTCTCTACAAAGACGCACCTGCACAGTTAGAGTGGCATAAGTGACACAGCGAAAAGAATGGCACAACACATAAAGAAACAAAAAAATTCAGAGTCAACTGAAACAGAAGAGGACAAAAAAACCAGTTAAACCAGTTGTCAATAAGAGCTATTTAAAACTACATGAGTCAACTGCAGTAAGAAGGACGATTTGTTCTCTAATTCTTCTCTTGTACAGAAAGGTAAAAAAAAACTTGTAGCAAAACAGTGTTCATCCCAATATTAACTAAATATAAATACAAAAAATAGCAATAAGCAGATAACAAAGATACTACAAATTAACTCGAAGCCCAAATTGGATACTTAGTACAAACAGCTTCTTTTTCATAGGTATATTACGAAAATCGAGGGCCAGGCCCCTTTTCATAAATAGTTAACTGCCTGCAAGCCACAGTAAAATGGTCCGATCCATCAAAGTTACCTTAATAATGGAGAAGGCATATGAAAACAGTGGTAGAAAAACCACCAGGGGTGTGGTATAACATTTGCATATGTGAACATAACGAATGGAAACCCATCACAAGCATGCATCAAGGGACCACATGACAATTGAATGCCATCAATTTGAGAGAGTAAATATATGGCCTCTGAAGGTCCAAAGCAAATACCAAAGAACTCTAAAGCGCCATATAAACGTCAGAAGAACAAGCACCAAAAGGTTAACTTTATCCCAGATTTCTTACAAGCAGAAGAGTTGCATTTGTAGAGTTGTACTAAAATACAAGATGGAGCAGAAGGCACACCAGTTTCCAACTTCCAACCATATGAGATATCCAAATTTATTTCATGAAAAGGATTGTATGAATAGTATTGCCAAGTCAACATGTGGTGCATGTGTAGAACTTTAATGTGCTTTCAATATAAGCAGAGGCTTCTCTTTAAAAAGAAAACATATGTGCAGAACAATCGCTGATGGGATAAAGTTCAAAAGAAACAGAATTTATGCCATGTATATCAATGGACTGGTTTGCACAACTGTTAAAAGAATGGAAACTGAAATGAACTGTACCTCTCCGAATGCACCTCTCCCAATAATAGTCAAAAGTTCAAAATCTTCAACTCCCATCTTGTGTCTTTGCAAGCGCATATATTCAGTCTCTTTTTTCTCCAAATGCTTAAGAATATTATTTTGCTCTTCTACAGGAACTTCGGCATCTTTTAATTTTCTCTCCAACATCCAGCGCCTAAAAGTAAGTCAAGATATTATAAAATTAATATCACAAGTTCCTGCAAGTCAATTGGCATCAAATAGATGGAATCCAGCAAGTAGATTGGTTGATGAGAAAAATAAGTTTTGACATTTGATAATGATTGTAAGTTTGAATTGAGTAAGTTTTGAAACGAGCACGGCGAACATCATATAGAATGGGGAAGTATGTAAGTTTACTTGAGTAATTGTTTGAGTTCAATGAGTTGATCCTAAAAAAAAGTTCATAAATCATATTCGGCGTTGAGTTCATAGCTTTGCTAGATCATTGTGTATCACTATGCACTACAGAGCTACAACTTAATACAATTTGAAAAAAAAAGGTACTCCCTCCGTTCTAAACTATAAGACGTTTGGTTTTTCTAGAAACATTTCTTTTAGTATGTATCTAAACATAGCAACTTCGCCTATGTTGACTGAAAGACTTTCTTGAGTCGTCTCAAC
>CM041639.1:40157041-40294677 GCA_023333625.1 Bothriochloa decipiens | reverse complement strand
ACCCCAACTTACTTGGGACTGACAGGCTTGGTTGTTGTTGTTGTTGTATGTATCTAAACATAGCGTATATGTAATATGTAAGTACTATAAGACATTTTGGATTTTCTAGATACGTTTCTTTTACTATGTATCTAAACATAGCGTATATGCAAGTGCATAGCAAAACCATTGTATCTAGAAAAGCCAAAACGTTTTATAATTCGGAACGGACAGACTACAGTTTAATACGGTACTAAAGCTGCCTAACTTGAGTTAACGCTGTAACTGGGCTTTCTATTCTGGGCACAACCATGGTTCCAACACACTTGTAGGACTTGATCTTAATCATCTGCATGGCTGCACCAGTGTTTGCCATTCCAGTCCAAACATGGCGTGTCATGTGTGTGGTTGAGCATCCTGCTCGATAACATCAAGATGTGGACCTTCATTTCTTTCCATTCTAAGTCGTAATTTAGAATTTTGCTAGTTGCATGTAAAACACGATCGCTGCTAAATCTATATTGTGCTAGTTGCATGTAAAACATGATGGGTGCTAAATCTATATAACCAAAACAGGCAAAGGTAAGAAAAAAAAAAGTTTATATTCACTGAACTGCCTACCTCTCTTTTCTATCTTGCAGGGACTTCATCTGGGTCTTGTAGTGGTTCTCAATGTACTGTTTCGCAGCGGCGACCCTCTGTTTCGTCGCGCTAGAAGGTGCATCATCCACCGGTGGCTTTCCTGGATCCTTGCCATGGCTAGCAGCCACTGCTTGGTTCTTGGATTTGTCCCTCGGCTGGAACTTCTGGAACCAACTTCTCGCGGAATCCATTGATCTCCACTCACAATGGCATCATCTCTGGAACCAGGCAAGCCTCTTATGGTGACCAAAGAGGCAGGAACGGGACAGATGTTGAAAAGGTCAAGTGACTCAATCCGCCCCCCAGTTGGATCAGGTGCCCAAATCAACAACTCTCCGTGGAACCCGATGCTGGGAACGACACACTCTATCTGAAACAAATAAAATAAAATAACCCGCGATCAGAGTCATTAGACGGACCGAGTTGTGACATCCACGGCACGACTAGATGGAACTGAAAAAGTCAGCGGAACAGTTCCGCGGCTTTTATTAATAATTCAATTCATTCAAGCCCCCGTTCGCCCACGGCACATGTAAACCTACTACTCCAGGTTCCAGAATTCGATGACTCCGGACTCGAATTATCCGTCGAAAGGAGCAGCAGAAGCACCGGTTCCAGACCAGGAAGAAAGAGATTAAGATCTCAGCTCCAAACATGAAACCCCCACAAAAAAATGTTAGTCCAACAACTCCATTTCTACACCCCAGAGGCCAGAGAGGCGGAGTTCGGTCCGGGAATCGCATTGCCGCGGCCCGTGGCGCGACGCCCTAAAAAAAATCACCGCCTAAAAGCAGCCGCAAAACCCATCGACTGACCAAAACCAACCCCGCCCAAGCGAGGCGACTGGCTCCCTGAGGAGTGAAGACCAGAACCAGAGCCACGCCGAGCGTAGCTGCAATTCGCCGCCACCGGAGACCCACCGCGGCAGCACGGCCTCAACCCAGACCGCAGACGTGGACAGCAGGCGGGGGCAATCCCGGGCCGGAAACCGAGTACCAAATCGGGCGTGCGCAGGAGCGGAGCCCCGGCGCGGATCGGCGGGGGAGGGAGGGCGGGCGGAGCTCACCTCGACAGCGGTGCAGCGCGGCGGCGGGGGGCACGCGGAGCGGATCTCGCGCGAGGCGGCGCCGATTGGAGCAAAAGCGAGCGGGCACTCGCGAGTCGCGACCCGCTTTGCCCTTTCCTCTCTCCCCTCCTCCTTCCTTCCCTGCTCTCTCCCCCGCTTGCGGCTGCCCCCCGGACCGGGTTGGTTGTCTCTTCGTGGGCGAGGCTAAACCGTGTGAAGAGAGGCAGGAGAGAGAGTGTCTCTCTGTGCGAGAGGGATAGAGAGAGAGACGCGGGTGTCCGAGTGTAGGAGGGGAGGGGGAAGTAGTGTCTTGGCTTTGACTCGCCGAAACGAAACTTCCTGCAGGCTTCCTTCCTTCCGCGCCTCTCTACAGTGCGGGCGGGACTACTCTACTGGGCGGGGCGTTGGCGTTGCGCTATCTTCTCTTCTTGGTCGCCACCTGCCGCGCACAACGCGACTCCCCAGCAATTAATTTAATAGATCGAATGAAATCAATTTAATTCATTCATTCAATCCGCTCGTTCATTCCGCAGGGATGCTCGGTGCTTAGGAAAATGGGGAGGAGAGAAAATAAACAAACGCCGGAGGTCCATTTGTTTTCTTGGACGGGCTGCCGTCTACGCGCGGGTGTGTCTGGACGGACCGTGACACTAGGAAAACTATACCTTTCGATGGAATTGTTTGTCTGAGCGCAAGTACCCATTCAAGTTAATTAATTCTGTATAGAATTCTCAAAAAAATAATTCTGTATATACTAATCGAGTATCATTCTCTTGATCAATTTAACTCGGACAAACTAATCCGATAATCTCTAGATATGCTGCCCGCGTGCTACACTAGCACACAACACAAGTTCAAGCCAACGCTAGGCTATCATCTACGAACACAAGGTATGAAATTTCTAGTGCTCTCCTCAGCACCTTGACTGGGCTTATTATCGCACCCGGCATTTCTTTTTTCTATTAAGATAGGCGACACGTCAACAACAACAAAAAAAAAAAATAAACCACCTTACTACTCCTCTTTCTCACTACGTGATTAGTTCTTTGTCTTCAGGCCTCTACCCCCACCATCTCCTTAAACTCCTCCATCTACTTATCAATGTTCGCAATCCTAGCATCGTCAACCACCATGACCAGCGCTCCACACTCTCTCCTCCCACCATCACATGCAATTTCTCTATCTTTCTTAACAGTAATGTTCGCAATCCTGTCATTATCGACCATTACAACCAGCACTTCACACACACTTGGGCGCTAATTTGGCTTTAGGTATGTAATCTCCTAATAGGAGACTCCTTGTCACCCCCAACGTAGTGCGAACATAGAGAGACACAGGGGAGGTATAAGTACAACTTGATTATCCTTTCTTACAAATTATCAACAAACAAATAACTAGAGTTTACGACCCTATCCTTTGTCACTAAGACAATCCAATTGATCCAACAGGATAGCATGCAATTTCTTAGTATCAAATTCAATGGAATTTTATGCATTTGCTAGACCAGAGTCGTGCACTCCCAAGAGAAACTTCAGTGGAATGTTCCCATAGAATGAGAGTCCATTAGGTCATGACACAATTGAATCTACCCTTGCACAAACTGCTACATGCATAAGTAACTCCGTTCGATTCTCGTCCTAGCGATCCAAAGATTTGAATAAGCGTTACTCTAGGGGGACGAAACTGCTTCCGGACCACCTGTCCACTATATCCGGCTTTTTAATTGCTCGACTATCTCTCAATCCTTTTTGTGGTGGACCATGTGTCGCACATTGCTATAGGAGAAATTGAACTGTCTAAGGCATAGCGTAGGAAATTCGTTAAAGACTGCAAACACATGTCCCACCACTACAATCTATCTCCATACGCTTTCTCATCAGATTTCTTTGCTTTCACCAAAGTAATTACTCTCATTGTTCTAAAATAAAATATAAGTGTCATTCTTGTTTTATGAGAAGTTATTATATGAAAAAACGCCTTGTAGTGAAATGCTTTTTAACCCTGAATCTGGGATGCAATTGAAGGCTCGTTCCCTGCCGGGCCGGTCGCCACCAACTCCGATCGACACGAGCATAAGCCCAGTTAACTGTCGTGGTCGTGCGGATGTACGTGGAGCTCTCTTCCTTTCAAGTCTCCTCCACCCGGGACACGGGACAGGGAGGCAGGTGCAACCACCGCCGGTCGAGATCGAGGTCGGGCTTGTGGGCGAAGACGGTGGTTGCTTGACGCCAAATGCAACGCCCAGCCCATGCTCCAGCCGCGCGACGCGGGGGCGGGAATCAGCTGACGCGGGTCACTGCGGGCGCGCGCCGACCTCGGTTTCGGTTCACACAATTGGATGTGAATGTGTTGCGCACAGCGGCACAAGTCAACTCTTGGTCCAGTGAACAGTGAGCCTATATCCCTAGTTTCCTACCTGCAGGCATGATGGGGTCGAGCTGGAGCTTGGAGCGAGAAAGATGCATAGCTCTGATCGGTCTCGAAGCGTCGCCGTTAATCTCGATGGAGCACCTTGTAAAAAAAAGGAAGAGGATGGAAGCCTGAGTGTGTTCAGGCCGCCGAACGTGATCATCATGTTTATTATGATGGATATAAAACGTGGCCATCGTGAGTCTCCTTGCATGGTCAATGTGATTTTTTTAGAATAGCTAACTAAATATGCTTAAATGAGAGCATCTCTAAAGTCGTCTACGTAGAATATACGCTCTCCCTCCATTCTAAATTATAAGTTATTCTAAAAATCACGTAGTCAAGGCATTCTAAGTTTGCCTAAATATATTAATAACATTTATGATGTCAACTAAGTATTAAGATTATTCATTATTTATTTTTATTGTATACCTATTTGATGTTAATTTTTCTATAATTTTGGTAAAATTTAAAATAATTTGACTTTTTAAAATTCTTAAAATGACTTGAACCATCATTTAAGAAATCATTTAAGTAAAAATCATTTTCTATATCTCTATACCATCCAACAAGTTTTCTATATCTTGTGCACCCTCTAAAATGCCATCCTCGTTCTCCATTATCTTTGACCAGCGAAAATTCTAGAATAAAAAACGTCTATATTCAAATATCCAATTAATTAAGTTATTGGAGGGCAACTTTTTTTTCTATTGCTCAAATTAAGAAAGATATGGCCCTATTTGAATAGTACTTTTTAGGCTTACTTTTCACTAAAACGAACAAGTAGAGTCTCTTGAAGTTGATTTGACATTGCAGTTCATTTGCCCCTCACTCAAATTACGTAATAGGAGGGCCGCTAGCACAAGAGGTACGGTGGCATTCTTCACTCCTGTTTGCGGAAGCGTAGTAGGACAACATGTGTTTTCACTAGTGTATTTGCTATCTCTCGTGGTGAGTTGTCCATTTGTTGTCACATATGTGAGGTCATAGATATTTGCTCGAGCAAGATGGTCATGCCTATATTAGTCAAAATTAAAGTGTTTTGACTCTTTAAGATTCTTAAATGATTTATAATTTAAGACAAATGAATTACGCCATTTAAGTTCTCACAAGGTCGCCTTGTACTTTAAGTCGTAATATTACCGTTCCTTGCAAAAGGGCTTGTCATGTTTTTTTTTTAGAATTGTCATGTTTAGTTTAGATCACCTAGAAATAGTGTAATTTAGTTAGCTATTGGTATATATGAACCAAAAGCAAAAAGTTTTGTAGGACAAAACTCATGTGCGATGACTAGAGGAATATAAAGTGGTATCAAAGATGCCCTAAAAGGTCCTGCATTCGCGCAAATGGTTTGTGAGTACTGTTAGCAGAAGAAAGGCGCGTGATTAGCGTGACTAATGGTCATCGAAGAGAGAGAAAGCAAACCAACAAAACGGCCCCGTCAGAGACAAAAAGTCAGGAAAAAAAAAAACAGACGCGCAAGAGGGTCCATAAAGAAATCTAGGTAGAGTAACACGCAAGCCAAGACCAAGTCTTCTCCGTATTAGCTAGCGCTACTAATAATCAATCAATCTGTCACTCGGGCCAATTTCCCGATTAATTCAGCTTCCTTCCAACCATATCACTTTTAGGTGTTCTATAAAAAGGATTAGATTTTCAGTTAACCTTTTTTTTTTGCTTCCTGCCATAATTTGGGCCCATTTTGCGATTTTGTATATTCCTCGTGGGTTTATCTGGTTTTAAGTCCAAAAGAGAAGACAGAAGAGAAGGGAAGCAAAGCAAGACTGAGCGGAGGCGAGCTGTGCGCCTTGCTCCTCCTCTCCCCTGCTCTCGTCAGATCCAAACCCCACGCGGCAACCCAAACCCTAGCGCCCATTCGCGCCGCCGCGAGGGCGACGAGACGATGAGGGGCGTTCGGGCGGATGGCGGCGGTGGCGGTGGCGGCGGAGGAGGCGGAGGCGCGTCCTCGTCTTCCACCGCAGGTGATCCTTTCTTGCGGCTATTTTCGGAGTGATTTTGTTGGGATTTTGTCTAGTGCCGTTTTGATTGTTGCGTCCTCGGGAGGTTTAGCGGTGTCCCTGCTGTTTCTGGTGCGCTTGTCGCCTGACGATTTTTCGGGTTGTTGGACTCGATTTAGCTAAATTCGCCACTTCTTTTGCCTTATCCTGCAGACAACTCGCGCTTCGACGCGGCGCAGTACTCCTTCTTCGGCAAGGCGCCCATGCAGGGGGCGGAGCTCGGTGGGCTTTTGGATGGAGGTGTCGACGGCGATGGTGGCGGATTCGGTGGACCTGATGATGGTGGCTACCAGTTCTCTTCTACAGGCGAGGAGGTGCGCTCTCGATGCCTTCTTGATGTCTTACAAAGTTGGCTTTGCCACTTTTAATGATTTCTGTCCACGGAATGCTTCAGATAGGTTTGGTTTTGTTTTGTTGGTGCTTCTTACTATTGGAATGAATAGTGAGAGCTGAGAATGACCTGAGCGATATTTTCTGCGGTATACGAGTGGTAGCGTGTGATTTTGATGCGTGGTACTGTGGTAGTGGATACTTCTGCACCAGAATAGACCAAACTGTGCAGTCTAACTTTTAGGTTTCAGGCTCAATAGTCGGTGGAATTGAGATTCATACCTATAGTGTACAAAGGCAAAGGCATGCCATTTACATCTAAAATAATCCTATTCTTATGGGTAATTGTGAATGTAGAATCATGTGTGACAAATGGATAAGAAATGCAGAACATCTTTTTTTTCTGCTACTCACTACTCCCTCCATTCTAAACTGTAGGGTGTTTTGGCTTTTCTACATACATAGCGTGAGCTATGAACTCATAGTAAAAGCAATGCGTCTAGAAAAGCCAAAACATCTTATAGTTTGGAACAGAGGGAGTAGTTATTAGGGCGTGTTTTAACATTATTGAAAATGCCTAAATAAATAACATCAGGTATGATGCTTTATGTCTGGCTGAGGTAGTCAAAGACAGCAGAAAAATATATTTTTTAATGATACTCTTTCTGAATTAGCCTTCTGCCTTCCTAACTATTTTAGCAGAGCCTCCATTGTGTTTGATTACTCCATAAAGTTCGTGTTTGATTACTCCATAAAATAGTTTTTGCCCTTTTAAGCTATTTCCATTGTAAGATCATTCAGGTAGGACACATCAGTGTTCAATGAATTTTCCATCTTGAAAGGAGTAAATGCTTTAGCTGCTGCCATTCTATTGCTGTAGTGTTTAAAACACAGTTATATTCAACGCTAGACCTTATATAGATGCTGTTACTCAAACTTTCTACTTATTTCCATTGTATTTCAGTTCTTGATTGTTGTAGTTATGTTTTCCCTATCATGCAAATCCCTCTTCCTTTCAATAAATATGTTTAGTTATGGGTGCTGCTAGGGGGCTTGAGATTGGAGTACACTTGGGAATAGGTCCCAATCAAATATTATGTAATCAGTTACTGTTTTTGGTATAAGTGGCACTTGGAGGTGTTGACAGCTATAATTATTATAGGAACTGTGCATGAGCAAAACTGCTCATTTTTTTGAGTACAATTTCATCAGTGAGGTTTGTACCTGTTGTATTGTCTAGATCTGGATAACATTCCTTTGGGTATACCTTTGAAGTTTGAACACAGTTAGATTGCTTTGATTGGGTTATGACTTACAGTATAAAATAGTATGTAAGATTAGCTGCTTAACTTTTAACATTAGATTCTTGATGACGAGCTAAGGTCATCTTTTTTTTTGTTTCATAGGTAATCGTAAGAATTAACTATTGACCAAATCAAACCCTAACTATTTGGGGGCATTTGTTCTTTCCTTTCCCTCAGTTCCTTTTCCTGTGTTTCTCCTATTCTTTCTATATTTCATCATGATCATTTGTTTGCCTTCTGTCTTCCTGCAGATTGATTGTATGAGTAACTTGTCGGAAATTGATGATCTTGCAAGCACTTTTGCAATGGTTAGTGCCTTTATTCCAGTATCTTGATCAGTGATTGCTTCAATTTGTGTGTTCTGCTTACCTATTTATTAAGGATATATTTATTTCATATATATTTACTGTATCCCTGGTAGTAAATGTCTGTTTGTCCACCAGGTGTTTGAAGCTTTCTTAAGCTATGCCATTTACTCACTATAGTGCTTTCCCTTAATATAGAAGTCAAAATGTTAAAAATGAGAAAAAAAAAGTCTGTGTATAGCAGCTTTCACAACCCATTTCATTTTTAGCCTGGCACATAAAAGAGATTAGATGACAAAGTATTCTCGAATAGTCGTATTCATCTAGTCAGGCTCAGATCATGTCATGGATCTTGAAATTACATTGCCTTCTCCCTTATTTATTTTTTTTAAATTTCATTATGTGGTCAGTATCTACACGATGCTTTAAATTATTCATTATTATACTCTTTTATAATATATAATTCCTTTTTCCGTCTTCCTACACTTCATGTATATAGTTAAACCGAAGTATTAGTGGAACAAGGAATCCTGGCGTTATTGGTGATAGACGATCAATTTCGAGAGAAAGTAAGTAACAGTTCTGCCCTCCATTACCACTAAAGCTTAACATTGCACAAGTTTATGTCATAAGTCGAGGACAAGATTATTATTTTTAGTCATTGCCTTTGCACAAATGATTTAGTGATTTACTCACCTTGCTTTAGCTACCCATCTTTGATATGGCATGGTTTCATTTTGTATCTGTTTTCATTATAGGCTATATCTTGAACACTGTATATATTCTTATTAGTCTAAAATAGCTCTCGACAATTTAAATATGTTACACTTGCTATGGCACTCTGAAGATTAGATATTTTGCTGATGGGCAACACAAAATCATGCTTATTTTGTCATAACGCACACCACATTTTTGTATATAATATTTAGGAGAAAAGGCACATAATCTCTAGTTTGCCGTTGGTAAAAGTAAAAGAAAAACTGCATTCATGTCCCAATGTCTAGGTTCTTGGGCTGACCATCAGCCTGTTGCAAGTGTGCTCTCTGAATCACTATTATCAATGCAATAGTAATATGTTTCCTTGTTTAGAAATATAACTGTGATGTCACTTTTTTCATTTTTATATTCTTATTAAGTGCTAATATGCACTGTGCCATATAATGTCTTCTTTCAGGTTCTTTGACTGCTGATTGGGCTCAAGATGCTGACTTCTCCAATTGGGTAGATCAGGATATACTAGATGGTGATGAATCCCTGGACAGCAAACAATGGTGTTCACAGCTACAATCTTCGCCTCACTTTGGAGAGCCTAAACCGCTGTCTCGTACATCTTCATATCCCAATCAACCACTACAGCACCGCTCAAGTGAACCTATTCTTTTACACAGATCTACTTCATTTACATCCTATCCACCACCAGGTGGAAGTCCTGCATTGCCTTATCCTGCTCAAGGACTTACACGGCACTCAAGCATTCCATCACCTGGTGCTGGTCACCACATGGGTTCTCCAAGTTCATCGCTTTCTGGTTCCCCATATCATATGCCTGGTCTATCTCATGGACTGCCTTATGGACGAAGCATGTCTTACACCACTGGAGATCTATCAATGAACAGTGTCCTACAAAATGAGTGGTCAAACCAAGCTGGCCCACTTGCCTTTGATCATCTTAACCGGCAGCCCAGTTTATTGCAGCCACGGTTATCTCTTCCAAGTAGCTCATTGTCTTCATTGCTTTTTTCTCAGCAGCACCAAAGATTACCACCAGGCCAGCCGCCTCATCAGAATTACATAAACATGCAGCCTCGCCTATTCTATCACCACCAATCTCCTGATGTTCCTTCACCAAGAGACAAGCGATCAAGGTCAGGAAGAGGAAAGCACAACATACGCTTTTCTCAACAGCCTTCTGATACAGGTAGCCAGAATAGTGAGAGTTCAGGGATAAAGTTCAGATCCAAGTACATGTCATCTGAAGAGATTGAAAGTATCTTAAAAATGCAGCACTCTGGAAATCACAGCAACAATCCGTACATCGATGATTACTACCACCAAGCTTGCAAAGCCAAACGATCTGTAACTTCTCAGAAGTCCAATTTCTGCCCTATGTCAATAAAGGACTTCCCCTCAAAATCCCGGTCTGGTGTTGATCAGCATTCATATCTACAGGTTGACGCTAATGGAGGAGTTTCATTCTCTGCCATACGTAGACCTCGCCCTCTTCTTGAAGCTGATTTGCCTGGATCTGGTGATGGTTTTTATGATCATAAGTCATCCACAAGGCCGCTGGAGAAAGAACCAATGCTTGCAGCCAGAACAACCGTTGAAGATTCTCTTCGTCTTCTTATGGATGTTGATGATATTGATCGGTTTTTACAGTCTAGCCAGCCACAGGATAGCGGTTTCCAACTGAAGCGAAGGCGACAGGTGCTGCTTGAAGGCTTAGCTACATCGCTTCAGCTTGTTGACCCTTTTGGCCCCAACAAACCTGGCCATTCAGGTGGATTGGCCCCTAAGGATGACCTAATTTTTCTTCGTATTGTTTCTCTGCCCAAAGGACGAAAGCTTTTGGCACGCTATCTTCGACTTCTTGTCTCTGGAAGTGAGCTGACCCGGATAGTTTGCATGGCTGTTTTCCGACATCTTAGGAGCTTGTTTGGGGGCTTGCCGTCAGACTCTAGTGCTGCAGAAACAACCATTGGTCTTGCCAAGACTGTTTCCTCTTGTGTTCACCATATGGAACTCAGTGCTCTCAGTGCCTGCCTTGCAGCTGTTGTCTGTTCATCGCAGCAGCCACCTCTCCGACCACTTGGTAGTGCTGCTGGTGATGGGGCCTCTCTGGTAATCAAATCTGTGCTGGATAGAGCAACTGAGCTACTGGCTGATCCTCATTCCGTAGCCAACTACAGCAGATCAGCACGTTCACTTTGGCAAGCATCATTTGACGCCTTCTTTGGACTGCTGACGAAGTACTGTGACAGCAAGTATGAAAGTATTGTGCAGAGGTTTTCCATGCAGGGGTCCAACTCCATGGGAGGACCTGAAACCACCAAAGCAGTCAGCAGGGAGATGCCTGTTGAGCTGTTACGTGCAAGTCTTCCTCATACTAATGAACAGCATCGTCAGACACTGCTAGATTTTGCTCGGAAATCTACTCATGTATCTGGTTTCAGTCCTAATGCTAGCCTTGGACTTGTCGATTCTGAATCAGTTCCAGGTTAACAACACTGAAGAAACCTGGTGGTTGTCTTTTTGATTTATATGGCACTTTGTCTTCAGATGGCAATTCTTATATCTGGAGGCATGCCTGTGATCTCATCATAAGGTGTGAGCTTGGAGAAGTTCCATTGGCTCGGTGAAATTAGCATTCAGGATATGACTGTAGGATCGAGATTTTATATTTGTAGACTGAAAACCAACTTTATGTAGGTCTGTCTTGTTATATATCGCCCTCAAGACGGTTATAATTGACTATGCATGTATGTATCCTGCTGTAACTGTGTAGTGGTGAACAGTACATCTATTGGAGGTAAGCTAGTTGACTTATTTTCTCCCAAAGAGAAACATTAGTGGGTGGATGTATAGCAGCAGCTTAGGGGTTTTTTGGTTAGGAACCACTTCATTCTAGATGAAGTAGTGCATCATTAGTCTGCTCTTCAAATTTTGTGTACCCATTCCTCCTACTAATTATTAGTTTGTGAGGAATACAGTGGTGATGGATCAGCTTGTTCCACTCTGTAAACCAAACAAAAAAGTGTGGAGTGAAAAGATGGTGAACTGTTCCTCAAACTAAACAGCCCCCGTTTGTTTCTTGTGATGGTTGCTTCAAATGGATATATGGAAGGTGCAGGGCCGATGTGCTTGATCAATTTAACCAACAGGTTCTTTTGCTGCAGTTACTATTATTTGTATGGTTATTAGTATAGCTATGCTTGTGACACTATATGCTGCTCTAGTTTATTGCTGAGGGCATTTTCTGTGCTCATTTATCCCCTTTTTGTAATAGGCTGCAAAGGATGATGCTTGCCAGATGCAGTTTAGTTTGTGTGCATCAAGAAAGTCGTCTGGAAACGATTGTTCTGCAACTCTGATATTTCTTTGCATCAAGCCATCAAGTATTGTGCGGAAACGATTGTTCTCCAACCCTAAACCCTCTGCTTCAAGCCGCTGCAGGCTGCACAGCGAGTAGCTTGTCCTCATGCGTAATAAGAGTACCCCCCCTCCATTGATCTTTTTAAACCAAACTTGCATGCAGATAAATTACTATTGGTTGGATTAGGAATTTTCGCCTTTTTCTAATTATTAAAATACGCCTTTTTTTTCCCTTCAAAACGACCCATGAAGACTTTGGAATGGAATGCCACTGATCAAACTGGCGTGACTCGTCGGCTCGTCGCCGCCGCGTACTCTGGTTCGCGATTGTCACTACCACTTCGAACCCATCGCCTCCACGGCTCCACAACTCCGACAATGGCGCCCTAGGGTTCACCGCTCCATCCAATTTCCCCGCCCGCCGCAATGCAGAGCTCGTTCGTGCCGAGGCCGTGTCCTTCCTTGGTCATGGTGCGCTCCTGCGGTGTCCGGTCCAGGTCGACGGCGGTGGTGCGATGCCAGCTTGAAGGGGCGACAGGGGCGGCGGAGGCGAAGCCGGTGGGTTGGGCTCCTCCGGGGCCGTACACGGGGCGGGACTCGGAGGTGAAGAAGCCGGCGTGGCTGCGGCAGCGGGCGGCGCAGGGAGAGAAGTAAGCGAGGCTGAGGGAGTCGCTCGGCGAGCTCAAGCTCAACACCGTCTGCGTCGAGGCCTAGTGCCCCAACATTGGAGAGGTAACGCCGAACCATATCATCGATCATATCGATATGTAGGATTCAGAATTCAGATTCGACGCAATCTAGGCTGTGGTGCGGGTTCAGTTGTGTGGTTTTTGGATTCATTTCGTTTTGATTAATTGATGACGATGGTGTGCAGTGTTGGAATGGAGGTGGCGGGGCCGGCGGAGAAGGGGATGGCGTTGCGACCGCGACGATCATGCTCCTCGGCGACACCTGCACCCGACGGTGTCGATTCTGCGCCGTGAAAACCAGCAATAAGCCTCCCCCACCGGATGCCCTGGAGCCTCTGAAGACAGCCGTGGCAGTCGCGAGTTGGGGGTATGTATCATCATCTCTGTCAATTCTAAACGCGTTGAAGATGTTAGCTACGCTGCAATTATATATGACAGATAACGTCCTTTGCAGAGTAAACTACATTGTGCTGACAAGTGTTGATCGGGATGACCTTCCTGATGGTGGAAGTGGCCATTTTGCTCAGACAGTCCGAGCTCTCAAGGTTCATTCCTTGTTGGCAAATGGTGAACTGGTAATTCTTTGTACATCCACCATGCTGAATATATTTTTTTTCAGGAGTTGAAGCCTGGGATATTGGTGGAGTGCCTGACTTCAGATTTTCGAGGTGACCTGGAGGCAGTTTCATCTTTAGCAAGCTCTGGTCTAGATGTATATGCTCACAACATTGAAACTGTGAGTCTGCAGAGAATAGTTAGAGATCCCCGAGCAGGGTAACGCGCACTTTTATTCATTTCTGTCAGAAGATTTCCCAGTTCCTACTCTGTATGGAATCTAGAGTACAATTTTATTTATGAATACATATTTATAGTGATTGTGAACGCATTTAAACCTTTTTATAGTCAAGTTTTACAATACCAATCATGGATCTCTCCAAGTGCTAATTTTGAAAAACTGAAGTCCAATGATAATAATTATTAAAAACCAAGTTTTATGAAACCAGCGAATCATTGCAGTGGCATTTGGCTAAGTCTGTTTTCTTATACCTGGTTTGTATCCCCCATGCAGATATGATCAGAGTTTAGCTGTTCTGAAACATGCAAAGATTAGCAGAGTGGGCATGGTAACGAAAACCTCTATCATGCTTGGTCTAGGAGAGACAGATGAAGAGGTGAAGGAAACAATGGCTGACTTGAGGGCTGTCAATGTTGATATTCTGACCTTGGGACAATATTTACAGGTTTGATCTTCACCTCTAATATCTTTTTATCCTTCCTGCATTCCCCCAGTTATCCAGCCGTTCTTGTTATAACACTATACACTGAAAGCTCCTTGATTTTAAAGCCCACAGAAAGACACTTGACAGTTCGAGAGTATGTGACTCCTGAAAAGTTTGGTTTCTGGAAGGAGTATGGAGAATCTTTAGGTTTTCTGTATGTGGCTAGTGGACCTCTGGTAAGCATAACACATTAACATGCTTGCTCTTTTCAAACATTTCATCTCAGATTCTCAGAAAAGGAATTCTGTGCTTTAATAGCATTCTTGAAACAAATGTTTCGTGGACGTGCAACTTGTTAGCAGATAACGTGCCATTTGGTCTTGCTGGCACACTGTTAGCTACTCACTAGCACTTACTTTTCTGCTTGCTTGATGTTTTGTCAGGTTCGGTCATCGTATCGTGCAGGGGAGCTCTTTGTCCAGAATTTAGTCAGACATAAAAAGGAAGAGATTGAATCTACTAAATCCTAGCTGTATATTTTTCAGGCCACTTCTGTTCCTTAGTAGCAATTTGTACACTCAAGATTGTATTATTAATACCAGTACAAAGGACGGGGATGCAAAACCCGTCAATTTTTCAGAGTTTATGCCATTTGCATTTGGCGTCACTGACTTGTCAATTGAACATCCTGCAATTCTTTGTTTCCTTCCGGCTGCTTATAAAGCCGAGACAGCCAAAATTTTGGTTTCATTTGCGGCAAGATACGGGCATGGTAATGTGGCCAAATAATAAGAGTCTGCTTGTGCTTTTACTTTTCTTGTTTTATGGATTTTTCCTTGTACTGCTTCATCCAAATCGAACCCTCGATATTGATTTGTACGGAAAGAGCAATTTCGGCATCTACCAGCAGAAAGCCGCAAGGTTTAAAACATTTCCCCCCATCTCGACTCTTTACTATTCTGCTGGTAAGAGGAGGCGACAAAGGCAAACACACGGAAAATATTAGAATTACCTATAGCACAGATATCACAACGAGGTGGTGACGCGGTGGGCTAGCGCGTAGGTCTCATAGCTGTTTGAGTTATCCTGAGATCGAGAGTTCGAACCTCTCTCACCCCAAATGACAATAGGCCCGAGCCATGATGAAACGCTCTGTGACACATGGGTCGTCACGACTTGTCATCCTCGTGATGATTCGAGCAACTCTGAGCTTTGGCCTATTTTTTTAATTTCTTATTATTACTCCTCATTTTTCTCGTTTCTTTTCACCACGTTTTGCCTACGTGTATCATCAATTTCCAGGTATTAAAGATTGAGCATGCTTCTATGTCAGAGAACTACACATTCATGTGTACGAACTAGATATATCACAACACTAACAGCTGCAACCCATGCATATCATCAGGAGCTACAAACTGCAAACTGATGCGGATGATCTACAAGTGATGTTCTACAGCTTGAATACTGGCAAGACATCACTGCGAGAGCTCAGGAACGCCTTCTCAGTTTCCTTCGGTGCATTTCTGCGGAGCAAGCACATCACGTACTCCACCACTGCTGCATCACAAGGCAGTGTGATCGCATCAAAGTCACCCTCTTGTAACCATTAAAAACCGCATCCGGGTTCTTAAAAGCACGAAAATTTGAAAATGGCTCAGCTATTTCTTGGGGCAGAGAAACTGGGTGCATCACAAGGCAGTGTGATCGCATCAAAGTCACCCTCTTGTAACCATTAAAAACCGCATCCGGGTTCTTAAAAGCACGAAAATTTGAAAATGGCTCAGCTATTTCTTGGGGCAGAGAAACTGGGGGTAATCACACTGAACATACTGTACCAAACTACACCTCCTATCCCCATTAATACAAGGATATTATAAATACCCCAGACAAACTTATTGTTAGATTTGTGAAAAGTGCAAGTTCTGTGAACCCCAAACTCTCCTCGTCTGACATCCTCAGCAGCTCACTGAAGGCTACTGTGCTGAGGTATGCCAATGGGACCTCAAACCTCCTCCCATTCACAGTGTACACTCCTACACGGTGCAGTGATCCTTGCCTGCAATTGATGAAGTCTCTGGTTACTGTCTTGAGCCTTTGCCACTTTCTTGCTAATTGAACGATCCTCTTAGGATGGATCATGGTTGGAGGTTGGTTCTTCTTGGTTCGGAGGTGTGGGATGCTTTGTGACTGTGATTGTGGGAACTTTATGATGGTGTCTTACCTGCTAGTTCCTGGATATATAGGTGAAGAAATGGCCCTGCCCGGGCTTTGGTGTGGCGGTGGTCTCAGGACAAGGCCATAGGCTTCCTACGTGCTTTGGCGGCTGCAAATTATAGACCTCGAGATTCAGATTGGACTTTACTGGCCATCAGTTGTTGCACCTGTGATGACAAAGATAGTGGCATAGTGCTTGGACAAGCGGGAGTTTGTGGCAATCATGCTGCCCTCTAGAGCTTCAAAGCAGGACACGTACGCCTAGAGATGCTAGCCGACCTCTTCCCCAAAAGAATGAAATTCTAGTTGCATTTTTGGTTAAAGTGGTTAAAATATGTCTATCGTTTAACCAAGTATATAAGTAAAAATATTAATGCTCACTCGCAAAAAAAAATAATGCTCAACAAATCAACATATTATGAATGAAATCTAATAATATCTATTTGATATTATAAATATAGTCATATTTTAACTCTTTTTTCGTTGTATTGCACTCTTTTCTAGATGGAGAGAGTACTAGATAATTGTAATATTTTCCTTCAATTTTAAATTCTACTATCCTTCATAACAAATGTTTTTCATGAAACAATCATTTTATGAACTATAATTATCCTTCATATACTCCCTATATGTCTCTAAATATCTGTCATTTACAGTTTCGAGAAATGACTTTGGCTAAATATATTTAAAATATTAAAATTTACAATAAATAATTAGTACCACTAGAAAGATCTTTGAATATAATTTTTTAATAAATTTATCTAGAGACATAAATGTTGCACGTATTTTCTACAAATCAAGTCAAACGTACGGCGTACACACCAACAACGACATTTATTTAGCGATGGAGGGAGTATATGGTTTTTTTATCGTGTTCCAAGAGATTAATACATGTGCAAGATATGTATGTAGAATTTATGATAATTACTATATAATTCTATGTATCAAGAGATATTCAGCGAGCTCTCCAATCCCCACCCCGACTGGTCATGGATGAAGCTTCTCCCTCCTCCAAGCGATTGATGGGCTCGCAACCAGGAAACTGGCATTGCCCGCTGTGGCATGGGGTACATCGTGGCCAATCTCAAGGTATCCATGCTACGGCGTTACAAATCCAGTAGCGAGGATTGGGAGATAAAGCAGCTCGATATGCCCCGCAACGCGGTTGTTGAGTTCGTGTGGTTCACCGACGCGTGTTCACCTTTGATGGATATGTTTTCTATCACTATGGTATCTTGTATTGCAACGTTTTATCTTCTGATCTTAAGCTTGGATTCCTATGGTCTCTGTAAAAATGGCGACAATGTGTTTGTTGACAGCGGTAACAGTGAGTGCTTGGGTGCATCATCACTACCCAAGATGTTAGAGTTTAAGTGAGAGATTGCTGACGCCCCAGTTCAACACGAAGGGCTATGGGATCTTTTGAGGTACCGACATTCTCTATCTCGAGCATGTAGGAGTATGATGTTCTCTAATTCATAGTGTCCTAAGTATTCTGATAAGGATTGGTTTGTTACCGATGACATGAAGAATAGGTCTCTTCGAGATCCTACGCATAGGTTTTAAATAACTCGCTATAGGTTCACTATAGTTTTTGTGAGGAACTACCACTACACTATTGCCAATTGTTTACTTTTTATTACTAATGACATTTTCTAGATTTGCTAAATATCACTATTTAGTTTAATCGTGATATAGTTTTAGCATAGTCATCCTGATTGAGGTTAATATTTACTTAATTAATGGTATAATAAACCTTTAAATAATTATTGAAGTGTTGAGTATTGAGTGTTGATCACAACAGTATGTTGATCATATCAATCTGATGAATATTAAATAATATATTAGAACTAATGGTTTTGAATAGAAGAGAGAGGGGTATGAAGGAGGAGAGAGCTTGATGATGGAGAGAAACATAGTAGCTGGTGTTTTGAACAAGTGAAAATGAGTTGAACATGAGATCCCTTGCCCTTATGCCCTTGGACACATATATAGGCAATGTATACTTATAAGTGGTCTCTTGGCGGGGTTGGATTTCACATAATACTACTCTAGCTACTAGTTGGGCCTTTTCTTAGGGGAGATGGAGGACCATGTAAATTATGGGCTCCCCCAACAGTAGCCGCTCAACTAATGGGTTATGAAAGGTACAACATAACCTAATAGATGTTCACAATTGATTAGACACAGAGAAAAGAGCAAGAGTCTGCACAAGTGCTAACTTAGAAAGCTATTAACTCCAAGTGTCTCGACGTCGATCTCTCCGGTATCGTCATATTTGGCCTTTGGCTTCCTTGTTCGTTTCCATGACATTGATTTTTAGCTTTGCTTCTTTGCCTTGGGGTCCTTCTTAATTAGAATGCAAATCTTTGCCTCTAGAACCTTCTCATTGCATATAGATCCTCATCTTCGAGACCTTCTAGACATGCATATCTTCATAAGTCATCGATAAACCCCTCGAGCCGAGTGGTCATCGAAGGTGAAGTAGTCCTCTGTGCCAAACGAGTTGATGTATGTTGACAATCATTAACATCAATCATAAGGGCACTCACAATGCAGACTCTATCATAGAGTCTAAATATATTTATTACCTCGAACATTATGGACTTGTAGTCTAAATAAGACTTGGAGTCTTGTTTTTTCTCTATTTTTCTTCAATAAATATGTTATGACATCATCAAAATACCATAAATAAGGGTAATAAATAGTCTTGGACTCTGTGATAGTGTCTTACATTGTGAGTGCCCAAAATCATCAACACATCCTACAAATATGCATAATTCCATCACCAAACATAGGTATAGGGGGTTTAAACTAATAAATTTTACAAGTTTTGGTGAATCTGTGAATGCAGTAGGATTTATTTAGAAAACGAGCAAGGTGGACCAAATTGTCAGCTCAAATGACATGTATCCTTGGAAAACTGACATGGGAAGACTCTAAGAGCATCAAGGATATGACTGACTGAAGATGGGCGCATTTGGCCTCAACCAAGGTGCGATCGCACCCCCTGGCGCCGCTCGGACTCTTCCACCGCCTTTGAGGTTCAATTTACATCGATGCTTTAGGTTGGGTTGATCCGAGGGCTCACAATTGCTATATATATAGCAGCCCCTACCCCTTCCTAAGGCCATACCTTAAACCCTAATTTATATCATCTCATTAATATCGACACCAAGAGGACTAGTGTTGGACACTTCAATGTGGATTAGTTAAATTGAGAATTAGGGAAAGTTGAGCTATGCAGAGAAATCTTTGGAGGTATGGTATATCTTTGTACTTTACATTTGCAAGACTTATGCTTTAAATACAACTATCTTCTCTATTTACATTTATGCTTACACGTGTATGGTTGGTATAGTTATCATACCTTGGCATGGATCTGTGCTCGCATCGAGTGCTTTAGTTATTAATTGTGACTAGAGTAGTAATTTGTGGTGTAGATATGGTGTCTAGACTAAATGTTACTTCCTCCATCCCAAATTGCATTGACTTTTTGGACATAAAGTTTGACCACTCGTCTTATTAAAAAATTTATACAAAAGACCATTTCTTTTGTCGTGGCTTGCTTTATTAATCAAATCTCTTCAAGAATATCTTAAATTTGACTATATTTGCATAAATTTTTTAAATAAGACAAGTGGTCAAACTTAGGATTAAAAAAGTCAATCAACTTACAGTTTGGGATGGAGGAAGTAACTAAGATTGCATTCAAACCTCACGGATAGTTGGGGTAGCTCCAGATGATGATGACAACCCTGATAGCTGACCTATTTCACCATGTTCAGATTGGTGTTCGTAGGACCATAGTCAAAGCTTCATATAACTGCTTTCTCATCCCTTTTTATGGCTATCTGATGTCTCAAAGTGCTATTGTATGTGATCGTTATACCTACCCATGTTTTAGTTACCTTCTATTCCAAACTAAAATAGAACACCAAAGTAACATAAGTATTTAGGAATCTTGAACTCTTCCATTATCCTCTCAATTTACCTTCTATGTTTATTATTATTTTTTTAATCTCTTTTCAATGTGTCCTTTGTAGGTCAATGATTCATGTTGTACGTGATGTGCTTGTGATTGATGGTTCCTCCTACTGTTGGGCTGTTGTACGTGTATGTAGCCAGGCTCACTCTCAAGAGGGGCTCCCCTAAATCATATATGCATAACTCTATCTAAAGACAAAGCCGAGGGTTATATATGCAGGAAATATCTAAGGATGGTGCTTGGCGCGCTAACGGCGCGCCCAGTTTCTTAGTTATAGTTGTTTTTTCTATAAATTGATTTAAGATATGTTTAAGAACAAATTTGACTGTAGGTAGAGTATGCGAGAGTTAAAATGCTTACTGATCAGAGTAGGCGAGAGTTAAAAGTGCTCACTGATCACTGCTGTGCTGGCAAATATTCTTTCATCTGCACACAAGGTGGCCTCTCTCACCGAACCGATGATGAAACGCTCACACATGGGTTGTCACGTCATGTCATCTTTGTAGAAGATACGCCTCTTTAGCTTCGGCCAAATTTGTATATTTTTCCTCCGGCCTCGCAGACAAACTGGTGCGTTGATTTTTGATCCAGCGTAGTACGCGATTTCGCTACAGCCGCAGCTGTTCTATTTCCGACGCAGAGCACATCACCAACCCACCGCCGTCGCAGTCTCGCAGCTGCCCGCAACCGCAACGATGCCGCCGCTGCACACTCTAGGTCTCTAGCGTCGCTGCGCCTTCACCTCCTCCTCCGTTCCCAAGCTCCTAACCCCTCTCCTCCGGCGAGGACCCAGCTGCGACACGACCCTTTGGCGGCCCATAGGTACTTCTCTGTTCGCGCCTCCGCTCGCGACGGCACAGCAACCTGAACTTGGTTGGCCTTTTGTCTTCTCTTTCTCTTCTAATGCCTTTTCTCCATGTCGGCGTTGTTCGGCGAATTTTCTGTAATTGCGGAGTGCGTTTTCATCGCAGGGGGGGTGGAGGAGGTGGTGGTAGGCTTCGTCACCCACAAGAGAGAGGCCACCGAGGTAAAATGTGTGTATTGTAAACTTCTCTTCTAACGCTGAATTGCTCAGCATGGATTCATCTGGAGGTAGCTAAGTAGCCACCCAGTACAATTCCACAATTTTAGCCTAATGTTTACTGAAGTGAGATGTGTAAAATAGAAATGACCTCCATGTTTCTCTAATAGGCGATAGCTAATTTTCTGTGTGTTATGGTTAGGGGTTTGGAAGAATATTGTTCAGAAAGGGTATACGGTAGTTGATGCCGCATGCGGGAATGGCAATGGCACGCTCACTGTGCTTAAGATGGAGGTAGTGGAATAGTGGTTGGACAATCGGGTACTTAGTAACAGCTGCCTAATTGGTTAGAGATTATAGTGCAAGCATACTGGGTCCAGCTTTTATGGACATCTGCATCTTGTATCAGTTTCCTTTGTCACGTGGTTTGGGTATAAACTGATCAGGCTTGCTCAAAAGCAACCGTCATTATCAGAGATCCTAATTTCTTTGTCACGTGGTTCGTATATAAGCTGGTGGGGCTTGCTCAAAAGCATCTATCTCTGAATTATCGAGATACTAATTCACTCTGATGTGATTGTGATTAGCTGAAGACCTAGCATCAATGCCTCATTGCGGAGTTGGGGACACAGCATGGCTCAAGAGTTAAGGAACTTAATTAATTCAGTGATTTTAGATGTTGCTGAGCAGTTATTTCTGCAAATAATGCAACTTGATCGACAGTTCAATAATTCCGTTTCCATCCACGGTCTGCATATTTCTAACATGGCATGTGATGGCCATGTCGCGGTATCTGCATTCATTGTCTAGTGGGCGGTGGGCCTACACTCAATTTCCTCTTACATGTGTCTAGTTTTTGCTGGAGAATTCAGACCTTCATTGTGAATCCATGCAATACTTTTTGTTAGCAGACATGACTATTTCCACAGTGGTAAGATGTAGGCTTAGGATACAATGGACATGATTATTTACTGAAATCTTGCAATTGTACAGGGTTGAATTATATGGTTTCAGTTTCATTTTGGATGAACACCATGATGCATGCTTGCCTGTTCACATCGATTCATTGTAAAGGCGGAGGAACATTGGAATGTTAATCCAGACACTATGGGAAATGGCAATATTTGCACCGCGCCACATGCAGCAAAGATTTGGTTCTCAGGTCAGAAGATTTTGCTGAAGAAACATGTTTGCAAAGTTCCTAAAATATTTTTTTGAAAGTAAAGGCAGGAGCTCTGCCGCTCAATTAAGAAGGAATGAAAAATGATTTATGTACAAGAGCACACAAAGTGCCAATCAGGCAAACACACCGGTCATAAGACCAAACACAAACAGCTACCACTCACACTTGTTGTTTTACCCCGCAATACACATGGCCCTACGCCTTTGAACAATATCTTCCTTGGCCAATAAGGCAACCTGTGCTGACGTTTTGCGCTCATTTTCAAACCTTCATTTCCTTCCATAGGTTCCACTCAATGTATATAAACACTCCATTAAATATTCTGTATTCTTGCTTTGACACCTTGGTCGCCGCATCCTCCCACCAATCGGCAAGGCATGTGGGATCTTGTTGGGGCAGGTGCACATCAAAATTTTCCCAGGATAACACCTGTCTCCAAACGGCTCTAGCAAAGGGGCATAGCAGAGATAGATGCAGCCCTGTCTCCAGAGGCCCATTACACAAGGCGTAATGCTCTTGATGTGGCCACCCTCTCTTTTGAAGGTTGTCGGCCGTGAGAATTTTGTCATGTATCAGTATCTAGGCATGCACTTTGCATTTATTTTCTACCCTTGCTCTCCAAATGAGATCAGCTTAGAACTTGCAATGGAACCTCGGAACTGCATCCTGTACGCTGAATGTGTGGAGTAGTTACCATCAGCTATCCATCTCCAAACTATGGAGTCTTGCACTTTGGACATCAGCTGCACATCCTGGAGCCTGATCCAAAGGGCGACAAATTCCTGTATCTGTACAGATGTTGTGATTTGTGTCCTGAGGGATCAGATCCAATTACCATTTTGTAGCTCTTGGTGAACTGTCCTGTTCTTACAGTGCACTAACTCGAAAAGGTGGGGTGCTAGGTATCAAGGAGCTTCACCCTCTAGCCAATTATGGTGCCAAAAACGTGCCTTCTCATCATTCCCAATTGTTATCGTAGTTGAGGCGTTGAACAGCAGTCGGTCTCGGTCATTGCACGACAGTTTTGTCCCTACCCAAGGTTTTGAGTCCTGCACCCACTCCTACAACAACCAACGTAGACGCAAGGCTGTTCCAAATCTTTCCAAATCTGGCACCCCCCAAACCTCCCAATTCCTTTGCATGCAGACTGTTGGCCAATTTACTAGGCAATGTCCTCCATTAGCGTTCTCCTCCCCTTTCCAAAGAAAAGATCTTCTAAGTTTGTCAATTTTCTTTCTTGTCCATACTGCCAGTGGGAATACCGTGAGGTGATAGGCAGGCATTGAGGATAGCACCGAGGTGACTAAAGTAAGTCTACCCGCTCTGTTGAGCAATCTACCTTTCCAACCAGGTAGCCTTTGCCCAATGCGTTCGATGAGAGGTTGCACATGGACCTTCTATAGGGATCTCGTGTGGAGCTGCAATCCTAAGTAGCGGAAGTAGCGGAAGGATTCTCTTGTCCCTGCAAATGAGGTTAACACATGGTCTAGATCAATGTTGTGACACCGGATTGGGTGGACTGAGCTCTTTTGTAGGTTTATTTGTAAGCCTGATACCCTACCGAATTCCTGGAGAATCATCGTGGTGGAGTCCAAGTCATCCTTGATTGGGTTAGTGAATATAGCCGCATCATCAGCATACACAATGAAGCATATTTACAAATAGCAAGAATAATGGCTCTAGCTTGCTATGTTGCCATCATCCTTGATTGCTTGCAGGATAAAAAGGCTCTGCACTTGTCCTACAACCTATCCTATTAATTTGCATACATTTTAGGAGATGCAAACAGCAACCTGCTGGCTAACTCCTACAGATGGTGCCACACAACTTGCATAGACGCATGGCAACTCCACGGTGCCTAGGAATGCCTTCTCTACCTCTGCAGAGACACTTCCCTTGAGCAAGCACATGGCGTACTCCATGGTAGAAGCATCGCAAGGGAGCGTGATCCACCCATCGCTTGTGAAGCCAAACTCCTCCTGGGACATCCGTAGGAGCTCCTCAAAGACCTTGTTTCCGAGGTATGCCAGTGGTACCTCAAACCGCCTCTCGTCAGCAGTGTACACCACACAGTGGCCCTTGCCCGCCACAGAGGAGCAGCACTCGTCGGATTCCTTTGCCACCCCCTTAGTGAGGCGCTTCCTTCCAAGTGATGTCATCCTCTGCCAGTTCTTGGCCAGCTGAGCCATCATCTTGGCAGTTGTCTTGGTTACTTCTTCCTTTCGTCTCTTGATCTGGATATTGGAGAGCTCTTGAGTTCACAATGCTTTGTTTGTGAAGCTGCAAGTGATGGTGTTTGGAGGACACTAGACCATGTATATATGGATGAAGGGAAGATTAGGGATCCCAGTCAGCTGGGATGATTGGCAAGGGACAAGACTACGAACATGCCATGTGTTATTGCTTTGGATCAGATTCTGATGTGACCAAGTGTTTGGTATGTGCCGGAGCCAGTCGTGGTGCACTTTCATTGCTTGGATTGAGCACCGTCTAGGCATCCATGCTGAGCGATTTAGCTTGCAAGTAACACGAGGACCCCAAGTTAATTGCAATCAAGAAGTGAGAGGGACATACTAGTTTGGCTAGCTGTCGTGCAATCAGGACAAATCAGATGTTGAACGGTTTAGCTGTTGTGTAATGCAGCAGCAGGCTCACATCAGCATCATATATGTTTTTGATGCAATGCAAGTTTTACTTTTTAAAAAGATATCAGATACTGTACTGCCTTGTGCCCACTGACAATACAGGAAAGATACCAAGGACTGAATATTTCAGCCAAGCTATGCTCCAAAGTGCAAATAATATTGAGAGTAACACTCTGTCTACACAGGAGCAAGTTGACTGAATTGAAGACAAATAGTGCATTATTAATAGCAAGTTGATAATTTGATACAATAGCTCCTCCTCCTGTAAGCCTCTATAAGGTTTGAAGGAGCATGACTTAGTGCTTCGAAGAAGCAGCGACGTAATGGAGTTCACATGAGATGCTGGTAATCTAATGGACAACCAATTGAAGTTATATGAAGTTGTCAATCAGATTTTCTAAACCGCTGAAGCTGAAACTGAACACAATTAATCTGGTGGTCCAGAATCCAGATAGTGGGCATGAACAACTGTCAGACCCTGATAAATGTCAATCTAGAGCCCAATTGACCAATTCAGATGTTGAACATGACATACTAACTGACAAAAATATAATAATAGGTGCGTTATTATGCAATCAGACAAGTCCTGACGCATTGGACCCAAATTACATGTGGTCCTCATGTCATATGGCGTGCTGCATGCCTCTTGGCCACCACACATGTCAGTATGGCAGCTCATTGTTATGTCCTGTACTAACCTCATTTTCCTTGCAACACTGCATGTTCTGAGCTTATGACCTTGTCTCTTGCCAGCTCAATGATCTATAGGAGCCCGACCTGTAAATTCATCATCTTAGTGGAACTGCAAGCATTAGCAAACAAACTAAAGCAAATGAGGCAATCATAGACGTAGATAATTTCTAGGGAAAATGGGAGTAAAACCATAAAAGTAGCTATTCCAATTGATGTAAATGGGTATGAGTAATATGCAGGTGTTTAGTCACCTTCTGGAATAGCTGAGCACAAGTAAAATATGCTCATCTGAATAACTGAATGATGACCCTGGGGACCCCAAAAAATGTGTTGATAACATCGAAATGACTATCCTTCATCTCTATTGGATTCTTGTAGAGGGTGTGCTTCCTCAAGGACTTCTTCATGTCAATTGTAGCCATCCAAGCCTTGTCAACAAAACTAGGTCCCTTCAGTATGAAGTGGAGAACATCGGCCTCCTGTGGGCTGATGACAGGGTACATCGGCACAGTACGCGGTAGAGGCAAGTGCTGATAGCTCAAGAGAGACCAAAGCTTCTCGACCTGAAGGGTGGTGTCCTCCACCCACTCAACCTCGGGCATCCTAAGAGTCCAGGTCGTGAAGGTGCTCACATAATCGTCGCTCTTGGTGAACTCATCACCGCTCCCGATGCTCTCTTTGTTATGATAGGGGCACCCGATGCATTCTTCGTCGTCTTTGCTCTCGGTGTACTCTTGTTCGTCATGGCTCACGGTGAACCGGAATTGGCCATCATCAATATTGACAAACTTTACATGGCCCCTACAAGTTGATACTGTCCTATACAAATCAGGACGCCCCCGGTCACCCTGCCAAATCTCAATGCTGGGAAAGCGGTGAAAACCAAGCTCAGGGTCAGGAGATAATACATCACAATAGAGGATGCCAAGGTGGTAATCGACCCAGCATCCGTATCCATGGAAGGAGGACACTGCGTCGGTGAACCATGTGTACGGGACGAGACCTTGTTTCGGATCATGGGGCATTTGGAGCTTTTTGATTTCCCACTTGTCAGTGGCCGACCTGTAAAGCCACAAAGTGCCCATCTCGACTTCACTCATCGTGGTGTCATCGATGTCACGGCGTACCATCAAATTGGCCACGACAAACCCCTCGCCGCTGCGGGCGATAGTGGTATCTTAGCCACGAGCATTCCAATCACAGGGAGGAGGGAGAGACAGCATCCACGGGCATTCCGGATCGACCTTGTAGACGAAGAAATTATGCGTCAAATCCGCTAAAGGGTCGTTTTTGACGGCGAGAAGCACATGGATAAGCAGGAGATCGCCGTCAGCTGCCACGACGGAGGGCATGCCGTACAGCTCGTCATCGGTGTAGAGCTCGAGACAGGAGGAAGCTGGAGGTGTGGCGAAACGGTGGAGAGATACGCGGACGTCTCGGCCGTTGCTCGTCCGTAAGACGGCGGCCGCAGCGGGGTTTGCCGAATCCCTGTCCCCCAGCACGACGAGCGTATCGAACAACGCCCACCCAGGGTGATCGGGCGGCGGGCCGGAAACATTCTGTGGAGGATCTTGGGACAGGGCATCGGTGGCGGCCATGTCGGAGCCTCAGAGGGACTCGAGAAGATCTGCGGGAGAGATTCGGGATCGAAAATTTTGCCGGCGAAATTTGGGGATTGGGAGTTTTGCGTCTCATGATTCTACTCGGAGAAGACGTCAGCTGTTGGGTTTTGATTGGGTCTCTAATTCTGAGAATTGATGATAAAAAGCCCAGCCCAACGGTGCCAGCGATCGTGGGCAGGCACAAGAGCAGCAGGGTTTGCTAAAAAAAAGAGCAGCAGGGAAGTGCAAAAAAAAAAGGTAAGGACATGTTTGATTCTATTTATTTTGGATGAATTAATCTACTTTTTTTAGATAAAATGAATTAATCTACTTAATAAATTAAGCTATTTGATTTGGAATTTGAGGTTCCACTTTGTAAAGTTCAAAAATAATCTCTATAACTTAAGTAAAATTATAGAAATTATTTAGCCTATTTTAAATATGTATCTAAACTATAATAAATTTAATTCCAAGAATTCAAATGGGATCTAACTTGTTTTTTTTCATAAAAAATGGCACCTAACTTCTTTTGGTCCATAAGCTCTTCCCTCCCTTCATCCGAAAAAGAACGAAATCTCATCATTTGTCAAAGAGCCAAACCGTCTCAAATCCAAGTGAGAAAGTTTGTGTGGGACATATAGGTCTATACATCGGCTCTGTTCATTTCATTAAAAGCTAGACTAAAATATATTACTTTCTAATTTGTTGTGAGAGAAGAAACGTTGCATGTCGTTTTGACATCTCTACATACTCGGCCCTGTTTATTTGTTGAGTCTTAACTTATTTTGGTATATTTTCTCACAGGACACAGTTTTTTTTTAATCAGTCAAAATCAGCCAGACTTGCTGAACAACGATGGCCTGTTTTTTCTTTCCCCTCCGCCCTCGCAGACAAACTGGTGCGTTGATTTTTGATCCAGCGTGCGCAATTTCGCTACAGCCGCAGCCACTTCCAATCGCGGAGCAATGGAGCACATTGCCAATCCGGCGCCGTCGCGGACTCGCACTCTCGCAGTTGCGCCACGATGCCGCCGCCGCCGCCTGCTGCGCTGTCGCCGCGCCTTCACCTCACTCCTCCCCCGCTACCGAGCTATAACGAGAAAATAGTTATTATAGGACTCAAATCGTGGTGATTTCTCTTAAATAAGACTTCTAATATTTGCTTCTCTCTAATAGTACTTCAAACATTAGTACTAAGCTATAATGACATTTTGTGTCTTTTTAATCTCTTTTCTTATCTAAATATATGTATTTGTTTTCAAAGTGATATTTTTAACCTTCATTCGTTAGATCGTGAGGGGTCGACTCTTCGTTACCGGAAAAAAATTTACCGTGCCTTGGCTGGGTTCATGTTCCCTGCCTTTGCCGTCTCCTTGGCTGGCCTTGGCTAGCTATCATGTATAAGCCGTCGTCTCCTTGTGGCCAACTACGGATGCAATGCAACCCGATCGAGCAGCATCATGGTGAAGTGCGATTGACCCCCTGTCGCTGTGGCGTCCACGGCCAGGTGAACTGGTTACCGTTCTCGAGGTCGATGGGGCACAGCACGGGGTCGGCGCGGAAGGCGTTCCCGGACTTCTCGCTGCTGGAGTCATCGGACATTTCGTTCATCGGCTCCGCCCCTCCGCCGTGGCCGCCACGGCTGTCCAACGGGTCGGACGGACACGACCAGCAGCAGCACAACTTCGAGTTGTTCGGCAACGACGGCACGTCGCACTCGTAGACGAGCACCTTCTCCTGGTGCTCCCAGCCTTCGGACGAGATGGAGCCGTAGATGAAGCGGCAGCGGCTGGAGCTGAAGCAGACCATGGACATGTACAGCACGGCGTGCAAGGAGGCGCTGAGCGCGAAGCAGAAGGCCATGGAGCTGCAGCGGTGGAAGATGGACGAGGGGCAGCGGTCGCACGAGACGCGGCTGATGGAGGAGTCGTCCATGGCGCAATCGAGCAGGAGAAGACCCGCCGCCGTCGGGGGCTCGCCGGGCGACGGCGGATCGCCAGGAAGAGGCGGCGCCATGATGCGGCGGCGTGGCGAGGTGAGGAGGCGCCGGCGTGGGGAGTGTCGAGCGGCGGCGGCGGGCGCGATGCGTCGCCGAAATGCCGGATACGAGAAGTAGCGGGCGTCGGATACGAGAGGAAACGGAAAAGTTCAGGCCAATATAGTCATTAGAAGAAAATGCATGTATTTGAGTATGCATTTCTATATCTATCTATAAAGAGGCAAAATTTTTCCACCTCTTTTTTCTTTCACCTCTCTGTGTCCTATATGTTTACGGTTAGAAAACTATAATTGAAACCATAATTTCTCATAAAAATTTCAGTTCACCCCTAAATTTCTGTCCGCCTATGCCTCTCCTCTATAATTGCGAAATTTTCACTCCGCCAGGTAAATCTGTCCGCCACAACCCAAAAAGTTCTGTCCGCCCCCCTCAGCCAGTCCGGCTGACCATAATCTCTACCTAATACGGTACACGGATGTCAAAGTTGACATAGGAAGAAAAATAAAAACAAAGAAGTCTCTATAAAAAATGAATACTGATTCCATCCTCTTGTCGTCCGAATTATCTCAGCCTCTTGCCCAAATTACCGTGGCGTCCAGATCTCTAACTCAAATAAAATTACCATCACAAAGATCGAAATTAAATACTCCAAACCAAGAAACCAAACCGACAGAGAATCAAATCCATCACATTGATCCAAATCAAACAATACTACCTTTAGAAAGACAACTTACATTATGAGATCGATTTGTTGCCTCTTCTAACGTACGTGGATGGAACTTGAAGCCTGAACGAATTTAAGATTGCCTTTTTGAAGCAAAGAAGTTAAATCAGGGGCGTCAAATCTCTTCTTGTTCATGAAATCGCAGCTTCTCGATGAAGAAAGGAATAAAAAAAACTATATGGAGCGAACACATATACGACAGTACAGAGAGGCACGACATGATTCAGATTTTTCCGAGCTATGCACGAGACAACATACATGATGTTCAAATCAAGTCATGAGCCTCCATAGCACTGGGGACAGCCACCTCCATATCACGCGCCATGCTGCAACCAAGGACGTACGCCACCTCGGATCAGCAATTAGAAGGAGGGGAATTTACAAATCTCAACCCAAATCCCTGAAACCCTAATCCAAGCGATAAGATTTTTTTCCTTAAAATCCAAAACCCCAAATCTCAAATTGAGAGAATCAGCAGATCAGTAAGTGCTGCGCTCGCAGCTGCTGCAATCAAGACAGAACCGCCGCGGTCATGGAGTCTTTACGCGCGCCGTCGTCACAGGCACCAGCCGGGAGCCCCTCGATGGTGCCGCACGCAGGCTTGGCCGCGTGCGAGCGCCGGCGAGAGGGACCCGAGCCGGTGCCACTCTCTTCCGCAACCACGCGCTCACCAGCGGCACCGCCGTTGGTTCCTGGCAGCTGCTACGCAAGAGAAAAGCAGAGAGGTGAAAGACGAGAATGAGGCTAGGGTTTCTCAATTGCTAAGTTTTGTTCCAAGTTTGATCGATTGCAGCCGTTCATCAAGAACTGATGGCTCATATCGATCAGGCCATTAGATGGGCCTGCTGAACATGGCGGCTCATGTTAAAGTGCACGTGAAAGCCCAAATGGCTTGTGTGTCGACACTCGGTGTGCAAGGCCAGTAAATTGCCTCATCCATTTAGAAAAATGAATTTTCTTCTTTATTATTAGATTATAATGAGCTGAAATATTTATCGGCTGAAGTGTTGCACGATGGTTTTAGGTGCACTATTTACTGTCTAATGAATCCGGATTTTCAGCGACACATATAAAAAAGTTATGAAGGTTCAAACTCATTTTAATTTAACACAGGCTTAATTGAACATGTTCATATTATTGCCAAGACAAACTTATATTATGGATATTGATCTTGTAGAATAATTTATAGATTTAATATCTTTTTTTGAAAAAAGCATAAGTATATATGTATAATTTATTTTGTTTTCTATAAATATTTGATACTACCGTTGCAACGCACGGATAAATTTGCTAGTAGGACTTAAAACATGACTAAAAGACTAAAAATATCATTATAGCTTATGATTAATGTTTAAAATCCTATTAGAAAAAAACAAATGTTTGAAGTCCTATTTAAAAGAAGCCATCACGACGGAAGCACCGTGATAGCCATTTTGTCAGCCATAACCGCTCTCCTCCCACGAGGAACCAGCTGCGACGCGCCCCTTTGCGGGACGAGGAGGTAAATCTCCGTTCGCGCCTCCGCTGCACACAAGCTCACGGCCGCAGGCGTTGCGACGGCCGACGGCGCAGCAACCTGATTTTTTTTTTCTCTTTCTCTTCTAATGCCTTTTCTTCACGCCGGCGTTTGGAATTAGCTGTAATTGTGGAGTGCGTTTTCGTCGCAGAGTTGGAGGCGGTGGGCTTCGTCACCGGTACGAAGAAGGCCACCGAGGTAAACCACGTGTAGATACTAATTCCCATTGTTGATTGTAAATGTTAAAATGTGTATACTGTAAACTTCTCATTCAACGCTGAATTGCTGATAAAATGTGTATACTGTAAACTTCTCATTCAACGCTGAATTGCTGAAATTAACAGCTTGCAATTCTTCTGAAGCTAGCTAACTACTAATTAGCCACCCAGTACAATTTTGGCCCTATCTTTACCGAGCTGCTGGGGAAGCAATTTTTTTAATCGTTCCATTGCATGTAATACACAGTGTAAACTCAAGTGAGATCTGTAAAAGAAACTGTCTCCATGTTTCTCCGATAGGCGGTAGCTGATTTCGTGTGTGTGTTTATGGTTAGGGTGTGGTGAAATATTGTTCAGGAAGGGGACATGGTGGTTGATGCCACATGCGGGAAATGCAATGTCACGCTCCTCTGCTTAAGATGGTGGTTGATGAAACAGGGCGGGGACGTGTTCATGGGCATTCAAGATTCCACCATAGAGAGTACTTCTGTTTCTTCTGAAAATGGAGGTGGAATGGATGATGACCATCAGGTGTGGATTTGAAATATGAAGTTTTTACCTAATTTCCCTTGGATATTTAATATATTTGTATTTGTGACTATATTTGTTTTTATGTGGCAGCAGGGACTACTAAAACTAGTTTCTATATGCCATAGTAGAATGGAAGAAATTATTCCCGATGATGCTACTGTCTAGTGATCAAGGCCTTCCTAAGTTCATTGCTATTCAAAAATTTCAGCTCATTTAGCACAATAATTCAATTAGTAGTAGAAATCCTAGACTTGCTGATTCACAGTGGCACATTCGTTCTAGACTTGTTGCTCATTAAAAGAAACAACAGGGTCGTGGCACAGTTAGCTAGCGCGTAGGTCGCATGCAGTAAAGATTTGGTTCTCAGGTCAGCCTCATAAAATTACTAAAGCGTGATTAGTCATTTACCGACACAATGAACCATATTTACAAATAACAAGAATAATGGCTCTGACTTGCTATGTTGTCATCTTCCTTGATTACTTGCAGGATCAAAAAAAGGTCTCTGCACTTGTCCTACAACCTATACAATCCACTAATACTTTACATACATTTTAGGAGCTGCAAACAGCAACCTGCTGACTAACTCCTGCAGATGGTGCCACACAACTTGCATAGATGCATGGCAATTCCATGGTGCTTAGGAATGCCTTCTCTACCTCTGAACAGACACTTCTTCTGAGCAAGCTTATAGCATACTCCATGGTTGAAGCATCACAAGGGAGCATGATTCGGCCATCACTCGTGAAGCCAAACTCCTCCCGGGACCTCCGCAGGAGCTCCTCGAAGACCTTGTTTCCGAGGTATGCCAGTGGTACCTCGAACCGCCTCTCGTCGGCTGTGTACACCACACAATGGCCCTTGCTCGCCACAGAGGAGCAGCACTCGTCGGATTCCTTTGTCGCCCCCCTAGTGAGGCGCTTCCTTCCAAGTGATGTCATCCTCTGCCAGTTCTTGGCCAGCTGAGCCATCATCTTGGCACTTGTCATGGTTACTTCTTCCTTTCGTCTCTTGGTCTGGAAATTGGTGGGCTCTTGGTTGAGTTTAGAATGATTTGTTGTGAAGCTGCAAGTGATGGTGTTTGGAGGACGCTAGACCATGAATATATAGATGAAGGGAGGATCAGGCATCCCAGTCAGCTGGGATGATTGTCAAGGGACAAGACTACGAGCATGCCATGTGCGTAGTGCTTTGGATCAGGTTTTGATGTGTTGGGCATGTGGTGCCGGAGACAGTGGTGGTGCGCTTTCATTGCTTGGATTGGGCACTGTCTAGGCATCCATGCTGAGTGATTTAGCGTGGAAGAAACACGAGGACCCCATGTTAATTGGAATCAAGGTGAAGTGAGAGAGACTAGTTTGGAGAAAATAGCTGTCGTGCACTCAGCGTAAATCAGATTTTGAGTGGTTTAGCTGTCGTGTAATGCAGCACCACTGTCTTCTACTGCAATCACACGTAGCTTGTCTCTGTTACTTTTCCCGATGGCCTCTCCTTGAGCATCATAGACATAGTTGAATACTTGCTGGATTCAAGTGCAAATTACATTGAATTACAATGGTTTTATAGTTGTCTTGACAATCTACCACTTCCTTGCTAATTGAACAAGCATTGCTAATTGAACGATCATGGTTCTTCTTAGTTCGGTGGTATGGTGTTTGAAGATCCATTGTGACTATGCGGTTGTGTGAATTTGTGCTGGTGTCTTGCTGTTCTTGGATATATATATAGGTGCAGAAATGATCCTCCTGGGCTTTGGTGTGGTGGTGGCCTCAGGACAAGGCCATGAGCTTCCTACATGTTTTTGTGGCACTGAAGGTAGACATGGAGATTCAGATTGGACTTTGCTGGGCCATCAGTTGTTGCACGGTGACGACAAAGACAATGGAATAGTGGTTAGACAATCAGATACAGAGTACAGTAACAAGTGCCAAATTGGTCAGAGACATAGTGCAAGCATATCTGGTCCAGCTTTTATGGACCTCTTATATATATCTCAGTCCTGTTTCACATGGTTTGGATATAAGCTGGTAGGGCTTGCTCAAGAGCAAACTATGAATTATCAGAGATTCTTTCTCTCAAACTCTGATGTGATTGACATTAGCTAAGCATCAATGCTTCAATGGGAGTTGGGGACACAGCAGGATGGTTAAACAGTTCAAGAGTTTGGGAGCTTAATTAATTCACTGTTTTAAATGTTGGTGAGCAGTGCTTTGATTGCTGCAAATCATGCAACTTGATCAACAATTCAATAATTTTGGTTCCATTGATGGTCTGCATGCATTGTCTGGTGGGCCTACAATCAATTTCTGCTTACATTGTCTAGTTTTTTTCTGGAGTGTTTGGACCTTCATTGTAAAATCCATCAAGGCTGCTGTAATGTAAGTCTCCATGCAATACTCTTTTTTTGAGCAGACATGACTGTTTCCACAGTTGTGAGTTGTGGGCTTAGTTGGACATGATTATTTACTAAAATTTACAATTGTGCAGGGTTGAATTATATGGTTTCAGTTTCATATTTGGTTATCACATGGGTTCATTGTAAAGGCCTGGAGGAACAGTGGAATGTTAATCCAGACACTATGGGAAATGGCAATATTTGCACCACGCCACATGCATTAAAGATTTGGTTAGGTCAGAAGATTTTTCTGAAGAAACATGTTGCCTCATAAAGTTCCTAAACTGTGATTAGTCATTTATTGACACAATGAACCATATTTACAAATAACAAGAATAATGGCTCTGACTTGCTGTGTTTCCATCTTCCTTCGATTGCTTGAAGGATCAAAAGGCTCTACACTTTTACTACAACCTATATGATCCACTATTGCTTTACATATATTTTAGAAGCTGCAAACAGCAACTTTCTGACTAACTCCTACAGATGGTGCCACACAACTTGTATAGGTGCGTGGCAACTCCATGGTGCTTAGGAATGCTTTCTCTACCTCTGCAGACACACTTCTCCTCAGCAAGCACATGGCGTACTCCATGGTTGAAGCATCACAAGGGAGCGTGATTCGGCCATCTCTGGTGAAGCCAAACTCCTCCTGGGACATCCGCAGGAGCTCCTCGAAGACCTTATTTCTGAGGTATGCTAGTGGCACCTCGAACCGCCTCTCGTCGGCTGTGTACACCACACAGTGGCCCCTGCCCGCCACAGAGGAGCAGCACTCGTCGGATTCCTTTGCCGCCCCCCTAGTGAGTCGCTTCCTTCCAAGTGATGTCATCCTCTGCCAGTTCTTGGCCAGCTGAGCCATCATCTTGGCACTTGTCATGGTTACTTCGTTGTCTCTTGGTCTGGGAATTGGTGGGCTCTTGGTTGAGTTGAGAATGCTTTGTTTGTGAAGCTGCAAGTGATGGTGTTTGGAGGACACTAGACCATGAATATATAGATGGAGGGAAAATCATGGAGTCCATTCAGCTTGGATGATTGGCAAAAGACAAGACCATGAACATGCCATGTGTGTTATGCGTTGGATCTGATTTTGATGGGAGTATGGGACCAAGTGTTTGGCATGTGCCGGAGCCAGTCGTGGTGCACTTTCATTCCTTGGATTGGGCACCGTCTAGACATCCATGCTAAGCGGTTTAGCATGCAAGTAACACGAGGACCCCATGTTAATTGAAATCAAGGTGAAGTGAGAGGGACAGACGACTAGTTTGGCTAGCTGGCATGCAATCAGCGCAATCAGATAGTGAGCGGTTTAGTTGTCGTGTAATGCAGCACTACTCGCTGTTACTGCAATTAGATACTGTTTCCTAGACGTCCTCACCTTGAGCATCATAGACATAGTTGATACATCAAGGTACTGCCAGTGTTTTGCTGCTTAACATAGAGACCTGGCTGTGTATACTCATCAGGAGATTCAGAACTTAAACCAAATAGTGTACTGCCCACTGAAAATAAAGAGAAGGGGCCATGGACTAAATATTTCAGTGAAGATATGCAAGTGCAAATAATATTGAGAGTAACACTCTGGCTACATAGGAGCAAGTTGACTGAATTGAAGACCAATAGTGCGTATCAATAGCAAGTTGACAATTTGATGCCATTTTTTTTTATGAAAAAGGAGGTTCCTCCATACTGATTTTATTAAATTAATTCGATATCATTGCTCCTGCTTCTGTAAGCCTCTAAGGTTTGAAGGAGCATGGCTTAGTGCTTTGAAGAACCAGCAACGAAATAGAGTTCACATGAGATGCTGGTAATCTAATGGACAACCAATTGAAGTTAAGTGCAGCTGTCGATAAGATTTTTTGAACTGCTGAAGCTAAAGCTGAACACATTAATCTGGTAGTCCAGAATCTAGATACAATGTGTTATGGGCATGAACAACTGTCAAACCCAGACAAATGTCAATCTGGATGCTGGTCCAGTTGACCAATTCAGATGCTGAACATGACATACTACTGACCAAAATATAATAATAGGTGCATTACGCAATCAGACAAGTCCTGACGCATTGGACCCAAATTATATGTGGTCCTCATGTCATATGGCCTGCTGCATGCCTGTTGGCCACCACACAACATGCCAGTATGGCAGCACATTGTGATGTCCTAGACTCTTAAACCATGCGTTTTTTTTTTCTTGCAACACTGCATGTTCCGAGCTTATGGCCTTGCCTCTTGCCAGCTCAATGATCTACATGAGTCCCCTATAAATTCATCATCTTAGTGGAACTGCAAGCATTAGCAAGCTGCAAGCTTAGCATCACACCTAACCTAGCTGAATACCACCTGATACAGGTCTTCAACTTCCAAATCGAAGGTGCCAAGGGACTAGTCCAGATGGCGAAGAAGTGGCAAAGAATGGCGTCCCTCGCGAGGAAAAGGCTCGCGCCACCATTGACATCGGATGAAGAAACCGAAGGATCTTGCTGCACGTTGGCGTCGAAGGGCCACTGCGTCCTGTAAGCTGACGGCAGGCGGTTCGAGGTCCCGCTGGCGTACCTTGGCACAGCCATCTTCGGAGAGCTCCTTTAGATGTCCGAGGAGGAATTTGGGTTCACCAGCGGAGTCGACGGCAGGAGGATCATCCTGCCCTGCGACGCGGCAGTGATGGAGTATGTGGTGTGTTTTGCTCAGGAGAGGAGCCTCGGAGGAGGTTGGGACGGCGTTCCTGAGCTCCATGGCGAGGCCTTGCCGCCGCTATGGAAACAATGGCTTGGCGCAATTCATGGGATTTGGGCGACCAAGCTGCTGTTAGTAGCGTTGTGAAGATTAGCATTTAGAATAGCGTGCATGCTTTTTTTTTTTAAGAATCGCATATCAATCAGTTAGCTTGGGTACTTGTTTGGCGTGCATAGTACAGAACTGTAGATATATTCCCTTCATTTTAAATTGTAGTTCACTTAGACTTTTCTTGATATATACATTTTGTTATGTATTTAGATAGATAATATGTCTACATACATAGGAAAACGCATGTACCAAAAAGTTAAAGTGAACTATAATTTAAAACGGAGCGAGTATGTAGGAGTATGAGAGAGGCACGGTTAATGGAGTGGATAATATGATTATTCAGAAGAAGAACAAAACAGAGAAAAGAAACTACAACTTCTGGTTCTTTGATGTATTACATTTCTCTAACTTCTTTTGGTACAATCTGCTGTGCTGGAGGTTGTGCAAACATTGTTCCTCTAAGCTTTCATCTGCGCAGTTAGCATAACGGGGTGGTGGCGCAGTTGGCTAGCGCGTAGGTCTCATAGCTATTGAGGTATCCTGAGGTCGAGAGTTCGAGCCTCTCTCACCCCAAATTAATTCGGCCGAACCGATGAAGAAACGCCCAGTGACACATGGGTCGTCACGACTTGTCATCCACGTGGATGAAACGAGCTACTCTGAGTTTCGGCCCAAATTTTTTTTCCTCCGGCCCAATTCGTAATCCAGCGGACGCCGTCTCACCACAGCGCTACAGCCGCAGCCATTTCCAAACGCATACTATCCGCCGCCGTCGCAGACTCGCAGCTGGCCGCCACGATGCCGCCGCCGCTGCACCCTCCACTGTCGCTGCGCCTTCACCTCCTCCTGCGCTCCCAAACCCTAACCCCTCTCCTCCGGCGAGGACCCAGCTGCGGCGCGCCCCTTTGCGGGACCAGGAGGTAAATTTCCGTTCGCGCCTCCGCTGCACAGCTCACAACTTGTTTGTCTTTTTCTTTCTCTTCTAATGCCTTTTCTTCACGTTGGGGTTTGTCGCCGAATTTGATGTAATTATGGAGTGCGTTTTCGTCGCAGGGATGGAGGAGGCGGCGGCGGGCTTCGTCACCGGCAAGAGGAAGGCCCCCGAGGTAGCACACGCGTAGGTACATCCCCATTGTTGAATAAATGTTAAAATGTGTATACTGTAAACTTCTCATCCAATGCTGAATTGCTGAAATTAACAGCTTGGAATTCTTCTGAAGCTAGCTAAATACTAAGTGGCCACCTAGTACATTTTTTGCTCTATCTTTATTGAGCTGCTGGGGAAGCAATTTTTTTTAATCGTTACATTGCATGTAATACACATTGTAAACTCAAGTGAGACATGTAAAAGAAACTATATCCATGTTTATCCGATAGGCGGTAGCTGATTTTGTTTTTGTTTATGATTAGGGTGTGGAGAAATGTTGTTCAGAAAGGGGACATGGTGGTTGATGCCACATGCGGGAAATGCAATGACACACTCCTCTGCTTAAGATGGTGGTTCATGAAACAAGGCGGGGACGTGTTCATGGGCATTCAAGATTCCACGATAGAGAGTACTTTGCTTTTCTGAAAATGGCTGTGGAATGGATGGACCATCAGGTGTGGATTTTGAACTATGAATTTTTTACCTAATCTAAATATTTAATATATTTGTATTTGTGACTATATTTGTTTTATGTGGCAGCAGGGACTAGTAAAACTATTTCCTATATGTCATAGTAGAATGGAAGAAATTGTTCCCAATGATGCTCTTGTCACGTGATCAAGGCCTTCCTAAGTTCGTTGCTATTTGCAAATTTCAACTCATTTAGCACAATAATTCAACAAAACAACTTTCTGGAGAAGTGGAAATGCCAGTTCAAGTAGTAGCAATCCTAGACTTGCTGATTCACTGTGGCACATTTGTTCTAGGCATGTTGCTCATTAAAAGAAACAACGGGGTGGTGACGCAGTTAGCTGCACGTAGGTCGCAAGCAGTAAAGATTTGGTTTTCAGGTAAAGTTCCTAAAATGTGATTAGTCATTTACCTACACAATCAACCATATTTACAAATAACAAGAATAATGGCTCTGACTTGTTATGTTGTCATCTTCCTTGATTGCTTTCAGGATCAAAAAAAGGTCTCTGCACTTGTCCTACAACCTATACAATTCACTATTCCTTTACATACATTTTAGGAGCTGCAAACAGCAACCTGCTGACTAAATCCTGCAGATGGTGCCACACAACTTGCATAGATGCATGGCAATTCCATGGTGCTTAGGAATGCCTTCTCTACATCTAAAGAGACCCTTCTTCTGAGCAAGCTTATGGCATACTCCATGGTTGAAGCATCACAAGGGAGCGTGATTCGGCCATCACTCGTGAAGCCAAACTCCTCCTGGGACATCCGCAGGAGCTCCTCGAAGACCTTGTTTCCGAGGTATGCCAGTGGTACCTCGAACCGCCTCTCATCGGCTGTGTACACCACACAATGGCCCTTGCTCGCCACAAAGGAGCAGCACTCGTCGGATTCCTTTGTCACCCCCTAGTGAGGCGCTTCCTTCCAAGTGATGTCATCTTCTGCCAGTTCTTGGCCAGCTGAGCCATCATCTTGGCACTTGTCATGGTTACTTCTTCATTTCGTCTCTTGGTCTGGAAATTGGTGGGCTCTTGGTTGAGTTTGGAGTGTGCTTTGTTGTGAAGCTGCCAGTGATGGTGTTATATAGATGAAGGGAGGATCAGGGATCCCTATCAGCTGGGATGATTGGTAAGGGACAAGACTATGAGCATGCCATGTGCATAGTGCTTTGGATCAGATTTTGATGGGACTAAGTGTTTGGCATGTGCCGGAGGCAGTGGTGGTGCACTTTCATTGCTTGGATTGGGCACCGTCTAGGCATCCCTGCTGAGTGGTTTAGTGTGGAAGAAACACGAGGACCCCATGTTAATTGGAATCAAGGTGAAGTGAGAGGGACAGACTAGTTTGGAGAAAATAGCTGTCGTGCAATCAGCGCAATCAAATTTTGAGTGGTTTAGCTGTCATGTAATGCAGCACCACTGCCTGCTACTGCAATCAACTGGAGTAGCATGTGTCTGTCACTTTTTCCTAGATGGCCTTACTTTGAGCATCATAGACATTAGTTGATACATCAAGGTACTTGCCGGATTCAAGTGCAAATAATATTGAGAGTAACACTCTAGCTGCAGGAGCAAGTTTCCTGAATTGAAGACTAATACTGCATATTAATATCAGTACCACAATGATACGAGATCTAGGACTTTAGAGGCTTAGAGTTGATAATTTGATACCATAGTTGCTTCTTCTGTAAGCCTCTTAGGTGTGAAGGGCCATGGCTTAGTGCTTTGAAGAAGCTTTACATGATATGCTGGTAATCTAATTGACAGCCAGTTGAAACTATATGAAGCTGTAGATCAGATTTTTTGAACCGCTGAAGCTGAACACATTTAATCTGGTCATCCAGATACAATGTGTTATGGTCATGAACAACTGTCAGACCCTGTCAGATGTCAATTTGGATGCTGGTCCAATTGACCAATTCAAATGGTCCTTCCTGGGCTTTGGTGTGGAGTGGTCTTAAGGACAAGGCCATGAGCTTCCTACGTGCTTTGGTCGCTCCAAAGGTAGACATCGAGATTCAGATTGGACTTTGCTGGGCCATCAGTCGTTGCACGGACCACGGTGATAACAAAGACGATGGAATGGTGGTTGGACAATCGGATATGAACTACAGTAACAGCTGCCGAATTGGTCAGAGACATAGCGCAAGCATACCGGGTCCAGCTTATCGGACCCCTTATATCTGTCTCAGTCCTGTGTCACGGGATTCAGATATAAGCTAGTGGGGATTGCTCAAAAGCAACCATCTCTGAATTATCAGAGACACTTATTCTTTCTCTCAAACTCTGATGTGATTGAGATTAGCTAGTGAACTAGCATCAGTGTCCTCAATGGGAGTTGGGGTTTGGGGACACAGCAGGATTGCTTAACCGTTCAAGAGTTAGGGAACTTAATTAATTCACTAGTTTTAAATGTTGGTCAGCAGTGCTTTGATTGCTGATAATTTACTGAAATTTGCTGATAACCGTTCAAGGCAGCAGTAATGTAAATCTCCATGCAATACTTTTTTTTTAGGTACAGGCATGACTATTTCCACAGCGTGTGGGCTTAGGATACAATGGGCATGATTATTTACTGAAATTTTTCAATTGTGCAGGGTTGAATTATATGGTTTCAGTTTCATATTTGGTTGAACACCATGATATATGCTTGCCTGTTCACATGGATTCATCTTAAAGGCCTGGAGGACTAGTGGAATGTTAATCCTGACACTATGGGAAATGGCAATATTTGCACCACGCCACATGCAGTAAAGATTTGGTTCTCAGGTCAGAAGATTTTTCTGAAGAAACATGTTGCCTCACAAAGACAAAGTTCCTAAAATGTGATTAGTCATTTACTGACACAATGAACCATATTTACAAATAACAAGAATAATGGCTCTGACTTGCTATATTGCCATCTTCCTTGATTGCTTGCAGGATAAAAAAAGGGTCTCTGCACTTGTCCTACAACCTATGCTATCCACTATTTCTTTACATACATTTTAGAAGCTGCAAACTGCAACTTTCTGACTAACTCCTGCAGATGGTGCCACATAACTTGCATAGGCACATGGCAATTCCATGGTGCTTAGGAATGCGTTCTCTACCTCTGCAGAGACACTTCTCCTGAGCAAGCACATGGCGTACTCCATGGTTGAAGCATCACAAGGGAGCATGATCCGGCCATCACTCGTGAAGCCAAACTCCTACTGGGACATCCGCAGAAGTTCCTTGAAGACCCTGTTTCCGAGGCATGCCAGTGGCACCTCGAACCGCCTCTCATCGGCTGTATACACCACACAGTGGCCCTTGCCCGCCATAGAGGAGCAGCACTCGTCGGATTCCTTTGTCGTCCCCCTAGTGAGGTGCTTCCTCCCAATTGATGTCATCCGCTGCCAGTTCTTGGCCGCCTGAGCCATGAACTTGACACTTGTCATGGTTATTCCTTCGCTCTTGGTCTGGAAATTGGAGAGCTCTTGGTTGAGTTCACAATGCTTTGTTTGTGAAGCTGCAAGTGATGGTGTTTGGCTAGACCATGAATATATAGATGGAGGGAAGATCAGGCAGTGCTTTCAGCTTGGATGATTGGCAAGGGACAAGACTATGAACATGCCATGTGTGTTATGCTTTGGATCTGATTTTGATGGGAGTGTGGGACCAAGTGTTTGACATGTGCCAGAGCCAGTCGTGGTGCACTTTCATTCCTTGTATTGGGCACCATCTAGGCATCCATGCTGAGCGGTTTAGCATGCAAGTAACACGAGGACCCCATTTTAATTGGAATCAAGGTGAAGTGAGAGGGACAGACGACTTGCTGTCATGCAATCAGTGCAATCAGATATTGAGCGGTTTTGTTGTTGTGTAATGCAGCACCACTCGCTGTTACTGCAATCAACTGGAGTAGCATGTCTCTGATACTGTTTCCTACGTCCCCACCTTGAGCATCATAGACATAGTTGATACATCAAGGTACTGCCCAATGTCTTGCTACTTAACGTAGAGACCAGGCTGTGTATACTCATCAGGAGATTCAGAACTTAATAAACCAGATAGTGTACTGCCCACTGAAAATAAAGAGAAGGGGCCATGGACTGAATATTTCAGTGAAGATATGCTTCAAACGTGCAAATAATATTGAGAGTAACACTGTGGCTACATAGGAGCAAGTTGACTGAATTGAAGACCAATAGTGCGTATTAATAGCAAGTTGACAATTTGATACCTTTTAATTTATGAAAAAGGAGGTTCCCCTACTGATTCTATTATATTAATTCAATACCATAGCTCCTCCTTCTGTAAGCCTCTAAGGTTTGAAGGAGCATGGCTTAGTGCTTTGAAGAACCAGCAACGAAATGGAGTTCACATGAGATGCTGGTAATCTAATGGACAACCAATTGAAGTTCAGTGCAGCTGTCGATAAGATGTTTTGAACTGCTGAAGCTGAACACATTAATCTTGTAGTCCAGAATCCAGATACAATGTGTTATGGGCATGAACAACTGTCTGACCCTGACGGATGTCAAACTGGATGCTGGTCCAATTGACCAATTCAGATGCTGACCATCCAAAAAAAAAAATCTTTATGCAATCAGGGGTTCCTGACATATTGGCCCAAGTTACATGTGGTCCTCATGTCATACGGTGTGCAGCGTGCTGCATGCCTCTTGGCCACCACACAACATGTCGTATCGTATGGCAGCACATTCTGATGTCCTGTACTGAGTGTACTCTTAAACCATATTCTTTTTTGTTTTCCTTGCAACACTGCATGTTCTGATCTTATGACCTTGTCTCTTGCCAGCTCAATGCTTTAGAGGAGTCCCGACCTATAAATTCAGCATCTTAGCACCAGCATTTTTTCATCATTCCATTAGCAAGTTGCAAGCTTAGCATCACACCATACCTTGCTGAACATCACTTGAAACGAGCCTTCAACTTCCAATCGAAGCAACCATGACCATGATTAGTGCCAAGAGATTAGTCCAGATGGCCAAGAAGTGGCAAAGAATGGCGGTCGTGCCAAGGAAAAGGCTCGCACCACTGCCGACGTCGGATGAAGAAACCGAAAGATCCTGCTGCACTTCGGCTGCATCAGTGGCCAGCAAGGGCCATTGCGTTGTGTACTCGGCTGATGGCAGGCGGTTCGAGGTCCCGGTGGCATACCTTGGCACGGCCATCTTCGGAGAGCTCCTTCGGATGTCCGAGGAGGAATTTGGGTTGACCGGCGGAGTCGATGGCAGGAGGATCACCCTGCCCTGCGATGCTGCAGTGATGGAGTATGTGCTTTGTTTGCTCAGGAGAGGGGCCTCGAAGGAGGTTGAGACGGCGTTCCTGAGCTCCATGGCGAGGCCTTGCCGCTATGGAAATGGCTCGGTACAATTCATGGGATTTGGCCAAACAAACTACTGTTACTAGCGTTGTGCTGATTAGCATTTAGAATAGTACATGCCAGCTAGTTTTTTTTTTATAACCATGTCAGCTAGTTTTGGCTTGCGTCGTGTACATACTTATTATTCATATATGAGAAGCACTGGAAATGGAGTGGAGATGATTATTCAGAAAAAAATAGGATGCAACTTCTGGTTCTTTGATGTACTAAAAAATTATCCGTGGTTGTTTCTCAGTTCTATAACTAGAGATCATGTGTTCTCGCCCTTGTTATAAAAGTCTAGTGGTGATTTTTGCCCTAATTTATCTATTTATTTAATTTTGTGATTCCGTCTCTGCTTCTTTTTTTCAAACGGAGACAGAGTTTACCACTAAAAATGACAAGTTTTCCCATGTAAATTTGCACCAGTGTTTAGAACTATGTGACTTTAACCTTTATTTTTATATCAAATATTCAGACACAATTTAAAAGTACTTTATAGACGAATTCCAAACATTTCAAATTTAAGTAAAGTTTAACAAATTGAACATGTTTAATCAATCATCAGCTAAATTCAGTAGAGTTAGGTTAATGCCAAGATTAGTACCATTTTCTTTAATTTGTTTGTTCAGCACTAATTTTAACACAATCTTAAGACACGGGCGGACGTAGCTTTGAATTCAAAAACTGAGGTAAAATTGTAAAGTTGGAAAAGACAAGGTTAAAATCACGATTATCTTTTAGATCAGAGCAAAGCAGGGAGAGCACTAATCTCCCAACTTCTTTTGGTCCATGTACCTCATATCCAGGTGTAGTATCTTCCATTTACTGGACGTCTGAACTCTTGACTTCCAGCTCATATCTAAAAATCGTTTAAAAAAAATGTTTCAAAAAACTCATATCTAAAAACGAACTAGTAACTTCCAGAGTGTATCCCTTTTTTGTTCATGCACACGATTGTCATTGCATGGATGTTACAATCCTATAGGAACTAGTACAATACAGGAAAGTTTCTGTTATGGTTTCTGATGCAACAATTAAGAAAATGAAATAATTTAAAAGAGAGAAAAGTTTCCACGATGGCACTTAATGCTAGTTTTCCTACAAAATTCGTATGGTTTTATACATCCCATAAAAATCTAAAGAAATTTTATATGATTTATTAATCCTTTATTCTACAAAAAAGTCCTATAAAATCAAAATATCCTTTCTTAAATTTTTCCTTTTGTTCTCAGTTACTGGTAATACTCAACAAATGTATGTCCAACATTTGGAGTTTGAGCTCCATACTAACATGGTAGGTAAGAGCATAGCTAATAAATTAATTGGTTGATGGCTATTGCTAGTGTCATATCATCTATGTTAATTTATCAATCCATTCATGGTAGTTACATCTTGATACATGCTACACCATTAATGCAGGGTCCATCCCATTTTCTCATATAAATAAGCCAAAGTGAAATACTACGAACTCGCCTTTTCTTACTCCTTGCTCTCTTGTGTGTGCATGCCGTCTTATAAATTTTCATCTGCACAGCTATCACAATGGGGTGGTGGCGCAGTTGGCTAGCGCGTAGGTCTCATAGCTATTGAGTGATCCTGAGGTCGAGAGTTCGTCGAGCCTCTCTCACCCCAAAAAATTTCGGCCGCACCGATGATGAAACGCTCAGTGGCACATGGGTCGTCACGACTTGTCATCCTCGTGTATGAATCGAGCACCTCTGAGTTTTCGGCCCAATTTTTTCCTCCGGCCCATTTTAAATTTTTTTTTGACAACGGCCCAATTTGTAATGCAGCGAACGCAGTCTCACCACAACCGCAGCCATTTCCAATCCGCCGCCGTCGCAGACTCGCAGCTGGCCGCCACGATGCCGCCGCCGCTGCACCCGCCACTGTCGCTGCGCTTTCACATCCTCCTCCGCTCCCAAACCCTAACTCCTCTCCTCCGGGGAGGACTCAGCTGCGACGCGCCCCTTTGCGGGACCAGGAGGCACTTCTCTGTTCGCGCCTCCGCTGCACAGCTGGCCGCCGCGGACGTCGCGGCGGCGTAGCAACCTGAACTTGGTTGGTTTTTTTTGGTTTCTCCTTCTGTTTTCTCTTCACATCGACGTTGGTCGGCGAATTTGCTGAAGCTGCGGAGTGCTTTTCCGTCGCAGGGGTGGAGGAGGCGGTGGTGGGCTTCGTCACCGGTAAGAGGAAGGCCACCGAGGTAGCCCACGTGTAGATACTAATCCCATTGTTGATTAAGTATTAAAATGTTTATACTGTGAACTTCTCTTCCAACGCTGAAATTAGCAGCAGGGAGTTCTTCTGAAGCTAGGTAAATAGCCACCTAGAACAATTTTAGACCTATGATTACTGAGCTGCTGCGGAGGTAAATCGTTCCGTTGCATGTAGATGCAGTAACTCAAGTGAGATGTGTAAGAGGAACTATCTCGGTGTTTCTTCGATAGGAGATAGCTAATTTTGTGTATGTGTGTCTTTATGATTAGGTTGTGGAGAAATATTGTTCAGAAAGGGGATACAGTGGTTGATGCGACATGTGGGAATGGCAATGACACACTCGCTCTGCTGAAGATGGTGGCTGATGAAACAGGCCGTGGGTGTGTCTATGGGATGGACATTCAAGATTCCGCAATAGAGAGTACTTCCTCTTTTCTGAAAATGGCCATGGCTGATGACCATCAGGTGTGGATTTGAACTATGAAGTCTGTACCTAATTTCCCCTGAAGAAGGAAACACAAAATGATTAAAAAATAACAAGACATTCAGATTTGACCTTAGTATTTAGAGACAGAGGATACTTGTCATCTTCTCACTTAATATATTTTTACTTGTGAGTTGTAACTATATTTGTTTTATGTGGCAGCTGGGACTAGTAAAACTATTTCATATATGTCACAGTAGAATGGAAGAAATTGTTCCCAAAGATGCTCCTGTCAGGTGATAAAGGCCTTCCTAAGTTCATTGCTATTGAAAATTTCAACTCATTTAGCATTGCCAGTATAAGTAGTAACAATCCTAGACTTGCTGATTCACTGTGGCACATTCGTTCTAGGCTTGTTGCTTTCAACTTGGGCTACCTTCCTGGTGGAGATAAAACTGTAATCACAGTGCCTAAGACAACTGAGCTAGCATTACAAGCTGCCAGCAGAATTCTCACTTCTGGGGGACTCATAAGTGTTCTTGTCTACATTGGGCATCCAGGTGGAAGGTAAACACCAATTGCAAACATTGTACCCGTGTTCTGTAATATTGTTTGTTTATTTGTCACTGAAAACATTTATGAGTGTACTAGCAACTCTAGATTCTGGACAAGGAATGCATTTTTTAATAAAATAAAATAAAACTATTTGTTGTTTGTTCTGCATGATCTGACTTGCCAGCACAGGCTTGTTTTTTTTTTCAGAACACTGAATTCTGGCCAAATATCACTTAGAAAGTGGGCCGTGTGCTTATTAATTTTCTTCTTTATGATCCCTAGGGATGAACTCGAGGTTGTTGAATCATTTGAATCAAGCCTTCCTGTGGACACCTGGGCAACCTGCAAACTTCAAATGGTCAATAGGCCAATTGCTCCAGTACTCATATTCTGAACAAGAAATGATGACAGTTTTGATAGTCACGATTATGGAACTTTTGGGCATGGACTTATGTCAGTGATAACGCTTGCTGCTGGAGCTCAATACCGTGACGTATGCATGAAACATCAAGAGTGTTTAAGATGGTGGCTTTGATTGGCAGCTGAAGTGTAACTTACAATAATTTTACTAGCACTCCTTGATGTGTTGCACTTATTCATGACTTCTATAATTCTCAACTTGGTTGGCATTACAATTTTCATCTAGTAACAGGGGCTTGCTGCTTTGTGGTTGTAGATGTGTTAAATGAGCTCCATACAAATTCCCATGTATAATTAGCTGCAAAAGGCAGAAGCCATTTCTTTTGAATTCAGTTGCAGTCACCATGTATGACAACCTGTTACAAACTCAGTTGTGGCACCGCTTTTAATTAAAACAGAGGATTAACTATGGTATTGATGAAATCTGGCAGTTTTTTTTCTTGAATACACAAAAGATTTGCATATCACTGCAACTAAGATACAATAGAAGAGTTTAAACATACGAATGTTAACCTTCAAGCAAGCGCCTAGGAGGTCTAGAAGGAGCAGCCTAAGGCCTTACCGTCCTAGTGTACTGATATACTACACTATTTTTTGTCCATTAATTACTCAATCTACCGTGCATGCAAGCACACATTTCATGGAGGGCTCTCTTAACTTAAAGAGGTTGAAGGTTGCAAGCTGCTATGGAGTCAATGATCCATGCACTGCTCACAACTTTGCCACCAGAGGCACATGCCAGAGCCTGAGCATCAATACGATTAGTATTGATGTTATCCCTTGATCTTGGTTTTGCCTTGTCTTGACTCTCGATGCTGTAAACGATGAGGATGAGGGAGCTGTCGTCAAGCAACTTCTGTTGATTTCTTGACACAGGCTTCCTTTGCAGGACAGTTCCACCGGCTGCAACCACAAGGTCTTGCAGGTAGCCCCTGTAGGACTTGGTGTAATCTCCATGGAGATAGAACTCAATACCTTCAAATAATTTAGGTTGCTGTGGAACAAGGGAAAAAAGTTATTACTAAAAAATATCCCTGCAAATAGTCATGCTCATGCTAACAATGTCCTTATCCTAGCATTGTATGGATACTGTTGGCAGTGACAGTGTAGATAATGAGACACCTAGGGAGTACATAACAACGGAAAATACTCTTACCTTATTGATAATTCGTTGTCTGCCTAACCTGGGACCCTCAGCAGTCCCATGTACATCAGTGGAAACTTCAAATCTCATTTCATCAACAGGTTCCATGAGTTCCAGGCATGTTTTAACCCCTATGGAATAAAGTCGGTATTTAGCAACAAAGGGCAGTAATTTGTCAAGTGCAAACTATTCTGCACAGATGAAATGAATTGATGATTGTTCCAGCAGGTAATAAAACAGACTTACAGTCGATGGAGATAACCCATTTGCCATTCAAGATTGCCATCAGAAACTTCAGTGTGCGCTTGCAAGCACCAGACATGTTGGTTGATGCAATAACATGGGTAACATTAGGACTCCAACTTGTTGAGATAGGCACACCTGCTATTTTTGCGAATTCTGATACAATACCCTGAAGGATTTGTTCATTTTGCTTCAGTTGAAATGCATATGAAACAAGTATCATAAAGATTATCAGGAAACTGAGGACACAAGAAAACACCTTTTCCATATCAGAAAGAGCTGAACAGCAGAGAACCCATTTTCGTGGTAATCCAGATGGCCATGTCCATTTATTACCATGACCTTGACTAGTGTTTACTTGAGATGGCCTGTAAAGTGGTTATGATACCTTAAATATCCATATCTGCATCAAACTTAGATTTTTAAACTAACATGTCATGAACACTAGAAAATACCCTTTTGGTGTTAGTTTCGTGTGCGACTTCTTTTTCAACCCAGAAGTCTCTCTGGGCAACTTTGAAGATAGGTGCAAAGGGCATAGCATCACAAAGTTTTCCTGTCAGCAAAAGAATAGAGAGAGGTCAAAAATAAGTTGACAGTACTAGACTTAGCAAAACATCAAGAAGTTATTCTAATATAGTTGAAAACACTAGTGTAACATGGTATGAACTTACATAATCCCATCTACATTCTGGGATTAATTTAGCACAGGTGAGGTGGAAGCTTTTTCGACAACTTATCTCAAAGCATCCAAGTGCAGCACCTTTGATTCCACAGCAAGCACATTTGATCCTTTTACTTCTAGCCAACTCATTTGTGAGATTAAAGACAGAGTCATCTTCAAAGTAGACATCAGGAGCCCTTTGGTGGAAGAAAAACCATATACATGAATTAGATAGGCATACTGAAAATTGAAGTTTTCCCGATATAAAATTCTATTAGAAAGGGCAGCATACCACTCCAGACAGTTTTTGTGGCAATGTACTACACTAGGCCCTCCAATAAATTCTGCAGGTACCTGCTTTCCATTATGGTAGTGAACCATTTCTCCAGATTCCTTTAAAAAAGGAAATTTTGGTTATTTTATTACCTTAGTTAAAGGAAAGATTTGTAACTTAAGGAAGGATTTTTGCAAATCGGCTTGTCTGGTGTGTGCACATACCTCTGTGATATCATCAGACTGGCAGAAAGCACAGGTAAGCTTAGAAGTTTTACCCTCACATTTCTTCAGGACAGTATTGCCTAAAGTGCATGATCTGATAGTTCCCGAGTAATCTGGTTGTTCAATAGGTTTTGCACTACCGTTCTTAACAGAGACATTCCTTACTGAAGGAACTGTGCGTATGGCCTCATTAAAATGGCACCTCCCAGGTAAAATGCTTGGTGTATTTGGACCAATGTTTGATTCCATGTTTTGTTTACTTCTACCATCCAAGGGTTTATGTTGGGTGCAGCCTTTTGTGAGGCTGTGAAGCTGAAACGATTCTATTTCATTTTCAGCCTCTGAAAGTACTCTTCTCTTTTCAGCTACAACACCATCAGAAATTCTCCTGATTCGCTTCCCTCTTTGTTCAGATTTATTCTCTGCAATCTTCATTGCACTATCCCCTGCTATTTGAAGTTTGTTTCGACTGTTTTTATCCTTTAGGGGGATCCTTTCTGAAGGCTGGGTCTCATGTGCTTCAACGTCCAAGCCACCAGCTTGATGACAAAATGTATCCATATATTTATCACTGGAGAAGACAACTCTAGTGTTGTTGCAAGAGACCTTGTTTCCTCCATTTGAAGTATTTCTCTTCTTTTTATTGTCATCCTTTTGGTGTGGCTTTGCAGAAATACTTACAGGGATATTTGTAACTTGATGCTCAGCATCAGATTCTTTCGTACAAAGTTTACCACAACTGGGCAGTTTTGAATTTTTTCTGTTCCTAGCTTTTGCCGACTTTTTCTTCTTAACTTCTTCAGCGTTGACAGGCTGAGCTAGATTACTTTCATGGTCTAACTTATCAAATGAACCACCAAGATTCATATCTACATCGTCATCATCTGCCTCTGTGATTTGATCTAGAATATTCTTGGACTGACCCTGAATAAACAAAACAGCTGAGTAAAATAGATGGCAAACACAAGATGTATATGTTCAGATTGTAAAGGTGGGACAAGAACTGGAATATAAAGCTTCTGCCTCAGTAAACCAAAATACCTGTTTTTTCAGTGGGGAAGAACGCAGCTCAGGGGAGCAAGGTCTTTGGCTCCATTCAAAGATTTCACTGTCAAATATTTCCGAAACCTTAGCTTTGCTCTGCAACACATGTAACCGAACGGTAAGCACAGCACAACAGTTGAACAGGAAAATAAAAAGAAAGGCAAAACATGCTCAAAATAACTTACATTAGGAGTCGTATCATTAGGCCTTTCATCATCAGAATCTTTGATATCACTAAAGGTAGGCGCATTGTGACGAAATGGTGTGTCCAATGATAGTGGTTCACTCAAAGTTTCAGCAGTGCCACCTTCTGTTTCCTCTTGTTCCCTCAGCCAGAAAAAAGGTGACAATGAAGGGCTTTCTGGTATATCAGAATTCAGACTTTTATCTTTATCCTCTTTAACATCACCATTCAGCTTACTTTTTTGCTCATCAGACTTCATAACCTTCTTGGGCCTTATCGGCATCTCAGATTCAGGGAATGGTGCCACGTGTATTCTTTTGTTCTTGGAGATTGAAGTTTTTGCAGTAGCTTTGGTTGCATTCTTTCCGTTCTTGGATGCTGACTTCTTTTTATTGGGCCTTTTAGACTTCCCAGCATTGTTCCCACCACACTCTGATTCATTTTAAAGGAAGACAGTAAGTTTAATACTATCATTCATTTTCTCTGAAATTCGATTGTTAGAGAGAAAAAGATCTTAAACAGCAAATATGCTCAAATAGACTCAAACATATGTGGTACAAAGACAGATGCAAAACTCCCTAAAAAAAGAAGACATAGATGCAGAACAACCAGTGTAAGTAACTAAATCTTGCTCACATGTCACGAAACAGAAACTAAATATTTCCAGTTACCTGCAACTCTGGGTGGAGTCAGCTGTGTTGACACAACACTAGTGCCCGCTGCAGCTTCCATGCTTTTAAAAACGGCAACCAGATTGTCCATGTGAGGCGCTGGCCGTATTTCTGCAAGTAAAAGACCACAATATGCAGTGATTTGTACACAAGCATTTCAACTTCCATCAAAATCGGATAAGGCTGGCTTTTAACAGAAATGGCATACACCAAATGGAGCCTAACAGGTCATTATGGTGCGGATTTCATTAGTGTGGGGTTTTGGAATTTCTTCAGTTAACTTAGGCATGTTAATCTCTAAAAAAAACAAAGGTATGCAAATTCATACATGGCAAAATGACTGTACTAACGAACCAACCTCTCCGGCGGAACGGGACCTTGCACACGGGGCAGCAGGAGGCACATTTCATTGACTCCGTCAGGCAGGCGCTGTAAAAAGAGACATGTGAGACCAGATTGAACAAGACTATCGGCCGCAACTAGATCCACCGGGGAGGAACGAGGGATGGGACTCACTTGCAGAAGATGTGATTGCAGGTGATGGACACCGCCGAAGTGAGCAGGCTCAGGCTGCCAAAACCAAGAAAATGTTTCATATATGATACAGCAGCAAACCGCAAGTCTCATCAAAATGCCACGAATTGTCAGATACACGAACAAAAGAAGAGGAATACAATCCAAAGAAAGAAGAGGGGGAAGCGGGCGGAGCAGCGCGGCGGCGTTACCAGATGGGGCACTTGAGCTCCCCGCCCATCCTCTCGAGGCTCCCCACGTCCGCCATCTCGATCTCTCCACCTCGCTTCGGTTCGGATCTCTGGAGGATAAGGGGCGCGGAGGGAGGTGCCGCCGGACCTTGGAGGGAGATCCTCCTGGAGGGACGCGGCGGGGTCGGAGGTGGCGCCGGACCTGGAGGGAGGCGGCGGGGTCGGAGGGAGGCCGCGGCGGAGATTCGCCTGGAGCGGGGAAGGTGGGGAGCGAATTGCGAGCTGCGTTTACCAAATCGCAGGCGGCGGGTCTGAATTCTGGAAGGACGAAACAAGTGATATTTATCTTGGCGGGAGCTTTTCCCTCCAAAGTTTTTGTTCAAAATTTGCTGCACCTTCTTTCGCAAGCTGGCGGGTTCGCGGAATCAAGGGGGCGCGCCTGCGGGCCGCGTCCTCAAGCATGGAGCCAAGTCGGAGTTGAATGCTAGTGGGCTGTGGGCCGGACTCCCACCTCGTTTTTCTTTCTTTTGTTTTGGCGACAACCTCGTTTTTATGTATATATAAAAATGTTTAAAAAGAAACACTAAAATTAACGGGCTGTTCAACTGATGGTGTTTGCAGATGATAAGTTAGCCGAGCATGTTTTTTATGAGAGACAAGTATTATATCATGGCTGATAAGACAACCGATAAGTTCAAGCGAACTAATTTGCACAAACAAGTAACGAGTGATTTTTCTTTCTTTTTGTCATTTTGAATGAGAAAATTAATCCTCGAGAGATGGCCGCATGCGCACGTGTGATTTGTCCAAAGCACAAAATCGACTTTTCATCTGATCGAAGCCTCCAAGGAGGATAGTGATGGTGATACTCTACATCGATGGTGACTGGCCGACCGGCGCACCAACGCCGGGTTGTGTTCACAGAGGATGCAAGGTTTGGATTTCCTGTTTCCTTTCGATTTCCTTGTTAGACCTATAATTAAGTGATGGCCATGTATCGGTATCCAAATCCCTCGACCACAAGGGAACAACATGTTGATATGGGGACATCATTTGGATTTTTTGCAAAGCGTGTCACGTGAATCATATGCATGCAACTGTTGTATGGCTTGTACGTATAACAGTTCCTGTGTCCCCTTCATTACTTGGTATAAACGATAGTGACTTAAAATGAGAAAAAAAATGCTATATGGCTTGTTTGAACCAGGGAGTGCAAGCAGAATTTGAAATGGGAGTGTGTGATACTCTATGTTTTTTTAACTCTATGACTGAATTTGAATTTGGAAATTGTGGATTTGAAATTGTGTTGATTGGCTGCCTGCATTAGCTTGTATTTAGATTTGTATAGTACAATTTGCTCATGTTTGGTTTCCTAATTCCTATAGTGGTTCTTAATTCTTATGACAAAACTTGCACAGTGCTCAAAGCAGGCCAATTCGTCACTAGCTACTACATTAGTTTTTTCGCAGGAATTTTTCATAATATAAATTATAGACATTATTTAATGGTCACACAAAAAAATCACACTTTCTATCTTTACTAGAAATATGAAACCTCTAATAATAAGGTGACTATATATGCAATAAAACGTAAACACAAACGCGGCTCATTGACAATATGCACACAACTACCGAAAACGGGGCAGTTGCCGAGAGGCGACGGCTGTGCCGAGAGTCAAACCACGGGCTCTCGGCAACAATATCTTTGCCGCGAGTAGGCTGTCGGCAAAGAAAAGCTCTTGGAAAAGATTCTTTGCCAAGGGCTCGACCGTCGATAAACACTAACCGTCGGCAAAGTTATCCCTTTGCCGAGAGCCCAACCATCGGCAAAGATAATCTGTCGGAAAACAATCTTTCCCGAGAGCGAGGCCGTCGGCAAAGATTAGACGGATAGTAGACGGTGGCACCTGCCGTCTCCTTTGCTGAGAGCACAACCGTCGGCAAAGATTAAAAATCGAATATTTTCTACTTGCCGTCGAGAGCAGCAAGTTGGCATATATCCCAGCTTTGCCGAGAGTCCAGGCTCTCGGCAAAGCCTATATACCAGCACATCTAATTATTAGCACATATTTATATTACAAACACCACATATATTAGCACATATTTATATATTGCAAACACCACATATATATATCAGCACACACATATATATATATATATATTAGCACAAGCACATTTACCATAAACTTTCATCACAAATACATCGATCTAATTGTTCAAATACATAACAAGTTCATAATATTCAAACCAAGGTACACAAATACATCTAATTGTTCAAATACATAACAAGTTCACAATATTCAAACCATGGTACACAACCATAAGTTCACAAATACATCCCAAGTTCAAACGCATCTCAAGGTTCAAATACATAACAAACAAATTTAGTGGGAGGAGCTGCAAAGTTCTGTGTCTCCTGTCAATGGTGTCTCAGGTACTTCAGTACTAATGTCACTAGTTGATGCTCCGAGCAAAGTTGGCTGGGCAAATGGATCATCCTCCATTGGGGTGGCTGATTGGGTGGAACCTGAATTTGATGAAGAATCAGACCGATCAGACCGAGTCGGTGATCCACCATCATTATTATTGTAACCTGCATACAGAAGGACCATTTAGCAAGAAGCTTGCGAGGACTTTTAAAAACTTTGAATTCAATCCAGGTAGAGGTACTTCCTGTATTCTTATTACATGGCTGTTTGTTCTTTGTTGATTGTTGTTTTCTAAACTAATGGAGGTGTTTTTCTTTTATTTTAGCATCATGGTGGCGGCTGTATGGATATGAAACACCAGCTTTGCAGAAGATGGATACAAGGATTCTATCTTTGACATCAAGCTTTTCTGGTTGTGAAAGAATTTGGAGTGGGTTTGAAGGGGTTAGTACCTACTACTACCTATCAGTTATAAACATTTCAGAGCCGGACAAATAGGAGTGTGCAAGGCATATGATGATATATAGGATGGTGGTACCATACCTAGCAGAAGTTGCTGAGTGCGTCCACGAGCTTCTAGATCACCAACTCTACCGGAACCTGCACCACCATGGGGGTACAGGTTGTACTTGACCCGACTGTACACCGGTGCTGCAATAAGAGTGAGATTTGTTACAGCAAAGAGTGTAACAGTAATGGAGCAAAAAATTAAAGTGTTATAACTGCACCTACCAGGTTGACTTGGGGGGTTTGGTATATAGTTTTCTACAGTGATCCAAAGTCCCCAAATGTACAAAAATGAACCTTTACTGATAGCTACATTCCATGTAGCAGGTATAGTCTCTCGGTCTGCATATGTACGAACGGTAAAACTGAGATCTTCCTGATGCATTGCAAAATCTGTGAACTCACATATGTTGGTGAAGACTTTGTTGATAATATCGCGCTTGATAAGGTGTGGTGGCAGTCCTCGACCCGTAAGCTTGAGACTTTCTAGAATGTCATAATCTCGTGTGTGCTTCATTCTTGGTGCCACTATTTGGGAGTTGATGGGTATTGTGACATCCCAATCTTGCACCGAGGCACCATCATAGGGAGACCATGGACAGACAATAAACTTGATGCCCACAATGTCAAATTTTTTCTGTCAGGATTTTATTGGTTTCTTCAACTGATTTGGTGGGCACTAAGTAATCTTGATGATAATTCATAATACGCTCGGGATGAACTATAATCTTGCACTTCTTGGCAATTGCAGTCATTATAAGCTTGTGATCAAGCGCTTCATACACAGTCATTGGTGGTGTCTTAAAAACTAAAGTGACACCAAACAACGGACAACCACCTATGCTCAGCTCGGTTTCGGAAAAGATTGTCATGTTGCGCCGGTTCCATTCCACCTGATCCACCATCAGTCTCTCCTGCAAAATAAGGAACAAAAGGCCGTCAATCTAAAAATTACTATGTATGGCTCACAGTTTGAGTACAACATTTGCAAGTCAAAAAAAAGTATACAAACAATTTTCTCATGTAAAAATAAATGATTGGCCAATATTTTTTTAGAAACAATAGGAATGATTGGGCACTGTTGCTTCAACCATGCTTAGTGCTGCTTAAGGACACGATAAAAAGCCAATCAACAATGCCTTGTGTTGTGAACATGATAAAGATATTTATTTGGCAGGCCAAAGTTAACTGAATAAATGAATTAGGCCATAAACCGAACTGACATTGTTTTGTGTCAGAAAGTGGTATATTGTTTTAGTTCCAGCAAAAGAATGGAATGCATGGAAGTCAAAGCAGAAAAATTAGAAGCAAATAATTTAGGAACTTTTTATGTGTATTCTGAATTCTGCCACCCACCCCTTCCTGTACAATTTGTCTTACATTGGGTTCAGTTTCAGAGTTATGACAACATTCTCATATGTTCATGATAAAAAGAATAAGTATAGATGAGGTGAAATTTGTAAGAGGCACATGGATTTACAAGAAGTTTAGTTATAGAGCCAACATGGAAGCAATAATGTTCCCAACAACAAATTAATAAAACAAAAACTTTTTTGAGAGGCCATCTTATGGTGGCTGATCTTCATTTATTTAAAACCGAGAAAGAAGCCTTTTAATCACACAGAAAAACAAATGAAGGATTGTCAAATATCAAACTCATTGTCTTTGGTCAGTTCCACTGAAATTACCTAAGGAAAATAATACATGCCAGTTTTTAGGTTTTTGTTTGACACAAGTGCAGCCATAGGGACTCAAACCACAACATCTCAGCATGTATGGCCTCATACAATTTCACCGCACAGTTACTTTGTGACAACATATATGATGCTTGTACGAATCTTGTGATAGTCCTAGTTCTCCTAAATCAAGCTTCTTATTTTAGATCAATTTTACTAACAACTTGAAGCCTAGCTTGGTTATCTTTTACTAGTTTGGTTAAATAGCAACCATAACACAAAGGGAACTATTCTGATATCTTGCTTCACCATGAACAAATTTTTAAAATAACCCTCATGCTAAGTGGTAATATTTAAATAAAAACATAGAACATGATGATTAACCTAACAATGATGTAAATTATAAATTGTAATAAATCAGAGACCCACTTTAATAAATTATATACCTTCTCCTACCGTGGCTTCTACTTAACTGTTGTCTCCCTTGACCATTGCCTCTGCATTATCAAAAATGGTACAGCTCAGATATTGGTAAGGATGTAAATGGAAAATAAAAGGCATTTTGTCACATCTTTGAATTGATAATGATGTATGTATATAAATGTCACAAAAGGAAGATACTATTCTGGATGTTCAACTTGTTGTGCTTTAGTACATAATAACTCAAGATTTTGCAACTAAATTATTTAATGTATTTTATTGCTTTCCAAGTAGTTTGTTAGGCTTATATAGCTAATCTAACTCACAGATGATATAATACCTACACAGTTAGGCGTGTACACAGCGACTTCACTTACAGATTTTGTTGTGGGCCTAACAATTCAAGTTGTGCAACTAACACTAGGAGCGTTCTATAAACTACAGTCATGCAAGATAAACAAGGCCATGTTTTTAATTTTAGTTATCTTCCAGGCAACATGATCCTAGAGCACCACATGGTGGAGAAAACATTGAAGACAAAGGCAGCAAGCATACATTTGCAAGCTAATATTTCACAATTCATGCCAATGATTTAGTATCCATAAAAAATTGCAAGGGAAGAATCAAATCACCTCTCACTGCAGGATCTCCTCCCCTCTTGTGGAAGCAAATCTCCTCCCCTCTTGTGGCAACTGGCAGGATCTTGTGGCAGCAAATGTCCTCCTCTCACAACTTGCAGGATCTCCTCCTCCCCTTCTTGTGGTACCAAATCTCCTCGACTTTTGTCAACGGGCGAGATTGGCAGCGCTTGGATCCGTGGAGATTCGCTCACGAGCAGCAGAGTTTTGACGGGCGGGGCACAGGCAAAGGTGAAGGCCACAGACGGAGTTGACGGCCAGAGAGCACGGACGAAGGAGACGGGCGGGGCTTGGGCGGACAAAGGAGACTAGCGGCAGCCGCGGGGGCGCGAGGAAGCGGCGGCTGCGGGACTCGCGCCGCGCGTGGATGCGACGGCCGTGGCGCTGGCGTCATGTCGCGCGAGGGAATCAGGCCAGAGCCATAGGCGCACGAGACAGGGTGGCGCGAGCATTGGATGGGGGCGGCGAGGGCGGGATGCGGCGAGGGGGTGGGGGGAATGGATAAGGTTTAGGGTTTAGGGCCATGGGGGCCTATATGTATTTCAGACGGTCCTTTGCCGAGAGTTGGCCCACGGCTCTCGGCAATGAAGTGTCTATGCCGAGAGCCAAGGCTGGGCCCTCGGCAAAGGACCGTCTGAAATACATATAGGCCCCCCGCAGCCCTAAACCCTAAACCTTATCTATTCCCCCTACCCCCTCACCGTATCCCGCCCTCGCCGCCCCCGATCCAACGCTCGCGCCGCTCACACACTCACACACTCGCCAATCCGTCCCCGACCCCGACCGCCAGCTGCCACCACCCTCGGAGCATGGCGCCACCCCAGAACACCGGCGCTGCCCCGGTCCACCGGCGCTACCCCGGTCTGCCGCCGCCCCCACCCCGGACCGCCGCCCCGGAGCGCCGTGGCCGTCCCGACCCGCAAGAGCTCTGCCGCCTCCCTGGATCCCCGCCGCCGCTCCGGAGCGCTGCCACTGCCCTGGAGCGCCGCGGCCGTCCCGACACTGACCCCAGGAGCTCCACCGCCACCCAGGGACACCAGCCGCTGCCGCTGCATCGGAGCACTACCGCCGTCCCGGACCGTCGCCCCGGAGCGCCGCCCGTCCCCGTGCGACGCTGCCTCCTTGAATCGCATCCCTTGTTGTAACACCTCTGGTGTTATGGTAACTAAAACCTGACATGTCATCATATGCACTGCAAAGCATTCATGTTTAGGTCAACCTTGATGTGCATCAACTAAAACAAGTTTATATTTCATAGGTTGTTTCTGTTTATGAAATGTTATGTCACATGAAATCATAAAACCCTACTTTCGAATGTCATCTTAAATGCTTAGTTTATATTCTATGTACTTGAGGTGTAAACTATGTTTACACTAGTGTCAAGCATAGTATATGAATCTAAGTACAACTCCTAAAAATGATTTCCATATTTGAAGTTGAATTTGGATTTCAAAGCTTATTCCCAAGTTTTGCAATTCAAATTTAAATTCAAATTGGAAAGCTATAAAAATGTTTTTCAAAAGTCAACTTGGTCAACCAAGGGTGTCAATGGGTCATTGACCTAAAAATGTCCTTGGATGATGTTTGTGATCACTAATGACCAACCAATTAAATTAGAAACCAAATCGAGTTTGAGTTCGGATTCAAAAAGCCTTTATTTCAAAATCTTATTTTATCCCCTTTTGTATTCTTCAAAATATATAAAGAATTTGGAGATACTTTCAAAATATGGTTTGTAGATCTTGACAAGAGCTACAATTTTGGTATTCAAAGTTTTCAAGTTTCTAAAAAGAATTACAAATGAATTTTAAAATACAGTTTTCCAACATTTATCCCCTTTTGATTTTAAAAGAATAATTCAAAATTTATTCACATTTTAGGAAAATTTTGTATATGAAAAATGTTTGGTTTGAAAATGTTCCATAGTTTTGGAGATTTTCAAGTTTTATTGAAAAATCAAAAGTAATTTCAAATATTTGTTTCTAGGGTTTTATTCCCTTTTTGAATTTGAATTCATATTTCAAAATCTATGCAAAATTTGAAAATGTTTGTTAAATGCTAAGTGTAGCTCTTGAAAAGTTATGCAAACTTTATTTTTGTAGATTTTCAAGTTCCTACGTAATTTTTGGAGTAATTTGCAAAATCCTGAAGTGACATCACTTGCTACATTAGTGATGACGTCAACATCGTCTTCCTCTCCCTCTGTTCACCGCCGTCGCCGTGGCCACCTTGCCCATGCCGGCGTCCTGTGGCTGCCAGCTTGCACCCCTCGCCAGAGACTTCCATTGCCTGCGTGTCGGCCACCCAGACCTCCCCTTTGTGCTATATATATAGGAGGATGACTGCCGTTTTTCTTCTTCCTCTTCCTCGCCACAGCCGATGACCTCCCTCTGCTGCCTGAATTCACCGCCGTTGCTCCATCGCACACCGTCCCATCTTGTCACTAGCTCCGCCTCATCCTTGAGATCATGTAGAGCCAAGAAGTGCAAGCTCTCGTCGCCTGTAGCGTCTCCTAGCCGTCGTCTTCCCCGGGTCCGGCAACCCGCCGCCGCGAGCCGCCTCACCATCGCTAGGTCGGTACGGTGAGCCATAAGTTGCTTTTCTTCACTTTCTAGCCTCGCATCAATATCGTGGTCATGATCGTCTTGTTGATTTCTGCAGTCGAAGCCCAGACGCGCTGTAGCGCCATCGTCCTCGCCGGAGCACGCCGCCACAGCCGCCCGTACCGACGGCTTAGTCCCTCCACTCTGCCTCTGGCCTCATCAACCCACGTAATAGCCCCATGGCGAGCTCCTGGTGCTGACCGCACCACCCATTGCACTTAATTCATGCCGCCGCGATCGTTTTGCCGCTCGTCGCGCCGCCATGGCTGCTATCGCCGCCGGCGAGCATGCCACCGTGCCTCTACCGCTGCATTAACTACCTCAGCGTGTTCGCCTCGCTGCGTAGAGCACGTAGGTGCCAAGCTCGTCGCCGGAGACCTCACCGTCGGCGAGCTCTCGCCGGTCAAAATCGCCACCGCCGCCGGTCAACGTCGGGGAGAAAATGAATTTTTTCGATTTTCAGAAAATTATTTAAATGCTGTTTTCTTTAGAAAATCATAGTAATTCATGTATAGCTCCAAAAATTATAAAAATTTATGTGTATATTCTTTATGATGTTCCCTACCTATAAAAAAATACAATATGCCAAATTTGAGTAATTTTTGCATAAGTTAAAATTAGTCCTTTTAATTGAAAAATGCATCTTCTTTTATTTTTAATAAATAAAATATTTGGCTTTTATTTCTAAAAATTGTTTTGCTATCCAATTAGACTAAGATCTTTTTAAAATAAAATTTTGAGCTCAATTAGACAACTTTAATTTATTGCCTTTATTTTATTTTTTTAATTAATTAATTAACCCCTTTAATCTTGCTTAATCATTATAGGGTTGTTTGACTTTGGGTTTGATTGATGACCTTAGGTCATTAACCTTAATGACCCTTGGCACTTTACTTAATTGTTTGCGCTTACCTGGATCATGTCATTAGGGTTTAATCAACGTTATTTTATGTGATTAATGAACTTCATTAATGAAGTAGTTAACCTTAATGAACTTAGTAAGTTTTGTTGGCTTGCAACTTTATCGTGAAGGAAAGTTATACCCAAGTTCTTAATCTGGTTATGCACACATCAAGCATCATGTTTATTATTCCATCATGTTGAAACATATCATGTTATCGTGTAGCTTCCGTTAACGAAGAGTTGAACATTGCCGAACCAGATCCCAAGGAAGAGCAGATTCAGGAGTCAGGAGTTGATCCAGAGCTTGATACCGTCTACCCCGACCACCAAGGCAAGCCCCGGATGCATTCCAACCCTACCCTTATTTTATAAAAGTTTTATCGCTTCAGTTATGAAATGTTGTATTAAGTAATAGGAGTTGAGTGATAACCCACCAATTGCATTACCTATCTTATTTCCATATTCCTTGTTACCTGTTTTTGGAAAATTCTTAGTTATGCTTAGCCCTGCTTAATTAGTAGGTTTTCAAAAAGAAAAAGAATGAAAAAGATGAGGATGGCTTTTCTTGATGGAATCATTATGGTAGTTAATAAATCAAGTCCGGACGGGTAACTTGCATTAGAAAAGGAGTTTCTCTGTAGTGTTTCCATTTGTTGATGCCCTAGGTCCCATGTCGATGGTGAACTCATGTTTATCGAGAACTAGAAATCCACATGCATGAAGTGATATACTAAGGGTTGGAGCCCAGGTATGTCATGGAGTGATATATAGTGGGCCAGAGTCCCCACATATGTCATAGTGTGTTATACTGTGGGTTTAAGTTCCCACGTATATCGGTACACTAGGTCAAAGTGCTCACGTGTATCATGTGGTGATATATGGCTGCGGTTGTTATCCTGGTATATCTGTGATCTGGTATGCATCGAAGTTAAAGTCTCCGGTATTCCAGTGATCTAGGTCTCAGCTGGGTATGAAAATGGATTCGAATCGTCGTTGCTTCTCGGATAAGAAGACCCGATCGGTGTTCATCATCGTAGTAACAACTTAAATGATGATAAGGTATCTAAATGAAGTTGTTTGGTAATGTTGAGCTAGAGCAAGAGAAACTTTATTTTCTGTTATAACTCATGATGAGTTAAAACTTGATCCACAAGAGCTTTTCTGCAAAAAATTCCTACGAGCTTTACCTTGTCCCTCTAGCCTACATTTCTGAGTCTTCACCCCTCTTTTTTGTCAGGTCAGTCTTGTTGAGTACTTTTGTACTCAGGGTTTGTTGAACCCTTATTGCAGGTGAGCCTCATGCGCAGGATTGCTTCACACCTTGCTGCATGACAGTCGTTGCGGAGAGTGACGACGAATAGGCTATCTCGCTCTTGGGTAGAGCGTATCATCAAGGTTTTGTAATAAGTTATATTGCTACTCCACTACTCCTATGGTTGTAATAATTAAAACATATAGTTTATAAGTTTAAACTAAATGTTTGTAAACTTATGTTATCGTAATCCTTCCACTATTTTACTCTGATATATCTTATTTGTATAAAATTGTTGTAATACTACAATATCTCTTTGTAATGATTGATCCCGCTCGGAGAATCGTGGATGATTCAGGATTTATCCGATAGACCTTTTAAGTCTTATGGAACATATTCATGGTTATTAGGAGTCTATTTAGACAATAATAATGCATGTGGGCCATAAGATTTAGAAGGTTCTACCACACTTGTTGGTTAGAATGTAGAACACCCTTCTTGTTCAACAAGTTCTTGTAGTAGAAATTGTCAAAAGCATAGGGGGCATTTTTTCCAATACCAGTCAGTATTTGGTAATAATATTAAGTGGAAAAACTATTCAAGGAACAAGTCTAGCATGGACTATGATTTAGTTGCTGATAAAATTTTCAATATGGCAGTACCTGATAGTAGAATCATGTCAGTTGCACTCAATCCTTTGTTAGAGGACTTGGTGAGGTCACTGAGGTCAAGTGTTGGCGCAGGGATGTCACTATTTGTAGCATCTAGGCTTGCTGCCATTTGAATCATGTTGTCCCAGATTGATAGCCCAAGTTGGCCCTCCAAGCTGAAATAGAAATTGTCTATTTCTATAATTTTGTGTTTCTTTTGGAATGCATGAATACACTTAGTCAATTAGTAGCTAAAGAATACTTGAACATGATTCACCATAGCTGGCTTGGCCATTCTGAATTCTGTTATTCTTGTTGCCAACACAGTAGCTAATCACCTAATCTAGACAGATAGATTTTGGGACTAACTAGATTCATTGAGAAGTGGAATATTTGTTGAAATGGAAACAACAATAAACTATGTAGTTTTGTAATGTTCAATGCAAGGGTGTCTCTTTCATATTGATCTAATCACTATTATATCTGTCAGGGCAGCGTTGAGAAGGGAGGAGAAGGAGAAGGGACAAGAAGAAGGGAGGAGAAGGAGAAGGGAGGAGGAGCCTCAGCCGTTGGCAACGCCCCTCGTCCCTACACCTCACCGGAGAAGAATGTGACCCCGGCACCACATCCCCCGACTCCACCGCCACCCAAGGTATAAAGCATCCCCTAACTCCTTACTGTTGTTGTACGTAGATCGGTGTAGCCCAGTTAGGCGTCTCCCGTTCGAAACAGATATGATCGGGGGTATGTGAATCTTTACATATCTATGGTCGTATCTGTTTTGGATTATCCATATTTTTTGGACAGCCCACGGATGCATAGATGGGTTAGTTTTCATGTTCTGCTCGGATCATAGATGGAGTTTCGGCACCACCTCCCTGTTGTTCTTCGGATACACACTCTCCCTTCGAGGACGTGTATCGGGAGAATAGTGGGGAGGTGCTGCCAAAATTCTATCTTGGATCAGAGCGGATCATGGAAACTAACCTCATCTACGCATCCGCGGGTGGGATTAGGACCTATCCTCACCTATTAGATAGTAGGCAAGCCATGCATATGCCATTGATGTTTATATTACTCTATTATATTTATGCAAGAGGATGGATAATCGTAAGTGGATGTACACGGGCCACCTTGGTCCGTATCGGGTCACTGGTGAATGGATACACAAGACTGAGTATTTCTTAAACAAAGCATTTGGTGAGGGTGCTCAAATAGCGAAAGAGGTGTGGTGTCCATGTAGGAAGTGTGCAAACAGGCGAAGGAAAACAAAGAAGGTCATGGAGGAACATCTTTGCAAGTTTGGGTTTACACCGGACTATACCCGGTGGGTGTGCCATGGTGAAGGCAATCGTATTAGAGAGGAGGTGGTGAGACCATGCTTGGATGAGTTTGATAGTGATGCTGGGGTAGCAGACTGGATGGATGACTTGCACCAAGCACTTCCCATTGAACGACCTACGGACGCAACGGAAGAGCAGGAGCCAGAGGAAACCGCAAGGGCATTCTATCTCATGGTGGAGTCAGCAAATAGGCCCCTTCATGAGAAGACAAATATGTCTCCACTAGATGCCATTGGATGCTTAATGGGGTTGAAGTCCTTGTATAACATGAGTCAAGACTACTTCGATGGTATGCTTGTAGTTTTTGGGGGCATGCTTCCGGCAAATCATGCACTGCCGAAGAACATGTATGAGTTAGTGAAACTCCTCAAAGCGCTTAAGATGTTGTATGAGCAGATACACGCTTGTGAGAATGAGTGCGTCCTCTTTAGGAAAGAATACGTGGAAGCAAAGTACTGTCCAAAGTGTGAGTCCTCTAGGTATGTGGTGGTAAAATCTAGTGATGGCACTGAGGAGCAGCTTGACATTCCCATGAAAGTTCTACGGTACCTTCCATTCATACTGAGACTCCAACGGCTATTCATGACCGAGGATTATGTGAAACAAATGACATGGCACAAATATGGCATCCAATACAATCCTAACAAGATGGTACATCCATCAGATGGTGAAGCATGGCAAAAATTTGATGACATTTATGCTGACAAAGCTCTAGAGGCTCGAATGTGCATGTTGCACTGGCAACGGATGGGTTCAATCCTTTTGGAATGATGGCGGCCCCATACACTTGTTGGCATGTCTTCGTTGTCCCCCTCAATCTCCCCCTGGCGTCCTTCTTCAATGTCAGAACATATTCTTGATGATGATAATTCCTGGACACCCATGGAAACATATGGGTGTGTTCATGGAGCCTGTGATCAATGAGTTGATCAATGCATGGGATCATGGGGTACTGACATACGACCGGGCTACAAAGAGGAACTTCATAATGCATATTTGGTACCACTACTCGATGCATGACTTTTTGGCGTATGGGCTATTTTGTGCATGGTGTGTCCAAGGTAAGTTCCCATGCCCGGTATGCAAGGCATCTCTACAATTCATTAGGTTGAAGGAGGACGGCAAGTTTTCCTCGTTCGACAAACATCGACAATTCCTCCCTCTTAACCATGCATTCAGACGAGACATTAAGAACTTTATGAAAGGTGTTGTAGTGACAGGCCCTCAATCATAGAAGATGACTGGCGCCGAGGTTCTTGCTCAGATAGATGGTCTTATTTCCAATGAAAACAGAGTTGGTTTTGTGGGATATGGTGTTGAACATATGTGGACTCATAAGTCAGGCTTGGAGAGGCTACCCTATTTTAAGCACCTGGCCTTGCCACACAACATTGATGTAATGCACACTGAGAAGAATGTCGCTGAAGCTCTTTGGGCAACACTCATGGACACTCACAAGTCAAAGGACAACCCTAAGGCTAGAGCGGACCTAAATACACTGTGCGATAGACCACACCTAGAGATGCGACCTCCAAGAGCTGGCAAGACATGGAGAAGGCCTAGGGCTGATTACGTCTTGAAAAAGAAGGACCGGACAATTATAGTCTAATGGATCAAGGACTTAATGTTTCCTGATGGGTATGCAGCGAATCTGAAGAGGGGGGCCAACCCATCTGCTGGACGAGTCTTAGGGATGAAGAGTCACGACTTCCACATATGGATCGAGCGGCTTCTTCCATTGATGGTTCGAGGCTTCGTCCCTGAGCATATCTGGGTCGTGCTGGTAGAGTTGAGCTATTTCTTCCATCAGCTTTGTGCCAAGGAGTTATCTCGAACAGTGGTTGCTGACTTGGAAAAAAGGGCACCTGTGTTGGTCTATAATTTGGAGAAGATATTTCCACCCGGCTTCTTCGTGTCGATGCAGCATTTGATTGTGCACCTCCTGTACGAGGCACAAATGGGAGGGCCCGTGCACGCCCACTGGTGCTATCCAATCGAGAGATGTATAAAGTCTCTTCGCAAGAAATGTGGAAATAAAGCCAGAATTGAGGCTTCCATGTCAGAGGCATTCATTAACGAGGAGGTGTCAAACTTCACAACAAAATACTATAAGGACAACCTTCCTAGCGTGCATAATCCACCTCCTCATTATAATGAGGACGAAAATGAATCGACCCTTAGCCTTTTCAAAGGGTCACTCGGAAGAGCAAGTGCATTGACCCCAAAGACCTTGGAAAATGATGAGTGGCGTAGTATCATGTTGTATTTGTATGGCAACCTTGATGAAGTGGTGCCGTATATCCAGTAAGTTCTCAACGAACTTGTTTCTTATGTCGTCACTATTCTGCATCCAACCCCCCTTGTTTTTTGTTGACACAGGGAATTTGTTAATCTATTCTGGCATCGATCGAGGCGACCTCGCCCTCATGAAGTTGATACCATTCTTAAGGAGCGGGATTTCATTTCTTGGTTTGAAAAGAAGGTACCGTCCAACTAAGTTGCATCCAACCCCCTTTTTTCTTGATTTCACGTTGCTCGTATGTGCGAAAAACATGACGCTCTATCCTGACTTTGCAGTGCCACAGGGATGAGTCTATATGTGTCGAATTGCGGCAGGTTGCCGATGGATTTAACTTTAGGGTCATGTCATGTACGGCTTATGACGTGAATGGGTATTGCTTTCACACAGCAAGCTACGAGCGGAGTCGGCCGCATCAAAGGACCACAAATACTGGAGTTATGACGCCCTGCAATGATGGCGACTATTATGGGATACTTGAAGAAATATACATACTCGAGTTTCGTGGTTCCAAATCTTTTAATCCTGTCATATTCAAATGCCACTGGTTTGATCCTAAGGTATCGAGACAGTACCCTCAGCTGGGGCTAGTTGAGACTCGACAGGATTTCGTCTATGAAGGTGATCCCTGGATTGTGGCTCAACAAGCCAGGCAAGTCTATTATAGTCCATATGCTTGCCAAACCGAGGAAAACCTTAAGGGTTGGTACATTGTTCACACAGTATCACCGCATGGTAGACTACCTCTCCCAATCGATGAAGATTATAACTTGAACCCACAAACACGTGACGAAGAGGTCTATCAACACGAGGAGGGGCTACAAGGGAGCTCTGAGATAGACTTAACCAGGCTACTCGATATGGAAGTAGACATCGAAAGGGTTGTTGACGAGGACTCTGGAGATGAGGTGGAAGATCCAAAGGACATATTGTTCCTTGACCGATTACACTTGGGTGTTGGCAGTGATGATGTTGAGGAGGCGGGGGATGAAAATTTGGACATGTTTGATAGCGATGATGATACCTACAATCCACCTTATCTCGAGCGTGGAGATTGTTTCTAATACATGTAATACTATTTGTTTTTGTAATTATATTTTCCTCATTTTGCATCTCTTACTAAGTATGCCTCATTTATATATGCTAATTGTTTTGGTCTTTTTAATGTAGGAGATGCCACCTAGGAGGATCGTCCACGATCTTTACGGTACAGACAGCTCTGAGGAGCAAGAGGCATCGCTTCCCCGTTCAAAGCTGGAGCTGAGGCGGAGCAGGGACAGCACGCGTCTGAGCAGGACGGTGTCGACTACCCAGATGCTTGTGCAGGAGGCTACAGCGATGGAGGTCGATGGTGTAGGGGGGTCCTCTTCCACCTCGACGGATGACGCGACTGCAGGGGACAAGGCGCTTGCAGGGTACGAGGCGGACGGGGCGACTGAAGGCGGATTCAGTTCCTCTACTTCGTCGTCCATGTACTTGCATGGTCCCACGTAGCTCCCACGTCGACCATTAGCTATGGAGGACTGCCCGCTGATCACACCATACGGGGATAAGTAAGTAACTTCAGATGTTATGGAAGTTTCTTCATTTGAAATGTTGAAAATCAAAATTGAAACTAATAATTTGGTTTAACCACTTGTGCAGGAACTGGAAACTTGTGGAAACTAGAGCCAAGGCACGCAGAGTGAATGGCATCCTAGGAGGATTGTGCAAGGAGCACTACCCTGGCCTAGTGCAGGTGAGCGAGGGCAGGTGGGAGCCTGCCACTCAGTTCGACCACTACAAATTGGCCCTCGATGGCATGGATCATAATCAGCACAAATATGATAACAAGGCGGAGCGGGTGATCAAGGAGCTATGGGTAAGTCTTTCTCACACTACATTCATCACTACATCGTATTCATTGGGCATTCTTTTAATAATTAATTGATACCTCGCACCTTTATGCAGGATTTCTTTAGATGCGAGGAGGGCCAGGACGAGAGGGTGGCAAAGGTGGCGAAAGCTTCTTGTAGGAAGTGCATCACGGACATGATTCACGACGCGCGTCACTTGGCACACATTTGGTACTACCGCAAGATATTAAAGCAACACCTCACAAAAGACGATGCAATAAATAAAGTTGTCTTGACCAAGGAGCAGTACCTTCTGGTAAATACAAAGCTTTACTATTGATTTTTTGTGAGATTAAAAGTTGCCTTAATTTGTTCTTCTGATATATCATATGCTTGATGGCTTGTAGGTGACTCCAAACTGGTGCAATCGGCATCGTGATGCCTGGGAGAGGTTTGTGGACATGTGGCTCAGTGAGGATTGATGAAAGTCTCATAATGAAGCCAGCGATCACCGTAAGATGATGCAAGGAGTACCACACCATCAAGGCAGCCGCAACCTTGAAGAATTCGCAGAAGCCTGGGTAAGGCGAAACCATTTCTCTAACCTAACACTCAATTTTGCAACAAACATAACATGTTGTTGTCTTTCTTACAGTCGACGTCACATGATGGCCGCCCTTGTGGTCACCTCAAGGCATTTGCCTTGTCCCACATGGGCAAGGCGACGTCCGACATCGACTGGCACCCGGATGTCCCTGCCGAGTCGTTCACCAACGCCAGCACCCACCCTCTCATTTCTGCATACACAGAGATCGCAAGGTCAGTCGTTGGGCCTCAGTATGATCCAACCACCGAGGAGCGGCTTAATCCAGAGTTCATGATGAGGTCGGGGCAAGGCAAGAAGCATGGGCGGTTCACCATGGGCGACGACGTCCTCAACATGACATCGACCCCTCGTCTGAAGCAGATCCGAGCATCGAGCATGAGCTCAAACCCAGCCATACGCCAATGCCCGACCGTGGTGTCCACACTCTAGGTAAGTGTTCCTCTTCCATTCCTCGTTCTCTGACCTCGACATACCTTAGCTCTGTAGTCGTGAAACATAGCGTCAAATGTTGTAGGCACAGATGCAGACAATGCAGGACGAGCGGGAGGTCGAACGGCGGAGGCTGGTTGCTTTAGAGGCCGAGCGGGAGACCGAGAGGCAGAGGCTAGCGGCTTTGGAGGCTGAGTGGGAGCAAGATCGGTAGCAGATGTCATAGGTGCTCACCTACGTGCGGAGTCTAGCGATGACCCAGGGTGGAGAGATCCCACCGTTCCTGCTTGGTCAGCAGCCGCCTGCACCACCTCAGCAGGATTCTACTCCGGTGAGTATGATGAATGTTTTAGTTTCTGTAAATGTGAAACTTAGTGAAACCTAGTAGAACCTAGCGGTGGTGTTGGTGGTGGCCTAATTAAGTACTTAAGTGTGCTATTATTATAGGATAATAGGTCTAAAGGTCTCAAATATATAGATATAGTAGTCTCAAATGTAGGAAAGTAATAAAACTAAAAGGCATACAGGCTTGCAATGCATGCAGCAGCAAGCCAAGCCAGAAACCACATCAATATGATTCTCAATTAAAAGAAAAGGTAGCCTACTTCCTACATCCATTAAAGTGTGCTATTGTTGACCGAGGACCATAAATTAAGTGATCTTGCGAAAATGACCAGTTTGAAAATACTGTTAGTGTCATTAGCTGAGTGTGTTCAGTGACAAGACTAGAAAGCCTGGGTGCGGCGTTGTCACACCATCTTTGAGATGAGCTGTTGTAGTTTTGCCTGAGTTCCATTAGGTTATATTTGTAGCACTCTAGGATATATGATTTTATCAAATAAAGTTAAATGCTTGTAGCCCAAGTTTTGAGCTGAGCTATTGTAGCCCAATTTTTTTGCGCAATGCATTGATATCTAACATTGTTTTTGAATGTTGATATCTAACATTCTGCGAAGGAAAGAACAAAGTGATCTTTGAATAGATGAGATGTTCTTCGGCCTGATGATTTGTTCTTTTATTCAACTGCAAGTGAACGGTCAAAGTATACATGCCCATTGATAAGACGAATGATGCAGTACAACAGTGTCTAAGCATGTAGATACAGAGAACAGATTTCAAGTGGTAGGACGTTTTGCAAAATGTTATTGCATACATGTCACTGTTGGAGGTTCTTCAGTCCAAGCAGATTTTCCTGGGTCAGAGCAAAGCAGAGGCTAGTGAAGCAGGTTGCATGACAATGGTCTAACCAATGGCAGATGCTTTAGGAGTATATTAATTTCAAAAGGTAATCTAGAATGCTTAGAAAGCATATGTAGTTTGCACAAAGATTAAAATGGAAATACAGTTATATAAACTAAGTTTGGCAGGATAAGGATATATCTGTATAACAACTGAACTTGATAGGAAGGTAGAGGAAGAGTTAACATGAGGCCTGAATGTACATGAATCTAAGATTATAATTGTTTGAAAAGGTAAATAGCCTCACTAAGTTCAAATCTGATTCTAAAACTCTAGTATTGCAATTGCAAGATAAATAGCAACTTACACATCATATCCATCCAACTGAAAATTGTATTGACCAAAAGAGTTTAGGTGACTGTAATTAATCTTGACATTATTGTAGTTGAGGAATCGTATATGCTAAAAGATAATGCTTGTTCATGCATCAACCACTCTGTGTTATGAGAGTGAAGGAGAAACAAATAATTCAGTATATGGGAAAGTGAGGAACTAAATAGGTAAAGTTTACCGAACAATCATTCAGGATTTTGCTTCCTCACTTTCCATTATATTCCGATGGTGCAAGAGGATTCCCCATAGAATGAACCATTTTTCTATCTTCAGAATTTAATATGCAATGGGCCTCTCAAACAAAAGTTTTGCAACTCATTCCTAGGTAGAATATCACATGAAACTTACAGGTTTGGGTCTATTGTCAGACTAATTTTGTACTTAGTTCTATTTGTAGAAATTAGTTTCCCCAGTTTTGGATCTAACAAAACGACTATAAGAGGCAAGGACGGCACATACATGATCGCCTAGCGCCTTTTCATGGCTTCAACACCTGGAAGGTCTAGGTTGAGCAGCTCCATGGCCGTGTCTGTATGCCTGTGGCTAGACCGTGCCCTACCCGCTTCAGCCATCTGCACTTCTCACGGGCAATTCGTCAAGCACACTGTGTGCACACACCAGGCAGTGCTCAGCAGCAGTACGAGTGTTTTGTCAGCTCCTCCATGTGCCTACCATTCAATTCACATAAAGGAGAGCATAAGGTTCAGAGAATAATATGGTAGACTACATGTATCCATGCACTGAATCGTTTGGTAAGCAAGAAATAAGTTTTAGAGTAAGTAATATTGCTACTCAGGGGCTAAATTTGTGACCAGACTTTAACAATCAAGTACTCAAGTATAGATGACCCCATATGTTTCAGAAAAAAAATGCGTCACAAAACAAGCTTATGAGCTTTAGAGAAAAGTATGGTTGGCTCACGTTTCTATTTATGTTGTCTAACACGTTTTTCACATTTTCTTGTTTGTGCAGGATCAGTCGATGGGGCCTTCTCAGCTCGGACCATCGGCGTGAGCAGAATAATGGCCCCTCAATCCTATGTCTCTTGTCTGTGTTAGTTGTTGTGCTTTTCACTTGTGGTACTTAGACAAGAGATTATTTGTTTGTGAGTTTGAATTTGGGGACTTCTTTGTGATGTGGATGTGAATTATGTGATGTGGTTAATGTGAACTATATGTGATGTGGTTAATGTGAACTATATGTGATGTGGTTGATGTGAATTATGTGATGTGATATTTATATGTTCTATCTCATGAATGGAAATAAAAAACAAAAAAACAATAATAATATCCTGCCGCTTTGCCGAGAGCTACAGTCATGCCCTCGGCAAAGTTGGAAGTGCTGGAGCAAGCAGATACCCCGCTTTGCCGAGAGGAGCCTCAACTCTCGGCAAAGATACCAAGCTTTGTCGAGGGCATAATTCTTTGCCGAGAGCCGCATGGGCCCCAGCTCTCGGCATAGATTACTCGAAAACAAAAAAATATAAGTCTTTGTCGAGAGTTGCCTCCACTGTCGGCAAAGATTGACGTTACCGTCACACCTCAAGTCCCTTTGCCGACGGTCGACGGACTCTCGGCAAAGTGTTTGCCGAGAGCCTGTGTTCCGCCTCTCGGCACAGCTGCCTTTGCCGATCAACACGATGCCGACGGTTCTTTGCCGAGAACTACTCTCGGCAAAGCCTTTGCCGATGGTATGAGCCTCGCTGCCAAGCGTTTCTTGCTCTCGGCAAAGCGCCTGCTTCCAGTAATGCGCTGCTGTGTTTCCGTGCCGTGTGTTTCTACTATGATGTCGAGTCCTGCAAACTTGTGCTGAGGTGCAGCAGCAAGTTAACTTGGTGTGCCTTATCTCTTATATTACCTGCTATATATTAAGAAATTTACTTGTGTAGTATGTGCATTTGTTGGATTCGTACACTGAAAACTATTGGAGGCCATCTTGGCCAGATATGTCTTTTAGCGTATGGTGATGTCTGAGGTCTGATGAGAAATGATCCATGCTTGTGTCGAAGACCCTTCTTTTTGAAAACTTATTTCCTGATCTCCGATAGGACGACCAACAGACGAAGGCACTACACATATGTTTACATTGGTTTAGGTTGTGCTACATAAGGTCCTATGTAGGCTAAGTCTAATAACAACAACCAATATATAATTCCCATAATGACGTGTGTGCAACATGCCCGCTTGTGTTGCAACTCTTCAACATCCTGGATTTACTTCAAGATTTAAGAAACTCTACTTTTTCTATGGTACTATGGTAGACCGTGTGCTTGTAGACAATAATACATGTGTGACAACTATGTCAATGTCTAGACATATATATTGGCTCAGTTTTTTGTGGTGCTTAGGAGTAAGGCATCTGCACGCGTGTTTATAAGGATATTGAACGTGCATTGTATATATATAGTACGTGTCTATGTCTACACCGTGTTTTGAACATAGAAAAAATAATGTTTTTGAATTAGGTCATGCAAATGGAATATATTTCTTTGAAAGGTAAAACTGGAGTATTCATATATAGAGTTTGTATGCACAAGTACAGAGAGAAATGTATAATACAATGAATCATTAAGATGAGATATCAGGACTATTGGAGCGCGTGTGTCTTAGTAATAATAATAGAGACGATATTAGGTAGCCCAATAATACCAACCTTTTTTTTTGGCAATGCGTTTCTTTGCACATGACCATTTATCTCTATCTCGTATATAGACAAACCCACTAAACTATTTTTTTGGCTCCTCCTTGAACCACGTCTTTTTTTTAGAAAATGCCTTGAACCACGTCCTGCCGTCGTGATCCATATTCTTCAGCCATGCATGTCCGGCCACTGCACCATCGACCTTCATGTTTGCATGCAAGCGCACCCAGGCTCTACACTTTTGCTGCAAACGAACATGCACTAACTGCCACTTCGAGTGCCAGTTCTGTGAGAGGGAGAAAAAATAGCTTTGTTTAATGTTTTAGAATGAGCTGTTTGATAAAAAAATAGTTTGAAGCTGTTGAAAGCCCTGCTAAACAGGGCCTTAGTTCGATTTTTTTAAGGATAAAGCCGAATTTTTTTCTTCGATTGCACTGGGACTCTAATAATGATTGTTAAGAAGGAAAAATATTTTTCCTTTTTTTGAGGGAAGGAGAAAATTTTTGGTGTTGAAGAAGACAGCGAGGAAGAAGAGTATATAGGATATGAGAAAAATGATAGGAACGTAGCGCACGTGCCAAACGTGTCCAACTAGCGTGACATGAATGCACGTTTATATACGAGGCTGTCATTTGTATACGTCTCGTTGTTGACGGTGTCGGCAGGGAATGAAGATTACCAAACTGGGTATATGCACACAGTCCTCTGGCTATGTGTACTTCTGTGGATCGTGCAAACTATGGCTCCCTGTTGTATCGTGATTCGTGCATGTACCCGTACACCTCGTATGCGTCGTCATGTATGGCGCAACGCCCTAGCCTTTGCCCCACGTCATGCTCACCGCCGCCGCGCCATCAAATACCCGCCTCTCCTACCCCTCTGCATCCACGGCCACGTAGTCACTCTGTCTGCGTTGCATGAGCTAAACGACCTGCCAAGAAGCAGAGTGCTCCACCTCCACCACACTAAAATTCACCACGCCGTCTCCTGCAAATCTGCAATGGCCATCCTGAACGGAGCCGACACTACCACCACCACAGCGAACGGCGGCAGTGGCACCACCTCGGCTGCTCCCGTCGCCATTGCCATGCCTTCGCTTCCTCACCCGGCGCCACTGGACGCCGACGAGTTCCGCAGGCAGGGACGCCTAGTGGTGGACTTCATAGCGGACTACTACGCGCGCATCGACGAGTACCCGTGCGCCCGGACGTCGCTCCGGGGTTCCTGGCCCGGCAGCTTCCCTCGTCAGCGCCGGCGCGGCCGGAGCCCGACGCGCTGGCCGCGGTGCTGCGCGACGTCCGCGACCTCATCCTGCCGGGCGTCACTCACTGGCAGAGCCCGCGCCACTTCGCGTACTTCGCCGCCACGGCCAGCAACGTGGGCGCCCTCGGCGAGGCCCTCGCCGCGGGGCTCAACGTGAACCCGTTCACGTGGGCCGCCTCGCCGGCCGCCACCGAGCTTGAGATCGTCGTCACCGACTGGCTCGGCAAGGTGCTGCACCTCCCGGAGTGCCTGCTCTTCTCCGGAGGCGGCGGGGGCACGCTGCTGGGCACGTCCTGCGAGGCCATGCTCTGCACCATCGTCGCCGCCAGAGACCGGAAGCTCGCCGAGGTAGGCGAGAAGCGGATCGGGGACCTCGTGGTGTACTGCTCCGAGCAGACACACTTCTCGTTCCAGAAGGCCGCGCGCATAGCCGGCATTCGCCGGGGAAACTGCCGCGAGATACCGACGTCCAGGGAGACCGGCTTCGCTCTCTCGCCCAGGGCGCTCACCGCGGCGGTGCGCGCCGACGAGGCCGCGGGCAGGGTCCCGCTGTTCCTGTGCGCGACCGTGGGGACCACCCCGACGGCGGCGGTCGACCCGCTCGGCGAGCTGTGTGCCGCCGTGGCGGGGCGCGACGTGTGGGTGCACGTGGACGCGGCTTACGCGGGCGCCGCCAGCGTGTGCCCGGAGCTCCGCCACGCCGTCGCGGGCGCCGAGGCCGTGGACTCGTTCAGCACCAACCCGCACAAGTGGCTTCTCGCTAACATGGACTGCTGCGCGCTCTGGGCGCGGCGTTCGGCGGCGCTGACAGCCGCGCTCGGGACCGACCACGACGTGATCCTCAAGGACACGTCTGCGTCGGCGCAGGACGGCGACGGCGCGGTGGTGGACTACAAGGACTGGCAGGTCGCGCTGAGCCGCCGGTTCCGCGCGCTGAAGCTGTGGCTCGTGCTCCGCTGCCACGGCCTGGAGGGCCTGCGCGGCCTCGTGCGCGCCCACGTGCGCATGGCCGCCGCGTTCGAGGCCATGGTGCGCGCCGACGCGCGGTTCCAGGTGCCCGTGCCGAGGCAGTTCGCACTGGTGTGCTTCCGGCTGCGCGCCGCCGCCGCCGCGGTCGTCGTCGGGGAGAAGAAGCGCGCCCGCGACGGCGACGACGAGGCGGCTGGCAACGAGCTCAACCCGAGGCTCCTTGAGGCGGTGAACGCGACGGGGCGCGTGTACAAGAGCTCTGCCGTGGTCGGCGGCATGTACATTCTGCGCTGCGCCATCGGCAACTCGCTCACCGAGGAGCGCCATGTCCAGCAGGCGTGGAGCGTGGTGCAAGAGCAGGCCACCGCTATCCTGACTGCCGCGACGACGCCCACGAACGGGCGGACGGTTCGCCGTGCGCGTTGTGACGCAGAGGCCGATGTCAGCGATTTGCCGACGCCCCAGCCTATTTTCCTTGGCTAGACGACAGCCGCCTCATGATTTGAAATAAGTATTTACAATGCGAAGTGTAAGTGTGGATTGTCCTGGAACCAAACAATTGCAAATGCAAATCCACCCAACATATTCTAATATGAAGGCCGTACGAAAAACTCGAGGCTCGTCAGTTAGGACAACGATACTCATGGATCATATTTAAGACGCCTGGATGTATTACTTTTATATTATTACTATTCTTAAGCTTTAAATAAATATAAATATTATATTTTTATTTATTTTTTATACCTGGTTCAGGAGCTTAATGAGCGGAGACGAACTGACCTTCTAGCTAGTTAAGATAACGAGCTATTGGCTTGTTATCTTAACAAGTTAGAACGAGCTGAGCCAAGCTGGCAAACTCGGCTCGTTATCCAGCCTTATATGATCCTAACTAATGATAGTTATTGTCAAAGGTAGTTTCCATCGCTAAGCTAGCTCTCTCCGCCTCCACGCGGGCAGAACCCTAACCCGCGCCGCCGCCTCCCCTCCCCGCCTCCCTCTCCGCCGCGCCGTCACCGGAGCAGGCAGCCGGCAAGGCCAGCGTTGCCTGCCATGATGGCGGCGGCGGGGCCACTATTTCTGGTGGAGTGGCGGCGCTGGACGTCATAAATCGGAGGGGTGATTCGTCTACGCTGCGTGGGGCGCGGCGAGGTCACCGCTCGCGACCGCGGCGGCGCCGGCTAGGAGCCCGGGCAGGCGTAGCCGGCGAGGATGGAAGGGTCCTCCGATCGGGGCGGCGCCCGGAGGCCACGGCTTGGAGGCGGCGCGGACGACGCGGCGGTGGATGTGGAGCGCAGGGCAGGTTGGGCGGATCAGGGCAGGTTGGGCGGATCCATGTGCGGCGGCGGCTGTGGCAACATGGTCGTCGATCCACCGTCATCGTGGACGGATGTTGATCTGTGTGCGGCGGCGGCGGTGAGCGACGTGGTCGCCGATCCACCATCGTCGTGGACGGATGTTGCAGGGGTTGGGAGGATCTGTGTGCGGCGGCGGCGGTGAACGACGTGGTCGCCGATCCACCGTCTTCGTGCCTGGTCTGCCGGTGGTGGTGGCAGCCGATGCAGTTGGCTGCTGACGGCGGTTGCAACAATGGCGGCGGTGGTTCGTGCAGGCGAGAGAGGGGTGATACCTGCCCCTCCCACACGACTTTACCGGCCGGGTCGGTGGCAAGAAGCCTAGGCGGCTACGGCGGCAGTCAGATCAAGGTAGGGGCGCTGGGTTTGGAGGCGTCCAAACCCAGTGACCCTAGGGCAGGAGGAGGCGCCCACACTGGTGATGGTTTCGTCGTCCGCAATGGGCAACTAGTTGGTGGAGCTCAGTTTTTCGAATTTGATGGATTGATCCAGTGATGCTAAATGTCGCTGGTGTATGGCGTAATAGCACGGCTCTTGGAGGCAGTGGCAGTGCTACCATGTTTGGACGGCAGTGATGCCGGTGGGCGCCATTTTTCTCGCTGGAGGCGTCGTCTTGTCCTCCATGAGGATCTTCCGGGTGAAAACCCAACACCGGTGTATATGGTGGGTGATGATGACGTCTTTGTATGTCATATGCTCGTTGGAGACGTCGCTTTTGGATGATCCCATGGATTGTCGGCTTTGGTGCCGAATTGGTATTGGTAGGTCCCTTGCAGGTGCACCAGGAGCTTCGTTTCGTTGCTAGGTTACAGTATCCGGAATCTCCAAGGGCGGTCGGCGTCCTACGTTATTTCAGTATCTCTAGGTCTGATAGGCGTGTTTTGGTGTCGATTTGTGACTTGTTGGTCATAATAGTGCAAGTCAGAGTTTCTTATTGGAGATGTAATTTTTTTATCATTTTTATTTTAGTTGATCCAGTGTACTCAGGTGACGTAGGTCTTACCTGTTTCACTAGATGTCCGATGTAATAATTTGACCTGAGATAATCCTCGAGAGAGGATGACTGAAGCCAAAAATATAAATTTCCTTTATGTAAAAATAATCCTAACTAATGTACGTGATGTGGATCTGCGCGAAGTCCACCCCCACAAGCTTTTTTTTTCAATATAACATGTGACCAATTGCACCTCACCATGCTTAAATGCATTTAGTATGCACAATGAGGCACTCGTGCAGGACACATAAACATGAAACTTATGATGCCATTTTCCCGTGATCTTTAAGATCTTGTTTGTCCATCTTATAAAAATAACTCCACCAATCTGAAATTTTGCAGATGGAAATTGCAGAAAGTGGCTTATATAAGTGACTTCTAAATAACATGTTGTCATGTTGTTTGATTGAATATTTTAGTTGTACAGCACACACGTTGAATAAAAACACATTAGTTTCAAATTCTAATTGCCTTATCCTGTTATTGAAAATTGTAGGCGTTGAACCACACGTGAGGGCTTCCTGATGTAGCGAGGGAGTATATTAGTACTAGTATTAATATACAGACGATCGAGCACGAGCAGTATCACTGAAGTTGCCAGCTAATAATACGAGCAACTGATTAATATAATGGGTTCGCGGATCGGATCCGCGGCTGGCATGTTTGTGCTACGCCGCTCACACACACTAGTGTCACTGAGGCCGGGGACGAACGTTGTCAGTGGCGATGCGGTGACTCCTGCCGATGCTGATGCCTGCCGAGTATTTTTTTCCCCCATCGAATAAGAATTATATCATACAATAGATAGATATATCAAAATATTATAAGCACTTCGAATTATAATAAAATATTCATACTGTAAAAAGCACGGCTCAAGACCTATCCTGTTAAATTTTTTTGACACCTCTCACGTGGATACACTGTAGCATCTGTTTATATATAACACACACCAACATCACACACGCACACCACACTCACACCTGTACACAAACAGATCTACAACTATATTTATATCCAAATACGTGTCCTTGAAGAGATCACCAGAGAAACTCTTCACGTCGTAGTCCCATCGTGGCTCCACGCGTTGAGAGGATGCACCTAAAAAAAATTTGGGGGAAAAACCCCGGTGAGCACGCGCGTCCAGCGGGGCTCGAACGCGTGCAGGCTGCCTGCACATCGGCAGGCTTAGCCAACCGCTAACCTGTTAGATGCTTTGCAGTATGGATGACCGGACAAACAAACACTCGGCAACAAAAGACGTCCTGAGAACAAATGCCGAACGAACGATGACCAATATTCATGTAGGCGGAATTGAAGATCTTCTTCTTTTTTCTGATGTCTTCTTTTATCTTCTTTCTACCACCGAAAATTAAGGAAAACTAATCTAAAAATTATTCACCACTTATAAAATTGTTCTCCCTTATAGATATGGCAATTAGACACACCGGCACCAGTACATGTGGCTTTCGTTATTCGTGTCCGATGGATGCGGTCATGGGTATAAAAACTCACTCACATTCGACGGGAACCCGCAAAGATGTGGGTATCATATGCATATCATTTAAACTAGCACATTTAACATGTAATTTAAATCATATGCAACTTATCAATTTGTAAAGATGCGTAGGTGGAGAGTCTAACTCCCAATCTAGGGTCTTGCTTAGTTTATCAAATTTAGCCATCAAATTCACCATGCAGAATTTTTATTTTTCGTTACATCAAAATATCGACAGATGCATAGAGTATTAAATATAGATAAAATCAAAAACTAATTGCACAGTTTTATTGTAGTTTGCGAGACGAATATTTTAAATCTAATTAGTTAAAGTTTAGATAATTTTTATCAAATACAAACAAAATACTACAGAAATTCCGCTACAGGACTTTCAGCGCTAATTTAGCCAACTAAACAAAGCGAGCTTCGATTTATATATAGCTGTGGACAGCGTCAGCAAGATCTGGCAGGTAGCTAGCAGCCGGAATCGGCCCTGTGGACGCTTGCAATCAATCGGATCGACTAATCGTAGATAACACATAACACAAACTACGAGCACGCGCAGTATGGTACTGTGTTGCCGTTGTTTATTTGTATTATCTATATATTATTAGGCGATTCAATTCATTCTGAGTGAGAAGTTTTATAACTTTATTCTCAGTACTACCATTTCACGTAAATAAAACAAAACGTAGATAAACATCCGTTTCTAATATAAAGTTCTGTCTATAGTTTATAGTTTATAGTTTTATAGACATTTAATTTCATCATAACTCACAAAGTTGATAGTCACAAAAAAAAAACCTCATAAAGTTGGTAACAGTCCGCGGGATCGGCCCACCAGGCTTTAGCATCTCAGCGGGGCCCCCGCGGCTGCTGGCTGGGCCGTACAGCATTGCAAGGGCTTTTTTTATTAATAAACTTATTTTTAAAAAAATTATAAAATTAGTCTTCGTTTTTAAAAAATTGTAGGAATAGGCCACTAATCGCTCGTTGAAAGGGCGACGTGAGAGAATCGCCCGTTGAAAGGGCGACCAGGCCCACGTCGCCCGTTGAAAGGGCGACCAGGCCCACGTCGTCCGTTCAAAGGGCGACCGGACCACGTCGCCCGGCCAAAGGGCGACCAGCTAGTCGCCCAGCCAAAGGGCGACCAGATGTTCGCCCCGCCGACGGGTGACCTGGTTTTTTGATTTTTTTAAATAATATTTACTTATTTAGAAATTTCAGAAAAAATTTCGGATTTTTGGGGTAAAATATATTTATTTATTCAGAAATTTCAGAAAAAATATCGAAGTCAGAGAAATAGCAAAATTAATACGCAGTCATGCAATGGGCGTGCGAAAACGCCGTTGTCGTGTGCTCGCCCAAGCTTAATAGATGAAAAAAATACAACAGTGAAACATTAATTAAGTTCTAAAAACTAAAATAGTATCAGTACAATATCATAGAAAACAACATCGGCGGCAAATCATACAAAACTAATATCGTCCACGCTTAGGTGCAACACCCGTAATCGTGCCAGGCTTTGGTGCTTTGCGGCCCGCTCGCACATGGCCGGCTGAGTAAGTAAGCGGCGAAGGAGGAACTATAACACGTGCAGGACGGCCTCCAGCAGCAGCTGGTGTCGCGTACTCGTCCTGTGAGGGCTGTGTCTATGGTGGTTCTTCACGTAACTGCGATGACGCAAGTACGTCCGCCGGCTCCTGCTCCAGGTAACTGTCAAGGTCGAAGGGTGACGGGGATCGCTGACGAAAAGTGTCAGCGTGCTCAGAGATGTCTGATCCCTCGTAGTCGTAACGGGTCGTCCCTAAACATATAAGACCAACGTTATGATAACGCTGATGGTAAAACTAATATATAACGTGTCGAACTCTTAAAAGTAGGTCATACCTGGAACTATGGGTACAGCGTGTGAAGAGGAACCTCCGAAATCGAACTGATGCCGCGAACCGTCAAAGTGCATACCTGACCATGCAGAGTGAATGTAATGTTACGAATAAAGCAGTATTAGATAATATAATTAAATTTCACAACTATATCGTACCTGTAGGCATGTGAGCAGGCTGCGAAGATGATCCAATGATATCAAACTCCGGACGCCAACCGGCAGAGTACGTAGGTGGACCTGAATAATGAAACTTATAAGTAACGAACAAGTTACCATTACTACATACGAAGAAAATATAAGTTACTCACCTGTTTGGTACGTAGGCCGCGGAGGTAGTGGCGCCGTCGGTCCGTCAGGCCTGTGTGTCACGTGTGAACGTCGAGGGACGACATCCGGTTGTCGCCCGCAGGGCCGGCACGACGTCAACTTGATAATGTTTGCAGCAGAGTCGTACATCCTCTGGACCGCAGCGGTAAGCTCGTGGCTGGTCATCTGAATGCCCTCCCTCAACCGGTGCAAGAGCGATCCACCATCCACAGTGATACGGTGAGCCATGTCTGTCTATTAACAAAACGAGAACATTGGAGTAATTACGATAAGAAAAATATTAAACGAAGTGGGTTGAAGTTCATAAAGATCGTACCGCCAACGACATCGCCTGATCTCTGTGCACAGGGTACGTGTTCGTCAACCTAGGGACGTGGGTCCGTGGCTCCGCTGGTGTATACGTGACTCTGATCCGGGTGCGAGGAATATACCAACGTAAGTAGTCCCCGTAAGCCTCCAAAGAAAACGGTCTGGGCTCGTAGGTCACATCATGTAGTGCGTTGGCCCACTGGTCGACCCACGGCTGTATACGGGAGGACCAAGTAACGCCTGCCGGTAGACCCCTCCGCACGTAACTATGGATTTCAAAACGTATTATCTTTCTATATATATTAAATACTCAATCAGAACGAATTAATTGTCTTATACTTATCCGTGCACAGAAAGAGGAACAATATGGGCAACCGGGAGTGGGAACATCTGGTTACGACCAAACTGCCGCATCACTCTGTGAGGAGCGTAGTCCTCGACAAAGATGTCAAAAACGACAGCCTTATGTGTCAGCCAGTACTCCTGATCCCTCGTGCAGAACGACGACAACCCATTAGGCGCTCGTACGACAATCTCCTCCATGCTGTAAGGTGTCCAGCGGACGTCGTCTGGCCTAATCCGGTCGAACGCCGCCATGTACTCAGGATAGGCTCTGTGAACCTGAATGTTTGCCCAAGTAGGCTGTATAGAAAATAATAGTAAGGTGCAATTTATTAGAAAATAAATAGAAACAGGTTCAACCGCGATATAGAAGACTTACCCGCCGCCGGACCCACAACGAACCCATCGTAGGGCTGTCCTCCTCCGTCTCCCCGTACAACCCTGCTCCATAAGTCGAGAAATCCATGACTGGTCGTCCAATACTAAACCGCTCGTACGACCAGAGTTGAAGTAATAGTGGACAACCGGAGAGGATAGCTAACGAGTCGGTCTTTGTGCACGCATCACAAAGACCTCGGTACGTGCCTGCCAAGATAGCGGAAGCCCAACTGTACTGCGGCACGGCGTCGAGCGGTGCGTCCGCTATCTCGCGCGCGAAGTGAATCAAGTGCTTCCCGACAGAGTTTCCATGCGACGATGTGAACATTATCCAACCAAACAACCACAACAGATAGGCCTCCAAGTGCCTCGACACGGTGGCCTCATCTGCCGCAGGGTGGATATACTCGGCTTGAATTAGAAAACAGAAGTTCAAATTTCATTTAACATACACATGAATATTTGATGTTAATGAACTATATCACAGTGTTATCTATTTACCTGAAACTGCAAGAGCCAGGTCTTCGTAGGCCCGTGATGCTGGTTTTTAGCAAGAGTTTGATACTCTGGAGCGTCTGGTCGACGCACAACACCCTCGAAACGGACTAGAAGGTCCTCACGCCAAGTGGCCTCCACGTCTGGACGGCAACGGCCTGCCCAGCAGTGGTGACACCAAGTAAGTAGGAGATGTCCTCGAGTGTGGGAGTCATCTCCCCGCAAGGAAAGTGGAACGTGTGCGTCTCAGGCCTCCAGCGGTCCACCAATGCCGCAAGTAAGGAACGGTCAAAGTTGAACCGTGTCACCGCATCGGCCGGGGCCTCAACAGCACTAGCCTGCACAAGCCTACACAGAGGCAGTAGACCAGCTGCTCGTAGCCTGTAGCATATACAGTATTTATATATAAATATAACCAAATCGTCTGTATGAGTAAAACAAATAAGTGAACGTGTTATCGTGCATACCTCGGTATCCATCGCTCGTCCAGCCGCCACAACTCCTGAGGTACCCTAGGCCGTAGAACAGGTAGCTCAGCAGCTGTCACAGCACTCAAGTAGGACCGGTGGCGCTGGTCCAACTGTGCGTCCAACAACTCCAAGTGTCCCTCATCCATCGTCATACCTAAAATATCTTAATAATGTAAAAAAATAATGCACAAATATAATTAATACTATGACACAACAAATCGAAAAAATGCAGACATACTATTATTTTTAAAGAGCATTTCCGCCTTGATTCCGCAATCCACGACGTGCACGAGGGCGCCGGCCGTCTTGCGGATTCCCTGAAGGTCCTGCTTCTGCAGCTCCCTCTGTGGTGGTTACACGCGTGCACTTTTTATAAGTATGTCCTGTGCCATTGCACTTGGTGCACCGATGCTCTAGTCTTCCCACTTCTGAGTCATCCATATCATTTCTAATGCGCCGTGTCTTACGACGACCAGGCTTCTGTCTTAATTTATCCTTATCGGGCCCCCGCAGGTAGTTACTGCTAGGATTGTTTGTAAAACTACCAAATATTGCGAAACCGTAAATCTCTGCATTCCAGGTTGTCATGACTACCTCCTTCGTAAAATAATGTGAGACATACGGCTTCGGGGACAAATTAGTAAGTGAACAAGCTGCTATAACATGTGAGCACGGCCTGTGTAGAAGTTTCGGTTTCATGCACGAACAGCTGCATGAGTTATAACGAATAACACACTCTTGTGCAATTCTCTCTCGATTGCCACCACGACGGCCCCGATCCCTACACAGAAATTCAAACCGATTCTCTGCTGTGCTCATAGGACGTGCACGATGCAAGCTTGCCTTCTCCACCTTTTTTTTCATGTAATTTGTTATGAATGTTGAAAAAATCAATGTATTATCTGCCATCGCATTAAAAGCAACCATCTTTCACGGAAGTACTTGCACGTTCCATGCAAAATACCCTCTACGATTGCTACAAGAGGTAATCCTCTCATGCCTCGAATGACCCAATTGTACACCTCTGCCAAATTTGTTGTCATTATTCCAAACCTCGCAACATCTGTGTCATATAATAATGACCACTTCTCCTTTGGCTCGTACTCAATCCAATCTGAGAAGCACCTGATTGATGACCCCGACCTCCGAACCACGTTCCTCAAGACATCCGTTGGGAGGCCTGAAAGAGGAACAGACATATCATTCGGGTCTTGATTCGTACAAGTCGTTAACTCTTCTGTTTGCTTTGTTGTTAATTCATCAAGACGTGTCCACATTGCATTGAATTTTCTTTGTTGGTTCTGATTGCACAACCTCTTAAACATATTCATAAGGTGTTTATTGTTGAAGTGGCTGAAAAAATTTGCACCCAAGTGCCTCATGCACCATCTTGATTGTATGTCCGACCATCGTGGAGGAAGATCACGCTCCACTGAACCATATTGCATATCCGTTATCGCCTTCAACAAACCGGCATGTCGGTCATGTATAACACAAATATTAGGTCGCCCTTGCACCACTGCTAACTTCACACGCTCCAGAAACCAACACCAACTATCTGTGTTCTCACTTTCCACAAAAGCAAAAGCAACTGGTACTACTTGATTATTCCCATCAACACCAATAGCAGTTAGAATCCGACCTTTATACTTTCCTGTTAGAAATATACCATCCATGCATAAAATAGGTCTGCAATAACGAAATGCCATTATACATTGACCTAGTGCAAAAAAGGCTCTACGAAGTATTAACTTTCCGGCCTCTTTTGGATCAGACATATCCATGATATCATAATATGTACCAATATTTCTTTGTCTGACGGTTTCTAACAATCTTGGTAGGTTCTCATAAGATGCTTCGTACGAACCAAATCTCTTCTTAATGACCTTCTGTTTCGCTCGCCACGCCTTCGAATAGCTGATGGTGTATTTAAAATCTTCCTCTATAGTAGTCACTATAGATTTCGGCTCATACCTTAAATTATCAACAATTCGATTATACATGTACTCTGCAATGAAGCTCGATGTAAGAGCAGTATTGGACTTCTCTAATTCTTGTAACTCACATGTATGTTCTGTTACTATAGAGCACTTCTAAATTGTACTCTATTTTTTCTCATAAGCATGTACCCTAAATGGACAGTCCGAAAACACATATTTAATATCATATACTTTCTTGTTGGACTTAACAACTATAAAAGACCGCTTCATTGACAGAGACCAGTACTTCACGGCACTCATCACTTCATCTTTGCCTTTGTACATAGCTCCCTCTACTAGTTCATTCTCATGATATTCCCACGGCACAGAATTTCCTTCGTTGATCATCAAATTCTTCGAACTGTTACTCTTCCACTCCAGTGGGACAGGAATTTCATTCTCATCTTCAGATGAGTCATTTTTAAATATATTCTCATTCTCCATATCTTCCATCGCCATCTCTTGAACTATATGCTCTATGCGCTCTCCTTCGTCCGCTTCACCCGTCGGTACCATAGATGACAGGTGATGATCACCCTCTTCATTATCTTCCTCATTATCATTGTGATTGTCATGGCTCGGACCTCCTTCTTCTTCTACACCGTGTACCTTATGAACCTCCTGCGTATATGCCTGAGCAAGAAGGACTAGAGGCCACCCACATTCTACAGCTTTATTGACATATTTTCTCCATGTTGATGTTGCATTAAGCGGTACTAACTCCCAAAAAGTGCCCTTCCGAGCATGACTAACGATACCCATGACCTTAACGTCATGTTGGTTGCTGTCAAGCCCAAATATTCGCATCAACCAATTCTGCACACCACTAATTGTTCTCTCATTTGCCCTAGACACCCATCTACTTAATGAGGCAAATCCTAACAGATCAACCCCGTGTGCACCTTGAATAATTTCTCCTTCTCCATAATAAATTTGAAATCCTAACTTCTCCGACATCTGTGTAATCTAAAAATGTCAACTAAAATACCTTTTTACTAATATATTACTAATATTATTTCAACTATAACTATTTAATTTAATAATATATATAAAATAAGAATATAAGTAATACTACCAAAATATAATATTAATCGCTCAACTGCTCATTACATTATCTAACAATTAATATAACACACATTAAATAATTATATATAAAATTATTTTTTTACTTACCAAAATTTTTTCTCTTCCTCTCTTCTCCTTCTTCCTCTTCCTCTTCCTCTTCCTCTTCTTCTCTTCTCTTCTCTTCTCTTCTCCCCGTCCGCGCCAGCCGCCAGCCGCCGGGCGTCTTATATAAAACCGCGACGTCGCCCCCTGTTCGGACGACAGGGGCCAGTCGTCCCGTGGTCGGGCGATGTGGGGCCACGTCACCCATTTAGCGGGCGAGCACTGCCAAGTCGCCCCCTGGTTGGGCGACATGGGGCCCACCGCGACACGTGGGGGACATGTCGCCCATCGGCCGGGCGACGACCTCCACGTCGCCTGTTGGTCGGGCGACATGGCCCATCTTCGCCCTTCCAACAGGCGATTGGTGGCCTATTCCTGTAAATTTTTGAAAACGGAGACTAATTCTGTAATTTTTTTAAAAAATAAGTTTATTAATAAAAAAAATTCGCATTGCAAGCGTGCGGTGGTTCCGGTCTTCCTTTTTTTTCGAAAACTCTATTAGGCGAATGGTCGTGCTCTGACTTCAGCGCGCGACACCAGGGCGCGGTGGGCCGGCCCAGCACACCCCCGCCTCTGCCCCAGGCGAGCAGACCTCCTACATGGTACAGTGTGTTTGGGCACTACAACGGGACGAGCTTTTGGAGTTCATCAGCCGAGCTCAACATGGTGATGTTCAGGCTTGGCTTCATGAAGCTATAGCAGTACTTCAGCATGACGATCTAATTCGTTTGGTTGTCACGATGTGGTCGATCTGGTATGCGAGGAGAAAGGCTGTGCTTGAAAATTATTTCAGAGCCCCTAACGACTCACAGCTTCATAGAAAGCTTCATTAAAGACTTGGAGTCTGTCGTGCCACAGATGAAAGAGAAATTGGGAGAGCGACCGGGAAAGTGCATGAGCTCCTGTTCATCCCTGGATACCACCACCGGCTGGAATACTCAAGATAAACGTGGATGCGGCATTATCAAAGAACTCGTCAATTGCAGCAATGGCGGCAGTGGCGAGAGATGACTCGGGCAGGTTTCAAGGGGCGTCGGTGATAGTGATGGAAGGGGTTACTGACCCTAAAATTGCCGAGGTGTTGGCGTGTCGAGAAGGTGTGGCATTAGCAGATGACCTCGCCAATCAGCGGACTCGGATTGCCATGGACTGCATGAATGTCATGAGAAATATGAAGGGTTCTGGCATGGGTGTATATGGTCATACAATTAAAGAGATCAAAGCTGGGATGTCTCGTTTCGCGAAGGCAGAAGTCATTTATGAAAAAAGGGCTTCGGATGTTGACGCTCCTTCTAGAAATTTGATTTATGAATCGTAGATATGCGTGGCTTTTATCTCCTCGGAAGGCGTTTGTAAACACTCGAGTAACTTTGGTACCCCCTAAAAAAAACTCATACTCCAGCGCGATTCCAGACCGCGGCCGTGATCGGAATCTGCTCACCGGCCACCTCCGACACCGAACTTGCTAGGCGAGCGACCCCTACCTTCGCTCGTGATGCCGAGGCGAGCCACCCCCACACTACTTACGCTTTCCAGCGTCTTGCCCCTTTCACGCTCATCGACCCGGACCTCCGCTCGGACGACACGAACGGGGCCAGATAGCATGCCCAGATCCTCGACCACCTCTTCGAGCTCGGTGCGCGGCGGGTGCTCGAGCAGGACGTGGCCCCATTGGGTGCATCCCGCCGGCGTGGAGCATGTGGCAGTTGGTCGGAGCCCGTGTTCGTCGGCTTGGATATGCAGCAGCTCACCGGAGGTCGTGCCCGCCTCGACAACCTCACCACTGCGCTCCTGGGGGCAACCTCGACCCTGCTGCCACCCCGTCTTAGATTCATGAGTGGCGTGCTGAGCTCAGCGTACCCTCCCCCGCCTTCGTCTCACTTGCAGTTAGTGGTGCCCGAGGAGGAGGACGTGGTTCCCAGCACCCTGCCCCGCAGGTGTTTGATGAATTGCCTCCTCATACAGAATTTGTTTCTCCCGTGTTTGATAAATTGCCTCCTCCACATACATAGTTGTTTCTATCCTCCATTCAGTTGCAGGTGGGGTGCAATGCCGCATAGGCAACCATGTGGATTCGTTGCAGGTGGGTGAGACGTGTCAGATGGTTCCTCCTAATGAGAATGAATTTGAGGTCTAGATATTTCAGTTGCAGCAACCATGGCCTCCGCATGCTGTTTTCACACTCTGACAGCTTCCTTGGCCTTGCTTCTCCAAATAGCTTCTGTGCGGTTGCACACCTCCTTATCACTGGATGGTTGCCTTTTGGGTTGGGCAATGCTTATAGTTAAAGTTGTCGTCTTTTACTATCTAGAAGATAGTTTCCATTGCGCTTCATGTGGATTCGTCATGGTATATGACAATTAAGTATTGTCTATATTTCAGTTTTCTCTATATTATCTTTCCAATTTCAGTCATCAATTATAGTTATCATACTTTATTCTTCCCAAATCATTTCAGTCAAAAATTTTGAGCTTAGATTGTAGGTTCAAATTCACTTTCAGTTAAGTTTCAGAGTTCCTCTTCGTTTTGTTTCAGTTCTACTTTTCTCATCTTTTTGTCTTATTTCATCTATTTTTCCCAAATTATTTCAGTATTAAATTTCAAGCTTAGGTTCTAGGTTCATGTTCACTTTCGGTTAAAGTTCAGAGTTCCTCTCAGTTTTGTTTCAGTTTTACCTTTTCTTATTTTTTCGGTCTTGTTTCATCTATTTTTTAGCTAGTTTTATTTCGATCTTTTTTTAATTTTTTAGTTTCCAATTTCAATTTAGTTTCTGCTTCCATTTCAAAATATAACATGCTCCAATTCAATTTCGGTCTTTGTTATAATCCTGTAGCAATTTATGTATATATTAGCTTATGTATTAAGCATGTAGCAACTGATGTATTAGTCTTGTAGCAACTTAGGTCTTGTTTGTCTTTGTTGAGTTCACCTTTCATGATATATTGACACTTGCTCAAAATATAACTTTCTCCAATTCGGTTTTATTATAGTCTTGCAACAATTTATGTATTAAGTGCATTAGCATAGCAACTTATGTATTAAGGGTGTAGTAACTCATGTATTAGTCTTGTAGCAACTTATGTCTTTGTTAAGTTCGATATATTGCCACATGCTTAAAATATAACTTGCTCCAATTCAGTTTCAGTCTTTGTTATAGTCTTATAGCAACTTTAGTATAATAAAGTTTTTCTATTTTTAGTTTATGTTTTTGATTTATTTTTTTGAAAAAATATTATAGCAATTTATGTATTAATCGTGTAGCAACTTAATAATATTAAGGTGTAACAACTTATGTATTAAGGTCTAGCAACTTTAGTATAATATTTTTTTCTATTTTTAGTTTACGTTTTTAGTCTAGTTTTTTTTAAGAAAATCATAGCAATTTATATATTGATTGTGTAGCAACTTATGTATTAAGGGTGTAGCAACCTATGTATCAAGGGTGTAGCAACTTATGTATTAAGGGTCTAGCGGTTTATGTTTCAGTATTTTGTTTTTTTAAAAAAAATTATAGCAATTTACGTATTATGTAGCAACTTATATATTAAGGGTGTACCAACTTATTATGTATTAAGGGTCTAGCAACATTAGTATAATAAAGTTTTTCTATTAACATTAGTATAATAAAGTTTTTCTATTTTTAGTTTATGCTTTTAGTCTATTTTTAAAAAAAGAATTATAGTAATTTATATATTAATCGTGTAGCAACTTATATATTAAGAGTGTAGCAACTTATGTATTAAGTGTTTAGCAACTTCAGTATTATAAAATTTTTTATTTTTAGTTTTTATTTTCAGTCAAGTTTTTTTTAAAACAATATAGCAATTTATGTATTAATCGTGTAGCAACTTATGTGTTAAGGGTGTAACAACTTATGTATTAAGGGTCCAACAACTTTAGTAGTATAAAATTTTTTATTTTTAGTTTTTGTTTTCAGTCTAGTTTTTCTTAAAAAAAGTTATAACAATTTATGTATTAATCGCGTAGCAACTTATGTATTATTAAGGGTGTAGCGACTTATATATTAAGGGTCTAGCACCTTTAATAGTATGAAGCTTTTCTATTTTTAGTTTTTGTTTTTGTTTTTAGTCTAGTTATTTTTTTAAAAAGTTATTGCAATTTATGTATTAATCACGTAGCAACTTATGTATTAAGGATCTAGCAACTTATGTATTAAGGGTCTAGCAACTTATGTATTAAGTGTCTAGCAACTTATGTATTAAGGGTCTAGCAACTTCAGTAGTATAAAGTTTTTCTATTTTTAGTTTATGTTTTCAGTCAAGTTTCTCTTTTTAAAAAAAATTATAGCAATTTATGTATTAATCTTATAGCAACTTATTTATTAAGGGTGTAGCAACTTATGTGTTATGGGTCTAGCAACTTTAGTAGTATAAAGTTTTTCTATTTTTAGTTTTTGTTAATTCTTTATAGCAATTTATATATTAAAATAAAACTTTGGATTTTTATAAATTTGCGTCAGCCTCCTTACACCTTGCATGTTGTGGCTCGTTGGACATGAGTCGTTTGCGCGCTGGATGATTGTGTCGTTACGAAAATAGAAACGTGTGGATAGGTGGAGTGGAGCGGTCGTCAGTTGGGCGGGTGAGGTTCCCAAAATAGAAATCGGGTGGAGTGGAGTGGTCGGGCGGGTGATGGGGCCGCGCGCTCTGCTACAGCGCGACCCGTCGAGCGTTATCGTCGTCTTTTAAAAAAAAGTCTAAATAACCCCTGAGTATCAGAGTTGGAATACTTAAGGCCATCAAGTATAAAATCGTTTATTCTAAAGTATGCTAAACCCTGGGAGGTTTTGGATGCCAGTTTTGCCTACGTGGCCGGTTTTGGAGGCTGGTTTTACCTACCTAGCCTGTCAGCGAGGCAAGCTTCTGCCACAAGCTCGAACAGGAACGCGATGCGCGGGGAGCCGGTGGTGGAGCAGCTGCACGCGACGTGTTGGGCGGCGGCGAGCCCCGTCCCCGCCCCCACCCCTGCCCCCGGCGAGGCACGCCATGCCGCGCTGAGCCGCCGCCACCGCCCCCACACCCACGACTGGTGGGCTACGGAGGAGTGGGAGCATGACACCGGCAGGGAGGAGGAGGAGGAGGCGGCGCCGCCAAGAGTTGGCCCTGCCAGGGTGTGCCTGTTGACCGAGGACGCGAGCTCGCGGAGCATAACGGTGAGGGAGCGAGACGCGCAGCACCTGAGTTGCCCGTCTCACCGATGGGGTTGATGAAGCTGTCGGGGTTGACGACAACGCGTGAACTGGCAGCGGCGATGGTGTTCCGGCGCTTCTGGGACTCGTCACGCGGGGCAGCTCCGGTGGAGAGGAACGGCGCAGGCGGGGTTAATCGATGTGCAAGGAGGTGGCGAAGACAAGGGCGCGAGCAATTTGGCAGAGGGCGAGCGGTAACGGTGAATTTGCCGGTGAATAGAGAGCTTCAACGGCGGCCGCAACAGCGAGGGCGCTAACGGTGATGCGGCGGGCAGATGAGGAGCGGAGCGAGGAAGATGCGGAATGCACGCAACAACTGCCGCTCTGCATGTGCACACAACCACCACCTCTCTGCATGCACGCAACAACCACCACCAGACATGTTGTCGCCGAGCTCCCTTCGCCGACCAAATTAGCCGCCACCGTTGAGTCCCCGCCAATTCCCCGCGCCCATAATTTCGCCTAGACCATGCACATCGTCTGAGCCCGCTCGCCTCACTCTCATCACCGGAGTCAGCCGCGCGTGCCGTTCCCATTGCGGCGGGCCGCCATAGACGCCGAGCTCCACCTCTCCGTGGCTAGGCCACTCTAACGCACCTCTCGAACTCTAGTTTGATGTTCTAGCTTTCTTGTGATCTGGTGCTGCTCATCGGCCCTTCGATTTCCTCCTACACACCCTCCAAGATCCGGTGCGCGCACATCACCTCAACGGGGTCCGGGTGAGGCCACAGGCGGATCCAAATCCCGTGCCTCCCCATCTGCCCCCGCCCTGCCGTCGCCGGTCATAGCCACGTCTGCCCCCGCTGCGTCGCTAGACGACGACCGCGCGCCCGCCACCGACGAGTGCCGCAGCTGGCTCTGGCAGCAGCGACTTCATCAAAGAGGCTCGCTGGACGTCGTCGCGGAAGACGGGGAGGCCGGGGGCAGAGGTGCAGGAGGATGTCGTCGTAGACCGCCGGCGCGGGGTGGCGTCTCTGGACGCCGTGCTCGCGGCTCGCCGAGGTCGCCGCGTGCAACACTGGCTGCCCTCGCTCGCCGCGTCGTCCACCGGGGCCACCTGACAGCCAGTCCTGGCCACCGTGGCAATCCGCTGCCACGTTGGGAGTCCACATAGGCAAAACTGCTCATCAAAACCGCTTAGAGGGTTAATTAGGCTGTTTAGCATACTTTAAAGTGTAGAATAAACGGTTTTATACTTGGTGGTCTTAAGTATGCCAGGCCCAATACTTCAGACTTTTTCTTTTTTTTTTGATTGAGCAATGGTTCAGTCTTCCTGAGCTGGGACCGAACCATACGTGGATCGAATATTCTCTCTAGATGCCGCATCATCCCATGCGGAGAAATCCTCACCGAATGACGCCGTCCGGGACGGACGGAGCGTCTCGCTCGCCTCCTGCCGCCTCCCGCCCCTCCTCATCCTCCCTGTCTCCGCGACCCGGCTCCGCGACCGCGGGAACCCACCGGAATCGCAAGGACTGGCGCTGCCGGCGCCTGGCCGTTCGTTCTCTCATGGCGACGCCTCCGCAGGTGATCGACCAACCTCTCCTCGTCATCCGTCTCTCTAGTTTCTAGGGTTATACGTTGTGTGCTGCCTGATTGCAATTGGGTGATGAATCAGAGGCCAACAAGGGGTTTGCGTTTTTCCAACCTAAGTTCTCCTAGGGGAATGAGGATTCGTTCTCAAGTTATCACAGGTTGATTGTAGGATTACAGTCTACAGATTCTGGGTTCCTCTCCCTGATTTCTCATGTGCCGCATCAGTGCCGATGCCATTTCTGTCCTTGTTAATAGAGGATTATATTCTCCTTTTAAAATAAAAACTTATCTAGTGTTTGCATTCCCATGGACATTGTAGAGGGATGCCAGGCAGATTAGACGGGGAAAAGTTATACTAATCAGCACTGCTACTTATCTAGCTGCTTGTATGGTGGTTTTTTTTTTCGGTCTATGTTGAGAAGACAGGCATCACATAACATTACGTAATGGTCCATTTGAGGAAAGCAATAAGAATAGGATTGCCTATCTAAACACAAGAATCTGGAGGAAAGGAATAAGAATAGGATTGACTATCTAAACACAAGAATTTACAAGGATAATACAACCTACACGAAAGTGACAATATTTAAGAAATGTCCTTTCTTTTAGTTTTGTCAAGATTTACCTAAACGCACTTTGTTCCATGATGCTATCCATGTAATATTGAGGAATAAGTATCCATGTTCTTGAATACAGTCTGACACAACCTAAGAAATAAGCTAGTTGGGACTATTTATGTCAGGTGAGATGGATAGCATATATTTCAACCTAGTCCTACATGCCATTGGGGAGCCAAAATTGCAGGGGACCCAAGATGGGATCCATATGTGACAATGCAACTGTCGGATTTTGTAACATACTGCCCATATAGGATTTTATTGGAGCAATTGATGGGACAGATATAAGAGTGTAATAGTAAGTCTTCTTTCATCGTAGGAAGTCATTTGCATCCCAAAATGTGTCAGCAGCTGTAGATCTTGATGTTCATTCTACCAGAGGACAATTGGACACCAAAGCCATGTAGGACAGCACGAGAACAAGCAAATAAACATAGGTTAATGATAGAAAAGAGACAAATGATTGCTGAGAGAATGTGGGTGGATCGTTAAAATCACTGTGAGAACTAATATGTAGTGCTTTATGTAATTATGAACTAGTAACGACATGGACCTTGTCCTGCTTGTTTTCTTTATGTGCTGACCGATGTTGTGAACAAATCTTCAGCATTGTCATTGCAATAACTGGACCTTGGGCTGTTTATATTAATTAATGTGTGTGCTTTTCTCTTATTAACTGCATCCCTGCATTTTTTTTTTCATATTGAGTCTTTGTAACAGTTTATCTTGGTGCTCATCGTAATACTTTTACAACTTCACAGGACATGGACCTAGAACAACATGGGGACGACATGGCAGGCAAGGGTGGAGCTGGACAGGTCTATTGGTCCAACGCAATGTCTAGTTTTGTACTCAGATATTTGGCTGACCTAGTTGCGAGTGGAACTAAAACCACGAGTGGTTTCAAGCAAGCTCATCTTAACAGTTGTGCTAGAGCTTTGTATGAGAAGCTGGGTGTCCAGCGCACCAGTGGACAAGTTGGTAACCATCTTAGGAAGTGGAAAAGGATTTATGCAAAGATTGAGAAGCTGAAAAACTTGAATGGAGCTGTTTGGGATGAACATAATTGCATAATTAGTCTTGATGCGGAGCATTACAATAATCATATTAAGGCAAGTAATCAGCATCTTCTTATAGTTTGATTGTTGCAATTTTTGAGGTGCAGCATTTATTATTCCTACCATGATATGGGTTTTAACTTGTAGGACCACCATGAAGATGCCAACTACTTGAACATTCCTATTGATCACTATCATGAGATGGCCACTATATGTGGTAAAAAATTGGCAGCCGGTGCATATGCCAAAGGATCAAATGAGCCACTTGGTGTTGAAGTGACTGAAACATATAATGCACCAACTCTGGCTGAAACTGGTGCATATGCTAAAGGATCAAATGAGTCACTTGATGTTGAAGTGACCGAAACAGATACTGCACCAATTGTGACTGAAGCAGACAACACACCAATTGTGACTGAAACAGATAATGCACCAACTGTGACTGAAACAGATAATGCACCAAAACCCACGTCTAGTGAACCAAGTGAACAAATCATTGCTGATGACGGAACACACTCAGGCAACAATGGTGCAGAGTCCTCAGGCACTAAACAGCCACCATCAAAGAAGCAGAGGATATATACTGATGATGACTTGGTTATGATAATGAGTCGGACTCTTGGCGAACTTGCTTCGTCTATAAAAAAGCTTTCTGAGCAGCCTGACCTTCCTGTTCCAAAGGGGTTGTATGAAGAGCTAAAGAGCCTCCCAGGGTTTGAGGAGGCACATCTTGAGCACTACAATGCTTATCTGTGTGAGAATCCTCCACTAGCAAGGGCATTTTATGCACTGCCTCAACTTTCTAGCAAAATTATATGGGTGGCTAGGTACATCAAGAATCACAGGTCCGAACTAATGTAAGTACTCTGATGATGTGGTGGTATTTTGGTCTAATCACTACTAGGGACGAGGAAAAAAATGGGCGATGTGATGGTTTGGTTGTATGGAGGGTGGTAGTGTGACTCTAGTTTGTATGGAACAGCCTGGACCGACTACAGAGTACTCTTGTTGTATGGCAGTATGGGATGTGATTATAGTAGGGACCTTTTAATATAACATAATATAGATCAATGGTGAATTATCTTGCTTAATTTTATTGTTTATGACTGTTATTGTTTTTTCTCAAACAGTATTTGCCCCCGAATGTGTGGATGGACCTATACAACCAATCAAACATGATTTTATACCAACTCATCTTACCATACCATACAGCCATCCAAACAAAAAACATGGCCATCCAAACAAAAAACATGTATCTTCAGGTAACCAAACAATCATCCTGAACCATCTCACCCAAAATTATGAATCGTCAGGTAACCAAACAAACAGCCTATAGCATGTCACCCCTGATTTGTCCTGTCCATCCTCTTCTCAACCAGGATCCCATCCTCTTTGGCTCTTTCCATCCAGGATGGCCCATCCCATTCACCTCCACACACGCAAACACATTGCTCGTATCGTATTTCGCAGCACATGTTCATCTCTCACTTCGTTCAAGACTCCCTGTATTTCGCAACACATGTTCATCTTTCATTTCATCCGGCCCCAAGGTGTGGTCAGGATTCAGACACTGATCAGGTAGCCTCGAAACAGCGTCTCAGACATGCTCCTTCTTGTCTCCAAGATGCATTAAGGATTCACACACTGATCAGGCAGCTTCGAAACCGCGTCTCCACGCTGGCACTCTTCCACTTGTAGCCCTGTCCTGTCGTGCACAACAGGGAGCTAGAGATGAATGACGTATGTGCGCGGTTTCACTTCCTGTTGATCTGTCCATTCAGGAGTAGTCCATTTCAGCTTTTAGACAGTAAGGTGTCAAGGTGTCGCTTTGAGCTGACCTCCCCATTGACATTAACAATTCATGGAGTTGCCCTGAAAACAACACGGAATTTCAGGTTGGATGGGGTGTGTCGGTGTTTCAAAACTTTCAAATACCTGACCATTCCCTATGCTCGTACTACTTTGTCTTACTAGCAACGAAACTGCAGCAGCAAAATCCGTGAAGGGCCAAACAAGTTGGCTACACGATACACCAAGCAGCAAGCACCACGCCACGCAATATTTCAGATTAAAAACAAGCTGCGCAAGAAAAGCTTTGGGGAAAAAAAAAATCAGAGCCAGTGAGTAGGACGTCAGACCACCATTTCTAGGGGGAAAAAATCCTGAACGAGTAAATGTAGCGAATTTCCGACGGCCTGTGGCTGGATAAATATGAAACGATTCTCGCTCGTTTCTCCAGATGAATTTCTATCTAGGCATTACCTTCTCTCATTCTCAACAGCTATTACCTTAGTTGTAAGAAAGACGATCATTTCTCCACTTTCGTCATCCATGGTCCATGCATTCATCTGTGTGAGCAACTGAAATCTGAACCTAATTCTCGACCCTGTCTGTCCACATAACATACTGGAGGGCTTACACACACTCACATCATATAGGGCTACAGCATTTCCAGATCCACGGTAGAAGGATTCAGCATTTCCAAACCCGTTTGACAGTAACAATTTTATAGCTTTCGATGACGCCAAATCTACGAGTCCACTCTTAACACACATTGATGTACAGAGCACATTGGCTGCTATTCTGCAAACAAGTAGCAGAATGCCACAATCCAAAAGTACAAATTACATAAGGTTAGTACCTTGATGTGGATACATATAGAAAAAAAAAGACTATCTATGCCACATCTGATCTCAGAGAGCACCATAACTCAACTATGGCTGTCTTTCAACTCCAGCATCATAAATTAACGCAGTTTCTGTTTGATTTAATCCATGTTCTTGCTGACAGATGCTCAACAAGAAAAACCATACAATAGTACATACTTTGCACATCCAAAGTAGGCGCAGATTGGTGCATAAAAGGCATCCAGAAACTTCTCCACGTCACTAGTTATAACATCCTGACAAAAGAAAATAAGAAGATTTAAGTGGCAAGCCAGAAGTGTTAATTTCACTGGGGGGACAATAAATGAAATGATCTTAACAAAATTTAAACATAAAAAACTATAAGATCAACTTGGGACAATACTTCAGAGGGCTCCAAAGTTTTCTAGGACCCACCTGATTAACCCCAAATTCAGGTGTGCCCTTCCTAACCTTGTCTTCCATTGCAAAGAAAATTTCCTATCACTGTGACACAAAACAGGTCTCATAAAAATCTAATGAAGTTTGGTGAGTGACATACTGACATGCAGCATGCAATGAGAACTAAGTCATAGGGCAAAGGGTTTCTCAAATTGATGAGGAAAATCTCCAGAAAGTAGTTAAGCACTTAATTATAACAAAATTGTGTCGACTAATGGGACAACCGGACCATACTGAAGATCCACATGATGGAAATTGGAAAGAGATGGAAACATTATATCCTTTCCAAAGCTGATTTCAATTTCACAAGCTTCAAGTGTCCTTAATATTTTCCCTGTTCCGTAACTGGATAAATTTGAAACCAGTAATGGTATGGCAATCCTTGAAGCAGGTCTTATCAGTTATAATCATGTGTATGTGTAAACACAGCTGAATTCCACAGATTAGCCAAGCGAGTGTGACAGTCCAACTCAAACACAGGCACATAATTCTGTAGCAACTATCAATGGATTTGGGGGAGTAATTAAATTTAGTCAGTTACACCTGTTTGCTTCTTGATGGATGCAAGGCTACTCTTATTCTTATACCAAAAGGGAAAAAAGAATCATTTTCAATTATAGAGTAAGCTACCATCAGTCATTTCTCAACTACTGGCTAGGGCATCCAAGAGTTTGCTATGATTCTGTTGGGATGAGGTACAATGGTGCATTCTCAAAGCTTGGAAGGCTTCCAAAAGAGGACTCAAAATGATGAAGTGCCATGGCATAGCAATAACCAATCAAGACATGTTGGTTGTGTAAAATGAGTAAGCAGAATGCCCTACTTAGCAGTTGTAGCAAGTAACCAGGAGCAAACTAATACAAGTAACCAACATGAAGTTGTAGTAATCTATACTCTGAAAAAATAACCAGCTATGGATCAAAATCAAATCACCAAGAAAACAAGAAAGGCAAAGATCCCTGTTGGCTAAATAAGGTTGATTTGCGGTAAGATCACAACAAATACACAAACTCACAGCATTTGGATATGGCAAGGTCAATGAGCAGGGTATTAGCACAAAGCTACCAACGAAGCAATAAAAAACTGTTATAACGAGCCAGTGTTTTGATGATTTGTTCAAACTAGCTAGTCATGTCTTTTAATTTCACAGGCCAGGTCCTTGTCTTCTGTGCTTTTGTTTTGCTATATGGCCTTTACAATAAGCTTCAGTCTGACATACAGTGGCTGATGTGTGTGCAAAATTTTTAGGACACCAAATAGCACTTGGAATAAACATGGGTGCAGGGTGCCCAGCTGAGTGCCCAAAACTTGTTCCACCTGAATGAACTAAAAGTCTAAACAGAAAATTGCTTACTTCTAAAATGCAACACAAGCTAAAGTCAAATAGGCACACAAATTCAACCAAGATATTTTGACTCATGCTGTTTATGAAAAATGTGACCTGGTTGGACCATTTCAGTATTTCACAATTATGCAAGAATACTATAACTTGATCTACCAAACAGAAATTACAAACAAAAATCAGATAACTATTGTGTACCTCTCACATCTGAAGCTTCCAAAATGCCATCTTCCCATAGATTAGAATGAATTCATCTCAAGGCTGTAGGTCCTCCGCTTGAGAAGCATCCTCACCGCTGTCCTATATGGCTCCTCGAATGCATCCAACACCCAGGCTGCACCATCAGCCCCATTCCACACTGTGTCCCCTGTTCCTTCCTCACTTGGCTTGATGGCCACCAGCGTTGCGCCATTCAGCACCAACCCCCCAGGCAGCTCAATACAAGGTGCATACCACAGCCACATGCTAAGCTCTGGCATGAGCGTCCGGTGTGAGCCCCTAGATGTTGATATCGGTCTCACCCTCAGCTCCTGCAGTTGGCACTTGTCCATGGTGAGCACTCCCTGGCCATCAGCATCTGTCAGGTCCAAGCTCTCGAGCATCCTGTGGTCAGCAATGATCGGCTGCAGCAAGTAATGTCTCGCCGCGGCCGCAATCAATGAGCTGATTGTCCAAACCACCCGCAGCTTAAACCCCCCATTTGTGTAGAACGACTCAGGGATGCTTCCTGAATCGTCACATTCATCAGGGTCGGCGCAGTCACTGTCGCCAGAGGGAGCGGTGCTCGCGCTATCAGAGACAGAGGAATCTGAGCCAGCTGAGGAAGGAGAGGGCGAGGCCGAGACCGAGGATGCTCCAAGGATGACGCAGCTGCCCAGTGTGGACCCGAAGTCAGCCCTCCACTTGAGCATCACGCCGTCGTCCATGCCGAGCTCGCCAGCCGGGAGCTCGATGCGAAGGTGGCGGAGCTCCTTGAAGGAGCGGAGCACCTCCGAGGGCGAGTGGTGGGACACGTCCCCAGCAGGCAGTGACGAGGAGGATGACGACGGCGAGGAAGCGGAGGATGCCGGAAAGCCGGAGGCGGAGTTGGCGGGGGAGAGGATCTGGCCGAGCGCCTGGATGGGCTTGACGATGCCGCCGAGCACGATGCGCGCGATCTGTGAGAAGACCCCGCGGGCGCGCACGGACGCCGTGGGAGAGGACGGCGCCGACGGGGAGGACGACGACGGGGGCTCGTCGGGGATGACGCAGTCGACGCGGACGAGGACGGAGTCGACGAGAGGCACGAGCTCGTGGAAGCGGCGGGACACGAGGGAGCAGCGGCCGAGCGCCTTGACGTCGCCGATGCGGTTGAAGATGACGAGGAGCAGCGCGTCGGGGAGGAGGTCGAAGTGGTCGTCCCCGGCGGCCCCCGAGAGCCAGCGCTCATCGCCGCCGAGGTCGCACCGCCAGCGGAGGGATCCCGCGGGATCTTCGGACATCGGCGGCGGCGGGGCGGACCGGATCTGGAGGGGGAGGCAGGCAGGCAGGCGTGGGAGACGTGGGCACGCGACGAGGAAGGAGCCTAGAGAGAGAAACAGGAGAGAGGTGTGGGCTCGCACACTCTCTTGTTGTTCATGTTTGGGAAGGGAAGATATGCTGGGAAGCCCCTAGACTTTCCTAAAATTAGTACGAGTAGTGAGAAACTTAACATTAATAGCCGGCTACATGGTTCAAATTGCCAGCGCCCAACGACCAAGGTCAGCAATTTCTCAATGTATGAAATATACCGATAAACGGCAAAAGCTAGCTAGTACAGCTTCCTCATCGGTTCTTTGGTCAGTATAAAAGGTAAGAAATGAAATTATTTTCTAGGGTGTTACATGGACAGGGATGATGAGTGTTGTTGTGGTCTTGCAATGGGAATGTTTTAAGACGTTGGATATCATTGTTCAAGCATGAGGTTACGATGAAAATGGACTTCGCGAGACAACCAGAAATCAAAACGAGCTCACTACCTCAGATCAAGTGGAGGATGGACGGGGCCAGATACATCATCACGGTTGGAGCTATCGGATGCTCAACATTTGTACTCACCCATTGCAGTTTTGGTTCGGCCTGAAGCTTTACCTGTCGTTTGTCGTATTGTTAATGTATTAGATGATCAGTTTCAAGTTTTAGGACGTGTTTGGTCACACGCAACGCTCAGCCACACCGTAGGTTCGGCAACGCCACAGCTATGTGGCAAGAAAATGGATGCCGCACACGCCACACCTTCGTCACAGACAAAACGACAAGCCAGGGAAGCAAAATGATGACCGTAGCAGCCCAAAGTTTACACGACAACCAAGTAGCGGCCAAAGTTGTCAAACTAATTTTGGCGTGGCAAGCTACGACATAAGCACGCCGTTACCTTTAAAGCCTTGAATTGTTGTGAGTGCACCTAAACGCATTATTGTATATGTTATAACATTGTGCTTTTTGGAATATAAAAGCAGAGAAAATCTTTCTTCTAAGAAAATATCATGACCTTTCATTTAAAAGGAAAAAATTGAAGTAACTAATAATCTCTTTGAAATACTAGCATGAAAGAGAAATGACACTAGAATGGAAATGGTCATTCAATTTAAATAAAATTGATCCAAAATTTTCTTTGCTAAGCAATAACCTGCTTTATTTGATAAAACTGCACTAGCCAACATTAAATATAAAAAAATGCACCATTAGTCCGTAAACTTTCAAAGCAATTTCTTGATACTTCAACTTTTCAAGTGATTCAGTCAAGGTACCTATTAGTTTAAATGGATGATGTAAGATTGAAGAATGAAACAACCATTTTAAGAGTTCACGAACCAAGATGAGAATGTAAGAAAAAATGTAAGGACTAACGATGGATTTCACTTAATATAAAAGAAAAAGAGGAGAAAGCAATGCGTCGGTCATAAACCTCTTTTTACTAGAACGAAGACAGGAAAGCCAGTAACTAATTGCTAGGTAATCCAAGATGGATTTCTTCTCCTTATTCTGTCTCTGTGTCTTGGTCCAGCTTGTAAATAGTTCAGGACTTGAGGTCCCGGGCTGTTGATGGGTTGGAATATAACGGGGTGCTGCACGCGCAGGCACACAGTGCTGATGCTGGTGATGCCCGATAGCCTTTTTTGGTTTCGTACTATCCCATTTTTTTCTTCGGGGGCGCGGGACGGATGGCAGCTTTGGGTCGCCGGCGTTGATTACGACGGGGCATCTCTAGGTGGCGGTGGCGGTGGCGGGAGGGCACGTCTCTGCTGCCGGCTGCCGTGCGACGCAGTGCGGCGCGCAGGTGCGGGGTGGGAAAACCGAGGGCCGAGGCCACCAGTTTTTTCCGGCCATTTGCCCATTTCGCGGGATTCTAGTGAAAAGGATGTCGCGGTAGCGGTGGTCACCGCAGCCGCCTGCAGCGCAGTCGCGCAGAGAGGCAGCAGATGCTATTCTCGCGGCCGACGGATGACCTGACGGCGACCGGGGTACTCCTAGGAGCCTTTTTACTCCTTTTCCATTAAAAAAATTATTCTAATCATATATGCCCCTAAAAGATTAACTCTCACGACCATGTTCCTGGGTTGAGAAACTTTTCTTTCATGTCAATCCGTCCGTTTTGTGCCGTTTACGAGTTTTGACAAGTGGGGTCGACTGTGCCAAATGACCTCAGTTGCCCCTAGCTGCTCCTTTCTTCTCTCTGTCACACCCGCCGACAGGTAGACCCCACCTGCGGGGTCCATCATCAACCTCCAGCCCAGCAACCGCTTTCTCTCTGTGGGAGGACGTCCGTGTCCCGCCAGCGTAGGAGCGCGACGCAGGGGAGGGCCGCCGCCGCCGCAAGCGCGCGGGCGCTCCGCCGGGGCGGAGCCCGGCCACCGCGAGCGTGATGCAGGGGAAGTCTGCCCGCCGCTGCAGGCGCGCGCACGGGCGCTCCGCCGGGTCGCCGCTACCGCGAGCGCGCGCGGGGATGTCTGCCCCGCCGCTGCAGGCGCGCGCGCGGCACTCCACCGGGCCGCCACAGCCGCGAGCGCGAGCACGGGGCCTTCCCGTGGCTCCGCCTACTCGACCTCTCCTACAACCGCGCTCATGGCTTCCTCGGTGCAAGAGGCTGGAGCAGCAGCGCCCGAGCACCGCCTTCGATGCGTGGCCTGCTCCCCTGCTAGGCGCAGTCGCCGGCACCGCCTTCGGGGGCTCGGGGCTGGAGACGGGCGCAGCGAGATAGAGCGGGGCAGGGTGGCCGGACGCGCGCGAGCTCCATTGACCCCTCCTCGATCGCAGAGCTCGCAGCGGGCGCGAGCGGAGCACACGGCGAGGCGGTGGGGCGCGCTCGCGGCACGCGCGGGCCGAGGTGGCCGCCTTGCGACGGCAGAGCGCTCGCAGGTGGAGCTCGCAGCGGCTCGACGGCGGAGGTCGCAACGGCGGTGCAGGAGGTCGGAGCAGCCGCACGACGGCGTATCGGAGCACGCTCGCGGTGCGCGCGGGCGGAGCTCGCGACGGCGCGGCAGGACCACGCACGGGGGAGCTCCCTGGCACGCGCGCTGGCGGCGGTAGGGCGGAGCTCCCCGCGTGCGCGCCGGCGGCGGCCGGGCGGAGCTCCCTCGTGCGAGCGTATGCGACGGCTAGGAGGAGCTCCCCAACGCGCGCGCCGGCGGCGGCGGGGCGGAGCTTCCCCCTACAGGCCAGGAGGAGCTCGTACACTTCAGCACAGGGAAGAGAGGAGAAAGAGAGATATGGGGGATGACAAATGGACCCCATGTGAGGGTAAACTTGTCTTTTGACATGGTAGTTTGACACCGTTAACACTGGAAATAGACGGAATGGCATGGGAGAGAAAAGTTTCTCAACCCAGTGACACAGACGTGAGAGGCCATTTTTTAGGGGCATAGACGATTAGAGCAACTTTTTTAATGGCACAGGAGTAAAAGGCTTTACTCCTAGCTGCTAGCACAGTGGCAGCAGCTTCAAGCTTTACAAACGGTTCTATCAAATCAGCACCGGCAGTAGTACTACAATCTTCCATTAGTCCATTTTAAACCGGTAATCTCTACAACTAAAACATTTAAAATGATTCCATCTACAGGCTACACCAAACCACCTCCGCTCCCAGGCATCGCCCGGTGATATGCACGCATGCCCTCGCTGTCTAGCTCGCCCGGTGTCAATCACTATTCCTCCAATCACGCTCCTTCCAAATCAATCACCACTAGAGATCAGGCACGGCTATGAATCAGGCAACAAAACCATGCTCATGCTCTATTTAAGGAAGCAACCGTGGTCCATGGCATGATGATTCTTTATATTTGAAATAAAATAAGAATAAACAAAACCTTGCATGCATGCAAGAGCAAGAAGGAAATACTACTATCTGCTGCTATGTTGCCATGTGTGTGAGTCAATCCATGTTGCCCAAACATAAAACATACGTAGCACGTTACATATGTATATGGTAGAGTGCCCCACCGTCGCCCTCAGCAACGTATAGTCACCCCCATCGTCGCCCGGCTCTGCAACCACGGCTTCTGCCTGCACTTGGCCGCGCCGCCACCACACCCACTCGTAGCTCGCCACGCCGACGTGGCCAGCGCCCGCCTGGAGCTAGCTGCGACGGCCATTGCCGCCTGCCTGCCCATGACCACGATGCCGACACCGGGGAGATCGTGGTGATCACCTCGCTACATCTCTGTTCTTTGCGGTCGGTGGTGACATCCGCCGCTCCTCCAATCCCTTCCTTCTGTTGCACGGTGAGGACCTCCCCCTCGCCGCACCCCCCTCCCCGCTCTCTCAATATGGGGTATAGGTTCAGTAGAGGTTTCCCCCAGCCCTCATATTTATTATCAATTTTGCTTAGTAGGTTCTTCTAATTTCCGCCATAGACCAAGAGATGGATGGCTCTGGTTTGTTGCTGGTGTGAGATCGTATATGTATTTCCTCATGTATTTGTGTATTTTTTTAGAAAAGAAAAACAGCCATAATGTGTGCATGACGTCAGGATGACGTCATAAAACAAAGCACAGCACTCTGCCGGCCGGTGCTTGCTCTGTTCGGTGTGGCGGAACAAAGTAGAACAAAGACATAAGCTATATTTATCATTTCAATTCTACATTAATGACATCCATGTTAACTCGTGTGAATGGTTCAGATGCAAAGGTTTTGAGTGAGCCTATGAATGATCATGAATGGTTGGAAAAAGAAGCATTCATACAGAGGTTACCTATGAAGTTATATCAGATGACCATGATAAAAAAGACTTTCCGAAATCATAATCTTACAAAAGAAGGTATTGTCATTTCTTTTTGATGGATATGCTTTTCATTTGTAGATATTGCATATAGGCACTGACTAATTTAACTTTTCATATTATTGAGCCCACTAAGAGCATCCCTTCTCACCCGGGGGACGAGGAGGTAGGCCAAATCGATGATGCCTTGGTTACAAGGAAATACATCGAAATGATTTTGTAATTAGACTATTGACATACATAGAAAATTCAAGAAAACATGCAATTCCTAAAAGATGTGCAAGTTTATCTTTCATGTGTCATAGGCATGAAGTGATGTGATAGGTTCTTATTACATTATGAACAATTAAAGTGATGTTTCAGTTTCACATTTAGATTAGAGCTATATTTTAATTATCAATTTATTTATTTTAGGTAACTATATAACACACCCTCATGTTTATATGTTATCGGCGTATTATGTGTTCTCGTTGCAACGTACGGGCATTTATCTAGTTTTGTATAAATATGGTAACTCTGTGTTCTTGTTCTTTTTTTAGGGTTCCAATTGCCGTACTCTCTATGTCCGTTAGAAGGTGTCGTTCTCACTTTTTAATAAATCAAATATTTTAAAATTAAAATTTATTAGATAACTATTGGTAGATGCTAATAATAAAACTAATATTTATGATATATAATTAGTATAATTAAATAGATTATTGAATTCTTTATTGAATTCTTAATTTTCATTAAAAAAGATTGAGCAGCCGTGTGACGGTAAATAAGGTGAGCCTTCGGATCGTGTGGCCTATTTCTTCTACTGCTAGGTGGGGTTTTCCATCCATAAAATGTGAATTGGCTTTGATGAAGTGTCTCGTCCTCAAACCAAACACAATCTAAACAACACAATACAATCTTGTTCACATTGATCCTTCTGCTATACTCCCTTCATCTCTTTTTAATTGTCATTTGCGCTTTCAAAAAATAACTACCGATATTATATATTAAAAAATATTCATATTTATACTATATAATTAATATCATTAGAAAGATATTTGAATCTAGTTATTAACAAATTTATTTGACGATACAATTATTGTACATATTTTTTTATAAATCGAGTCAAACTTATGACACGCACACCAACGACGACAATTAAAAAGAGACAGAGGGAGGGAGTATATCAGGTTGAGCACCACCTGTCGATATACCTTTCTAGTCTCTACGCCCCTCCCCCTCTCTTCGTTTTTTGGCTCAACGTTGCCCAAGCGACTTTTATACTATGCCCAAGGTCTCCAGTGTACCGACGGCCATGGGTGTGGCTAGGGCTTCCATCATCATCCACGATCGTCGCTTGGTTTTCGACTTTTCGCATGTGTATGGTGAGGACACCTATGTGTGATGGCTCATGGAGGAAAGAGATGGACGAAGTGAGAAACCATTTTTGTTACCTTTTGGTAGTAAGCAGTAGCTGCTATTTACTCATAAATATTACATCCGGACTCTATCATGCCGATCGTAAGCCTAATGCCCATATGTTATGTGGATGCCCTAGCGAGAATACCAACAAGCTACCTGAGTGTTATTATTAAAAAACAGGTTATTAATCCAGCAACAAGCCTTCGTGTGGGTAGAATCGACATCACACCTTCAGGGAAAAGAGTTCATTTAGAGGCCACCAGGCAGCGTGGTGCGTTGGGCGTGCTGGCGTTGTCTTCCTATGCAACTGCCAAATAAATAACAGCAGAGCATTCCAAAGCTGGCTTCGGTTGGTGCACGTGATCCGGCCGCGGCCGCGTACGTGCGCCGTGGTGCTCGCGAGGACGAACGCGTCGTGCAGCTCACGACGACCTAGTCGCGTGGACGCAACGAGCTGAGGAGGCGCCAAACGGTGGCTGCACCGGCCGTCCGGTGGCCGGACGCGTCCTGGCAGCAGTGTCGAGCGTACATGTCGCTACGTCTTCGTCGCTGCCCGAAAGCTCGAGCCTAACACAGCTCACGCGTACCGCTACCGGCCGTGCATTCCGTACGTGATGTGCACCGCGCGCGCCATCGCCCATGGATCGGTGTTGTTGGTCTGGTCTGCGTCTGGTCATCGCGTCGTCGTCGGCCGACGGCTCCTTGTTTGGATGTGCCCGTCAGCCTCGATGGGCGCACCGCGCGCTCGGCCGGTGGTCTCGCCGTCTCGGCCTCTCGCGGGGGCTAGCTCGTTGGTACTCCCTCCGTCCTAATATATTTGACGTTCTAGGACCTAGGGGAGTATCAAGGCTACCATCAAATAACCTGTATACTCTTATAATTGTAATCATTGTACATATACAGATAACACAGAGCACCCAACCAGGTTCACCAACTTGGATGCATTAAATGCTTCCACCAACATATTCTGTAGACCGCGTGCATCCACTTGCTTGCATAATTTTTATTAAACAAATGAACATTTCACCAAAACGAAAATTTACAGCCGGCGGGAACCAAACTTAGCGCCAAAAAATTAAAGAAGCAACACAGGCAAATTCAAATAGCCATTTAGGCGCCATATTTAACTTCTGGGCTACTAAAGCCACTTGGCTCACTGCTCACAACTCCTCCAAACCATTCACTCGCCATGGCCCTTGATTTGAATGCAACTCCAGATGAGAAAGGAGATGAGGGGCCTGATCTCAACGAGGCACCTGCAAATGAACAAGACAGGAGTATCCATGATCCCTTGGAAGCAGTTGGTGCAGGCGAAATACAAAGAGGTGATTCTTTACCTGCCCTCCTCCTTCAACAGAGTTTAGTAGTATGATGATTGTTGTTCTTTTTCTCTATCTTCTCTGTCTCCTAAAATGAGTTTGCTTGGATTTTTTCGCTTGTCTCTATCTCCTAAACTGATTGTGTGGTAATCTGATGTCTTACTCCTATTGGATTTCAATTTGGTGTAGCTTATGGCTATTTCGAGGCTTCAATAGTTGTGAAAAAAAAGTTTAATATACTAAGAATTGCATCTAACCTCATCATATGTTTTGTTGATTTAAAAAAATTGGTATACCAAATGTTTTTTTAGCATCTTGTCCAAAATAAATATTACTAACAGGGAGTACATTTCATAGGGGTGGATAACTCACAAGTGCAATTGACAGCTGCCCACCCATTTGCTTTAAATGAACAAGAAGGAAACCTGGTGACTTCCACAGAAATCTGCATGACAAAAGTTTCATCATCTATGTATTGGCAATACATACAAATATTACAAATTTTGGTACAGAATATGACAGAGCTTCACAGCATGAAGAAGATGCCATACAACATCTCATAAACGACTTTAGTGGTGGAGCAGATGTCTTACCTGGCCTCTTTGATGATGCACCAGTTCATAATGTTAGTCATCCCTTTGATTTGAATCTTCCTCAACAGGGCGGTGAACAAGAAAACCTGCTGCCAGGTGATTATTTCCAATCAGTGACTTCAGCATACACATATGTTTGCTTCAAAAATCAGATTAATGCATCTGTGCACATCGTAGGCAAAATTGTTAATTCTATGCATATCTGCAGCTGTGCAGCATGTGATCCAAATATAAAGTTCCTACAACATATTTATTAGCTGTCCAAAATAATTTGTATTGATCAGTTCTATCTTTATCCAGTTGAACAAGATGCCTTGGATGATCTCATAGAGGTTTTTGACGTGTACACTGAAACTGTAGACATCGCCTGTGATGAACACGAGTTGTCGGACTCAGATGATGATCAGCAAACACATGACATCTCTGTCTCTGCTTGATAATCTTCTCTTGTTAGCAATTTACCTCTGTTTTCTTCTATAGGGCACAATTAACCAAAGTGGCAGAGACAGCTGCGATGCGCGCGATGCAAGGCTCAAAGTTTGATTTGAAAACGATGCAGCAACAGAGCATTAATTCCAAAGCCGGCATCGAGTACACAATCGATCCGTTCTTCTTTTGTTATTCTCTCGAATCATTTGCTGTCCTCTCTTATCATGCATGCAGGAACAAATGCCTGATGGCTATGCTTTGTTCCAGCGCACGGTAAGGCAGGCAGGCAGCACCAAAGCAAATCCATCGACAGCAGGGGAAAAATGACAAGCTGTTCCGAAACAAAGCTTCAAAATAACTGGAAATGCAAATATACAGCGCGCTACCTATCTGCCCACTGTCATCATTGGTCTTGGATTTAATAAGCTTTGCTGTTCGATATTCACTCACGAGCTTAGATTCACCAGATAAACAGGCCAATTAAATTTCTGGGCCATATAGCAGTGTACAAGAACAGATACACATCACATGACGTATCAAAAGCACACTACTAAATAGACGACGCGCAGACACATTTCACTTGCTGGTTTTTCTCATGATCAAACATCGATTTGCCATCAGAATGATATTAATATTCTCGAGTCAATTTGCTTCCGGAGATTACACCTCAAAATCTAAAAATGTTGCTATCGAATCGACCCCCATAACAGAACATTGACCAAAACTGAGTGGTGGGGGCGAAAATACATTTGTAAAGGGTAAAGAACAACATAAACTCGTGCTTTAATCTGCCAGCTATATTATCTTACAAAAGGTGAAAAACAGTTATCTTCTACATTCTAGACAGAGAAGCGGTGGGGATGGTGGTGTGGTGCCTATAACATCAGGGATAACAACCAAAAGGATATTGTAAATGCAACTTAGAACTCCTCGTCTCAATCTCAGCAAAGAAAACAAAATTGTCCTCAAAAATAAGCCGCACGAGGAGGGGAGTTGACCACCAAAGATCCAATTGACACCTAAATTGTCAGGGATAAAAATTAGCAATAAAAATATATTAATGACAATCAGGCATAAGGAAATTATCAAGACAACTACCAGGGCAATCAAGTTTTTTCCACATGAAACTGCAGATCCCAAACAGCGTAGTATATAGATCCATACCTAAGTAGCTTCTGAAGAACTGCCGCATGAAAAAGTAGCATTTGGTGAATATTTGCCCTCATAGTATGATCTCAGGCGCTTAATCAGACTGTCTATCAGTGACTCTGGAACTTTTGACCTAAATATTCTTGCATCTGATGCTAGCTGCTTTCTGCATTACATGAGAAAAGCACACGGTGTCAGAACAGGAATCCATAAACATCTTGAGGATATTTAATCCAACAGACCTTTGGTATATAAAAAAAGTACAGATCTTAATCAACAAATTGCATCAAAATTCATAAGGTTAGATAATTTCCAGCATTGACTACAGCAAAGCACATCACCTCATTGCATCAGAATCTTGAGGAATGTCTGAACTTTGAAGTCGACGCCTCTTTTGCGAGCGCATAAAGTTAAAGACATCATCCATCCATACAGACATCCGAAGCTCAGATTTAGCTGACTTAGCAAGCCTGTTTTTTGGAGGGTTCAACAAAACATACCATTAGCGTTACAAAATTATTACAAATGAGACAAATGATCAACTCAGAAAAAAAGAATAATATATTAGCATATGCATCAAATGGAAGAAAAAAGTTTTAGAATGTGAAGGTAGCTAGGGCAAAAAATGGTAACAGTAATTTCATCCATGGGTCATTAAATGATGTCAAATGGATTAGATCTAGAGGTATGAAACAAGCCTTCACGTATGGTTGCTTGTGGATATTTGCAAAGTTTTCATTCTAAACCCCATGCATGTATGTGAAATTAGCCCCATTAGAGTTGCAAGGATAAACAATATATCCAAATCAGTCTTAGATTTACTAGTTAAAAGAATACAATTTTTTACCTGTGCAAACCAAGGTAGAATGAATTATCTCATGTTAGCGTATTTCTACTTCGCATTGTGCTATATGATGAGTTGGATCATATAAAATGAATACAAGACCAAGCTTGGAAGGTGCTAATGTGCAAAAAGCAACTGAAAGGAATGGATGACCCATATTTCATGGAATGTGTTACAAGTAGAATATGAAGGGTGTGACAACAGCAGAGCCAGCATTTAATCCCAATTCCCTTCAATCCCCAACAAACCAAACAAGGCCTAAGTATTGGATGACTCCGGACTCTACTTAGTCCAATCATACCAAACATAATGGGCCAGTAACCACTGTCTAGATGGTGGACCCCTTGCTACAGTACTCATGGGTGCTGTTCATATGAGCCTCAGTGTCCACATGCAGCAGAAAGATATTAAAAAAAGTAACAGAATATTAATTACGGACTTACATTTCCTTAAACTTATCTTCTTCAAGATGGCGTTTGTTTCCTGAAGAGTTTGCATGAGATGACTGGTCAGAATATTGTTCAGCATGTGAGGCATTGCCATTACTGGTCTCCTGTTGAGCAGGCGTGGCCTTGGCATTACTGGTCTCTCGTTGAGCAGGCGTGGCATTGCCATTACTGGTCTCTTGTTGAGAGGGCTTGGCATTGCCATTACTGGTCTCTTGTTGAGAGGGCATAACATTGCCGCTACTGGTCTCACCAAGATACTGGGAATGCTGAATTGAATGGCCATTTCCATTTGCATCCTGCAGTATTCTTTCTGACTGTTGGCCTCTCTCTCCACAAGAAATAGTATTATCAGCAATATTTTCACTGGGTCCCACAGATTGTCCAGTCTTGCACCCATTTGATTCTGGTGATTTAGCAGTTTCATTAACCTCTGGATTAATTTTTGAAGTGAGACTTACTTTGCCATTTGACATAACTTTTTCTGCTGCGCTATTCTTAAAGTGAATCGGCTTGATAAGTGGACCTGATGCAGTCTTGCCATTCTTCAAGGGCATCAGTACATTACCTTTGGTAGAACATAGGCCATTCTGTTTTACCAAAGGTATCTTCGAGGTCTCACTAGATGAGGAGCTTGATATGCCAATTCCATTGGTGCTGAAAGGTTTAGCTGCAGTAGAAGAGTAACCATTTGTACTAGGCTTTTGTGTTTTCGAATTCAGTATATAAAATAGGATATAGACCTTCTCAGACAAAACATTCTGAGAGCTTGATAGGGAAACATGAGAATCGTTACAACAAAACCATTGACCAATAGAATCCTGCATATAATGCATGTTCCAAGTTATGTTCAGATATAGTACAAGAACAGGATTGAACGAATTTACATACTGATTGAATTACCTTAACATAGGCATAGTAGTGACCAGATTCTGGGGAGAGCCCTGAGTGGACGATACAACCAAAAAGTTTATATACTGGTTGCGGGTCCTGCAGCTCCATGCAAGACAAGATATATTTCATATCAATCAAGGGGATAATGATATAGTCTAAAACGATATGCGCGATAAAATAAAAATGTTTTCGGTCAATAAGATTTAGTAAATGAAAAATTCTATTCCAGACAGAAGTGGCACACTATAACTAGAATATTAGCAAAGATGATAGGCAACGAAGGAAAATGATTTCACAAATAAGCTTCAGTGATACAATCAAATACATAGAAAGAGAGTTTTAAGTGGATAAAATACTGCAAAGGAGTCTCACAGTTCACATTGCCATTGCACCGCTGCCATACTTTATACACTTTTAACACGCTATAAACAAAATGGTACCCATAAAACCTACCTCATAAAAGATTTCCTTGAAACTAAATGAAACACAAATCTTTGTTTAGACAGATGTACTTTCGTGATAGTTTCATGTAGTCAAATTGTGTGGTTGAGTCTCAAGACTGGAGTAAAAGCTATATTACTGACAATTGAGGGAAAAAAAGGCAATTGTTACTACAATAACAGGGGACATTTTAGATTCAATTTTACTCTTACAGCACTCAAGGTATGGACATGCCAAAGTCAATCAAATTATCACCAAAACAAATACACAAAATGGTCAAACAAAAAAAATGGTTTGAGGAGAGGCTGATAGCCCAGTGGTCGGGATCAGTGGTTTCCATCCCACTCCCACCCACCAGCGTTTGATTCCGGTTGGAATCAGCTGCTGTCGCACTGGGGCATTCCCCCAAAATAAATTCCGTTGCCTCCTTGTGTGGTGTCACAATGGTCATAACAATGTGCTCGCCGTCTACGGAACCCTCTGTGATTGCCGATCTCACTAGAGACACAATATTCAAGCTGTGTGTAGTTGTAGGTCTTGATATGTGTGTAGGGGTGTGTGTGTTTGTACATGTTCAGATACTACAGCTATACCCAGTTAGGAAGTGTAAATAACAACAACAACAACATAGCCTTTTGTCCCAAGCAAGTTAGGGTAGGCCAGAGATGAAACCCAAAAGAGGCATGAAAACAAAGAACACATAAATGGTACAAGAAAAAGATTACGGTTCAGGCACGTTAATTGCTAGTCTCCAAGCGCTCCTATCCATAACTAAATCCTTAGGGATATTCCACTCCTTAAGGTCTCTCTTAACCGACTCGTCCCAAGTCAGTTTAGGTCGACCTCTACCTCTCTTTACATTATCGACCCGCTTTAGAACCCCACTACGCACCGGTACCTCAGGAGGCCTCCGTTGGACATGGCCAAACCATCTCAACCGGTGTTGAATCAATTTTTTCTCAATTGGTGCCACCCCAACCCTATCCCGAATATCGTCGTTCCGGACTCTATCCCTCCTTGTGTGCCCACAACACCATCGTAACATACGCATCTCTGCTACACTCAATTGCTGGATATGTCGCCTTTTTGTAGGCCAACATTCAGCACCGTATAACATCGCTGGACGAATCGCTGTCCTATAAAACTTACCTTTTAACTTCTGAGGCACCCTTCTGTCACAGAGGACGCCTGAAGCTTGACGCCATTTCAACCAACCGGCTGAAATTCTATGCCTAACATCTTCATCAATGTCACCATCCTTTTGTAGCATCGATCCTAAATACCGAAAAGTATCCTTCTTGGCCACCACTTGCCCATCGAGCCTAACGTCTCCCTCCTCATTCCTAGTCGCGCTGAAATCGCACCTCATGGACTCGGTCTTGGTCCTACTAAGTCTAAACCCTTTCGACTCTAACGTGTGTCTCCATAGTTCTAACTTCCTATTAACCCCTACCCTAGTCTCATCCACTAGCACCACATCATCAGCAAAGAGCATACACCAAGGGATATCACCTTGTATGTCCCTTGTGACCTCATCCATCACCAAAGCAAATAAATAAGGGCTCAATGCCGACCCTTGATGTAGTCCTATTTTAATTGGAAAGTCACTGGTGTCGCCATCACATGTTCGGACACACGTCACCACATCCCTGTACATATCCTTGATGAGGGTGATGTACTTAGTTGGGACTTTGTGCTTTTCCAAGGCCCACCACATGACATTTCTCGGTACTTTGTCATATGCCTTCTCGAGGTCAATAAAGACCATGTGCAAGTCCTTCTTCTGCTCCCTATACCTCTCCATCAACTGTCGTAATAAGAAAATTGCCTCCATGCTCGACCTACCAGGCATAAACCCAAATTGGTTTTGGGTCACACTTGTCACTCTTCTTAGGCGATGCTCGATAACCCTCTCCCAGAGCTTCATCGTATGGCTCATCAACTTAATCCCACGGTAATTAGTACAACTTTGAACATCTCCCTTGTTCTTGAAGATCGGTACTAATATACTTCTCCTCCATTCTTCAGGCATCTTGTTTGACCGGAAAATGAGGTTAAAAAGTTTAGTTAACCATACTATCGCTCTGGCACCTAGGCATCTCCACATCTCAATGGGGATACCGTCAGGGCCCATCGCTTTACCTCCCTTCATCCTCTTCAAAGCCTCCCCGATCTCTGCCTCCTGAAATCTCCTCACGAAACGTCTGTTGGTATCGTCAAATGAGTCATCCAACTCCAAGGTAGGACCCTCATTCTCCCCATTAAACAACTTGTCAAAGTACTCTCTCCACCTGTCCTCGATCTCCTCATCCCTCACCAAAATTTGATCCGTCCCATCCTTGATGCATTTGATTTGGTTGATGACCCTCGTCTTCCTCTCGCGGATCCTAGCCATCCTATAAATGTCCTTCTCCCCTTCCTTCGTGCCTAGTCGCTGATAAAGGTCATCATACGCCTGACCTTTTGCTACACTCACCGCTCGTTTTGCAGCCCTCTTCACTATTTTATAGCCCTCAATGTTGGCTGCACTCTTGTCATGATGGAGACGCTTGAACCAATCCTTCTCCCTAATAGCCCTTTGCACCTCGTCATTCCACCACCAGGTGTCTTTCGCTTCCCGTTTGCCTCCCTTACTCCAAACACATCCGAAGCCACCTTCCGAACACATGTTGCCATCTTTAGCCACATGTCATCTGCATCTTCTCCTTCTTCCCACGGCCCCTCATCTAGCATCCTCTCCTTAAATGTTTGCGCTGCTTCCCCCTAAGCTTCCACCATTTTGTTCTCGCAATCTTGGCCCGATTGTCCCGATGGACACGTACCCGAAAGCGAAAATTCGCCACCACAAGCTTGTGTTGAGGGACAACACACTCCCCAGGTAACACCTTACAATCTAAGCAAGCCAGTTAGGAAGTGTAAAAAGAAAAAAAAAACTACAACTTCGTCTATAGATAGCTCATTTGTAGCTGCATGCACATCTGACCTGAGGCAAATTTAGCCTCTGCAACCAAGCGCACTGATCATTTGGAGACACTTTCTCTGAGTTAATACGTTTAACAAAGACAGACCAAAGGAATACTTTGCCAAGACATAATGATGTATACAATTAGCATACTGAATTTGTTACTTATTCTGACTGTTCATAGATGTTTTTTATGCAGAAAGCACAAAATCAAAGCTTTCTAGTTTTGACCAATGCTTTTTTTAAAAAAATATGTGTACCATTGGATTTGTGCATATTGGAAACTGTATTGAAGTTCAAACATCATATATCTACAAACAGGAGTTGGTAATATTAGTAGCAAACTGATTAAAAAAAGATGCTCACAAATAGCTCAAAAACGAAAGTGATGATAGCAAAACAGAGGGCAGAGATTAGGTCCTGTTTGATTCCCTTGCAAGCACTTGAATCGCCTTGTCCACAAAAACAAGAGGTTGGTACTGGAAAGCTAGCTTTGCCCATCAAGTTAGATCAACGTGGCAATGGTGTCTTTTCTTGTTCAAGAGAGCCATTTTACAACAACAACAACAACAACATAGCCTTTTGTCCCAAGCAAATTAGGGTAGGCTAGAGATGAAACCCAAAAGAGACCAGGAAACAAAGGACACATAGAGGGTATAAGAAAAAAGGATTACAGTTCAGGCACGTTAATTGCTAGTCTCCAAGCGCTCCTATCCATAGCTAAATCCTTAGGGATATTCCACTCCTTAAGGTCTCTCTTAACCGACTCGTTCCAAGTCAGTTTATGTCGACCTCTACCATTCTTTACATTATCGACCCGCTTTAGAACCCCACTACGCACTGGCGCCTCAGGTGGCCTCCGTTGGACATGGCCAAACCATCTCAACCGGTGTTGAATCAATTTCTCCTCAATTGGTGCCACCCCAACCCTATCCCGAATATCGTCGTTCCGGACTCTATCCCTCCTTGTGTGCCCACAACAACATCGCAACATACGCATCTCTGCTACACTCAATTGCTGGATATGTCGCCTTTTTGCAGGTCAACATTCAGCATCATATAGCATCGCCGGACGAATCGCTGTCTTATAAAACTTACCTTTTAACTTCTGAGGCACCCTTTTGTCACAGAGGACGCCTGAAGCTTGACGCCATTTCAACCAACCGGCTAAATTCTATGCCTAACATCTACATCGATGTCGCCATCCTTTTGTAGCATCGATCCTAAATACCGAAAAGTATCCTTCTTGGCCACCACTTGCCCATCGAGACTAACGTCTCCTTCCTCATTCCTACTCGCGCTGAAGTCGCACCTCATGTACTCGGTCTTTGTCCTACTAAGTCTAAACCCTTTCGACTCTAACGTGTGCCTCCATAGTTCTAACTTTCTATTAACCCCTGCCCTTGTCTCGTCAACTAGCACCACATCATCAGCAAAGAGCATACACCAAGGGATATCACCTTGTATGTCCCTTGTGACCTCATCCATCACCAAAGCAAATAAATAAGGGCTCAATGCGGACCTTTGATGTAGCCCTATTTTAATTGGAAAGTCACTGGTGTCGCCATCACATGTTCGGACACACGTCACCACATCCCTGTACATATCCTTGATGAGGGTGATGTACTTAGTTGGGACTTTGTGCTTTTCCAAGGCCCACCACATGACATTTCTCGGTGCTTTTCCAAGGAGAGCCATTTTAGTGCTAAAAAAAGGTTTGTAACTCGAATTTCAGACACTAGACCTCATATACAAGGACTAAATACAATTACAAACAAAGGCCTGACATAAAAAGTAGTTAGCTCAACAAATTAACCAGTTGCTCCAACAGAAACCCTGGAAGTGATGTCGCATATTATTAAATTATTAAGTTAACACAAACTAGTACGTATCCATTTAAGTTCATTGGTTAATTGGAACTTTCGTTATTAAAGGACCATGATTTGATAGTCGCTGTGGTTACACCTTAAAGAAGTTTGATCCACATGATTGGAAACAATGTCCTTAAACAAACTAGACACTGATGGCAGTTCACATGTGGTTGTGGTTTCATATCAATGAGCAACCTAACACAGGTGAATAAATTGGTTTCACAGATAGCTTTGTGTTGACAAAAGTTTGCATGCCTAAGAAATATCCAAAGATTAAGCAACCAAAATTTAATGTGCTTACCTGGTTTTTATTGTACATGCAATCAGAAAGACCAAGTGCTTCTTTGAATTCTATATTCCTGTTGATCTTTCCACCATTTATCCCCTCAAACCTCTAATATCATCATTCCAGAAAAAAGAAAAACACAGGTAATCAGCAACAGCGCCTAGCCATGTCTGACAAATCAAGCACAAGTTTTGTTCAAATACAGATATACAATATAAGAAATGGCTGAGGGTCAATAACCTTGAGTTGTATGACAAGCACCTTAGGTGCCCTCAGCATAAACATTTGTTTCCGTGCTGAGGTGAGCTTTCTACATCTGCCATTAGCAAAATCAAAATTAAAGCCTGTTTTGAACACAAGAATCGCAAATACAGGAGAAATTGGATGAGCGAAAAGAAGCACATGAAATTATCATCACATCGTGAAAGGCGACATCGAGACAAGTTTTCATATACCATAAACAAATACTAGTGTTTACTTTGGTCTCTTTACATTTTGACAATTTAAATTTGGAAAAAGTCTATAAAGAGTTTATAGGGCGTTTTGACAAGTTTTGGAACACTCACAAGGGTCCATGGTTGGGGTCACACCAACTTTGTTCTATAATAAGCAGAAATAAACCGGAGAGATTACCAGAGTTATCTTTGCTTTGGTGAAAATGACAACATATAACATTTTCCAAGAAAGGAATAGTAACCTGTTCCTTGCCTAAACAAGTAACCAAGTAGGGTAATTTCAGGAGGTTCAAAATAACATTTACATTCCTATGGAATTAAAGGCTAAGGAAACTGCACCATTTGCCTACGGGGACAATTAGATTGCAAAAGAAGGGGCTGATGAAACTTCCTACAATATTTTGTTTCCACTGAAAATATTATGATCAACCATAAAGTGTCTTAAAAAGCTTTTGCACCCCTAACAAGTAATCAGTGAAAATTCTAACAGTACATGAAACCTTCCTCTGGGAACCATCTGTTCCTTATTGGACAAAGAATAGCACACCTTTCACAGCTATATTTGTTTGCACCCTCCAATATCTCTGGCTGAAAGAAGCGGGCAAGGGCATCAGCAACAGAACTGCTCCCAGGCAGATCGAGACTGATGTCCATTATCTCATCAGTCTTGTTAGACTCTCCCTTGCACACAAGGCACTTCACTTGACTCAGCAACGCCCCACCAAATGTCTCCCTCATAACCAGACATACCCCCTGCGCCCGGCCATCCTCACCACAGTTACCATTGGCACCTGCTGCAGAGAGCCGCTTGCGCATGCGGAGGCCGGCAGTGTGACAGGCATCCACGGCATAGCGGAGGAACTCGTGCGCGTCCTCCTGGCGCCCCCACCTGAAGTGCTCGGCGAATAGGGGCATGCAGCGGATAACCTTTGCTGGCGAATCGAGCACCGCTGCGTCCGCCCGGAGCAGCCTGGCGATCTGCCGCTCAAGCACGCAGAACGCGCATTCCTTGTCCCTGTTCGGGAATGCCTTCTTGCCTACAGGCAAACAAACCAACGCAAACATCAACCACTTGATGATTTGCGAAAGAAAAAAAAAGAGCGCGAAAGGGGTAAAGCGGGAGCTAGGGTTTCGTACACAGGGTGGAGTGGCGAGAGGCGAGGCAGAACGTGGCGAGGGGCGGCGTGGACGCGAGGCACTGGAGGACGCTGTTGAGGTAGCAGGTGTTGCCGAGGTTCTTCAGCCCCGGGGGTGGGCCCGTGCGGGGGCGCCGCTGCGGCTGCGGCGGCGGCGGCGAAGACGGCTCCGCGGTCGGGGCCATCACCGGCTCCGAGGGGCGGATGCGGCGGGGGCAGCACCGCCGCGGGAAAGCACAAGGCCCCCCTCCTCCTCCTCTCCACGAAGCACCGCCGCCGCCGCCAACTCATCCGATCGCATCGCCCACTTGCGGGCGCCGCGTAGGGACGGCCACCGTGGAGAAGTTTGGCGGTCCCGGCGCGAGCACGGGGATTGGCGCCGCTGGCAAGGCAAGGTAAGAGCGATCGGGAAGGCTCGCGCCCTCGAATCGAGCAACAGGACGGCGACCGGGTGACGCGAGGAGGGAGGGAGGGAGGGAAGCGAGGAGTCTGATTTTCCCCGCTCGGGGTCGGAACGCGGAGCTCGGAAGAGAGGGGAGTGAGAGTTGGTTCGGCTTCGCCGCTTCGGGTTGGCGCAGCGGGTGGACCTTCTGCTAGCTGTACTAAGGGTTATTTTCCGTGTGCCATTACGAAAAATCCCACCCGACCTTTAAATCTTCGAAAAGTTTAACCCAACACATATAACCAACATCATCTTCGTTTTTTTTTTCCTCTATATCATTTCATCCATTTCAGCTCCTAAAAGATGTCAAACTGCCTAAAAAAAAGTCCAAAATACCCTCAAATTTAAACATAATGGCATGTGAGCCCCACAATCATCCCTTTCCTCCTCTCCTCTCTTCTCCATCTTCTCTCCAACTCTGGCATGGTTACCGGTCCCCAGGCCGCGAAGTGCCATGGCCACCGCGTGCCCCCGCTGCCAAGGCCGTCCCGCCATGGCCAGCATCGCGGCAACGAGCTCCCCCCAGCGACTGTCGCGCGCCACCGCGGGCGACCGTGACTCTGCCTCACGCGCGCGCCGCTGCGCCTTGTGCGCCGGCCGCCGCGGGCGAGCGCCACTGAGCGCGGCCTCAATGCAAAGGTGCAGGGCGCAGCCACGCAGGCCCACTTGGTCGGCTGCTGCCATGGCCGCCGTCCCAACGGCTCTGCACAAGGAGGACCGTCGTCCCAGCGGTGCGCACGGCTGTAGAGATGGGACGCGGTTTCCGAGATTGTGCGCGGCTGCCGGCGTGCGTGGCTACGAAGACGCCCGCACTGGCACACATTGCACCGGCTCCATGCATTGGACCCCGCGGCCTTGGGCCCATGGGTGGAGTTGGCGGAGGGAGTCGCTGGCATGGTGCGGTGGGGGGGGGATGGCAGACGGCTTGGGTGCGGTGGTCTCGACCTGTGCTGGAGGAAGAAGAAGGTGGAGGCCTCGAGTCACTTACAATGTGGCCCCACCGACTAGAGAGAATGGGGTGAGAGGATAAAGTTGTGAGACAAGGATATTTTAGACATTGTAAGTGGCTGGGTCCACACGTCAGGACGGTCAACCGGTTGAAAATCGACAGAACATAGATGGAATAGCATGGAGATTAAAACAAAGATGATGTTATGCACACAGGCCGAATTAAACTTTTCAGAGATACGAGGATTGGGCACATCTTTTATAATAACACGCAGGTAAAACTCTCCTGTACTGGGCCGTCTCTCTCTCTCTTTTTTCCAAAATCCTTTTTCTTGCTGTGCTAGCTTGGTGCTAGCGTGCTACGATGCTCGCAATTACACACAAGATTGTTTTTAATACTTCATTACACAGAAGAATTCATAGGGGCAGTTACCCATGAGAATCACGTAGACATACAAAAGAATCACGTAGACAGTTGCGCAGAGGAATTTATAACTTTTATAAAGCTTAACTTTAATAGAGGTTTTCTCTTGATATACAAGTTATCCGCATCAACAATTTACTAGAGCTTGCAATTATAATCAACTACCACGTATAATTATAATAGTTATCTTTTCATCCACTAACATGTATTTGACTGTCTAAATTGATGTGTCAAACAATTCATCAAAATTAATTTAAGTAGTTTTATTCATATAAATATAAATATAATATAAATAGTATTTATTTTCCTTTTATTAATTAAAATATCTAAAATCTCTGCAACAACACATGGAGTATTCTCCTAGTAAATAAGATCTACATAACCTCCAACTATGTGTTAACTCCAAACTATAGAATGGGTTAAATTTTACCAACCGAACTTTCTAAACCGGGTCAAATAACTCTAAGTCGGTCTTGGAGGATGGTTTTGTCTTTTTTATTTACTTTGGCTAAGTCTCTTAAAATAATTAAAATTTTTTAAAAATATTAGAAAATAAAAAAATCTATTTTTGTTGTATTGTGTTGAGTATATCTACACAGTAAACATACAATATGATATGTATATGCTTTAGTAAAAAGTTTTTTACTCCCTTTGTCTTAAATTATAAATCATTTCAAAAATCTTGGAGAGTCAAAGCATCTCAATTTTGATCAAAATTTATATAATAAGATAATAACATTTATGATATCATCTAGATATCATTAGATTCTCTGTTAACTATATTTTCATAGTATACTTATTTGATGTCATAAATCTTTATAATTTTTTCTATAATTTTGGTCAAACTTTATAATTTGACTATTCAAGATTTTGAAATGGCTTACAATTTGAGATGGAGGGGGTAATATAGATTTAGATCTATATATTTTCTATAATTAATTGGAATGATTCTTAGTTGTAGTTTCCTTGGTCCAATTGTGGTGAAATATTTAGAGCTGTTTAATTATCATATTCTTGAACTGATGTAAAATTTTATTTTCATACATATTGGATCGTATATAGTTAGTTACAAATTTATTTAACCTTAACAAGCATAAGCTTAAATAAAACTAAATCTTAAGTTTGTTGTAGTTGTCCATGCGTGCCCCATGCCCCTTCTATGAAAAAAGAAAGTACTAGTTGTTCGTGGATAGGCGTCGTGCGGTTGTCCCCCTAAAACATAAAATGCTATTTCTCGTGTTTCTGATTGGACTACCCGTCCCAGATCCCCGTTAACTCATCCCTCTCCAGCTGCCTTTAGGCGCTTCGTCCCAGCGAAGGAGAAGGCCTGGCTAAAGACCCATTACAGCCCCGGTGAAACTAAGAGCCTTTTATCTATGTGTCACTGAGAAAGTTGCACCATAGATCTAGGTGCTACTCGAAAGTTTAACTGGACCTATATGCCATCGTCCAACATCGTTTTTACCCACAAGCCATTCCATCCGTTTTCGTGCCTAACGGCGTTAAACAAGTAGGTGAAAGGACCACCTGGCCCTCTAGTGGGTTCATTCTTTTCTCTTTCTTCTCATTTCTCTCTCCTTCTCTCTTCTCCCATGGGCTACGAGTCTGGTGTAACTTTCTTAATGGCACACAGGAAAAGCTCTGAAATTAACCCTTAGCCCCATGGCCCCCATCCATTCATCAGTCCGCACAACGCACCCATGGCGGGTGGACTCCACGCCCCGCCACCGAGGTGCAAACTTGGTGCTTGCCAACACAAATTGCCGGTTAGCCGTTCAGGCGCCGTCAACCAAAGATTGCCGATAGGGCCCTACCGCTTAGGATTCCTAGGTCGGGCTTCGTCTGGCGGCTGTGCTGTTTAGCTCAGTGCGTCGTTTTGTGCCCCTGGTCTGATCGCAATGGCATCGACTCGTGAGGGCGGATCGGAGGGGAGGGGAGACCCCCTAGCCCCAACGTGGAGGATTTGATGCGGAAACTCCATCTAACAGAGGAAGAAGAAGCTGTGGTGGAGGTCAGTGATGAGGAAGAAGAGGCGACCCTAGCGCCTCTGGAGCATGCACTAGTGGGTAAAGTGCTAGCATCGTCATCGGTTCATATAAGAAAGGTGAAATCGGCGATGAAGGCTGCATGGGGAAACCCGATTGGTCTCAAACTTAGATCGATCGGAGAAAAAGGAAAAAATCTCTTTATGGCGGAATTTGGAAGCGTCCGAGACCTAGATCGGATTCTACAGGGTACGCCATGGATGGTGGGAAAGTATGCCGTGTTGATGCAGGAATACAATGAGAAGTGAAAGGACCTAAATGGCCTGGGGGGTGAATAGGCCTGTTTAAAAATTTTAAAACTCACAAACTCGAAATGCGGAAGTTAAATACCTACCGAAACTTTCGGTGGGTTTGGATCAGAAGTTCCGGTGACCAGAACTTCTGGTGCAAACCGACCAGAAATTCCAGTGCCCTACTGAACTACGAAATCAGAGTGAAATGAGTTATGATTTTGGTTTTGATTGTTACAACACCCTCCTGGATGTTGATGATGATGATGTTCAACTCTACGAAGCTTAGGATCTCATCAAATCATAGATCGGCTCCTCGAACCTATGAATTTTGGAGTAGAGAGGAGGAACACGAAGAACACAAAAACAAGGGTAGTCGATGCTACCTCCACAGCAAGACACAAGATTTATACCGAGATTCGGCAATCCCCACAAAGGAGTTCCTATGTCCTCATTGTTGAGGTGACCACAAAGGTCCGACCACAAAGGTCTCCTCCCTCAAGCAAAAGCTTGAGATATTCACTAAGAATCGGGGTAATACAAACACTTCGGGGTGCCCTCACAAATGAATCAATATGGGCAACCACGAAGAACGCCTAGCCGGCTAGGTTCCAAGAACCCAAGAGTAACAAATGCAAACCACACCGACAAGACGAGAAAGACAAGTGCTCAAGTCGACAATCGATGTTCCCGCTCTCAAATCTCACGTCCCTAGCTCGAACAATCGAGGATTGAAGCTTGGAAGCAAAGAGGGAGAGAGAGTGGGCGAGTTCAGCTCACAGGAAATTTTGGCAAAGCTTGGGCGTTATGACTGAATGGGCAAGAGAGAGAGAAATGGAGGAGAGAAAGAATATATATACTCAGCCTCAGATGCATTACCGAAACTTCCAGTGGAACCCACCGGAACTTTCGGTTAATTTGAGATCCGACCGCTGGGACATGAGAAAGTCAACATTCAGATTTGGATGACTGGAACTTCCGGTCAGAACACTGGAACTTCCGGTGAGCACCGAAACTTCTGGCCGGAGACCAGAACCGAATACTCTGTGGCAGAACCTCCTAAATTATATGGCCCACACGCATCTGTCATTGTCCCAAAGATTTCTAACAACCATGCATGTATTCCAGATAACTTAGAAAGCCCTGTCGGGTGCCCTCAAAGGACCCCGATTAAACCATATTTTACACTCATACCAGGATCAACAAAGGAGTAGCTGTAACATTACAACATTTATTATAAAATATATATTAGAGTGCGGAAGAATAATAAAATTAAATTTATAAAATATATGAATAAGTTAAATTTTTACAAACTTAACTTCAATTGCGGAAGCAGAATAGAACTACAGAAAACAACTTAGGTAGACCACTTGAGTCGGGAGAGGAAAACAAGATCACATCGAGCCCACTGACGTGAACTGATTAGCAACACCAGTCAGCACCTGCAACAGGGGTTCAATAAACCCTGAGTACAAAAGTACTCAATAAGACTGACCCGACGAAAAAGAGGGGTGGAGGTTCAGGAAATGCAGGCTAGAGGGACAAGGTAAGGCTTGCAGGAGATAAGAAATTTTTTTGCAGAAAAGCTTGACAGAAAGAAAAGCTATTTTGCTCTAGCTCAAGATTACCAACTAACTTCATTCTTAAACCTTAGCCATCATTCAAATTGTTACTACGATGATGAACACCGATCGAGTCTTCTTCTCCGAGAAGCAACGACGATTCGAATCCATTTTTATACCCAGCTGGGACCTAGATCTCGATATACATGAGGCTCCAACCAAAATGCATACCAGACCATACGATATACGTGAGGCTTCAACCAACATGTATACCGACCACACGATACATATGGGACTTTCGACCCACAGTGTATCGATATACGTGGGACTCAAACCCACAGTATACCACACCATTGTATGTGGATTTTCTATTTTCTCAATATCACTGATTCACCATTGAACGGGACCTAGGGCATCAACAGACGGAAACACTACAGAGGAACTCCATTCCCAATGCAAGTTACCCGTCCGGACTCGATTTATTAACTATCATCATGTTTCCACAAACAAAGCCATTCTATCTTTTTCATTCTTTTATTGTTTGAAAACCTAACTAAATAAGCAGAGCTAAGAACTACTACGCATTTTCCAACATCAGGTAACAAGGAATATGGAAAAAGATAGGTAATGCAATTGGTGGGTTATCATTCAACTCCTATTACTTAATGCAACACTTTATAACTAAAGCAATACAACTTTTATAAAATAAGAATAGAGTTTGAATGCATCCGGGGCTTGCCTTTGTTGCAGCGGTGGTTAGTTCTCGTCGGGATCACAGGTGCTACTCTTGACACCAGCTCTAGGGATGGATGACACCAACATCATGGATCCACGTCTCCATCTTGAATGGTACTTTCTGAAATGTACCACGATCCAACTCACTCTCAAAACTACACGTAGTAGAATGATGCATGCTTTAGCATGATGGAATGTATGACATGATGCACGGCAATGCATTGGTGAAAACATAACAAGATTAATTAACTAACTAATTATAAACCATTTTAAAAGCATTACACAAGATAAATATAAAACTCCACATATTCTAAAATTACATAGCCATATTAGGTGTTAACATGACATAGCAGCACCATACAAAGGTAAAGGGACCATATTTTCCATTTGTATATTTATATTATTATTATAAACTATTTAATAAGCAACAAACAAGATAAATCAAAAGATTAAGCATACTACATCCAGTGACCACAATATTTTTACTACAGCATACACATGGCATAAGAAATATGTCATAAAAATTTCAAGTAAAACGGAGCTACACAACATGATATATGAATTTCCTTCTTTTCTATTATAAAATAAAGGCATAAAACACAGCTAATTATTTTTCTATAAAATATGGTATGTTTTATATTTTTTAATAAAAACTAGGCATTACAAGGAACACAACAAAATTTGGTTCACCAAAAACGGAGTTACCAAACTCTAGATATGAATTTCTGAAGTTTGAGAAAAACTGCTACGAACAGGTCCCTGGGGCACTATTCACCTGAGTCATAGTCTTCATAGTTAGGCCCTTCAGTTTTGTCAAATTCTCACACGAAGTCCTTAGCGTGATTCCAACTGAGGAGCTCGTCCATGCATCGCGGTTTCGGCGGGGAGGTGCTCGTCGACGGCAACGGAGCGTCGTAGGAGCATCGGGAGGTGGTCGCGTGCTCGTGGGTTGTCTTGGCTTGGCCCGAGGCGGCCCGTGGCGGCACGGCCACACGAGCAGGCGGCGCTAGTGCCACTAGGTCCATCATTTCATGTGATTGCATTTAGGATCTAGTGCGCAATGAAAATCCTTTGAAAATGCTTTGAAAAATGCTAACTCACTTGCACATGGAGATGTCACATGATGGAGTTTAGCACATTTGCAAAGGTGATGGTGTTTGCAGGGTTGAGTTGGGTTTGGTAACCGCTCATCCTCCCCCCGAGCTTGAGAGGGGGGATTCGGCATTTTTGAGAAAATGAGATGCATATTTTCTATTGCGCCGGATGCAAAATGTTGATGAAAACATGCTTACTCTCGGCTTCAAGTTGGTATACTTGTTGGGTAGCATGTTGAATGAGTTAACGCGTCACGGCATGTTGAAAATGTGGTTTTCTGTTGGCCGGACGCGGCGCATAGGAGCGCCGGACGGTGTCCTGGCACGTCCGGCGCGTGGAGGTTGAGGCAGGCTGGTCGGAGCACTGGCCAGACACGGGAGTGCGTCTGGCGCAGCGTCCGGCGCTGGCGTCCGGCAGACGGCCCCGCGCGCGGTCGGCTCTGAGTAGCATCCGGCGTGCGGCGGACACGTCTGGCACTGGCATCCAGCGCGTTTGACTTAGCTGGCGTGAGGTGCAGCTGTTTCAAATGTCGGACGCTAAACAGTGTCACGGCCGCGTCCGGAGCTCGGTGGAGCTGGCGCGTCCGTCGTGCCAGCGTCTTGGCGCGCGGATGGTGAACGCGCCGGACGCGTCTGGCGGTTCAATCAGGCGCGTCCGGTGCGTTGATCTGGGGCGTTTCGAGAAGAGCCGTTGGGAGGCAACGGTCAACTTTGAACGCGAGCGACACGTGGCGCAAGATGAAGCGCCGAACGCATCCGACGGTTCCATCTGGCGTGTCCGGCGCTCCCGGTGGCTTGACGCGCGGATGGTGAACGCGCCGGACGTGTCCGGCGGTTCCATCTGGCGCGTCCGGCGCGTGGTTCTCGTGTGTCCCGAGGGGGCAACGGCTAGTTTGATGGATGGGGGTTATAAATAGATGTTTGTCGGCCTTGGGCTGGATCTCTTGACTCTCTAACTCATTCATCATTCCCTTGAGCTGAAAAATAGCCCTTCTCTCATCCTCTCTTGCTTGGTTGCACATCATAAGTGAGGATTGAGTGATTTAAAGTGCATTGCATGAGTTGATTCATCTAGTGACACTTGCGAGTTGTTTGGCCGGTGATTTCTTATTACTCTTGGTGAGCACCGTCACCTAGCCGGCTTGGAGATTGTTGGAGGCATTGGGAAGAGTTGGTGATTGTTCTTTCCCACCTCTGGTGTTGATTTGTAAGATGTTCTTGTGCTTTTCCTCGGCGGAGCGCCAAAAGCAACTTTAGTAAATTGCTCGTGTCATTGAGTTACCTCGCTTGAGAGTGGATTCTTGCGGTTCCCTTGCAGGGGAGTGCCTTGCGGGGCAAGTGGCTTGAGGGTCACACCGAGGAACCATCTAGGTGGAGGTCGACACAACGGGGACTAGCTTGTCGGTGTACAAGTGAACCTCGGGAGAAAAGTCATTGTGTCATCTCTTATCTCTCGGTGATTGGTTCTTCATCGATATATTTATATTGTTGTCATTGTGATCGATCGAATATCATCTTGGTGATTGGCAACAACTTCACTCCACCGTCGGTATTGAAATTGCTATCCTACCCCTTGTATTTACTTTATTATATATATTCATATTGTATAACTTGTGTGGAATAGATTATCTTGATAGCTCAATAGATTAGAAGATAGTGATATAGTTTTTGCGTGACATAGAGATCTTAATATATATATTAGAATTTTCACTAGAAGGCTTGCTCTCAATATAGGCTAGGCAAAACCGCGTTTACGCCATTTGTTATACTAATCAAGTTTTGTCTAGTGGTTTGTAGAATTTTTAATAGGCTATTCACCCCCTCTAGCCATCTAGGACCTTACAAATGGCGAGCACATTTTGGCTTTCTAAACATGAGCACGGGCGAGTTAGCGAACATACTCGATGAGGACACATGGCGCTAGAAGGCCATGGTGACCGACGGTGAAGCAGCAGCCGAGCAGCTTCTCGACGTTACTGTAGCAGTGCCACCTCATTTCTTTTTCCCTCAAATTACATCCAAATTCATATAAGAACTTCAAAATCTCCAAAAATAAAGTTTGCATAACTTTTCAAGAGATACACTTTTAATTTAATAAACATTTTCAAATTCTGCTTATTTTTTTGAAATATGAATTTAAATTTAAAAGGAAAATAAAACCCTAGAAACAAATATTTGAAATTACTTTTGATTTTTCAATAATACTTGAAAATCTTCCAATCTATGGAATGTTCAGCTTATCAAACCAAAGACTCTTCATAGAGAAAGTTTTCCCAAATTTTGAATAATTTTTGAGACATGAATTTAAATTGAAAAGAGGACAAGTGTTGAAAAACTGTATTTTTAAATTTATTCAAAATTATTTTTGGAAACTTGAAAAACTTTGAATACCAATATTGTAGCTCTTGTTAAGATCTACAAACCATATTTTGAGAGTATCTAAAAATTTCTTATAGATTTTGAAATATATAAAGAGGGGTAAAACAGGGTTTTGAAAGTAGTTTTTGAATTAGCAATCAACTTATCATTTCATGTATAAAACAAAGCACCACATAAAAGACAATCTTAAACATGAATGTATTTATGTCATTATGCTCAATGATTATGCTTAATAATGCACTTGATTATAATTGTAATTGCTTACCTATGTAGATTGGAAGACTTTCTTGAGTCGTTTCAACATAGCCGGTCCCAGGCCCGGATAAAGGAGGGTGTGTTAGGTCCGGTTAGCCAACATCTCAAAACCAGCCACTCTCATGGATATAAAACCAACAAGAGATTCGTTGGGGCATAACCCTCTTAGCGACGCGCTACATTGGAACCCGGGTGTAGTGTCAAATGGGCAAGGGCCGGGTCGTCATCCCCTTAGTGGCGCATCATATCGTGATCCGGGTACGATGATAAATGAGCAAGGGTCAGGTCGTTGCAACCTTTGTGATACGCTACATCTGCGCCTGGGTGTAGTGAAAAATAAGCAGGGGTCTTCGCACTTCCCTCGACGGGTGCGAAGGGTAAGGAAGGTAGCCGAGCCAACTAGGATTCATCTAGGTAGCTGGAATGTAGGGTCCCTAACGGGTAAGTTAAGAGAGCTAGTCGATACAGCAATTAGGAGGCATATAAATATCCTATGCGTTCAGGAGACTAAATGGAGGGGCGAGAAGGTGAAGGAGGTGGAGGATACTGGCTACAAACTTTGGTACACGGGGACAACATCGGGTAGAAATGGTGTAGGCATCTTGATCGATAGGAGCCTTAAGGATGGAGTAGTTGATGTGCGGAGGCAAGGCGACCGGATTATCCTAGTCTAGTTGGTAGTAGGAGATTCGGCTCTGAATGTGATCAGTGTCTATGCCCCACAGGTAGGTCTTTGCGAGAGCACCAAGAGCAGTTTTGAGAAGATCTCGATAGCATGGTTAGTACTGTGCCTATTAGCGAGAAACTCTTCATAGGTGAAGACCTCAATGGCCATGTGGGTGCGACTAATGTAGGTTTTGAGCGGGTGCATGGGGGTTTCGGGTATAGTAGTAGAAATCAAGAGGGGGAGGATGTTTTGAACTTCGCGTTGGCCTATGATTTGTTGATAGCGAACACCGTCTTTAAAAAGAGGAAATCCCATCTAGTGACATTTCGTAGTGGACAACACCTGAGCCAGATCGACTTTATCCTTACAAGGAGGGGAGATAGACGTGCTTGCTTAGATTGTAAGGTGTTACCTGGGGAGTGTGTTGTCCCTCAACACAAGCTTGTGGTGGTGGATTTTCGCTTTTGGGTACGTGGCCACTGGGACAATCGGCCCAAGATTGCGAGAACAAAATGGTGGAAGCTTAGAGGGGAAGTAGCACAAACATTTAAGGAGAGGATGCTAGATGAGGGGCCGTGGGAAGAAGGAGAAGATGCTGACGACATGTGGCTAAAGATGGCCACATATATTTGGAAGGTGGCTTCGGGAGGCAAACGGGAAGCGAAAGACACCTGGTGGTGGAATGACGAGGTGCAAAGGGCTATTAGGGAGAAGAAGGAGTGGTTCAAGCGCCTCTATCATGACAAGAGTGCAGCCAACATTGAGGGCTATAAAATAGCAAAGAGGGCTGCAAAACGAACGGTGAGTGTAGCAAAAGGTCAAGTGTATGATGACCTTTATCAGTGGCTAGGCACGAAGGAAGGGGAGAAGGACATTTATAGGATGGCTAGGATCCGCGAGAGGAAGACGAGGGACATCAACCAAATCAAATGCATCAAGGATGGGACAGATCGACTTTTGGTAAGGGATGAAAAGATCAAGGACAGGTGGAGAGAGTACTTCACAAGTTGTTTAATGGGGAGAATGAGGGTCTTACCTTAGAGTTGGATGACTCATTTGATGATACCAACAAACGCTTTTTGAGGAGAATTCAGGAGGCAGAGATCGGGGAGGCTTTGAAGAGGATGAAGGGAGGTAAAGTGATGGGCCCTGATGGTATCCCCATTGAGGTGTGGAGATGCCTAGGTGCCAAAGCGATAGTATGGTTAACTAAGCCTTTTAACCTCATTTTTTTGTCAAACAAGATGCCTGAAGAATGGAGGAGAAGTATATTAGTACCGATCTTCAAGAACAAGGGAGATGTTCAAAGTTGTACTAATTACCATGGGATTAAGTTGATGAGCCATACGATGAAGCTCTGGAAGAGGGTTTTCGAGCATCGTCTAAGAAGAGTGACAAGTGTGACCCAAAACCAATTTGGGTTTATGCCTGGTAGGTCGACCATGGATGCGATTTTCTTATTACAACAGTTGATGGAGAGATATAGGGAGCAGAAGAAGGACTTGCACATGGTCTTTATTGACCTCGAGAAGGCATATGATAAAGTACCGAGAAATATCATGTGGTGGGCCTTGGAAAAGCACAAAGTCCCAACTAAGTACATCACCCTCATCAAAGATATGTACAGGAATGTGGTGACGTGTGTCCGAACATGTGATGGCGATACCAATGACTTTCCAATTAAAATAGGACTACATCAAGGGTCAGCATTGAGCCCTTATTTATTTGCTTTGGTGATGGATGAGGTCACAAGGGACATACAAGGTGATATCCCTTGGTGTATGCTCTTTGCTGATGATGTGGTGCTAGTGGATGAGACTAGGGCAGGGGTTAATGGGAAGTTAGAACTATGGAGGCACACATTAGAGTCGAAAGGATTTAGACTTAGTAGGAGCAATACCAAGTACATGAGGTGCGACTGGGAATGAGGAGGGAAACGTTAGCCTCGATGGGCAAGTGGTGGCCAAGAAGGATACTTTTCGGTATTTGGGATCGATGCTATAAAAGGATGGCAACATTGATGAAGATGTTTGGTATAGAATTTCAGTCGGTTGGTTGAAATGGCGTCAGGCTTCAGGCATCCTCTGTGACAAAAGGGTGCCTCAGAAGTTAAAAGGTAAGTTTTATAGGACAGCGATTCGTCCGGCGATGTTATACGGTGCTAAATGTTGGCCTACAAAAGGCGACATATCCAGCAATTGAGTGTAGCAGAGATGCATATGTTACGATGGTGTTGTGGGCACACAAGAAGGGATAGAGTCCGGAACAACGATATTCAGGATAGGGTTGGGGTGGCACCAATTGAGGAGAAATTGATTCAACACCGTTTGAGATGGTTCGGCCATGTGTAACGGAGGCCTCCTGAGGCGCCGGTGTGTAGTGGGATTCTAAAGCGGGTCGATAATGTAAAGCGTGGTAGAGGTCGACCTAAACTAACTTAGGATGAGTCAGTTAAGAGAGACCTTAAGGAGTGGAATATCCCTAAGAATTTATCCATGGATAGGAGTGCTTGGAGACTAGCAATTAACGTGCCTGAACCGTAATCTTTCTGTTGTACATTTTATGTGTTCTTTGTTCCATGTCTCTTTTGGGTTTCATCTCTAGCCTACCCCAACTTGCTTGGGATAAAAGGCTATGTTGTTGTTGTATTAACATCTAGGATATTACATACTCGCACGAGGTCACTCCTGAAAAATGCACTACCAGAACTTCCGGTCATGGTACCGGAACTTTCGGTCCGGGTCGGAACTTCCGGTTTAAGGCCGGAACCCTTTTCTTGCACGCGGTTGCTCACGAGCACAGTGCAACCGGAACTTCCGGTCGTTGGACCAGAACTTTCAGTGGACCAGCCGTGAACATTTTAAGTGAGTGTGAGTGCACGGTGTCTCTCAATCGCAATAGCTAAACCAACATGAGCACTTGTAGACCACGTCTAGCTAGTCTAATTTGCATCCCTCTTGATAGTGCGGCATTTTCTATAACTCAATTTTAAATATAAAAGGGTCAACCAATTGAGTCAAAGCGCCTTTCATCCATAGAAATTTTGGGGGTGCTTGTATCACCAAATATATTCATTTAAATCTTTCAATAGACTAACACCTATGAATACACTTGAATAAACTCGTTAGTCCCTAATTTGATTGTCATTAATTATCCAAAACCCACTTTGGAGGCAAATGCACTTACAAGAAGCTCGCGACGTCAGAGATCACTTTTGATTGGGTGGAGCTTTGGACTTGCATCCTCGATCTACCCTTGGGCTGGATGAACAAGGCGAGGGGATCCAGAGCCATGGGAATGATAGGCAACGTCCTAAAGATGGATGTGGATGGAGATGGAAAAGCGAGCGATGCCTTTCTCAGGGCACGCGTGGCGCTAGAGGTGGATAAACCGATTAGGAGAGGTCTTCTACTCCGAGTCAATAAGAATGAGGATCCAAGGTGGTTCTGAGTGCAGTATGAACGACTGCCTTGCATCTGCTTCTCATGTGGGAAGATGGACCACTCGGACCTAGAATGCTTGACGCCAGCAGAGCGCAATGAGGAGGGCAAGTTGCCATATGATGTGCAGCTCAGAGCCCCGGAAGAGCGTCGTCGTCGTCAGTCTTTTGCAAGCGCGGCTGCAGCATCTTGGGGGAGTGGCACGGCGTCAGCTTCGTGGTCATCAAGGCAGCAGAACCGATTGGGGGAGAGAGGGTCCAGGTCCAACTCTTACCACTCTGAAAGCTTTGTGGATGAGTCAGAAGACCCGGAGGTGCAGTCCCCTCTAAAACCCTCCGGGGGCGATGGAGCACCAGTGATAGGGAGAGGAGGCATGCCGTCCAGGTGCGTTGACCTACAAGAAGAGGAGACTTGTGTGCGACAGCAGCCTAGGAAGCGCAAGGCCAAGGTGAACTCACAGAGTGGTCATACTCTGGACCTGAATGTCCCGGTAGGGGCCTCCAATGCGTTGGTACCTGTTGGGCTGGTGAATACAATAGTCAATCAGATGGACCGTGGGGGAGGAAACAGCAGCGGTAGCATGCTAGAAACGTTGAAGAGACAGAAGATGGGGTCCACCAACAATGAGAGATCGGCGGCGGCTGCTAAGGGTAGCCCCTGCCGGGAACAATGAATCTCCTAAGCATGAACTGCCAGGGCCGCGGGCGGCCCGAGGCAGTTCAGGAACTCCGCCATCTGGTGGAGGAAAGGAGGCCTGGTGTGGTGTTCTTAATGGAGACGAGAATGGGTGAGGAGAGAGCCCTCAGCTTGAAGCGCGACCTTGGTTTCTCAAATGCCATCATCGTCAAGTCAGAGACGCTCATTGGTGGTCTGATGTTGCTTTGGCGTCAGGATGTCGTTGTCGCTGAGATGAGCAAATTGAGGTCACATATTGATGTTTTGCTCTCTTGTGAACGGTTGTGGATTACGCAATGGAGGGTGACCGGCTTCTATGGGGAGCCGAGGAGCGAAAGATGCAAAGAAAGCTGATATCTGATGAGGTTTTTTCGTGCACAATCTGACGTTCCGTGGTTGTGCATGGGAGACTTCAATGAGGTGCTCGCTGCAGAGGAGCAGATTGGTGGGAATGTACGTGATAAGTGGAAGATCCGAGGTTTTAAGGAGGTTGTGGATGACTGCGGTTTTACGGACCTTGGTTATCATTGAAAGCTCCTGTTTGGTTTTGGATAATTGATGACACACCAAGTTGCTAATGATTTCACTAAGTGGATGTAGAATATATTAGCAACATGTGATGAAAGAGGTAGATGGCAAACCATGGAGATGGTGATGGCCACATGATGATGAATCAAGTACTTCATATTTGGAAAATAAGAAAGAGAAAAACAAAAATACGCTCAAGGCAAAGGTATAATTGTTGATGCAAAATTATATCTGCAAACACACCGGGCTAATACCCAAAATCGATATCCGAAGCGTGCCAGTCGATTTGACCTGTTAATCGACAAGGATGATAGATTTGAATAAAACCTGAACGAGACGACAGCGATACGCCCGGA
>CM041639.1:40131786-40145111 GCA_023333625.1 Bothriochloa decipiens | reverse complement strand
GTAACAAGGAATATGGAAATAAGACAGGTAATGCAATTGGTGGGTTATCACTCAACTCCTATTACTTAATGCAACATTTCATATATAAAGCGATAAATCTTTTATAAAATTAAGGAAGGGTTTAAATGCATCCGGGGCTTGCCTTGGTGTTCGGGGTAGACGATCTCAGACTCCGGATCAACCCCTGATTCCTGGTTCAACTCTTCCTTGGGGTCTGGTTCAACAACGTTTAACTCTTCGTTAACGGAAGCTACACGATAACATGATATGTTTCAAAATGATGAAAAAGTAAACATGATGCTTCATGAATGCACAACCAGATTAAGGACTTGAGTACAACTTTTCTTCACAATAAAGTTGTAAGCCAACAAACTTACTATGTTCATTAGGGTTAACTACTTCATTAATGAAATTCATTAAACACATGAAATAACGTTAATTAAGCCCTCATGACATGAATAAGATAAGCGCAAATAATTAATTAAAGTGCAAAAGGTCATTAGGGTTAATGACCCAAGGTCATCAATCAATGCCAAAGTCAAACAACCCTATAATGATTAATCATGATTAAAGGGGTTAATTAATTAATTAAAAGCATAAAAATTAAAGTTGTCTAATTGAGCTCAAAATTTTATTTTAAAAAGATCTTGATCGAATTAGATGGCAAAACAATTTTTAGAAAAAAGCCAATTATTTTATTTATTAAAAATCATTAAAGATGTATTTTTTAATTAAAAGAGCTAATTTTAACTTATGTAAAATTACTCAAATTTAGCATTTCATATTTTTCCTAGGTAGAAAATATCATAAAGAGCATACACAAAAATTTTCAGAAATTTTGGAGCTACACATGAATTACTATGAATTATTAAAGAAAATAACATTTAAAACATTTTCTAAAAAAATAAAAAAGGGGAACAGTGTTCCTGGCGCTGACCAGGGACCCGCCGGAGTTGACCGGCGATTATCGCCGGCGGTGAGGTCTCCGGCGACGAGGCTTGGCCCTACGTGCTCAGCTCGACAAGGAGAACAAGCTGGGCGAGCTAATGAAGCGGCGGAGCGGCAGCAGCACCCACGCCGGCGGCCATGGCAGCACGGCGGAGCTCCGACGCGGTGGCACAGCTCACCAGAGGCTTCTCTGGCGACGGCTAGCGCACGGGCATGTGCAGGACATCAACGTGAACACGTTGGGCCAGAAGATGAAGCTGTTCCTGGCCCCTAGCTCAGACGGCTACGCGCGTGGCGGCGCTGGCAAGGCCATGTCGGCGGCGAGCCACAGCGACCGGACACTACGGTGCGGTAGAGGTGAAGGGGAGGGCATGGAGGGGCGCAGGAGCTCACCGCGCGTCTGGTGCGCTCGTAGATGAAGGCTCAGAGTGCCCGGAGGTGGAAGCTTAGCGGTGACAGGGATGACCGCGGCGGTGCTCCGGCGGCAAGGACGACGTTCCGGCGAGTCGTATGCATCGCAGAGCAAACCAAGGAGCGCATGAGCAAGAGCAGATCAAGGTGACCATGATGATGAACAAGATGCAAGCGGTCGTCAGCGAAATGGCTCGCGGCGACGCAGTTGCCGTGCGCGAGGAAGACGACGGCGTGCCGGCTTCTCCGACGGCAAGAGCTGGCGTGAGCAGACTCAATCGAGGTGCAAGAGCAAGGCAGAGCTGCTGGTAAGAGCAAGTGAGCGATGATGGAGCGATGACGGCAAATTTGGGCGGCAGAGCGAGGTCGTTGGAACGGCGAGCAGGAAAAAAGAAGAAGGAAAACGGCGATGGCCGACCTTCATTTATAGTCCAACGGCGAGGTATGGACGGGTGACACGGGGCGGTGAAGCTTCGCGTGCGAGGGGGCGAGCTGGCGGCGGCAGCGGGCCGGAATGGCGCCGACGGCCACGGCGACACCATGAACAAGGGAAACATTGAAGACGATGACGTCAGTATAACTGTAGCAGATGATGTCATTGTGAACTTTGCAAATTACTCCAGAAATTATATAGGAACTTGAAAATATCCCAAAATATCATTTGCATGATTTTTCAAGAGCTACATTTTTCATTTAACAAACATTTTCAAAGTTTGCTTAGTTTTTAAAATATGAATTCAAATTCAAAAGGGAAACAAAACCCTAGAAACAAATACTTGAAATTACTTTTGATTTTCAATAAAACTTGAAAATCTTCAAAACTATGGAATGCTCAAATTTTCAAACCAAACATTTTTTAAATACAAAGTTTTCTTAAAATATGCATAAATTTTGAACTATGATTTTAAAATCAAAAGGAGATAAATGTTAAAAAATTGTATTTTGAAATTCATTTGAAATTCTTTTTAGAAACTCGAAAAACTTTAAATACCAATATTGTAGCTCTTGTCAAGATCTACAAACCATATTTTGAGAGTATATCAAAATTTCTTATAGATTTTAAAATATGAAAGGAAGGGTAAAATAGGGTTTTAAAATTAGGGTTTTCAGAAGCGAAAACATACTCGATTTGGTTTCTAAATTAATTGGTTGATCATTAGTGATCACAAACATCGTCCAAGGACATTTTTAGGTCAATGAGCCAATGACACCCTTGGTTGACCAAGTTGACTTTTGAAAAAATATTTTATAGCTTTCTAATTTGAATTTACATTTGAATTTCAAGGCCTGGGAATAAGCTTTGAAATCCAAATTCAACTTAAATATGGAAACCAATTTTAAGGGTTGGACTTAGATGTATACACTATGCTTGACACTAGTGTAACACATGGTTTACACCTCAAGTACATAGAGTATAAACTAAGTATTTGAGATGACATTCGAAATTAGGGTTTTATGATTTCATGTGACATAACATTCCAAAAACACAAGCAACCTATGAAATATAAATTTATTTTAGTTAATGCACATCAAAGTTAACCTAATCATGAATGCTTTGCAATGCATATGATGACATGGTATATTTTTGTTGATATAACACGAGATGTGTTACATCAACGAGGTTCACAAAACTTTCATGGCGTTGGACGTTGATGAGGTACTAAAGATCAAACCGAGCACCCGTATGGAGGAGGACGTGCTTGCTTGGGCTTTTGAGAAGCACGACTTTTACTCGGTGCGATCAGCATATCAGCTGCTCAAACAACAGCAGATGGCGCTGGCCATGGTGGAGCAGGGTGAAGCTGGCACATCAGGGGATGCCCGTCAGTGGAAGGCGCTTTGGAAGCTTGATGTGCCGCCAAAGATTAGGGTGTTCTGGTGGAGGGCGCTGAACAACTCACTGCCCTCCAAATCTGAGCTGGGAAGGAGGCATGTAATTAGAGAATGTCACTGTTCAAGATGTCAACGGGCAATTCTCCGTCGGGTTTCAGCTCCCCATCCCCGTCCCCGTGGGGCAAGATTTTCCCCCATCCCCGTCCCGTGAAAGCTCACGGGGACGTTTTCTTCCCATCCCCGAACCCGAGCAGGGAATGCATCCCCGACGGGGTCCCCGTCCCCGAAATAAGTTTTAAAAAAACTGCTCAAATCAACAATCTAAAAGAAGAAATGTTCAACACAAACAAATGTATCTTGCATCAGGATGAAATAAGATTTTTTACTTTACCACTCACCGTAAACAAATCACAAAAAAATCTAACAAATACACAAGTGTTTGTGTTAGGATGGAAAATTAAATGCAAAGCAACAAGATACGACATCCTGTAGCCAATCACTGACAAGGACTCTTGACCACGGAGCTCCACTGCTATGCTTCTTCTATTCTCTAGCCAATCACGGACAAGGATTGAAAGGAGAGATGCACATGATGGCTGTAGGAATGCGGCTGCTGGGTGTTGTCTGCTTGAGGGAGCACAAGCAAGCAGTAGAGCGGAGATGCAAGAGGCCAGGGTACTCATCATGTTGCACAGGCCTAGCAGCGGAAGGAGGTGCGAGACAAGAGAAAGTGTGGCGGCGGGGAGGCAGAGTGGGAGACTGAAGGAACTAGGTTTTTTTCTATATATCTGTGGTGTTCTTACGTGGGCTTTGTTGGGCCGATGGGCCAAGAGAACGAGTTTGCAGACTGCGAGTAGGTGAGGAAGCGGAGATGCGGGTTAACGGGGACGGGGGACAGGCTCCCAGACCCGCCCCCGCCAAACCCGACGGGGAGTGATTTTGCCCCATTTAGTCACCCGTGGGGATAAAATTAGACCCATACCCGTCACCTAATAGGGGAATTTCCCGCAGGGAAACGGGGTTCGGGTCCCGTTGACATTTTGAGTCACTGTGAAGTCTGTGGTGACCCAGAGGAGTCTCTGCACCATGTGTTTTTCCAGTGCCTTATTGCGAAGCGGTTCTGGAGTGAAGTGAAGCGGCTGATGGGGGTCACACTGCCAACATTGTTGTCGTGGTCCTGGGCGACGGATGTGCTGCTTTCGGGGGTCTGTTCCTCCGCGATGGCGGCTACAATTTTGAGCGGGGCGTGGGCGCTATGGACGAGAAGGAATGCACGACGCCATGGCCGTGCAGCTTGGGAACCCGGCCCTGTTGTGAGGTACATCTCATCGCTCATGGAAAACCTGGCCTCGCTGAAACAAAAGGAGAAGCAGGTTCAGGTGAAACCATGGGTGCGCTGGTCGCGGCAGGACACGGGGTGGTCCAAGATCAACACAGACGCAGGCTTTGATCACGACTCCTACACTAGGAGTGCCAGAGTTGTAATCCGTGACTCCATGGGCACTGTCCAGGGCGCAGCAGCGAGGTGGTTTGAGGATGTTCCTGATGCCCTCACAGCTGAAGCCATGGCGGCAAAGGAAGGGCTAGAGCTTGCTCAAGAACTTGGCATCGAGCGGGTGATACTAGAGGTAGACAACCAAGGGCTAGTGAACCTCCTCAAGGACTCGGCGCCAGTGAGATCCTCTATCGGAGGACTTTGTTTTGACATCATAGAGCTTGGCACTAGTTTTTTAGATTTTTTAAATTGCTTGGGTTAGGAGGAAGGCTATTCGGTGGCCCATATCTATGCCGCTACGGTTTCGGCCACCGAACGCTGCTTGTTTTGGCTTGATTGTATTCCTGATTGGCTGGACGATCTTGTGGCCAATGATTGTAACACTGCCATGAATTAATGAAAGCTCTGTGTTGCCTAAAAAAACGCACCCGCCGCTGCGCCGCCACTCCACAAGCGGCATTGTAGCACCACCGCCATTCCTCTGCCTTTGAGCCTCTCATCCGCACACCGCACATCAGTTGCCGGGCCCATCGCTCGTCAACGTCCCCGCACGGCACTCGTGGCTCGGGCAGGCGAGGTGCCGCCGCAGCTCAGCGGCCTCAGTTGCACAAGCAGCCTAGGAGGCCAAAAAGCCCAGTAGCATTCTAAATGTGGGCAGCTTGGTTCTTGCTGGAAAACAAAAAGAGAGACTGATGAGTTTCCCGCGGTTTCCCGCATGCGCTCTCCAAATTCCAGCCAGGAGCCGCGCCCGCCCGCTGCTGCAGAGAATTGATCGCGCCGCAACCGCCGCCGCCCGGCGCCCATAGAGCCGAGCAGTCGGCGTCGGCATCGGCGTCGGCACCGCTCGCCTGACCGAGCCAGCAGCGAGAGGGACACAAGTGGGAAGACGAGCATGTCCTCCTGGGAGGACGACGAATCTGCTGCGGCGGTGGCCGAGGCGGCGGCCACGGACGTCGAGCTACTCAAGCGGGCGTGGCGCAACAAGAAGGCCGCGCCGGAGATCCTCCGCTTCGACTCGCCCCTCGTGTCCCGCGTCCGCGAGCAGATCCAGCTCCTCGTACGCTTCTCCCCCTCTGTCGTTCTTCTCCATTGCATTCCTCCGCTCCTGCCTGCCTCCATCTCTTCGCCGCCAGCGCTGGGGATCTGACCGGGTGTCGTTTCCAGGAGGAGACGCTCGACGACTTCGCCAACAGCGGCGTCTACGACCTGGTGGTCTCGCTCTACCAGATGGACCTCGACCACACGCTCTTCCTCCTCTGCTCCTACCTCCGCCTTCGCCTGCAGAAGATCAGTTGTCGCTTCCCATGTTCGTTCGTGCGCTGCCCTGCTTAAATTTAACCAAAACTAGTGACTGCTGCGGCATCCTGATCGCGCTGCTGGTGTGGCTGCTGCAGATCAAGAAGTACACGATGCGTATCTCTAGGTCCGACGACCTCCTCAGCCGCCTGTCGCAGCAGGAGCGCCGCTTCGCCAAGAGGTACCTTCTTCCTGCAGTTGCTACAATTGTGGCCTTGTTTAGATCCCCAAATTGGCCACCAAATTCACTATGCAGAATTCTTATTCTCTGTCACATCAAAATGCTGACATATGCATTGAGTACTAAATATAGATGAAATTAAAAACTAATTACACAGTTTGGTTGTACTTTACAATATGAACATTTTGAGCCTAATTAGTTAAAGTTTAGACAATTTTTACCAAATACAAATAAAATGCTACAGTGCGCTGATTTAACGTAGCATTGTGCAGAATGCTAATTCGACATCTAACTAAACAAGGCCTGTTTTGGGCTGCCTTGTGAAATTAGCTGTCGTTCTGATGGGGATGGATTTCTCGTGTCTGGTCTGTCACAAGTTGCGCGGAGATCATGGAGAAGCATCTGGAGCAGTCGGTGCTGTCCAAGCTACCGTACGGGTATGACTCGGTCACCAGGGAGTCGTTGTCCAGCACTGAGGATGACATGGGTATCTTCATCTCCCAAATTACCGTGTTTTTTGTTTTTGTTGTTACTGTTCTGTACTGTTCTTGTTGTCGGCAGCTTCAGTCATGAGTACGTAAGCTGTAAGCTTGTATGGTTGGTACAAACTTTTGCCGATTCATTTCAAGTGGGCAGCCTGTCATGTATCTAGGGGGCTATGATCGTTAGTTGTGCTAAAAAGTCGACTTACTACATAACAAAAATTTAGTTGTCAAATTAATCACAGCTCTAGTACAAGGGTGCCTCTTGCAGTTTTTATGTGATTGGTTACCTACAGTGTCTTAGACTTTTGCCTCAAATTATGAACATGCTCCCACGGTCCCACCAGGTTGGTTGGGTTTCAAAATATGCTAAGCTAGAGATTTGGCAAGCCATGATTTTGGCTATTGTTTGATTTTTTCTTCCAAAAAATGCCAAGCCAAAGATTTTACAAGCCATCAATTTTGGTTGCTGTTTGGTTTGCTACCAAAACTTGCCAATCTCTCACATTTGGTTTGACAAATCCATATCAATTTTTTTACCTAACTTTGGCTTGCCAAATCCTTGTTGGCTTGCCAAATACTTGGCATGCCAAATTTTAGCAGCAAATCAATCAGACCCGTGGTAGTTGTTGTCTAATTTTGAAATTTTAGACGTTCCAACACCAATCACTCAATCAGGCTGATTTATCGCCCTCCTGGCTGTGTGATTATTAATTTATTATCCTCTTCCATGGATGCATAGAGGTGATGCTATCGCAGCCTATCTTGAAGGTTTGGTAAGTTTCTTTTTCTTCTCTCCAGCTTGGGTATTTAGATCACTATGTGCTTACAAATGCATTTCTTATGGATTTATCAAATTTGAGGAGATCAGCCTATCTGTAAAAGGTCCGCCACTGATTAGTACTGAATAAAGGCAATGGCTAAGCAGCCCTTAGCTTCTCCTTGTTTTAGATTTAGCTTCACTTTTAGGCAAAAGGTTCAAGTGTAAATAAGGCTCTTAAAGCATGCTTTTCTAGTACATTAATAACAACTGCAGGGACATATTTATGCACTATTCATTCACATGCTTCTTATATCTCTAAAAATTTCGGAATGCTTTGGAATTTTATATTGCTGAAGATGTGTAGCAACCATCCATCTGATTCAGTTTTCAAATGCCTCTTTCAGTGCCAGAGCCTGAGCTTGACACTTTTGTCTTCTGCAAGACCAAGAGCGATGTGGGCGCATTCCAGCTAGATGACATGTAAGTGCCCCAGCACACATCCAACTCTTTGCTTTGCACACTTTCAAGCTCTGTTGACCTTGATGCTTGCTTCCTCGAAGAGGAGAGGAAGTTGTGGATTTGGTTGCCGATTGTATGTTCTTCGGTACAAGTCCATCAAGGGACTTGTTGAGGGTGGCCGGATCGACCTCATCTAATATCAATGACCGGTAACATAACATGGACCTTTTGGTCCAAGATCTTCCCAGTTCATGGAAAGTAAGGAATCAAGTGAAGAAAATTACTAAGCACCATCACAAAAACGACAACAATCGAAAACCGTTGTCTGCCATTGGCATGTGGCTTAGGCTTCCTATATATTTTGTAGTCTATACATGGTTTGTATCTTACTGAACTTAGCTTATCTACTCTACTTATTTCATTTATTCCATTATAAATGGAGATCGGAATCATGTAATCGCTGATCCCCGCTTAACACTGTCGATGGCAGATAGGTGTTTAGTTTGTGGCAAGAATATATGCATAGTAAACTCGCCCAAAAAAAGGAATGGAGATCGGAGACACCATATGTACCTATAACAATTTTTTATAGAAGTGAATGTGACGAGATATGTACTACAGTACGTTTTGTTGACGCGAAGAAACTTTTTTTTTTTGTTCCCCTGGATTCAGACAGTCAGGTGCTTGAAAAAGACGTGACACAGAACGTTTTTCCTTTTGAGATGCTACTTTTGAAACCAAGTAGCGTCATGAAATAATTTCCTTTTGTCAAATGGTAATGTGTCATAGCACATCCTATATTTTGGCGTTAGCATGTCAAATTCGAGTTGACTGGTAATTAGCATGTACCCGACAGATTTGTCTGGTCAGTGGCCACCATGTGAAAGGCCATGGGATAGTCAGATATGAAGCATGCCATAACTTATCGTCAGGGTAAGCTATAGTACGCCCTTCTTTTATTTTATTTTTCCTTCTGTTTTTTTTAATGTATGTTTTTCCTTCTGTTGGAGTATGCCTATTGCCAGGGGTGTGAATCTAGCATTGAAAACTCTATGTTTGGTTTTGGATAATTAATGACAACCTAGAACTAATCTAGGACTAACCTTTGTGCTAAGTGGTTGAACTAGATAAGGTGGTCCTATTCAAGTGACGAAGCTAGTTGATGCATCATGGTGGATGGAGATGATTCAAAAGATGATCAAGTGCTCATGCTTGGAATGAAAATGGAGAAAAGCGAAAATTGGCTCAAAACAAAGGTATAAAACCATAGGGCTATTTTTGGTTGACACTTAAGACACCACAGAGGGTGTGAGTGATTTAGGTTCGATAATCGTACTATTAAGAGAGGAGTATTATAATTGCTCTACTCATCTAGTGCCACTAAATTGAATTTCTTTTGCATATGCATTGGGGTTTAGTGGTTGGATGAGATGGTTGAGAATTCTCTTGAAAAAGAGCTTTGGAGAAAAGCTATCTCAAGTGCTTGATTCGGTTTGATAATCGTTGAGATGCACATGATTTGGAAGGTTATTTGGTTGAGAAATGGTTGAAAACTGAAGATAGCAGCTCTGTTGGTCTACTTCTAGTAATGTTGTTCTGTTGCTGAGAAAATGGAAAGAAAATAAAGAGGAACTGCTGGCCGGTTGGGCTTCATTGCTGGACTGAAGAAATAGGCCTGCTATGGAGCGTGGGAGCTCAGTGGGCCGACCCGTCGACGCCCTGGCACTGGCCTGCTCGCGCGCGCACTGTGGGCCTGCCGGCCTGCTCGCGTTGCTGCTGCTAGGCCATCTTGGGCCGCCGCCAAGCTGGCCTTGTAGCTGGGCCGCCTGCGCGCTGCTGCCGGTAGCTGGGCCAAGCGGCCTGCTGCTGGCCGCACTGGCTGCCGCCTGCCGCAAGCTGGGCCACGCGCGCGCGTAGAGGCCCACTGTACCGGACGCTGCAGCTTGCTGGGTTGGCTGGGTCTGTTGCTGGTGCCGCATTGTGTTGCTGCTTCGCTGCCAGGCCGCCGCTGTTAGCTTGCTTGCTTGCCTTGTGTACATTTATGATTCAATCTTTGTGTCATTAGGTGGTGATTGTAATTGTGATATTCTTGTTACTTTTAGTAATTGCCGTCACCTAGACGGTTGGTGTTGTTGGTGAGGGAATTTGATGATTGTGTCCGCCCCCAATCAAGGTGATATTTGTGAGGGGTTGTTTTGGTTCTCCGACGGAGTGCCAACTTTTAACTCTAGTGGGTTGCTCGTGTCATTGAGTTACCGCACTTGTGTGTGGTTCTTGCGGGGCCTTGCGAGGCATTGGCTTGAGGGCCTCCAACCGAGGAACCACCAAGGTGTTGGTCGAAATAATGGGGACTAGCTTGCCGGTAAGCAAGTGAACCTCGGGAGAAAAATATTTGTGTCATCTCTTGTCTCCCGGTGAATTGGATTGATTGACTGATTGATATATATATTGTTGGAATTAATTTTTTGGTGATTGGCAACATCCTCTACTCTCCACCGTCGGTATAAAAGTCAAAATCCCTTTTCTTTCATTCTTGCAATATATCTTGTGATAGAGTATCAAGTAGAGTAATATATTTATCTTGTTAGCTCTCTAATTAGTTAGAGTAGAGACATAGCCATTTGAGTGCATAGAGATAATATTTACTAAAATTACAATAGGTGGCTTTCCTAACAATTAGTGCTAGAGCAAACCGCATTATAGCCATTTGTGTTACTAACAATTTGCTCTAGTGTTTTAAAATTTTTTTAATAGGCTATTCACCCCCCTCTAGCCATCTAGGACCTTACACGTGGCATCGGAGCTAGGTCACCATTCTAATCAAGGCTTAACATCCTTCGGTGTTAAAAGATGGCTCAAGTTGTGTTCAACCATGTGGGGAGCAAACCACCTTTCTTTGATGGCATTAGTTCTTTTGATCATTGGAAAAGAAAGATGAGTATGCACCTTGGTTCAATTCATAAGAGAGTGTTGGAGGTCACCGAGAATGACTATGCTATTATCAACCTCAACAATCTCACCGATAAAGATAGAGCAAATAGAACATGCAATATAATGGCTCTCAACACAATACACAATGGCATTAACACTAAGATATTTTTGGGCATCAAGGACTTGGAGACTGCTCATGAGGTGTGGACAAGGTTGAGTGAGACCTATGAGGGCACCAAGGTCGTGAAGAGTTCCAAGCTTTATGGCCTCAAGAGTGAGTTTGAGAAATTCAAGAAGAAGGATGATGAAACCATTTTGAAAATGTTTCATCGCCTACAAGTGATTGTGAATGATCTCAAGAGCTTAGGGTACAAGACACAAGACCAAGATTTTTGTGTTAAATTCTTGATGAGCTTACCTAGAAGATTCAAGATGTTGATTATGATGCTTCAAAGAGATGGGCTTTAAAAAATAAAGCCAAATGATTTGCTTGGAGAAGTATTGACCTATGACAAGTATGATCATGATATTGATGAGAAGGATATGAAGGTGGAAGAAAATAAGAAACCAATCGTGGCATTCAAGGCCACCTCCTCTAGTGGCAAAGCTTATATGATTGAAGAAGAAGAAAATAACGGTGAAGAGGGAGACTTTGAGATTGATTTTGAGGCACTTGCTCTAGTTGTCAAGAAGATGGGTCATATGTTCATCAAGAGAAGAGGCTTCAAGAAGAGGTTTGACGACTCCAAGAGGAATGAGAAACCAAGGAGGTGCTTCAATTTTGATAGCACCGAGCACCTTCAAAATGAGTGTCCCTTTGAGAAGAAGAAGAACAACAACAAGAGGGGCAAGTTTGAGAAGAAGAAGAGAGAAGTAAGGATGACCCTCAAGAAGGGCAAGGATGGTGCCTTTGTGGTTACTTGGGAGAGCGATAATGAAGAAGAAGAAGAATAATCTTCCAACAAGGCTCTTGCTTCTGTTGCTACTAACAAGAAGCCTTCGTTGTTCTTTACTTCTCATTCATGCTTCATGGCAAAGGAGACAAAGGTACAATATGATAGTAGTGATGATGAAAGTGAAATGGAATATGCCAATAATGATGATAATGATGAACCAACTAAAGAACAACTATATGACTTGATGCAAGAGACTAGAGATATAGCTATTGCTAAGGACAAAGAGTGTAAGAAGCTTTCTATGAAAGTAGAAATACTTGAGAAAGCCCTTAGTGAGCTTATGACCACTCATGAGAGTCTAAAGGAAGACTATGAGAATCTCGGTCAAGCTCATTCCAAGCTTGAAAAGGCACACTCATTGCTTCTTGAGCAACAAGCAAAGAAGGAGGTTGTTGTATCAAGTGATATAGGTGTAACATGTGATATCATCAATAAATCTTTTTATCAACCTATCATCATTCATGAGACTAACCCTTCTTGTAGCTCTTCATCCACCACTACCAACTCTACTTCTACTAGTAGTGATGGTTTCACTTGTGATGCATCACTAATGGTTGAGAATGAGACTCTCAAGAGAGAGGTGGGTGAGCTCACTCACGCCCTAGGCAAGGCCTATGGTGGTGAGGCCCGCTTGCTTAAGTGCTTGAGTAGCCAAAGGTTTTCTCTCAACAAAGAGGGATTAGGCTACACCCCAAGAAGGGCAAGACGGCTTTTGCAACTCCAAAGCCTAGCTTTGTGAAGAGAAATAGTCGGTATTGCCATAGATGCAAGCAAGTTGGGCAACTAGAGCATAATTGTAATAAAATAAACAAGAACAAAAATTATGAATGATATATCTTTTGATTCTTGTTATGTGCTTACCAAGGGTGAAAAGAGTGTGAGAGCTAGGTTCATTGGTACACCCATTGTTGGCCCAAAGAAGAAGGCTATTTGGGTACCAAAGAGCTTAGTTACTAACCTACAAGTACCCAAGAAAGTATGAGTACCTAAATCTAATTGATTTGCTTGTACGTGAATTATAAAGCCAGAGGAAGGCATTGGATCATTGATAGTGGGTGCACTCAACACATGACTGGTACATCAAGAATGTTTAACTCTATCAATGATAATGGTAGTGGCATTGACTCTATCATATTTGGTAATAACAAGAAAGGCAAGGTTATTGGAATGGTAAGATTGCAATATCAAATGACATGAGCATATCAAATGTGTGTAGGGTTATGAGGTTGCTACGCTAGCCAGAAAACAAAAAAATTTTGACCTCATAAACCAGGATCTACTACTAGTTACAGGTTACGGGATTACCACTAGACGCGTTGGTGCAGCGGAAGATGACTCGATGTAGTCGTACGTGTAACAACCCTAGAAATCCGGATATCGAAAATACGGGCTTTCAAAAAAATTTTTCTAAAGTTTACCAGTGTATGGTGGATGTCATGTAGGAAACCCGCCAATAGATACACAAATAGCACCCTACGTTAGCCCGAGCATTGCATTTAAATAACCAGAGTTTGATTCGCCTCTTATTCGATTTTATGTGATGTTAATAAAATCGAATAACCTTTAATGT
>CM041639.1:40111309-40131686 GCA_023333625.1 Bothriochloa decipiens | reverse complement strand
ATAAAATCGAATAACCTTTAATGTATGTATATATATAAATGCCTGCTAACCCCCCCGCGCTGGCCCAGCTCGTCCGCGCGCTCGACCGCCGGCTTGCTGCGAGCTCGAGGCCCAGCTCGACCGCCTGCCTGAGCTCGAGGCCCAGCTCGGCCTGCTGCGCTGCCGCCTGCCCGCTCGCTCGCGCGCTCGCCCGACCGGCCTGCCTCGAGCGTCGGCCCAGTCGCGCCACGCGCTGCCGCGCCTCGTCGATCGCCCGCGCACGCTCGACCGTCCGCCGACCGCCGGCCCAACAAGACGGCCCACCAAGGGTCTGCCGCCGGACGCGCCCGCGCCTCTCCCCTTTCTCTCGCTGACGCATGGGACCGTGCTGTCAGCTCCTACCTTTTACCACTTTTGGTCGACCGCGCGTCGCGTCCGTCGCACCATTTTTGTGCACCACGCGCCTCCGCCGTCCGCCCGAGTACGGCCGCGTCCCGCGCCGTCCATCTAACCGCCTGCCTGCGCCACGCTTCACCGAACCCTAACCCTAATCGTGGCCGCGCACAGCCACCCGATGGGCATCTCCTGCCTCCGCCGTCCATGGCCGGCCGCCGTTCCTATTTAAAGAGGAGCACCGTGGCCTCTAGGGTTTCCCCATCGCCCCGCCGTCTTTGTGGAGACCCGCCGCCAGATCAGTCGAGCGAGAGAGAGAGAGAAGGAGGGAGGAGCAGGAAGGAAGCGCTGCCGAGCGAAGCTAGAGCGCTGCCGCCACCGCCGTCCGCGCGCTGAGGACCTGGGAGCAACGCATCACCGCCTCGACGCCCCGGCTTCGCTCCCCTGCACCGAGCCGCCACCAAGCCCGCGTCACCTGCCTTGACCGTCGCTACGCGAGTAAGCATCCCTGCCCTCGCCCTGCTCGGTCATGGCCGTTACCAGTACATCGTCGATGTTCTTGCTCCCCTTACCCCTGTTTCTTTCCTTACCGCAACCGATAGCTTCGCCGTAGTCTAGAGCACGTTTTTGGCAACCTCTAGGAGCCGGCACGGGCCACAGTTGGAGCCACGCACTTTTGCAGCTCTGGCCTCCTCGGACTCTGGCCGCCGGAGCGTCCGCCGTGGCCGCCGAGCCGCGCACGCCCCGCCGTGCCTCGACTAGCCCCGGTAGCTAGCTCATGGAGATCCCAGCTTCTCCAATCGAAGGGCAAGAAGGAAGATGGAGACCAACGCCCGGCTTCGCCGGCAAATTTGGCCTCGCCGTCGCCAGACGCCGCTGCCGCGCCTCGCTGACCGCCACTGGCTCGAGGGTCGATTTCGCCGAGTTAGAGCACCTAGCCGACCAGCCATGTAGCCCAGCTAATGCTCCGACATTCGTCGAGGGTCCGACCGACGAAGTCGAGGGTCCGCCCGACATTCGTCGAGGGTCCACCCGACAAGTCGAGGGTCCGCCCGACGAAGTCGAGGGTCCGACCGACGAAGTCGAGGGTCCGCCCGACATTCGTCGAGGGTCCACCCGACAAGTCGAGGGTCCGACCGACGAAGTCGAGGGTCCGCCCGACATTCGTCGAGGGTCCGCCGACGAAGTCGAGGGTCCGCCCGACGAAGTCGAGGGTTCATCCGACGAGTCGAGGTCCGCTCGACGAGTCGAGGGCCTGGCTCTAATCAAGGTCCTGCCCGAGTCGAGGACCCGGCTCGAGGCCAGAGGGTCAAGTCTCGAGGGGCGCACTGTTCTCGAGGGCTGCCCCTTTCGTGCGAACAAGTCCGTCTTCGAGGGCATGCCCGTTCGCCGGGCAAGGCTTCGTTCTCGAGGCCAGCCCGTTCGCCAGAGCGAGCTCCGTCCTCGAGGGGTCGCCTGGACCGCCCCCTCGAGTGCACAGTGGCCGACCCAACCTGGCCCAGAACCAGCCCCGTCCAGACATTCGAGGCCCAGTCGAGACTGTCAACGTTGACCGTTGACCTAGCCCCACCTATCAGTGACCAGACCCGTGGGCCCCACCTGTCAGCCACTAACTGGAGCGTCGACACTGACGTCAGCATAACGTCAGCATGACGTCATCAAGCCCAGACCCGCGTCAGTGCTGACGTCATCCCAGCCCCGGCTGCACTGTTCCTGCGCGCCGCGTGGCCCAATCAGGAGTTGCCACGTGTCCGCACCAGGTTAATCTGCCCTTTTTCTTTTTCCGAAAATAGAATAAACTTCGGAAATTCATAACTTCTTGGTACGAACTCCGAAAAATATGAACAAAGTGTCCAAATTTTCATAAAAATAAGCTCTACGTCATAGGCTTGTGTATGAGTGCATTTGGAGTTATTGAATTTTATTGCTTCTTTGTGTTGACTCTATAGGAGCCGCTAACGCGGCTATTATGTCTCGTTTCAGAGGAGGATCAGCTTGAGGAGGACGACTACGAGTACGAGGAGGAGCTCGGTGACGATTTCACAGGTGCCACACCCCACCCAACCTCGTAGATCCTATTACGCATGGCATAATATCTAGTTGCTAGTGCTTTAATTATGAATATCACCTGATGATAGGTTGCATGGTAGAACTGCCTGATGAGCCTTTACCTTGTCGCAACCTTACTCCTGCACACCTGCTGATAGGCTATACGCTTGCTTATTTCACTTATGATGCTTTACTTCTACTACGCTTATATCTGTGTGATGATGATGCGTGGTGGAGAGTATGGTCATATGGTTAAGGCACGTGGTGCCACTTTACTCGGGGAGAGTGCTGCGTGCGTCTTGGGTGTGTGGTGAGGGTTGAGTCGATCGGACAGGATTCTACGACGAGCCATGTGGGCGAGTCTTGCCGGGGAATGTGTTCTGGGCATTCCCGTGTGAGGTGCTTGTGGCGGGCACATTGTGATGCATAAGGAGATCCCGGGGGTGAGAACCTTCGTGGAGCGAAGCCCCGGGAAGGAGGTGCTGTTGTAGCACGGACTGTTGTAGTCCAAAAGAGAAGATAATCCTGTCTGATCCCCCCTAGGACCTGATATCTCTTGAGGACCGGAACCTTGGGACTTACGTGCTCACCACTCGCTCTTGAATGGGCGGGAGACGGATGTCTGACTAGCTAGGACGATGCCACTACTACTAGGTTGTTAGCAGAAAGTGTCGGGAGGTACGGGCGTGGAGACCCACACCCTCCTTAGACAGCATAGTGACCACGGGGGCCCGGTACTATGTCTCACAGTCTCAGTGTGCCGGTGGTACCTATCCAGGATGTCCCAGTACTGAGTGGTAGGGTGGCATCGCACCGGTTAGAAAGCAGCCGGAATCAGCTTAGGCAGGGCACCGCCGATGATAGTGATCTTGTGGTTACGGGAGTACACGCTCTGCAGAGTTTATGAATCTATATATAGTCCGTGGGCCACTGGTATGGCTCTTTCCTAAGACCCACGCTTCTCGGGAGTAGTGAGAGGAGTCCTTCTATTTCTCCCCCTGGTGTTACCCTTCCGGCTGTGAGCCGCTGAGACAGGCTCCGAGAGGGAGTTGGACCTGTTGACTGAGTGCGAGAGGGTGAGATGTGTGTGATGGTGATGGAATGGGTTTGGATGTGTGGATGAGATGGATAAAACTTTGATGAATTATATTATATAATATTGGTCACTGTTTGCATAGGAAACTACAGCCACATATTAGGTCGATTTGATTATATCCTTTGCATCCCACCAAATACTACATAGCAAAAGCAAAGCATAGGGTGGGAGATGTGGCCAGTACAAACCGTACTGAAAATTATTTGGCAGGTGAGCCCGACTACGACTATGACGACGAAGAGGAGTAGACGTCTCATTCCTACGCTCAGGCTTCTTTTTGGAGATTTTATTGTACTTTCGCCTTCCGCAGCTGCCCCAGAAGCTGCTGCTACTCTGATGATTCCGCCAGTGTGGCGATGAATTATTTATGTAATTCCCCCTAATTGTAATCTTTTGTACGATGTATGGATCCTGTATCGACTACTGCGGGATAATGAGATGGTTTGATGCTTCAAACTATTATATTATCTGCCATTCTGTGTATTTTCCCTTCGTGGAAAATTGAGGATGTTTCAGTTGGTACCAGAGCCATGCTTGACCCTAGGACGAGACCCATAGGATTGGACGATAGAATTAGGAAAAATCTTAAAATCTCTCGGTTATACACCGACCATTGCATACGCTTTTATGCATGGCTTACCTCTCTCTGCAACCTTTCTAATTTCTTTCTCGTGTCACCTGCAGATGGATCCCAACTTGCCGCTTGGTCCGCTGCCGCCAATGGATGTCATTGAGTTTGGACTCGACGGAATGGAGCATGGAGGCTATGCTCATGTGCTTCGCGAGGTTCTCACCGAGTTAGGTGTTCCCATGGAGAACATCGAGTATCTTTGCCGCGGCAAGCCCACCCTTGAAGGAGGCATCGAGGACTACAAGGCAGTCCACATCAACGTGCCTGCAAGCATAAACCTGCCCGAAGTTACCGCCTTCACTGTCTTCGCCTTCGACAACGACACCGACATGTGTGTTCAGACCGTTTCGCGCCAGGCACTCCGTACTGTGCTACGCAACGGGGCTGACTATCTAAAGGAAAGTCGCTTTCGTCTGCTTCCTCGTGCCCTCGATGATCAGCAGGGTACTTGGGGAGAGGTCATCTACATCGAGCAGAATACCAGAGTCGACCGCAACCCCTGCCACCGCGCCTCTATGATGTACATGCAGTGTCAGGAAATGTACATTGCTGAGTTGGAGCGGAAGGGACGCCGTGATCGTCGCTACCTGATGGAAGTTGACGAGAGGATCCGCAAGTCAGAGGATAAGGAAGCGGCATGGAAGCAAAAGATTGCGGACCTAGAGCGTGAGATATCATGCAAAGAGCACACTCACCAGGATCAGATCACTAGTCTGATGAGCGAGATGGATAAGCTTCAATTACACAACATCCGTCTCAACAAGAATATCCGAGAGCTTGAGGCCACCATGGCTGAGAAGAACGAAGACATTGCAAAGAGATTCCAGGAAAAGAGTCAAGATGCTGCCTACAGGGACAAGCTCCGTGAGCAGTGCAAGGCTCAACGTGAGAAGCTGCTACAGGAGTACACCCTTGCTAGCTACAACCAGGGACACTTGATCAACTATGTCCATAAGACGGCATACCTCATGGATAAGCTCAAGCGCACTATGGAAGCTTGGAAGAGGTCAGATCGTAAGAGGGTCAGAGAGTACGAGGAGTTGCAGGATGAGCTTCCCCTACGTGCCCGTAAGAGGGTCAGGGTCGAGACGTTTGAGCTGGGGCAATCTCGCCTCAACTTGAGTGGATGTCCCACCACGGGACTTAGTGGACAGGCAGTGTCCACCCCTCAGCTCAAGGAGGCCCGTCGCTACGTCTCTCGCCTTCAGATGACCGACGAGCAGATCCAGGCATCTGGCATCAGTATACCTCCCACAGCTTACAGTTTGGACCAGCCTCTAGAGATGGTCTAGAGTAATATCAGGTCAGGAGATGATGGGCCCTGTATGGCCAAGTGACCAGACTCACCATGATGCTGAGTAGTTGTCCACCCCTTTTTGTTAGACTACCTGCGTGTAGTACGTTTCTCGCGAGTCTCCAAGCGTAGCCGCTAACGACATCGCCATGTAACCTCCCTGATGTAATGAATGATTTGGTTTTTATCGCATCTTACTGGATCTTCATGCTTCTTCGTCTGAGTGTTGGATAACTTAGCAATGTTTTAAAATTATTTCAAAATAGTATATCTTTAATGTCAAAGTTATATTAAGCGCGTATGCCCTAATCCAAGGTTTCTGTTGAGCAGGATGTCCGCTCGTCGTGCCAGCCGCCTGAGAAACCGCTCTCCTTCACCTGTGCCCGCCAGGGGCGGCGGACGCAGAAGTGGTCGTGCACGCGTTGGTCACATACCCCTCGACCTTGAGGAGCCACCCCGCGCTGCCACCCCACGACCTGCACACCCATCGCCACCACCGGTAGTTGAGCCGGAACCAGCTGCAGGAGGTGCGGCTGGAAGACAGCCACAGCCTGCTGCTGAGCCCGAGCCTGCCGCAGGAGGAGATGCAGCTCCACCACCACTTCCCGTGCCACTCTTGGCGGATGTGATGGCCCAGCAGACCGAGCTTCTTCGAGTCTTAGCTGAGAGCGTGCTGCACCCCCAGCACCGGGAGCCCCGCGATGATTTCTATAAGAAGCTGGAGTTCTTTCTCAAGCTGAGGCCCCCGACGTTCGACGGCACCAGCATCGATCCCATCGCTGCTGATGATTGGCTTAAGGAGATTGAGAAGAAGCTGGACTTGACCACCTGCACTGACGAGGAGTGCGTTGGCTTGGCAGCTCACCAGCTTGTGGGTGCTGGACGATCTTGGTGGGACAGCCTCTGCGAAACCCACCGAGACCCCGCTAACATCTCCTGGGATGAGTTTGTGGACGAGTTCCGCGCATTCTTCATCCGTGAAGGTGCGCTGGAGAAGAAGGAGAATGAGTTCTGCAACATCTCTATGGGAGCTGACAAGGTGCATGAGTACACCACCCGCTTCACCAACCTGCTACTCTATGCACCCGTCTCAGTGGTGAACTCTGAGAAGGAGAAGATGTACTACTACCGCAAGGGCTTGTCTAGTCGTATCAGGCTCTCTCTCTTAGGCACCAAAAGCCACACCCTTCGTGACCTGATTGACAGGTGCATGGAGATTGAGAAGGACCGCGATGAGGTTTTCGCGGAGAGGGAGGCGCTTGGCAAAAACAAGAAGCGCCGTACTGAGGGCACCACCCGCGCACCTGCCCCACGAAGGCCGCGTGGTGAGACCTCTCAGCCTCCCCGCTCTCGCTTCGCCCAGGGAGCGGCTCACGGTTCGAGCCGGGGCGGTGGTGCCCACACCAGCAACTACCCCCGCCCTGCTCAGGACCGCCAAGCATACGCTCGTGCCGCACCTGGAGGTAGCACGTGGAGGTCCGCCGCGCCAACCCCCACAGGCGGCATGACCTACACTTGCTTCGCTTGTGGCCAGCCAGGTCACAAGGCAGCCGAGTGCCCAAACAAGGCTGCACCAGCTACGCCAGCGCCCGCCAGGCAGAACCAAGGCACCCCGCACAAGCAGATGCCATCCGGAGCACCCCGTGGCCGCCTCACCCACATCTCAGCAGAGGCCGCCCAGAGTGCCCCTGACGTGGTGTACGGTATGTTTTTAGTGCATGGAGTTAAGGCATCCGTGCTGTTTGATTCAGGTGCTACATGTTCATATATATCCTCCAAGTTTGCACGAGGGCACCATATATCTGTCACTCCACGAAAAGAGGCCTTATACACCAGTTCACCCTTGGGCAACATTTGTTGTACCAAGATATGTAAGGGAGTGAGTATCACCATCGAGGGTCTTACTTTTCTTGCTGATCTTACCTTACTACCCTTCGAAGGCCTAGACGTCATTCTAGGGATGGATTGGTTAACCCAGAACAAAGGGGTGATATCTTGCTCACCCAGATTTGTGGATATAACCCATCCAAGTGGCCGTCAGATCAGATGTGAGCCAAACAAAGGGACAGATATATCCATGCTGTGTGCCTTGGAAGAGAAGTCACTTGAGGAAGTGCCTGTAGTTTGTGAGTACCCGGACGTCTTCCCGGAAGAGCTACCAGGAATGCCACCGGACAGAGATGTTGAGTTCGTGATCAACCTGATGCCTGGTACGAGTCCGATTTCCAAGCGACCCTACCGTATGGCAGTTGACGAGCTTAAGGAGCTTAAGAAATAGCTCGAGGAACTATCCGAGAAAGGGTTCATTAGGCCCAGTGCCTCACCCTGGGGATCTCCTGTTCTGTTTGTTAAGAAGAAGGATGGAACGCAGAGGATGTGCGTTGATTACCGGAACCTGAATGCCGTAACAATAAAGAACAAGTACCCTTTGCCGAGGATAGATGACCTGCTTGATCAGCTTCGCAATGCCAAGTACTTCTCTAAGATTGACCTCAGATCAGGCTACCATCAGATGAAGATCAGAGAGGAAGACATTCCTAAGACAGCATTTGTCACCAGATATGGGCAGTATGAGTACACCGTCGTGTCCTTCGGTCTTACGAACGCGCCAGCTTATTTTATGAACATGATGAATAAAGTGTTTATGCAAGAGCTGGATAAGTTCGTGGTGGTCTTCATTGATGACATTCTTGTCTATTCTGCCACCGCCGAAGCGCATGAGCAACATCTGAGGATGGTACTGGAGAAGCTGAGAAAACATCAGCTCTATGCCAAGTTCAACAAGTGTGAGTTCTGGCTTGAGGAGGTCGCTTTCCTAGGTCATGTGCTCAATGCTGACGGAGTAGCTGTCGATTCGTCCAAGATTGAGACAGTGAAGGAATGGGAGCAGCCACGGAATGTGACTGATGTGAGAAGTTTCTTGGGATTGGCTGGTTACTATCGCCGATTCATCGAGAACTTTTCCAAGATAGCTCGCCCCATGACCAACCTCCTAAAGAAGACCAAAGAGTTTGAATGGACGCCCCAATGCGAACAGAGTTTCCAGACCCTGAAGGAGAAGCTCACCACAATGCCTGTTCTAGCCTTGCCCGATATCCACCAGGACTTTGTGGTCTATTGCGATGCATCTCGCTTCGGGCTTGGTTGTGTTCTAATGCAGAATGGGAAAGTCATTGCCTATGCTTCCCGCCAGCTTAAGGAGCATGAACAGCGTTACCCCACCCATGATCTTGAGCTTGCAGCCGTGGTCCATGCCTTGAAGATTTGGAGGCACTACCTGATAGGGAACAAATGCGAGATCTACACCGATCACAAGAGCTTGAAGTACTTTTTCACCCAGGAAAATCTGAACATGAGACAGCGTCGTTGGCTCGAGCTGCTTAACGACTATGACATGGAGATTCTCTATCACCCTGGGAAGGCCAATGTGGTCGCTGACGCTCTTAGCCGCAAAAGTCATTGTCATGCCTTGTTCACCACCGCCTTGCCCACGGAGTTGCAAAAGGGCATTGATGGGTTACAGATGGAGGTGATACCTCATGGCCTGTTGAACGAGCTTCACGTACACTACACCCTCATGGATAGGATCCATGAAGCCCAACGCCATTGCCCAGAAATTTGGGAGATACACGAGCTCCTGACACAAGGCAAGTGCCCGGAGTTCAGTGAGGATGAGCTAGGCACTTACTGGTACAAGGACAGAGTTTGTGTGTCTGCCGACCCAGCTATCCACAACGAAATCCTATCAGAAGGTCATGATTCTAAGTATTGTATCCACCCAGGCAGTACTAAAATGTACGCTGATTTGAAAAAGAAATTCTGGTGGAAAAACATGAAATCAGACATAGCAGAGCATGTTGCTAGATGTGACATTTGCAAACGCGTCAAGGCTGAGCATAAGAGACCTGCAGGGCTGCTAAAGCCGCTGGATATACCTGAATGGAAATGGGATAGCATTTCTATGGACTTCATTGTGGGATTGCCTCGAACCCCGAAAGGCCATGATGCCATATGGGTGATAGTCGATCACTTGACTAAGGTAGCTCACTTCCTAGCCATCAGGACTGATGCCCGAGTCGGCCAGCTAGCAGATTTGTATGTTGGGAACATTCTCAAGCTGCATGGGGCCCCTAAGAGCATAATATCCGATCGTGGACCACAGTATACGTCCAAGTTCTGGAAAGCCTTAAACAAGTCGATCGGCAGCAAGCTAGATTACAGTACCGCATACCACCCTCAGACAGACGGGCAGACAGAAAGAGTGAACCAGATACTTGAGGATATGCTTCGAGCTTGTGTTCTGAAATATGGGACTGATTGGGAGAAGAGCTTGCCCTTTGCAGAGTTCTCCTACAACAACAGTTACCAGGCTAGCCTCAAGATGTCACCTTTCGAAGCTATGTACGGAAGACCATGCAGAACACCCTTGATGTGGTCGGAAATGGGTGAAAGATCGTTCTTTGGCCCGGCCACCATTAAGGAGGCCGAGGAAGGAGTCGCCTAGGTACGAGAAAATCTGAAGATTGCCCAGAGCCGTCAGAAGAGTTACGCCGACAAGAGGCGCAGAGACCTCGAGTTTGAGGTAGGAGACTATGTCTATCTCAAGGTCTCCCCGCTTCGAGGGACCGTCAGGTTCCATGTAAAGGGAAAGCTAGCGCCAAGGTATGTGGGACCGTACAGAATCAGTGAAAGGATTGGCAAGCTTGCCTACAGGATAGAGTTGCCCCCTCAACTGGCAGGAGTACACCCAGTGTTCCATGTGTCGCAACTGCGCAAGTGTTTGCAGCCGCCAGAGCATCCGATACCCACAGAGGCACTCGATATTCAGGACACTTTGGAGTACAGAGAGCACCCCGTCCGCATTATGGACAGAACCACCAAGGAAACGAGGAATTCCAGCACGCCGTATCTGAAGATTCAGTGGAGCAATCACACAGAACGGGAAGCAACTTGGGAGAAGGAGTCAGAAATGAGGAAGCTCTACCCCTACCTTTTTGAAGAGTAAGTTACACTCTTGAATCTCGAGGACGAGATTCTCATAAGGGGGTAGGACTGTAACAACCCTAGAAATCCAGATATCGAAAATACGGGCTTTCAAAAAAAATTTTCTAAAGTTTACCAGTGTATGGTGGATGTCATGTAGGAAACCCGCCAATAGATGCACAAATAGCACCCTACGTTAGCCCGAGCATTGCATTTAAATAACCAGAGTTTGATTCGCCTCTTATTTGATTTTATGTGATGTTAATAAAATCGAATAACCTTTAATGTATGTATATATATAAATGCCTGCTAACCCCCCCCCCCGCGCTGGCCCAGCTCGTCCGCGCGCTCGACCGCCGGCTTGCTGCGAGCTCGAGGCCCAGCTCGACCGCCTGCCTGAGCTCGAGGCCCAGCTCGGCCTGCTGCGCTGCCGCCTGCTCGCTCGCTCGCGCGCTCGCCCGACCGGCCTGCCTCGAGCGTCGGCCCAGTCGCGCGCTGCCGCGCCTCGTCGACCGCCCGCGCGCGCTCGACCGTCCGCCGACCGCCGGCCCAACAAGACGGCCCACCAAGGGTCTGCCGCCAGACGCGCCCGCGCCTCTCCCCTTTCTCTCGCTGACGCGTGGGACCGTGCTGTCAGCTCCTACCTTTTACCACTTCTGGTCGACCGCGCGTCGCGTCCGTCGCACCATTTTTGTGCACCACGCACCTCCGCCGTCCGCCCGAGTACGGCCACGTCCCGCGCCGTCCATCTAACCGCCTGCCTGCGCCACGCTTCACCGAACCCTAACCCTAATCGTGGCCGCGCACAGCCGCCCGATGGGCATCTCCTGCCTCCGCCGTCCATGGCCGGCCGCCGTTCCTATTTAAAGAGGAGCACCGTGGCCTCTAGGGTTTCCCCATCGCCCCGCCGTCTTTGTGGAGACCTGCCGCCAGATCAGTCGAGCGAGAGAGAGAGAGAAGGAGGGAGGAGCAGGAAGGAAGCGCTGCCGAGCGAAGCTAGAGCGCTGCCGCCGCCGCCGCCGTCCGCGCGCTGAGGACCTGGGAGCACCGCATCACCGCCTCGACGCCCCGGCTTCACTCCCCTGCACCGAGCCGCCACCAAGCCCGCGTCACCTGCCTCGACCGTCGCTACGCGAGTAAGCATCCCTGCCCTCGCCCTGCTCGGTCATGGCCGTTACCAGTACATCGTCGACGTTCTTGCTCCCCTTACCCCTGTTTCTTTCCTTACCGCAACCGATAGCTTCGCCGTAGTCTAGAGCACGTTTTTGGCAACCTCTAGGAGCCGGCACGGGCCACAGTTGGAGCCACGCACTTTTGCAGCTCTGGCCTCCCCGGACTCTGGCCGCCGGAGCGTCCGCCGTGGCCGCCGAGCCGCGCACGCCCCGCCGTGCCTCGACTAGCCCCGGTAGCTAGCTCATGGAGATCCCAGCTTCTCCAATCGAAGGGCAAGAAGGAAGATGGAGACCAACGCCCGGCTTCGCCGGCAAATTTGGCCTCGCCGTCGCCAGACGCCGCTGCCGTGGCTCGCTGACCGCCACCGGCTCGAGGGTCGATTTCCCCGAGTTAGAGCACCTAGCCGACCAGCCATGTAGCCCAGCTAATGCTCCGACATTCGTCGAGGGTCCGACCGACGAAGTCGAGGGTCCGCCCGACATTCGTCGAGGGTCCACCCGACAAGTCGAGGGTCCGCCCGACGAAGTCGAGGGTCCGACCGACGAAGTCGAGGGTCCGCCCGACATTCGTCGAGGGTCCACCCGACAAGTCGAGGGTCCGCCCGACGAAGTCGAGGGTCCGCCCGACGAAGTCAAGAGTCCGACCGACGAAGTCGAGGGTCCGCCCGACATTCATCGAGGGTCCACCCGACAAGTCGAGGGTCCGCCGACATTCGTCGAGGGTCCGCCGACGAAGTCGAGGGTCCGCCCGACGAAGTCGAGGGTTCACCCGACAAGTCGAGGTCCGCCAGACGAGTCGAGGGCCTGGCTCTAATCAAGGTCCTGCCCGAGTCGAGGACCCGGCTCGAGGCCAGAGGGTCAAGTCTCGAGGGGCGCACTGTTCTCGAGGGCTGCCCCTTTCGTGCGAACAAGTCCGTCTTCGAGGGCATGCCCGTTCGCCGGGCGAGGCTTCGTTCTCGAGGCCAGCCCGTTGGCCAGAGCGAGCTCCGTCCTCGAGGGGTCGCCCGGACCGCCCCCTCGAGTGCACAGTGGCCGACCCAACCTGGCCCAGTATCAGCCCCGTCCAGACATTCGAGGCCCAGTCGAGACCGTCAACGTTGACCGTTGACCTGGCCCCACCTGTCAGTGACCAGACCTGTGGGCCCCACCTGTCAGCCACTAACTGGAACGTCGACACTGACGTCAGCATAACGTCAGCATGACGTCATCAAGCCCAGACCCGCGTCAGTGCTGACGTCATCCCAGCCCCGGCTGCACTGTTCCTGCGCGCCGCGTGGCCCAATCAGGAGTTGCCACGTGTCAGCACCAGGTTAATCTGCCCTTTTTCTTTTTCTAAAAATAGAATAAACTTCGGAAATTCATAACTTCTTGGTACGAACTCCGAAAAATATGAACCAAGTGTCCAAATTTTCATAAAAATAAGCTCTACGTCATAGGCTTGTGTATGAGTGCATTCGGAGTTATTGAATTTTATTGCTTCTTTGTGTTGACTCTATAGGAGCCGCTAACGCGGCTATTATGTCTCGTTTCAGAGGAGGATCAGCTTGAGGAGGACGACTACGAGTACGAGGAGGAGCTCGGTGACGACTTCACAGGTGCCACACCCCACCCAACCTCGTAGATCCTATTACGCATGGCATAATATCTAGTTGCTAGTGCTTTAATTATGAATATCACCTGATGATAGGTTGCATGGTAGAACTGCCTGATGAGCCTTTACCTTGTCGCAACCTTACTCCTGCACACCTGCTGATAGGCTATACGCTTGCTTATTTCACTTATGATGCTTTACTTCTACTACGCTTATATCTGTGTGATGATGATGCGTGGTGGAGAGTATGGTCATATGGTTAAGGCACGTGGTGCCACTTTACTCGGGGAGAGTGCTGCGTGCGTCTTGGGTGTGTGGTGAGGGTTGAGTCGATTGGACAGGATTCTACGACGAGCCATGTGGGCGAGTCTTGCCGGGGAATGTGTTCTGGGCATTCCCGTGTGAGGTGCTTGTGGCGGGCACATTGTGATGCATAAGGAGATCCCGGGGGTGAGAACCTTCGTGGAGCGAAGCCCCGGGAAGGAGGTGCTGTTGTAGCACGGACTGTTGTAGTCCCAAAAGAGAAGATAATCCTGTCTGATCCTCCCTAGGACCTGATATCTCTTGAGGACCGGAACCTTGGGACTTACGTGCTCACCACTCGCTCTTGAATGGGCGGGAGACGGATGTCTGACTAGCTAGGACGGTGCCACTACTACTAGGTTGTTAGCAGAAAGTGTCGGGAGGTATGGGCGTGGAGACCCACACCCTCCTTAGACAGCATAGTGACCACGGGGGCCCGGTACTATGTCTCACAGTCTCAGTGTGCCGGTGGTACCTATCCGGGATGTCCCAGTACTGAGTGGTAGGGTGGCATCGCACCGGTTAGAAAGCAGCCGGAATCAGCTTAGGCAGGGCACCGCCGATGATAGTGATCTTGTGGTTACGGGAGTACACGCTCTGCAGAGTTTATGAATCTATATATAGTCCGTGGGCCACTGGTATGGCTCTTTCCTAAGACCCACGCTTCTCGGGAGTAGTGAGAGGAGTCCTTCTATTTCTCCCCCTGGTGTTACCCTTCCGGCTGTGAGCCGCTGAGACAGGCTCCGAGAGGGAGTTGGACCTGTTGACTGAGTGCGAGAGGGTGAGATGTGTGTGATGGTGATGGAATGGGTTTGGATGTGTGGATGAGATGGATAAAACTTTGATGAATTATATTATATAATATTGGTCACTGTTTGCATAGGAAACTACAGCCACATATTAGGTCGATTTGATTATATCCTTTGCATCCCACCAAATACTACATAGCAAAAGCAAAGCATAGGGTGGGAGATGTGGCCAGTACAAACCGTACTGAAAATTATTTGGCAGGTGAGCCCGACTACGACTATGACGACGAAGAGGAGTAGACGTCTCGTTCCTACGCTCAGGCTTCTTTTTGGAGATTTTATTGTACTTCCGCCTTCCGCAGCTGCCCCAGAAGCTTCTGCTACTCTGATGATTCCGCCAGTGTGGCGATGAATTATTTATGTAATTCCCCCTAATTGTAATCTTTTGTACGATGTATGGATCCTGTATCGACTACTGCGGGATAATGAGATGGTTTGATGCTTCAAACTATTATATTATCCGCCATTCTGTGTATTTTCCCTTCGTGGAAAATTGAGGATGTTTCAGTACGCGTCGCAGCACGCAGTGCAGTTGCGTGGTCGTCTGTCACCTCAATCCCCTCGTGCGGTTTGTCCCAGTGCTCCAGATGCAGCACCTCCGAGGAATCCCACACATGCAGGGAAGAAGCGATGCGCCTTTGGACTGCTAGGTCCACGAGGAGCAGAAGGCATGAGCGTGGGGAAGGCGACGTCGGCTGCCAAAGGCATGTCCACCTCCTGACCGCGCCCCTACCCCATGCTTATATAGGCATCCCCAATGACCTCACGAGTTGGAGGCCCATTAGTAACCATAAGCCTTATCTAATTCGGGTCCAACCCGAATTAGGCTTCTAGCCCCTTAAGCGTGCGACCCTATGGGTTCATGCACACATTGACATGGGCCGAGTACTCCTACTCGCCCAATAGTTGACAACGGCCTCTAGCAAGGCGTGACAACTTCTATGTACACGCAAAGATCATATCAGACGAACCACTATGACCATATACAAGTTATTCCCTTTTCCACTCGATATGTGGTTCAACTCGTGGGTTAACACTTAACCCAAGCATGGCCATGCATTTGTTGATCCAATCACTTGAGTGATCTAGTGATATCTCTCTCATGTAGAGAGGGGCAAATTCTATCTTAATTGTCTATGTCTCAAAGCATGCTTCCCGACCACCCGAAGACCACCTTTATAACTGCCCAGTTATGGAGCAGCGTTTGATAGTCTCTAAGTAGGCCGTTTCACATCTCAAGTACATACCACAATCTTAGGTCTAAGGACATAACATACATGATGTGAATAGAGACTTTCTCATGTCGGGTCAGTCCAGCCTACATGTCTCACATGTGCCCACATTATTAGTTTAACATCTCCATATCCATGACTTGTGAAACATAGCCATCAACTAATACATGTGCTGGTCTAATATTCAAGTGTGTTCTCAAAAGAATACCGACCAGGGACAACTTTAGAATAATCATTCAAGTAATTGAGTTCCACAAACAATTCACATAATCACCAATCAATACAAGTTGTCTATAATGAATATTCAATGAACACTTTATTAATCATGGATACAATCAGAATATTATCATCTACATGATTAGCTCTAGGGTATATTCCCAACAGTCTCCCACTTGCACTAGAGTTAATCTCTTAGATGTCTAATCCTCATAAACCTCATGTGCGCCTCATGCTTTGGCTGTGGAAGAGCCTTTGTCAAAGGATCTACTACATTTAAATCCATATGCATTTTGCATAATTTGATCTCTTCTTATTTTCCAAACTCTCAAATAAGATGAAACTTCTGGAGTACATGTTTGTTCTTCTGGTGATCCCTAGGCTGCTTAGCCTGTGCAATCGCCCCATTGTTATCACAATGTAAATTCAATGGGTTCGACGCATTTGGAAACACACCAAGCTCAATGAGGAACCTCCTCAACCAAACACCTTCCTTTGCAGCGCCAGAAGCTGCAATGTACTCGTCTTCTACTGTAGAATTGGACACCGCCTCCTGCTTGGAACTTTTTCAGCTAACTGCACCACCATTTATTGTGAACACAAAACCTGATTGAGACGGTGAGTCATCCCCGTTGGTTTGGAAATTAGCATCGGTGTAACCGTTTACAACGAGGTCCTCCTCACCTCCATAGATTAGGAACACATCCTTAGTCCTTCGTAAGTACTTTAGGATGTTCTTAACAAGTGTCCAGTGAGGTTCACCCAGATTAGCTTGGTACCTGCTCGCAACACTTAGAGCATATGAGACATCTGGGCGAGTACATATCATGGCATACATGATAGAACCAACGGCCGAAGCATATGGAACCTTACTCATGCGGTTGCACTCTTCATCTGATGAAGGACACTGCTTGTCACTAAAGCGCATACCATGTGATATAGGCAAGAACCCTTTCTTGGACTGTTCCATGTTGAACCGTTTCAATACCTTATCAATGTACGTGTCTTGGCTTAATCCTATTAGCCTTCTCGACCTATCTCTATAGATCTTAATTCCCAAGATGTATGCTGCTTTTCCTAAATCTTTCATAGAAAAACTATTATTCAGTGAAGTCTTTACAGATTGCAACATAGGAATATCATTCCCAATCAATAGTATGTCATCCACATACAAGATCAGAAACACAATAGCGCCAAACCCTTTGACTATCTCATCAAAATGAATATTCCAACTCTGAGATGCTTGCTTTAACCCATAAATAGATTTCTTAAGCTTGCATATCTTTCCAGCATTATTAGGATCAACAAAATCTTCGGGCTGTATCATATACACATCCTCTTCTAAATACCTATTTAGAAAGGCTGTTTTAACATCCATCTGCCATATCTCATAATCGAAATATGCAGCAATTGCTAGAATGATCCTAATAGATTTAAGCATCGCTACCGGCGAGAACGTCTCGTCGTAGTCAATTCCTTGAACTTGCCAAAAACCTTTTGCAACAAGTCGAGCTTTATAGACGTGAACATTTCCGTCCATATCCTTCTTCTTCTTAAAGATCCATTCACTCTCTATGGGTCTAACCCCATCAGGCGGGTCAACCAAGTTCCAAACTTGATTGTCTCCCATGGAATCTATCTCGGATCTCATGGCACTTTGCCATTTCTCAGAATCTAGATCCATCATAGCTTTCGCATAATCTGCAAGTTCGTCATCGTCTAACAATAACAAATTCTCACGCAATGCGTGAAGTCTCGCTGATCTTCATGGTTGTGGTAGTGTCTCCACTGCCACGGGTGTCTCAACTTACTCTGCTACATTAGCATCACTCGTAGAGTCAGTCCCTACTGGCTCATCTTGAACTTCTTCAAGATACACCTTTTGTCCATTCTTTTCTCTTTTGAGAAACTCTTTCTCTAAGAAAACACCATTTCGAGTAACAAACACTATGCCCTCTGACCGGTTGTAGACATAATACCCTAAAGTTTCCTTCGAATATACCACAAAAAAGCACTTGTCCGATTTGGGTGTTAGTTTATCTGATATAAGTCATTTCACATAAACTTCACAACCCCAAATTTTCAGAAAAGACAAACTGGGACTCTTACCAGTCCACATCTCATATGGTGTATTAACTACGGACTTAGATGGTACCCTATTCAATGTGAAAGCGGCTGTTTCTAGAGCGTATCCCCAAAATGATAAAGGTAAGTTCGACTGGCTCATCATACACCGAGCCATGTCCAACAAGGTCCGATTACGTCGCTCAGACACGCAGTTTCTCTGAGGCATTCCAGTTGGCGTCAGCTGTGGAACAATTCCACAACTCTTAAGATGATTGCTAAACTCGTGACTTAGATATTCGCCTCCACGATCAGATCACAAGGCCTTGATCTTCTTGCCACGTTGATTCTCTACTTCATTCTAAAATTCTTTGAACTTTTCAAATGTTTCAGACTTATGCTTCATTAGGTATACATATCCATATCTACTAAAGTCATCAGTAAAAGTTATGAAGTATTGAAATCTGCCTCTTGCTGTCGTGCTCATTGGTCCACATACATCAGTATGTACAAGCTCCAAAAAGCCAGATGCCCTCTCCGGAAATCCTTTGAATGGCACCTTGGTCATCTTGCCTAGCAAGCAAGCCTCACATGTCTCGTATGATTCAAAATCAAACGAAGTTAGAAGACCATCATCATGGAGCCTCTTCATGCGATTCTCACTTACATGACCCAAACGACAATGCCACATATAGGTAGGACTTAACTCATTAAGTCGAGGCCGTTTAGCACTAACATTACAGACAGGTGCATCATCAAGATTTAAAATAAATAACCCATTCACAATGGATGCAAAAGCCACAAACACATCATTCTTTGAGATCACACAACCATTGTCTTTACTCGCAAATGAATAACCATCCTTCATCAAGCATGGAGGTGACACAATGTTTTGACTTAAACTAGAAACAAAATAATAATTATTCAATTCTAAAATAAATCCTGACGGCAAGGGAAGTTGCATCGTCCCGACGTTCAATGCAGCAACTCTTGCATTATTGCCCACATGGAAATCAACTTCTCCTTTCTCCACGCTTCTACTTCTTATCATTCCCTGCATCGTATTGCAAATATGAGCAACCGATCCGGTATCAAATACCCAAGAATTGATATAAGAGTTAGCGAGAAAAATGTCTGTAACATGAACAACAAGAGTACAAGCAGTAGCAGTACCTTTATCGCCGCCATCCTTCTCTAAGGACGTCAAGTACTCCTTGCAGTTCCTTTTCCAGTGACCTTTTCCCTTACAATAAAAGCAATCTGAATTTACAGATGGTCCAGCCTTGGTAGCAGATGGGTTTGGCTTAGAGATCTTATCTTTAGCATTGCCCTTCTTCTTCCTGCAAGAATTGCCCTTCCTCTTCAAACGAGGTCGGTTCTGGATCGCCAACACTTGGCTACTGCCGACACCTTTCTTGATGTCGGCCTCTGCTATTTTCAGCATGCCACATAGTTTATTCAAGCCCCTCTCCGCTCCATGCATATGGTAGTTCGAGATGAAGTTTCCATAGCTGGCCAGAAGCGATGCAAGAATGAAATCAGTAGCCAACTCTTGGCCAATTGGGAAGCCTAGCTTCTCCAACTTCTGAGTGTAACCAACAATCTTGATTACATGTGGACCAATAGCTGCGCCCTCTGCTAGCTTAGTTTCTGCAAGCGCCTTAGAGACATTGAACCTTTTAGTTCGCACTTGAGTTTGGAACATATCTTCAAGTTCCACGATCATATCCTTCGCTGAATGATTGTTGTCAAACTGCATCTGCAGATCAGGTTCCATACAAGCAGGCATGAGGCGACTCACTTCAAGATCCGCATCACATGCTTTCTTGTAAGCGTTTTTCTCAGCAGCAGTTGCATTTTTGTTAGGCTCATCTGGTAATGGGGTGTTTAGAATTTCTTTCTTTTTCTCAGCCCTGAGAACAATTCTCAGGTTGCGGATCCAATCCACGTCATTTGTTCCATTCAACTTATCTGTCTCAAGAATTGTACGCAAAGAAAATGGTTGATTGTGAGCGGCCATCTATAACAAAAGTAACGCAAAATACTAAGACAATGTATCCATGAAAGAGTAAATTATATCAAAATAAAATCTACTCCCACTAAAATCAATATCCCTCAATTGATACTTAGTGATTCAAGACCCACAACTAACAAGTCAACTAGTGAGATTTAGCATCACCGCTAGAAGACATGGTAGATCGGTAAGCAACACTTTGCTAATCATATCACATATGACTCTTGTTGTTGGGCAGCATATCTATGCTACGCTCAACCTACCCATGCTCTAGGGTCCCTAACCGTTAGGATGACCTTGTTTAAGTAACCAAACCTTCTTGTAGTAAGTATCCAATATGAACCTGCCTAGTCGAGGAAAACTAGTGGCACTCTAATTTCATAGACCCACCACCGATTGTACAAGACTTATGACAGTGCAAGGTTTGGGAAAGCATTTAACTTAAACATTGCTGAGGGATCGTTCTACTTCACTACCGCACTCATGTAGACAAAAACATAATAGCATGTGAAAGTAGAACATAGTAAGAACGGCATAACACAGACATGACT
>CM041639.1:40093475-40111209 GCA_023333625.1 Bothriochloa decipiens | reverse complement strand
TTAAATACATACATGCATCACATACACATAAGGGCTATACCAGTCATCAATACCTGCAAAATAGAGTTATCTAAATCCGACGTCTAAACTTGCAACGCAGAAAACTCTATTTTCCAAACCTTATTTCACAATTCTAATTTTGCTGAATGCGGCGAAGCGGCAGAGAACCAGATGTAAAATTTCATTCTCTATGATTTTCGTTTAGAGTTCATCTCAATCCGAGTTATGGTTCAAAAGTTACGGCTGTTTTACCGAACAACACTTTTCTCGGCAAACCGGCGCCAGGCAGTAAATTCCATCTACCATCGCCGCGCATCATATGCGCTTGGCACTTGAGCTAGGGTTCAATTTGATCAATCTAATTGATCTCTAACTCGCCATAACTGGATTTACATGAATCACTTAACTCGGATGGCTGAATTCCGACCGGTACGAGTAGATCGTTTCAAGACCAACACGGCAAGATGACGAACCAAGGTTAGAGACTCATCTACAACCATGCATATCACCATATGAATAAAACCAAACCTATAACAAGGTAGAACCTGACTTTGATACCACTGTAGGGTTATGAGGTTGCTACGCTAGCCAGAAAACAAAAAATTTTTGACCTCATAAACCAGGATCTACTGCTAGTTACAGTTTACGGGATTACCACTAGACGCGCAGGTGCAGCGGAAGACGACTCGATGTAGTCATACACGTTGTAGCAGGTAGTGCAGTTGCATGGTCGTCCGTCACCTTAATCCCCTCACGCGGTTCGTCCCAGTGCTCCAGATGCAGCACCTCCGAGGAATCCCACACGTGCAGGGAAGAAGCGATGCGCCTTTGGACTACTAGGTCCACGAGGAGCAGAAGGCACGAGCGTGGGGAAGGCGACGACAGCTGCCAAAGGCGTGTCCACCTGTTGACCGCGCCCCTACCCCATGCTTATATAGGCATCCCCAATGACCTCATGAGTTGGATGCCCATTAGCAACCCTAAGCCTTATCTAATTCGGGTCCAACTCGATTTAGGCTTTCAGTCCCTTAAGCGTGTGACCCTATGGGTTCACGCACACATTGACATGGGCCGAGTACTCCTACTCACCTAATAGTTGACAGCGGCCTCTAGCAAGGCGTGACAACTCCTATGTGCACGCAAAGATCATATCAGACGAACCACTACGACCACATACAAGTTATTCTCTTTGCCACTCGATATATGGTTCAACTCGCGGGTTAACACTTAACCCAAGCACGGCCATGCATTTGTTGATCCAATCACTTGAGTGATCCAGTGATATCTCTCTCACGTAGAGAGGGGCAAATTCCATCTTGATTGTTTATGTCTCAAAGCATGCTTCCCGACCACCCGAAGACCACCTTTATAACTACCCAGTTACAGAGCAGTGTTTGATAGTCCCTAAGTAGGCCGTTTCACATCTCGAGTATATACCACAATCTTAGGTCTAAGGACATAACATACATGACGTGAATAGAGACTTTCTCATGTCGGGTCAGTCCAGCCTACATGTCTCACATGTGCCCACATTATTAGTTTGACATCTCCATGTCCATGACTTGTGAAACATAGCCATCAACTAATACATGTGCTGGTCTAATATTGAAGTGTGTTCTCACAAGAACGCCGACCAGGGACAACTTTAGAATAACCATTCAAGTAATTGAGTTTCACAAAAAAATTCACATAATCGCCAATCAATACAAGTTGTCTATAATGGATATTCAATGAACACTTTATTAACATGGATACAATTGGAATATTATCATCTACATGATTAGCTCTAGGGCATATTCCCAACAATGTGTTGCTAGTTCAAAGCTTAGACTTCAATCTTCTTTCAGTGGCACAAATTTTTGATTTGGGTTTCAAGTGCATATTTGGACCAAATGATGTTGAGGTTGTTAGCATGGATGGTTCCAATGTGATATTCAAAGGGTTTAGATTTGAAAACCTCTACTTAGTTGACTTCAATGCTAGTGACATGAGCACATGCAAGGCATTTGAGTTATTGCACATGGATCTATTTGGACTAACAACATATGCAAGCATTGGTGGGAACAAATATGGATTTGTCATTGTTGATGATTTCACAAGATTAACATGGGTGTTCTTTCTTAGTGACAAGAGTGAAGTGTTTGATACATTCAAGACCTTTTCCAAGAGAGTTCACAATGAGATTGAAATCAAGATCAAGAAGATAAGAAGTGACAATGGGAGTGAATTCAACAATACAAGAACTGTTGATCTTTGTGATGACTTTGTTATTGGACACCAATTCTCGGCCAAATACAATCCACCCTCCAATGGTGTTGTTGAGAGGAAGAATAGAACATTTCTTGATATGGCAAGGAATATGCTTAATGAGTACAATGTGAGTCATAACTTTTGGGATGGAGCAATCAACACAGCTTGTTATTCTATCAATAGGCTCTATTGTCATCCATTGCTTGAGAAGACCCCATATGAGCTACTTTATGGAAGAAAGCCCAATGTCTCATTCTTTAGAGTGTTTGGTTGCAAATGCTATATCTTAAAAAATGGCACTAGACTTGGGAAGTTTGACTCTAGATGTGATGAAGGGTTCCTACTCGGTTATTCAATAACAAGTAAAGCTTATAGAGTATGGAACAATGCTAGTGGTCTAGTTAAAGAAGTCCATGATGTACAATTTGATGAAACCAATGGGTCTCAAGATGAGGAAGATAACATTAATGATATTAGTGGACCTCGGTTGGTAGAATTAATGAAGAACATGGACATTGGGGACATTAGAGCAAGACAGTGATTGATGTTGATGACAAAGATCAAGTGCTCACATCACCCATCAAGCAAACTATTAGTTCTCAAGTGCAAGATCATCATGTTAGTTCATCATCTCATGAAGATAAATCAAATGACCAACCTAGCTCAAGCAATCAAAATGAAGTGCTCCAACCCACTCATATTGCAAGAGATCACCCACTTGATAAAATTATTGGTGATATTAGAAGTGGTGTGCAAACAAGATCTATGGCAATGATATATGAGCATGCATCATTTGTGTCAATGAAAGAACCCAAGAAAATTGATGAAGCCTTGAAGGATGCCGATTGGATCATGTCCATGCAAGATGAGCTAAATAACTTCACGAGAAATGATGTTTGGGAGTTAGTTGAGAGGCCTTAAGATCACAATGTCATTGGAACCAAATGGGTATTCAAGAACAAACAAGACCAAGATGGTATAGTGGTGAGAAACAAAGCAAGACTAGTTGCACAAGGTTACACTCAAATAGAGGGTCTTGACTTTGAAGAAACATATGCACTGGTTGTAAGATTGGAGGCAATTAGAATACTATTAACCTATGCTTGTGCCCATGATATCAAGTTGTATCAAATAGATGTGAAGAGTGCATTCCTCAATGAGATCATCAATGAGCTAGTATATGTTGAGCAACCTCCCGGTTTTGAAGATGAGAAGAAACCCAACCATGTGTACAAGTTGAAGAAGGCATTATATGGCTTGAAATAAGCACCTAGAACATGGTATGAGAGGCTAAGGAATTTTCTTATCTCTAAGGGGTTCATTGTGGTAAAGGTTGATACTACTCTATTCACCTAGAAGATTGGAAATGATCTATTTATTGTGCAAATATATATTGATGATATCATATTTGGGTTAACCGATGATTTTATTGCAAAGAATTTGGTGACATGATGGCCAAAGAATTTGAGATGTCCATGATTGGTGAACTTAGCTATTTTCTTGGTCTTCAAGTCAAGCAATTAAAGAAAGGCACATTTTGTGAGTCAAGAAAAATATATCAAGGACATGTTGAAGAAGTTTGGAATACAAGAGACAAAAGCTATATCAACTCCAATGGGCACCAATGAAAGTCTTGATAGTGACCTTAGTGGCAACATGGTGAATCAAAAGGAATATTGGTCTTTGATTGGAAGTCTACTCTATGTCACCGCATCAAGGCCGGATGTCATGTTTAGTGTATGCATGTGTGCAAGATATCAAGCCTCACCTAGAGAGAGTCATCTCAAGGCCGCAAAGAGAATTTTGAGGTACTTGAAGCATACACAAGATGTTGGACTTTGTTATCCCAAGGGCAATTTGAGTTGATTGGATATTCAGACTTCGATTATGGGGGATGCAAGATCAATAGGAAGAGCACTAGTGGAACATGTCAATTTCTTGGAAGATCACTAGTGTCATGGTCCTCAAAGAAATAAAATAGTGTGGCAATATCTACCGTCGAAGCCGAATATATTAGTGCGGGAGCATGTTGTGCACAATTGCTATGGATGAAATCAACTTTGAAGGACTATGGATTCAACTTCAAAAATATACCATTGTTTTGTGACAATGAAAGTGCAATTAGAATGACACAAAACCTGGTCCAACATGAGATCAAAGCACATTGACATAAGGCATCATTTCATAAGGGATCATCAACAAAATGGTGATATTTCAATTGAAAGTATTGGCACCGATGATCAACTTGCCTATATATTTACTAAGCCACTTGATGAGAAGAGGTTTTGTAAGATAAGGAATGAGTTGAACATTCTTGATTTCTCAAACATGAGTTAAATGCACCCCATATATATTTGACATGCCTCTCCTTCGACAAAGCAAAGGTAAAATTATATTGACATGTCATTCATGATTTATTAGGACTTGTTAGTGCATATAGACATACAAGTTGCATTTTGGAAGCATTCATGATAAATCAAATGAATTTGATGTATATATGTTACTACTATTGCTTCTATGTTTGTATGATCTAGTGGTGGTATATGACATGTTTGTGGGCTTGCAATCCTAGTGTTGAATTTAGAAAATTTGCTATAAGTATTTAATTCAACATAGGCAAGAGAACCCTTTCATGAGGTGTGAAGAAGCTTGTCTTTGGTTCAAACCAAATTAAATATCTTTGGCAAGTATTCTAGGTTGAACCAAATTTATAAATACTTGATCCTAATTATCCCTATCAAAGACTAATCTAACTTACTCTCTACAATTTAACCATACCTTTTTAGAAATAGATGACAAAGCGGGAGAGATAAGTCACAAAGAAAATGTTGGGAAGAGATATGAGAAAGGAAAGGGGTCAATAAAATTTTGAAGCACACAAGTAGGGGGAGCAAGCTCATAAATAATTTGTTGCATTTGTATGTGCATTAACATATGACTTGCTCATGGCACACATATTTAAATTTTATTTCATGCTTGTGTGGTGTATGCTATAATTAGAATTTGTATGATGAAATGAAATACTAGCATGCATAGGTTGGTAACGAGACTTTTATAATCTCTAGTGAATCAAGTGCTCTTTTTTTTATAATGTTGATCTCACGGGGTACTTGAGCTTTTGATGTATGTCTAGTTATCAATGGTGCTAAGGATGGTGTAAATTGCAACTCCAATTGGTATCATGCTTCAAAGGTCCATTCTTTACACCTTAGCATTATTTTGGTAAAATTACTCTCTCACAACTTTTTATCCATACATATGTGCAAAGCCTTCCAAATCCAAACTCTATGCACATATTTAGGGGGAGCTAATCTACCAAAATCGAATTTATGATGATTGTCCAATTTCCATTCATGATCTAAAAGCTTGGACAAGCATGGCAAATTCAAAATTTTTATTAAAAAACAATCTTTGTGAAGGTTGTCATCAATTACCAAAAAGGGAGAGATTGAAAGCTTCATATTTGGTTTTGGATAATTAATGACAACCTAGAACTAACCTTTGTGCTAAGTGGTTGAACTAGACAAGGTGGTCCTATTCAAGTGATGAAGCTAGTTGATGCATCATGGTGGATGGAGATGATCCAAAAGATGATCAAGTGCTCATGCTCGGAATGAAAATGGAGAAAAGCGAAAATTGGCTCAAGGCAAAGGTATAAAATCATAGGGCCATTTTCGGTTGACACTCAAGATACCACAGAGGGTGTGAGTGATTTAGGTTCGACAAACGTACTATTAAGAGGGGAGTATTATAATTGCTCTACTCATCTAGTGCCACTAAATTGAATTTCTTTTATATATGCATTGGGGTTTAGTGATTGGATGAGATGGTTGAGAATTCTCTTGAAAAAGAGCTTTGGAGAAAAGCTATCTCAAGTGCTTGATTCGGTTTGATAATCGTTGAGATGCACATGATTTAGAAGGTTATTTGGTTGAGAAATGGTTGAAAACTGAAGATAGCAGCTCTGTTGGTCTACTTCTAGTAATGTTGTTCTGTTGCTGAGAAAATGGAAAGAAAATAAAGAGGAACTGCTGGCCGGTTGGGCTTCATTGCTGGACTGAAGAAATAGGCCTGCTATGGAGCGTGGGAGCTCAGTGGGCCGACCCGTCGACGCCCTGGCACTGGCCTGCTCGCGCGCGCGCACTACTGGGCCTGCTGGCCTGCTCGCGATGCTGTTGCTAGGCCATCTTGGGTCGCCGCCGCGCTGGCCTTGAAGCTGGGCCGCTTGCGCGCTGCTGCCGCTAGCTGGGCCAAGCGGCCTGCTGGCGCTGCTGCTGGCCGCACTGGCTGCCGCCTGCCGCAAGCTGGGCCACGCGCGCGCGTAGAGGCCCACTGTACCGGACGCTGCAGCTTGCTGGGTTGGCTGGGTCTGTTGCTGGTGCCGCATTGTGTTGCTGCTTCGCTGCCAGGCCGCCGCTGTTAGCTTGCTTGCTTGCCTTCAGCAGGAACGAGCGTAGGATCTGCCCGTTGCTGTACACAGGAGATGGAGCACGTGGTGTGGGGGCCCGCGCGTGGATGCAATTGGGCATTCTGCCCGTTGCCTGGCTGGCCGAGGGGGGCAGAGGCCAGCACCCCACGTCTGCTCGGCTGTTGCCCATTCTATTCCAACGAGCAGAAACAGAAGCTCCTCTTCTTCCTCCTCCTTCCCCAAAAACTCAAACCCTAGAACAAAAGAGCTCTCGATTTCCTTTCTCTCTCATTCCTAAGCTTGTGTGCTCTATTCAAGTGAGAGAGCATGCTCTAGTGATTGATTTGAGAGCTCCAAAAGAATCTCCTCCCTCTCCTCTTCCTCTTCATGGTTGGTGCTTGTTCATGAGAGAAGATGGGAAACCTTAGTGCATTGCATTTATGATTCAATCTTTGTGGCACTAGGTGATGATTACAATTGTGATATTCTTGTTACTCTTGGTGATTGCCGTCACCTAGACGGTTGGTGTTGGATTGATTGGTGAGGCGATTTGGTGATTGTGTCCGCCCCCAATCAAGGTGATATTTGTGAGGGGTTGTTTTGGTTCTCCGACGGAGTGCTAAATTTCAACTCTAGTGGATTGCTCGTGTCATTGAGTTACCGTACTTGTGTGTGGGTTCTTGCGGTGCCTTGCGAGGCATTGGCTTGAGGGCCTCCAACCGAGGAACCACCAAGGTGTTGGTCGATACAACGGGGACTAGCTTGCCGGCAAGCAAGTGAACTTCGGAAGAAAAATATTTGTGTCATCTCTTGTCTCCCGGTGAATTGGATTGATTGATATATATATTGTTGGAATTAATTTTTTGGTGATTGGCAACATCCTCTACTCTCCACCGTCGGTATAAAAGTCAAAATCCCTTCTCTTTCATTCTTGCAATATATCTTGTGATAGAGTAGCAAGTACAGTAATATATTTATCTTGTTAGCTCTCTAATTAGTTAGAGTAGAGACATAGCTATTTGAGTGCATAGAGATAATATTTACTAGAATTGTAATAGGTGGCTTGCCTAACAATTAGTGTTAGAGCAAACCGTATTTATAGCCATTTATGTTACAATTTGCTCTAGTGTTTTAAAGATTTTCTTTAATAGGCTATTCACCCCCCTCTAGTCATCTAGGACCTTATAAGCATATAACAGGAACATACACGACAAGAGTATACGTAATAAAATAATAAAAAAGATTATATTACAATACAAGAGAAATCTTAATCTTAAGAACTACAACGAGAGTACTAAAAATTTAAGAGAAAAAGGAACAAAACTAAGTAGCCATAGGCCTGTAGCTTTTTCCTAATCAATCTAAGTAATTCTTAGGCTAGAAAAAAAAACCCATGATAGAAATAGAAATAATTTAAAGGAGGTAATGAATATAACAGACATAGTAATTCTAAATAAATATAGATGCCATTGGAGATCAATTCGAGAGGAAGAGCAAACAAGCTTATTAGAGGATGCACTAAGGGGATGAACTAGATGTTTTGTATGCAATCATGAAAAGAACAAAGGAGATGAAAAAACTATGAAAGACTTATGCTTAATTATAGAAGGTACTATTAGAGATTAATGTTGAGGGATGACAAAGAATCAAAGCACAAAAAAGCATCATTAACTCATGTAAGGACTAGGATGTCACCTAGAGGGGGGTGAATAGGTGTTTAAAAAATAACCCTTTCAAATGTGAAAACCATTAGTGTGGAACTCCAAATCAGAGAAATAAACCCCTCACGAGTAACCACAGAGTATATGCAAGGCATATAATAAAGCTAGGAGCTATAAGCCAGGAACACAAGAGTTGGGACAAAGATAGAATAAGATCAACATAGGTCACAAATACCGGACACTTCTGGTATTCACACGTCATCTTCGCTCACACTCACATTTTTAAATATATTGAGAATATCTATGTCTTCCTAATGGTTAGAAATAGAGATTTATTGAAAAAAACCTAACAACAACTTGTCTAATTGAATAAATATAGCCATCATTTGTTCTAGATTTCTCACTAGTCAAAGATGAATAATGAGATTTATTCTCTCTAGAGTGCACACAAGATATGAGTGAAAACAAATAGAAAATAGTTTTTGTTTAATTGCTTTTTGAAATACCTTTATTGCTCTTAATACTTTTATTGCTTGTCAATTTTTCATAGAGAGTCAGGGTAGATGATTGGATTTGCACCAAAGGAAACTATAAATTCCATATACCATAGAAATCTAGGATAGAGCTTCTCTATCCTATTCATTGGTACCGATCATGGATACTTAATAAATTTTATTATTTGTTTGAACTCATGATCTGAACGAGTCGCACATACACCCTAGCGCATGTTCCTCGACGTTGAGGACATCCCTTAAGTGCGGCCGATTTTCTAGCATTTTGTATTGGTTGTCTTGCATTTCTAATAAGTTGTTTAACCGTTGGCATGTCGTATGTATATATAAAATGGATTAGTTTAGATCAATCTTAACCTGATGATTCATCATCATGAAGTATTTCTATTTTCTATAGCCTAAAACCTGAATTTAGGTTTGAAATAAATTTACAAGAAATCCACCCACTACCAATCCTTAAACATTTCTGGAAACCACACTAGATCAGTATCGCAGTGCTCGTCAATCATTTCATCCCCTACAATATTGACAAGTCCATAGCTTTGGCTTCGTCTGCTGACATAAAAACATCACTTTCCACGTCTTAGGATACAACCCAAAAAAGCTTGCCTGTTCTTAGTGCATAAACCCTTGTGATCATTTCACGAACTTTGTGTAACTCTTCCACTTCTAGTAAAAATTCTGGTGTCCTTGCCCGATAATAAGCACTAGCAGGTTGGTGAAGCATAATCCTAGCGTGAGGGAATGCTATACGCTTGGTGGGTTCTCCTCCAAGCAGAATGAAGGAGGCCATGGACACGGCTATTCCAAGGCATATTGTATATATATCAGGTGTCACCGTTTGCATCGTATCAAAAATCGCCATTCCTGAGATTAGCCACCCGCCAGGGGAGTTTATAAACAAAAAAATATTGCTATTTCCATCTTCTATACTGAGATATACCATCAGACCTGTAATATGATTCGTGATCTCGCAACGAATCTCTTGACCTAAAAAAGTGTCCTTTCTCGATACATAACATTGTATAAGTCAACCCAAGTCGCTTCTTCATCTCCAGGAATCCGGTAAGGTCCTTTTGGAACACCAATGGGCATATTAGATTAATATTATTAAATTTAAGTAAAAAAACTATACTTTAATATGGAAATGTAAGAATGGAAGAGAAAAAAAGAATCCACAGTTTATTATCTTCATTTTTTTCTTATTCTATAAGAATACTATAGATTCTATTAATACATAGATTGAAATAATACATAGATTGAAAGATTCTACTTATAAGGAAGGTAAGACAGATTGAATAAATAAAAAGGAATCCATGATTCGATCAATGATAAACAAAGAGGGATGAAGGATCTATTCTTCATTTTTCCAAATAGCCCAAGCTACCCATTGCATATTGGCACTTATCAAGTATAGAATAGATCTGCTTCTCTTTCTTCTTACAAACAGAATTGGCTTGTTATTTTTAATGGAATAAAATAAATATTCATTCTTTCTGACATAGAATCCCCTAGAAGGGTTAGGTACATAGAATATGTATAGACAGTCTTTTCCAATGCGATAAAATAAAGCGACATCGTGTCTATTTTTCTTTGCTAAAGGGGTATTTCCAAGGGTTTGCCTTGGTATCATGTTCATACTGTCGTATTGAATGATCCGGGTCGATTGCTTTCGGTGCATATAATGCACACAGCTCTAGTTTCTGGTTGGGCTGGCTCGATGGCTTTATACGAATTAGCAGTTTTTGATCCCTCTGATCCTGTTCTGGATCCAATGTGGAGACAAGGTATGTTCGTCATTCCCTTCATGACTCGTTTAGGAATAATGAATTCGTGGGGTGGTTGGAGTATTTCAGGAGGAACTGTAACGAATCCGGGTATTTGGAGTTATGAAGGTGTGGCAGGTGCGCATATTGTGTTTTCTGGCTTGTGTTTCTTGGCAGCTATCTGGCATTGGGTATATTGGGACCTAGAAATATTCTGTGATGAGCGGACGGGAAAACCTTCTTTGGATTTGCCCAAGATCTTTGGAATTCATTTATTTCTTGCAGGGGTGGCTTGTTTTGGCTTTGGTGCATTTCATGTAACAGGTTTATGTGGCCCTGGGATATGGGTGTCCGATCCTTATGGACTAACTAGAAAGTACAAGCTATAAATCCTACGTGGGGTGCAGAAGGTTTTGATCCTTTTGTTCCGGGAGGAATAGCTTCGCATCATATTGCTGCGGGTACTTTGGGAATATTAGCGGGCCTATTCCATCTAAGTGTCCGTTCACCTCAACGTCTATACAAAGGGTTACATATGGGTAATATTGAAACTGTACTTTCCAGTAGTATCGCTGCTGTTTTTTTGCTGCTTTCGTAGTTGCCGGAACTATGTGGTATGGATCAGCAACTACCCCAATCGAATTATTTGGGCCTACTCATTATCAGTGGGATCAGGGATACTTTAAGCAAGAAATATATCGAAGAGTTAGCGATGGGTTAGCCAAAAATCTTAGTTTATCAGAAGCTTGGTCTAAAATTCCTGAAAAATTAGCCTTTTATGATTATATTGGTAATAATCCGGCAAAGGGGGGATTATTCAGAGTAGGCTGAATGGACAATGGGGATGTCATAGCTATTGGATGGTTAGGACATCCCGTCTTTAGAGATAAAGAAGGACGTGAGCTTTTTGTATGTCGTATGCCTACTTTTTTTTGAAACATTTCCGGTAGTTTTGGTAGATGAAGAGGGAATTGTGAGAGCGGACGTTCCTTTTAGAAGAGCAGAATCCAAATATAGTGTTGAACAAGTAGGCATAATGGTGGAGTTCTATGGTGGCGAACTTAATGGAGTAAGTTATTCTGATCCAGCTACTGTAAAAAAATATGCGTGGCGTGCTCAATTAGGGGAAATTTTTGAATTAGATCGAGCTACTTTGAAATTAGATGGTGTTTTTCGCAGCAGTCCAAGGGGTTGGTTCACTTTTGGTCATGCTACCTTTACTTTGCTCTTCTTTTTGGGACACATTTGGCATGGCGCTCGAACCCTGTTCCGAGATGTTTTTGCTGGTATTGATCCAGACTTGGATGCTCAAGTGGAATTTGGAACATTCCAAAAAGTTAGAGATCCAACTACAAGGAGACAGGCAGCCTGATACCACATTGCTATGGTACTTTCACCTCTCTTTTTTGTTTGATTTGACATGAAGAACATATCCTGTCCTTTCTTTGACTCTTTTTCTTTTTTATATGGGAAATGATCCCAAATGATAAGTGAATAGGTGTGGAAGTTATAATTGTAAATAAACCAGGATCGAATCTATGGAAGCATTGGTTTATACGTTCCTTTTAGTTTCGACTTTAGGGATAATTTTTTTGCTATCTTCTTCCGAGAACCACCTAAGGTTCCGACTAAGAAATGAAATTTTAATTGAAGGAAAGAAATAATTTAATTGAAGTAAGAAGTCCCCCGGAGGGGAGACTTCTTACTTCAATTAGTCCCCATGTTCTTCGAATGGATCTCTTAATTGTTGAGAGGGTTGCCCAAACGCGGTATATAAGGCATACCCAGTAAAGCTTACAAGTAAACCAGATATGGAGATGGCGACTAAAGTTGTTGTTTCTATTTTTATAGAATTTCAAGATTACAATGGATCTATGAAAAGATCATGTATTTACAACTACAACAGAATAGTATACAAAGTCAACACCAATGATTAAATAGAATTTATGGCTACACAAACCGTTGAAGATAGTTCTAGACCTAAGCAAAAATGGACTGGCGCAGGTAGTTTATTGAAACCCTTGAATTCGGAATATGGGAAGGTTACTCCGGGTTGGGGGACTACTCCTTTTATGGGGGTCGCAATGGCTTTATTCGCGATATTCCTATCTATAATTTTAGAAATTTATAATTCTTCTATTTTACTGGACGGAATTTTAACGAATTAGGTTTCTACTAACTAAAACTATGACTTCATAGTTTTTTCCATCCAAAAAAGCCTTTCTACTTTAAGCTCCACATTTCTAGACATTCTGGTAGTTTGACCGTGGTTTTTTTCTTTTGATATCTATGGAATATGACTGTGTGACTTGTTAGAATTGATCCTATTGATAATACATAGAAAGGGCCTGTTATCTCTATCAAGATGATTCTAATTCATCTGATATTATTTATTCTAGTATCTGGAACACGAAATACATAGAGTGGATAAAAAAGGAACTATGATTCATACTAATTATTTAGACCTCGCAACCAGACTTAAAAAAATTCAAGTAGTTCTTAATAAAAAAAGAAATTTTCTTCCTTCTAATTTTGTTTGCCCAAAAGAGAACTCTTTTCTCTTTCAATAAATGATCATCAAGCGGTTCTTATTCGAAGAACCCTTGCCTTTTTTTATCTTGAGACTCAATCATCGTGGCTCTAGTATGAATCTAAGGTTTTAATTGAACTGATTCATAGGATCGCAACAAGATAATTTCTATCAGAAAACCACTAGAAATTTTTATTTTATTTTTGGACTAGTCCAAAAATAAAATAAAAAAATAGGGAAGAGAAAAGTCAAGAGGCCTCTAATGATCAACATAAGGGAAAGAAAGACAGATGAGCCAACTTGAGATTTTTTGGCATTATTATCACAAAGAAGAAATTCTGGATTTTTCTTATTTCATATCTTCAAGGCAAATGGATCCAATACCATGGCTGATGGAGTTTTGAACCTTTTTTTCTAATATCTGTTGAAAATTTGTGTATTTCTGCTTGAGCCGTACGAGATGAAATTTTCATATACGGTTCTCGGAGGGGGAGTCAGGCTAGTTACCTATCTCAATAAAGTATATGATTGGTTTGAAGAATGTCTTGAGATTCAGGCAATTGCGGATGATATAACTAGTAAATATGTTCCTCCTCATGTCAACATATTTTATTGTTTAGGGGGAATTGCACTTACTTGTTTTCTCGCTACGATTTTGCTATGACTTTTTACTACCGACCAACCATTACAGAGGCTTTTTCCTCCGTTCAATATATAATGATGGAAGCCAACTTTGGTTGGTTAATCCGATTGGTTCATCGATGGTCAGCAAGTATGATGGTTCTAATGATGATCCTGCATGTATTTCGTGTGTATCTCACAGGTGGATTTAAAAAACTCCATGAATTAACTTGGTGTAACTGGTTATTCTTTGCCTTGGGATCAAATTGGTTATTGGGCAGTCAAAATTGTTACAGATGTACCCGAAGCTATTCCGGTAATAGGGTCCCGTTTAGTGGAATTATTACGTGGAAGTGCTAGTGTGGGCCAATCCACTTTGACTCGTTTTTATAGTTTACATACCTTTGTACTACCTCTGCTTACTGCCGTATTTATGTTAATGCACTTTCCAATGATACGTAAGCAAGGTATTTCGGGTCCTTTATAGGGAAGGCATATAATAGAGAATTCTAATTCTCATATATCATATCGGGTAGGTTGTGGTATTTCATTGCTACAAACATGGGTTATTGTAAAATAAGACATGTCATTTGGATACTTCTCTTCAACTTCGAAGTATTTTTATACAAATAGTTGAAGTGAATTTTATGAAAGAAAATAAGGCGGATTATGGGAGTGTGTGACTTGAATTATTGATTTGGCCATGTAGATAGAGAATTGGATCTGCCACATTAGAATTCACGACCAAAGGTGTCTCCGCATCCAATCAACACGTAAGTCCCCTATCTAGAAAGGATAGGCTGGTTCACTCGAGGAGAATATTTTCTATGATCATACCCCAACCATGTCATCCATGAACAGGCTCCGTAAGATCCTATAGCGTATAAATGGAATAAGTCATGTGATATGATCCAATTCTATTTTTATTACACTTACTTTTTGTTATAGTATGGAAATGCATTCATTTTATTTGCATCGATTTTGATCTGCAATACTATCGGAGTAAAAGAAGAGATCTAAGGAAGAACGCGGGCTAAACTTTTTGATTTTTTATTAGTAACAAGTAAATACTTAGTTTGGACATAAGAAACTTGCGATATCGAGGGGATAAACACCAACTAATCAAGAGACAATCCACAAAGCACTTGATCATGATCAAATTTGTAAGCCCACTTGGATATTGAGCATTTAAGCATAAGAATAGGATTCTTTTCAATGAGTAGTTATAGGCGCAACTTCGAAAAAGATAATTTGATAAAGCTTTTCTTACCTTGTGTCATTGAGTCATTATGTACCCAATTCTATTCTGGATCCTCCACGGTCTTATTTCTTTCATTCTTGCTCGAGCCGGATGATGAAAAATTCTCATGTCCGGTTCCTTTGGGGGATGGATCCTAAAGAATTCACCTATCCCAATAACAAAGAAACCTGACTTAAATGATCCTGTATTAAGAGCAAAATTAGCTAAAGGGATGGGACATAATTATTATGGGGAACCCGCGTGGCCCAACGATCTTTTATACATTTTTCCAGTAGTAATTCTAGGTACTATTGCGTGTAATGTAGGTTTAGCGGTTCTAGAGCCATCAATGATTGGTGAACCGGCGGATCCGTTTGCAACTCCTTTGGAAATATTACCCGAGTGGTACTTATTTCCCATATTTCAAATACTCCGTACAGTACCCAATAAGTTATTGGGCATTCTCTTTATGGTTTCTGTGCCAACGGGCTTATTGACAGTACCCTTTCTAGAGAATGTCAATAAATTCCAAAATCCATTTCGTCGCCCAGTAGCTACGACCCTTTTTTTAATCGGTACCGCAGTAGCTCTTTGGTTAGGTATTGGAGCAACATTACCCATTGATAAATCCTTAACTTTAGGTCTTTTTTAGTTTAGGGATTTTTCGAGTTGATTCATTCCACCGCGAAGTCCCCTGCATGGGTATCTAGGAAATAGTTACTTCCAAGTGAATCTTCCCTAGAAACCTAAAATCTATTTTATTATGATCCATTTCACGAAAATATAGATTGTGCCAAAGATGCAAAATTGCTTTCTTTTTTCTTTTTATTCTAACTCAAAAAAGAAGAAGAGTAAAAAATTGCAATGATTTAAAGCGAGAACTTGTTCTTAGGTAAATCAATTGGGAGATGCTTTTCTAGAGTGTCCCATATCAGTTTTCCATCTTCCATATGAAAACTATTAATTCGCATAAGATCTTCTTCAGTCTTACTCAAAAGGTCCAATAGTGTATGTATATTGGCCCTTTTGAGACAATTATACGTTCTAGAAGGCAATTCTAATTGATCAATAAAAATACAATTCAATGGAATTCCTTTTTTGTTTTTCTTTAGATTAGTGAATCTTTTTTGAAAGGTTAAAAGGGGTGGAGTTAACCTATTTTTATTTTCTTTGAAACTAGTGCCCTCTTCCTCTGCGTGTATAAAAGGAAGAAATAAATCAATCAAATTATGAGAAGCTTCATAAAGCGCTTCTTTAGGAGTTAAACTTCCATTCGTCCATATTTCTAAAAAAAGTATCTCGTGTTTTTCATTTCCATTCCCACAAGAAAAAATACTATAATTCACATTTCGAACAGGCATGAATACAACATCTATAGGATAACTTCCATCTTGAGAGTTCTTTCTTAGTTTCATATGATATCCACGATCTCTCTTGATCTGTAACTCAATACAGAAATCAACGGGCTCTCTCAAGTTAGCTATAGGTTGTGTCGTATGAACGATTTCTACGGAAGGCGGTAAGATTATATCTTGAGTGGTTATGTGTCTAGGACCTTTGACACAAATTGATGCGTCTCTAACTCCATAGAGATTACTTCTCAATACAATTTCTTTCAAATTTAGTAAAATTTCTTGTATGGATTCTTCAATACCTACTATTGTGGAATATTCATGTCGCACGTTCCCAAATTTGGCGCGTGTGATACATGTTCCTTCTATTTCTCCAAGTAAAGCTCTTCGCAAGGCAATACCGTATCCGCTTGACCTTTTCTAAGCGAAGATAGAATGAAACAACCATAATAAAGACATTTACTATCTACTCTTGATTCAACACACTTCCACTCTAGTGTTTGAGTGGATCATGTTATCTCTTCTCGAACCATAACAGACTAGTATTATTATTTGATCATTGAATCATTTATTTCTCTTGAAAGCTGTTTTATTTTTTTATAGACATCTTTTTTTAGGAGGTCGACATCCATTATGCGGCATAGGTGTTACATCGCGTATACAACTTAACCGTACACCACTTTTAGCAATGGCTCATAATGCGGCATCTCTTCCGCTACCAGCCCTTTTACCATAACTTCTGCTCGTTGCAAACCCACTGTACGAATAGCATCTACTGCTATTCTTTGACCAGCATAGGGTGATGCTTTTCTTGAGCTTTTGAATCCACAAGTACCTGCGGAGGACCAGAAAATGACCCGACCTTGTGGGTCTATAACAGTTATAATGGTATTGTTGAAACTGGCTTGAACATGAATAACCCCTTTTGTTATTCTACGTGCACTCTTCCGTAAACTAAAACGGGCATTCCTACGCAAACCAATACGCACTTTCTTACGTGAACCTATTTTTGGTAAAGCTTTTGTCATATTTTATTATCTCATAAATGTGAGTTAGAAATAACAAAAAGAAAAAAGATACAAAGATATCTGTTTTGGGTTAAAATATATCCTTTACTTCCATTTTTTATATTTGTGATTTGGACATTTTCGTGGGTACTTTTTTTACTTTATTAGAAATTAGTTTTTACTTTATTAGAAATTAGAAAGAAAAGCTTCTTTTTCGAAAGATTACCCTATCTTTGTTTATGCTTTGGATTGGAACAAATGACTCTAATTCGCCCACGCCTGCGAATCAGTCGACATTTTGTACAAATTTTACGAACAGAAGCTCTTATTTTCATATATTGGTATTCCTTTCTTAAACTATGAATCTATTCTTTTGGAAAAAATAAG
>CM041639.1:40075483-40087858 GCA_023333625.1 Bothriochloa decipiens | reverse complement strand
AAGCTCTGCCCTTCCATCTCTTGGATAAATAGAGAGGGAGGGCAGAGTCCTTTGATGTCCCTTCCAGTTAAGAATTGGGGCTTCACAATTACTAGCCAATATTTCTCTCATGCCTTTTCTCGTTCATGGTTCGATATTCTGGTGTCCTACGCGTAGAGGAACCGCACCAATCCATCCCGAATTTGGTGGTTCAACTCTACTGCGGTGACGATACTGTAGGGGAGGTCCTGCGGCAAAATAGCTCGATGCCAGAATGATAAAAGGCTTAACACCTCTTATTTGACTTTTTCACTATTTTAAAATACGAAAAAGATCCAAATCCAAAACGCAAAGGTCGTCTTATTCAAAACCTCAATCATCCTCTCTCTCCCACTTCACACCTCAGAACGCACTGTTCTTATAGAGAGAAAGGCGCTTTCCCATCTTCTTAACCCGAAATGAAATAGCTGAGGAGAAGAAGGTTCCTTTTGGGGGTATCCCCGGGAAGAGATCCAGTGGAGATGGGGTGGGCCTGTAGCTCAGAGGATTAGAGCACGTGGCTACGAACTACGGTATCAGATTTACTACGCCAATGATTTAGCAAGATATGAGTTTGGCTATTATTTCTTTAGTTTAATAAAAAAACTTGCAAACTCTCATATTTAACTTGCCAAATTTATGGTTGTTTCTCTATGACTTTTGACTCCAAATCTTTGGCATGACAAATTTTGGGAAAAGAACCAATCATGCTCTGAATTTGTTAGAGTTGCTTCAATAAATTTTTTATCTGAAAAAAAAAGATAATCACATCGGCAACGGAAGGAAGCCGCGCAGGCGCAGCTAACCCCACGAAGCAATCCTACTCTCGCAGCCTCACTTCTCCCTCTGCCCCACGCAAAGCACCCAAGGCCCCCACGGCCCCACCGCCTCGGCACGTCCCGGCTCCCGCTCAAATCCTCGCCGCGCTGCGTGGAGCGCCGTCGTGCCCGAGCTCGCATGAGGTGTGCCTCCTCGCGCCCGCAGCCATGGGAGCTCAGCAGAGCGTCAACGCAGGGAAAGGTCATTGCTCTTTCCTTTTGATTTTTTGTTGGCGGCGGTTGCTGCGCGTGGTGGTAATTTGCTCGTCGCTCATCTGTTCGTGGATATGCCGCAGCCAAGGTGGATATGCAAGTCGACCTCACCCACATGTTGTGCGAGGCGCTGCTGCTGCCGCCCCTCAGGTGCTCGGTACTTTGCCTGTTAGGGAGTCCTCTAATGGATGTGTGCGTGCCTTCTTGTTTTTTTCTTGCGTATAATCCTGACCTGCTGTTGTTCTGGGTGGTTTCAGAAGCTCTGGCGTCACTTTGTCGCAGATCGTTGGAAGGTAGGCATGTGTATGTTTTGCATCCACTGTAAATTGTTCAAGTGCACCTTATACTTTAGCATCCGGTGTTTCCCTGTCTGTTTGTGCTTGCTTTTGATACCAGGTGCTTAGAACATGTCTGTCCTAGCACGTTCTTGCACATGCACATCAATGTCTTGCCTGTTCATGACTTCATGCACGTGCAGATTCCTACACTATCTCCATACCAGATCTGTAGATTTGGGCGTCATGCCTATGCATCTTGCTGCTAGTCTGTGTATTTGTATGTAGGTGTGTCTTCATTATTGTCTGCAATTTTACTACTGCCTTGTGAATCTAGAGTTTGGCCTGCAGGATCTCTCTCAAACACCCAAACCTCTTTGGGAGAAGTGAAAAGTTGGATGTGATATTGGATAAAGGAATCAATGACTCCAATGTTGTTGTTGCCTATAGACGCCCAAGACCTGAGTGGTTATCACAGCAATCATTTGTAATTCAGGTTGGGATTGCATTGTGTATATTGGTTATCCTTTTATGTTTCTTATCTAAAGTAAAGCTGAAGCACTGAAAACCTATCGTCTCTTGACCAAATTTTACACTTTTCTTACTTTCCTTTGTTTTGAGCAATCAGCACTCAATGACACCAGAAGTTGCTGTCCATGGATTCCCGGCTGATAACTTCACACGATCAGGGAGCAGGGGAATAAACCTTAGTCGATTGTCATTTGGTTTGGAGCTTAATGAACCAGCCACATCAAACTGGACGTCAGGAACTAGTGTTAAATTTGAGGTGGGCCTCGACTTAATTTCAATTGATTATTGTTAATTTCATGTTATACACGTTCTTTATCTGTTACCTTTTCTTCCACAGCATATCCGTCCTGTTAATAATCATGGCCACTCCATTGCTAGAGACCAAGATGGCTTTCCTCTGACATGCAGGTGATGATTTTTAGGGGATTTCTTCAAATTTCAGTTGAAAGTGCTTATTAATACTCTTGTTAATTGTCGTGCAGTGGTAACCTCCATGACAACATGATCATCTTGAAGCAAGAATCCAGTTATGCAGATGTCAATGACAATAGCTTCTTAAAAGTAAGTATCCCTATTTTATGATGCTGTTTCTACCATAATGCCTACCTTATACAGGAACTCTTATTGGTAGGTTAACTTCCAAATGGAACAAGGATTGCCACTTGTACCAAAGTCACTGACCTTCAATAGAGTTAAATGTGCAGTTTCAAAAGGCATTAAATTGGGTCCAACATTTTTGGTTACTAGGTAATGCCTACCCATACTATTCATTCTCTAGAAAACTCCTCTGATGGTTCATATCTCTCTACCTCACAGTTTGACATGTGGATCCATTGTGGGGGACATGGCACCATATCAAGCTTTTGCCATAGGCGGACTTGGTAGTGTCCGAGGCTATGGTGAGGGCGCTGTTGGTTCAGGAAGACTATGTCTAATTGCTAACTGTGAATATACAATTCCCTTGGTATGTCAATGTCAAATAGACCCATTCTATTTTATGGAATTTTTTGGTGCTTAGCATAGCTGGGAAAAAAACTGGTACTTATAGCAAAGGGAATGGAAACCGTGCTAGAGAAAGATAATAGAAAAGCAGTTGACACCACGTATGAAAGCCGTAGCACTTACTTTTGACTAGTCAAATGAAGTGGTGACTTATTGTAGCTAGTTAGTTTACTGATTAGCACATGGTTAATTATGAGTTTGCGGTTTCCTGATTCCGGACCTTGAGGCTTCACTGATTTCTGTTCACAGTGAGACATGTTTGAGTTTGACTATTCTCAATTATCATGTGACATATGTTGAAGGCCTTTAGTGCTCTGTGTTAGTAAAAAATAATTATCTGATTGTTCTACTCATAATTCTGAATATTTCATGTTACTCACTGAATTGTTATGCTACAAGATCTGAATCTTGAGAGTTTTTGCTATTACGCGCCATCCCTTAGAGTTGCACACTGTTTAGAGCAGTAAACAAGTGCTGATTCCATGTACTTTCCCTCATTGATGTTGAGTGGTGTAACATCTTCCCCTTGCACTGGAGTCTTTTCTTTGATGATTTTGTTGAATGTGAAACACATTTTTATAAGTTATGGTGGGTTTGCAGCCACCCACAACTCCAATGATCACAAAGTTTAAGATATGTTCATGACTTGGAAGCTTTCCTGAATCCTTTAAGCAAGATCAAGGATTGCAAAAATTGTAGGTAACCAGAAATCAGCAATCAGTCTCTAGTTGCAGAGAAACAATTATCAGTACAATTTTTCAAGAAATCAACACCACCAATCTAGCTCCTGCATTTTGTGAAAACTAGTGTTGAGAATCTTTGATATTACTAAGAATTTTCCATGGAAGTCTCTAAGAATTTTCAAGAAACAGCATCACTAAGAATTTTGATATCACCAATCATGATTTTTTTCAATAAATCGGCAATCACTAAGAACTTTCCATGGAAATGTCTCACCAACATCAGTTTATTGTCAATCTTTGATACTCTGTTTATGTTTGTGCTGTCCAATAAATCCCTAGTATCCAGAATAATGATATTTGTTTGGCATAACAAAGTATTGAGACATGTTTCTGTGAAGGTGAAGCATCTGGAGGGTTCTATTTTCATGGACTGTGGCAGTGACTTAGGATCTGCTCGTCATGTCCCTGGTAAGGGTGCTGTGTCCTATGCACATACTAGTTCACTAATTTCCATTAGTTTCAAAAATAGACTTGAAGTTGTGCAATAATAATTTCTTACGGTAACGTCATTATTTTGATGAGTGCAATTAGTTTCATTTTTAGGAAAACAATGGAGGCTTTATTGAATCTTAAAACATCCATAATTCAGAATTTCTGACCAGGGATTGTTAAGTTTGTAATTCACCAGAAGCTGAAATGAATTACTCTCCCTGCTATATGGGATGCAATCAAGATCTCTTGCAGGGGGTCTGTGGAAATTCCTAGATAATATATCATATATGACGGATAAAGACAACGAATAGTTTGCATGATAGATCAGTGTGCAGTACGAGTGCAGTATGATACAATGCACGTAAAGAATCACGACAACAATACATACATGTTCAATAATTGAGGATCACATCCTCATCTCTAGTTATGGAAAATGTAGTTTTCAACATCCTCAAGATTTCTTTCCATCAGATGCAATGTTTGTTCTTATGGAAATCATTCTTCCCAGTAGTATCAGTACATGAACAATTATTTATTCACACATAACTGCAGGTAATCCAGCTCTGCGGCAAGGGAAACCAGGATTTGGTATTGGATTTGGATATGGACTTCACTTCAACACTGACCTAGGTCAGATCCGTGTCGACTACGCTATGAATGCATTTAACCGCAAGACCATCTACTTTGGAATAAACAGTAGTGGTGGCTCTTAGGTTATGAAAGACATAACTCTCACTTAACATAGACCGGCAATTCAATTTGATTCTTTCCGTGGACATAGAAGGGGCTTCCCCCGGTTTTCTTTCTTGACAGTGTGCTCAGGACATGCCAGCATAATCTTATTGTTTGTACATGCTGGCATTCAAAAGGTGTATAGTTGGGATGCACAAGATGCATGCTCTTTGTTATTTATTGTTATGATCCTTGTTTTTGTTAGATTAGATGCTGAAAAAATGTTTGCTGATAAAATGATACTATGTGTAGGACCGCACCAAAGATACTTCCACTGGTTCATAAATACTTCATTAGGTTTACAAAATATACAGATAGATATTTATGGTCAATGTACCGTTTGATGTCAAATATTTTCGTAGATAGATGCTGAGCAAACAATTGCTGATAAGATGCTCCACAGATACTTCCATTACATCACAACTTCATTAGGTTTATTAAAATTTATATATATTTCAATGTATATTTATGTCCGATGTCATATTCTGGACTTGTGTCAACGTCAAATGTGGTTCATTTGTGATGGAAAAGGCAGGTCATGCGTTGGGAGAATCTGCTTATATCTACCGAGTATTACTTGTTCCATTTTTATTCGCAAAAACCTGTCACCCGTGCGGCAGATGAGATCTGACGTCGCCTCGGTCTGATACGTTTGGGATTAGCATCACCTGCCTTTTGGTTAGTTTGGATATGTGGCTCTAATGTTGCTATTGTAGTATTGCACCAAACAGAAAAATCAATGCAGCCTCTGGGAGAGTGGTCAATTTGTCCTGTCTCCACACCAGTTTATACCGAAAGGAAGAAGAGATTTTGCCGCCGACCAGCAGCAGTCAGTGCATTGCCACCCACGTAAAATGACGTCCATTTTCTGGGCTCGAAAGAGCCAGCTTCGCTCCACTGCCACACAGAAATTCCACGTTTTTGACTCCGAAAACAACGGGACCCTCCGATGAAGGCAACTCAGGTAGTGGAAGAAAAAAGAAGCACCGAGTTGAGAAGGCAATACAGTAATTCACATCATGCTCAAAGGTAAAGTACAACGAGCTCAATTCACAAGCCAAAGATCGGAGATCCAAACTCTGGCGACGAAGATCCAAACTCTGACGACCAAGAACCATCAGAAAATTGTTTGTGGATTGTGCTACGCCACGCAGAGCACGCGAGCGGGAGATCTGTCCGTCGTGGCTTATTACGCCGGCGAGGTGGCAGCGTTCTCGAGGAGTACCTCTCCCAAGTCGCCGTCGACGTCGTCCCCGGTGATGCGGTCGAGCACGAGCACGATCCCCATGGCGAAGGCGGCGTCGAAGCCCGCGCGCACCCAGAGCACGAAGACGTCCCGGCCCATCATGACGTGCGCGTCCTCGTCCACCTTCCGCCTCACCTCCGCCACCACCACGTCCTCCTCCGCCTCCTCCTCCCCCTCCCCCCTGCCGTCGCCCGCGGCGGCCCACGCCTTGGCCGACGCTACCACGCGGCAGCACCGGCGGGGGAAGGACCCGTCGACGCGGAACTCCCCAGCAACCACGCCCGGCGCGCCGAGGAGGTCAACGAGCACCGCGGCGGCCCCGGTCCCGGCGCCGAGGATGGACGAGCGGCGCGCCGAGAAGACGGGCTTCTGGCCCAGCGCGGCCCCGTCGCCCAGGAACCCGTCCCAGCGGTTGTGCAGGCTGGGGCGGCGGCGGCGCACCGTGAGGACCGGCTCGCCCCGGGCGCCCAGCAGCGCGAGGTCCCCCCTGGCGGCGCCGCCCCCGCACGCGCCCCCGCGCCCGTAGGTCTCGACGCGGAACGCCAGCGCGCCCGTCCGGTGGTCGTACGCCTCCAGCCCGTCCCCCGGCGTGAAGAGCGTCGTCTTGCGCACCGTCAGCTCCCTGTCCTCCCCCTCGCAGTACTCCTCCCCGACTATCGCCGCGTGATGCTGCTGCGCCGGCGACATCTCCCCTCCTTCTCTCCCTCCCGTCTGTCTGGTGATTGATTCCTCGCTAGGACACGGCTCGGCCGGCCTCGGCGTGGGACACCTACAAGCGGCGGGTGGAGACCGGAGACGGCAGGGCTGCTGGTGGTGGTGGTAGAAGCAGCAGCTTGGTTTATGAAGTGGGGGCTAGAGACGTCGGCGTTCGCTTTCGCGTCGCCCTCGCGTGGTGGGGGAGAGAGCGCGCTCCCCAGTTTTATACACGCTCGCCAACGCGCCGGCCATGGCGGGTCGGTGTGGGGCCACCAGTCCACCACCTGGGGCGGGTCGATTCGATCCGATCCGATCCGCCGTCCGCCCGCCGTCAGTCGCCAGAGCCACAAGCGAGACGCGGGAACGCAACGGGAGAAGCAGCGGCTTCAGATTGGATTTGGATTGTGTGTTTACTGTTTAGTAGTAACTCCATCGATGATAACGTAGGCGTACGGAACGGAACACGAGTCGTACGTAGGCGTTGTCCTCGCGTTGAGTAAAGCTGGAGCATCGTCACACTTTTGTTGTCAAACTAAAACTACACGGCCTCTTGACCGTGAAGCCATTGCAAAGGATAGGACGATCGGAGGAACGGTCCAGCGGCGCATCCCGAACACGGCAAAACAACAGCGCGGTACCAGGCGGTAGGCGCGGTAAACGACGACGCCTTGCCTTCCCCCACCCGGCCGGAGTTCTACACCGGGAATTTTGAAATGGCAAGACAAGATTTGGATCAAAGTGGAGAAAGGCACGAGACGAGTCATTGCTCGTCGCACACGCTTGGTCCACGTGGTCCAGGTGGTGCCACGAACCCGATGCCCAGGCCTCATCAAGGGCTCAGTCCCGGCGGGCCCTGCTGTTGGAATCCGGACTTGTAGAGTTGGGCACCGCCTTTTGTCCGGCCTTTGGGGCGCAGTGTCAGGTGTCCTACAGTAATGGACAGTACTACTTTGATATAGTCGGCGCGGGTCCGCGCGGACGAGCGGTGCCGCAATGAACAGCGATTAGGTGAAAAACAGCTTATGGACCTTATGGTCAAGCACCAAAGGTTTGTATTGTATGTGCGGGAGATTGGACGAGGATAGTGGCCAACCATTGTTGAATCACAAGGAGGTGAAGAAAGTTAGGCGCGAGTTGTACCTAGAAGCAGTAAGACGCAGATTAGCTGATACGCAAGCTTTGGTGGGGAGAAAGAAATGAGTGGAGGGAGGAATGTTCAGGAGGAGCAGGCCGAAGAGATCATCTCCTCAACGCTTTTCATGCTTAATTAAAGGGGTGTCCGGCGGGGCTTCAGGAGGTGATGAATCATATTGGAGGTGGATGCATCGCTGGTTAAGGACGCGCTGGGGTCAACTGGAGGCATAGTCACGGAGATCAAGCATATTATTAGTAATGAACTCGCCACATGTATTGTCTCGGTTTGTAAACGTGAATGTAATAAGGTCGCTCATTCGTTAGCGGCTCTTGGTTGTAATCTCCTGAATGGCTATTATAACACTTGGGAACTGGCCCATCTATATGCCCAACCAAACAAAATCAATGATTGATACACTGGAGGACCAAGGCAAATAGCCACGAGTCTCATCACCGACAAGCGGGACCAGGAAGAGAAAATTTAGTTCTGGCAGGACGGGCCCACTGTAAGCCTCTCCTGACCTGCCCTCCGCTGCGAACCGTCTATTCGATTCGCACCGTGCCGTTTCTCTCTCCCTTATTTACTCCTCCGTCTTCGCTCCCTCCGCAGCGTCAGATTGGCCGTCGCTCGCCGAGCCCTAGCGCCGCCGATCTCACGACGAACCGAAGTAGCACGAGAGCCTCGCGGATCGGAGTAGCGCCGCGGCGGCGACAACGATGGCCGAGGAGGCCAAGTACCTGGAGACGGCGCGGGCGGACCGCTCCGTGTGGCTCATGAAGTGCCCCCCCGGTCGTCTCCCGCGCCTGGCAGGCCGCCTCCGCCTCTTCCTCCGACCCCAACAACGCCAACCCCGTCGTCGCCAAGGTCGTCCTCTCCCTTGATCTGCTCCGCCCAGAAGAGCCCGCCGAAGAGCGCCCTGAAGATCCTGCGCTCCAAGTAAGTACCACCCCAATCCCCTCCACCCCGCTGGCGTGCTTCGGCTGTAGATTCTAGAATCTCCTCGATCGAACTGATGGGGAATTGTTTAAATTCCTGTGTTTGCTTAATTGGCTGCCCACACAATATGCTCGAACAAATTGTGTACCTGTTGTTACCTGTTGTCCTGTTTGAGTTGCTCGTAGGGTTGATGAGGAATGTGCATAGGGATGGGGATGGGAGTCTTAAAATTTTTTTCTAGGTTATTGGATTGGTTTTGAGTTTACTGGGTGGACTGTATATTTGGCACAAAAGAGGCTGGTAGACAGGTAGAGATTCGTTATTGTGGACAAACTAAATTGTTATTCAACCAAAAAGTATTCATATTCCAGTTGATTGCATAGTTGCTGTGGTCTACATACGCTACATGTCACACATTGGTCTTGTTGAAAGTGATTGCAAATTGTTAGGTGACTAATTTTAAGAGCAGATGCCATAATTGGAATCCTTATTGTTAATGCTGATCATTGTGTGTTTGTTTCATGTATATCATCATCTCTGCTTTTGGCGTATATCATTCTTACACCTTGCTATTGCAATGACAGTTCAAGATGGAGTTGGCTCAACCTAGCTTTGGGAATACACCTAAGAGCTACTCTTTGAATATGTTCAAAGATTTCGTGCCTATGTGTGTTTTTTCCGAATCTAACCAAGGTAGGATCCAGATTGACAGCTTGCCAGCTTTTACACTGCTTGAAATGCATGCCTCTCTATCTTGATTGAAATCAAGTTTAATGCCAAGACAGACATGATTTTCCTTTGTCCTTGCATGGTAGATATCCATTAATGCTTAATGATACCATTTTATTAGCACAATGATTTTGTTTGTTACAATTAGAAAAGTGATCCTCATATATGTTTTACCCTTGTACTTTTGGCTATATTCTTGTAACGTTCTTGTGGGATAGGAATTCATTAAGGGGGTGTTTGATTTGTGGAGTGAAGTAGTCCATCATCATATCAGTCTTTTTTTTTTTTTGTTTGGTTTGTGGAATAGAATGAGTTGGTCCATCACCACCTCATTCATTCATTCAACTAAATTTGAAGAATGAACTCATGATGCATCACCCCATCTAGAATGGGTTGATTCGCCAAACCACACACTCCATAAAATCTCTGTTTCTATAATACTTTTACATTGTAGTGATTTAGACATTTAGTCATCTGAACTAAATTCATGCAGTTAGGCATATGTGCAATGACATGTCTGAAATAAATAAATGTGGTTTGATGGTTATTTGTTTACCAAATATTTCTAGGATTCTAGATCCTTTGATTCACAATAGGTCAGTTCCTATTTTATTTAATATATAGAATTTTTATGCTAATGCTAAGAAATTTCCACATAATCAGTGCATGTTGACTTTTCTCGTCTGAAAATTATTTGGAAGGAAAATAAGGCTATATCTTAGGTTTCCCTTAGCCAGTTAAACTTATCTGAGCCAATGGTTTCCGGACTGACTTAATTATTATATTATGCTCACTTTGGTTGCTAATACATGTCTTTACCCGACAGCCTAGTAGAAGAAATGAAGAACAGTGTTTTTACTCTTTCCCGTTATCCATTCACGAAGCTTATCTCCCAGACAGTCACCCGTCCCAGATGATAAACGTCACCTCTGTAGCAATGCTAGTCTGGCTCTGCATCCATCCATGCGCTACCTAGCGTTGCTGCCATGGTCTACAACCATGATCCATTGGCTTCCTCTTCACATATTGCTTCTGTGGCCTAAAGCATGGTCTGTCGACTCCGACCGCCCTCACACACACACTGCCACTGTCATGGTCTGTAGGCACAATCCTAAAAATTAGGTCTTCGGTTGCCTCTAGCACTTGCTGACCTATGATTTTACAGTCGCTTATCCTTGTATGCGTCCATGAATCAACCTTTCCTAAGCACTGCATGCTGTTGATGGTTGGTTCTTGATCTCCTCTGGTGTTCTGAGATCTGAATGCCACCGCCCATGCACAAACCCCTCTGCCCAAATTGAAATCTTGCAATAGGCAGATGCCTATTTGGCTATTTCCCCATTTCCCCCCATGGAGTAATTTATGCCTGATTCTAAGACCCGGTGTGCCCTACCCTGAAATCTTATGCAAGGGGCGGCACTTGCTTAGGCCTTGTTTAGATGCCTCAAAAAAGCTAGAAATTTCACTCTCCATGACATCAAATGTTATGTCGAATGCATGGAGTATTAAATGTTGATAAAATAAATAACTAATTGCACATATTAGTTGTAAATCACGAGACGAATCTTTTGATCCTAGTTAGACCAAGATTGGACAATATTTGCCAAATACAAACGAAATGCAACAGTACTTTTCGGGCTAGAAATTTCGCGATCTAAACGAGGCCTTAGGCTGAATCTTTGAACCAGCTGGTCTGCAGGCATGTATTGTCTGTGTACGTTTGAGAAATCTGTCAGTTTCTGTGTGGGACATGCGAAAGTTCGAGATGCCTGTTTGCCTTTCCTCATGTGGAGAACCACGTAAACATGAGAAATTTGAGGTGGCAACAAGCTTGTGGGAACAAATTTGGACAGGCCAAATGCCCAAACATCATGTTTCTGTGATCATTCCAAATCTAGCTACAGCATGATATATAAACAACCAGAGGGGGTATTCTTTTTTAAATAACCAGCTGGTGTCAGTGGGTGTTACTAGTAATTGTTTAATTGCAGGTTTACTGATTGTAACCAGCTAGGAACCTTACCGCTTCGCAGCAGTTTTTTATTTTTCTTTTCTTTTATTTTTAAATCGGTGTTTTGGTGCATCCAATAATGCCCTATTTGTTGCAGGGAAACTTTCATGTGAAGGAAAAGTCGAGCATAAATTTGACATGGAACCTCACAGTGATAATTTAGCAAACTATGGAAAGTTATGCCGTGAAAGAACACAAAAATATATGGTTAAATCTAGACAAGTGCAGGTGGAGTACTTTGATGGTTGAATTGTTTCACTGTATTATGCCTTTTTTGAAGTATTGTGGCTTTACCAATATGATACTTTCTGATCGCTTGCAGGTACTTGACAATGACCACGGAATGAGCATGAGACCACTGCCTGGCCAGGTTGGTCTCACACCTTCTGGTTCAAAGGTAGTTTCGTCTTCCACTTAACATTTGAAATTATTCATGTTGCTATTGTCTTTAATGAGATATATATGGTCGCTGCTTGGGAAAAAGTTTGCAGTGTTGAATTTTACTCTCCTTATAGATCTTCCATCACATTGTCGTTCTCAATCATGTCGTGAGTCTCTTTGACTTGCACTACAATTATAACATCGCGGGACTTGTTGAACTTTTTGCTTGCCAGGAAAAGAAGAAACCAGTACCAGCTAAACCATCCGATGTCAAAAGAACTCGTAGGGATCGCACGGAGATGGAAAACATTATATTCAAGCTTTTTGAAAGGCAACCCAATTGGGCCCTGAAGGCACTAGTGCAAGAAACTGACCAGCCAGAGGTATTTTCTTGTCTCTTTACCGATATTTCAGTGGGGAAATGCTTCTAAGATAAGCATTTTGCAACTACATATATTTCTTTTATTGTTCTGTGAC
>CM041639.1:39783582-40075383 GCA_023333625.1 Bothriochloa decipiens | reverse complement strand
CAAACCAGGGAACCCATGAGCTCAAGCCAGAGTACAAGAAATCCACAGGGTATGCTGACGCTGCTTGAAGATGACAGCCTGACTTGTTGGTTGACGTGCATAATCATTAGTTCTTTGTTGGTAACTCAGGCGTTATCCAGTTTCAGTTCTAGGCGGTATTTATAACAATATAAGCTGGATACACATTTGTTTAGGTAAAGTAAAAAAAGAATCGAAACCAAATGTAAGAATCCGAATTGCCGGACAAATGTGCTGAGTGGGTGTCAAATTGTGCCAGTTAATGCAGAGGAAATGGACGATCTGAAATTTTGAGTGAGGGTAGCCATGGCTACCGGATTTGAACGAGTTTAGCATTTTCCAACTGTGGTGGCAGATCACGTTGAGTACTTTACTTTGACATTTTTCTTTGTCTTCCTCTTCGGCCAGGTGTTCTGTGATTTGTTTTGCTGGGTCTTATGCACTGTCAAACCTGTGCAACCATTTTTTTTATTACTACCAAAACACAAAACACCATTGGGTTTCAATTTCCTTCCCAATAGGCGTGGCCTTTTGGTGAAGGTCTCAGTGATACTCCGTATCAGAGCAAGCAGTAGATCACACAGAGGTGTTCAATTAACTGAGCAAAAAGCAGTACATATAACAATCAACATGCTCAAATTTTCCATACGTCTGTGAGTTCGAGGAACAAGCTGGTGAACTGCGAACTGATGATTGCTTCGTCGCCATCGTCGTCGATGCGAAGGTTGAACCCGTGACTGCGCAGCGCGTCGAGGACGGCCCAGATCTTGGTTTGGTTCTGTTGATGCAAAATTCTATCTGCAAACACACCGGGCTAATACCCAAAATCGATATCTGAACGTGCCAGTCGATTTGACCTGTTAATCGATAAGGATGATAAAATTGAATAAAATCCGAACGAGACGACAGCGATACGCCCAGACGTCAAAACTCAGAAGGTATTCGATAACTGTTGAACAAATCAGACGAGACGACAGCGATACACCCGGAAGTCAAAGCCTGAATCGTGCTCGGTAGACGCGGAACCTGCAAGGTCGCCGGAGATCAAGTTGATGCAGCCCGTCGATTCTTGAAAGAACTCGTTGAAAAAGAAAAGGTACTTGACGAAGTCGTCGAAAAGTAAAGTACTGGTAAAGGTAAATAAAAAGTAGATTTGTTTATTGATGCTTGGATATCCATTACAATGCCCTTCGACACATATTTATACTCTATTATTCAAAGAGTCCTAATTTAATACGCAAAGCTTAAATATAGAAGAAATAAACTAATTCCTTATACGAACTCAATCTCTTTAAGAAAAAGAAATAAAACTCGTATAGGAGTTGGACTTAAACTATAATACGAAAATCGTAAGCTCTGGGTTGCCGATCCTCTTGTCTGCTCCCGTTATGATGAAGTTATCTCCTCATCGGCACATCCCTAGCATCGGCAACAACCTTCTAGTCTTTCTGCCTATCTTATCGGCAACAGCTCTTCCGTCTCATCGGCAACAGCTTTTTAGCCTCATCGGCAACGATCCCTTAGCTCTCTATCACTCTCATCGGCAACAGCTCTTCGGCTTCATTGGCAATGTACGAGATCAATATGCCTTTCATCGGCAACCATTCATCGGCAACTCAGAAGCAATGCTGAAGAAAAACCATCCTCCTTGCCGATTAGTCCAGTCTCCGATTCTTATTGACACGTGCCGAAAAACGGTGTCAACACATGCCCCCCAATTTCGGAGTATAAAATACCTTATGCACCGAAATTTCCTCCAGGTCATGATTACCCAAGCCGTTTGAACTTCTCCTCGAGGGTTGCGCGGCGGTAGTGGAAATCCTGTACCAACAGGCCTATATAATGCTTCCTCCGCCGCGGCCCATTTTTCATCTGCGATTCAAACCCTAGCTTTTCTCTCTCCAGCGGCGACATCAACAGGCGATTCTCCGACGAACTCGATCGGCGTCACTCTTAACAGCGATTCTTAGCCTCCATTAGCATTCTTCGTTTCTTCCATCTTCGTCGCGGCCATGGCTATCCCCTTCGACGTCCCCAAGGTTAATCTTCTTCTTTATCCGTCTTTTGACATTTCTTTTCTCCTTTTCCGCGCAGTTCATGACTCTTCCTCATTTTAATTTTTAATCTTAGGAACTTTACAATAAGCTTCTTACCCCCAACGCATCAGAATCAATTTATCTGCCTAGGCCCAATGGGGAACCCAGACCCAATCGGCATTATAAACGCAGAAACCAATCGAATCCCCTTTAGAGCTCAAAATTTTGATTTAGGATTCTGGACTGATACCTTTCGATCCTGGCCGAAAACCACTAAAGGATGGAAAGACTGGTATTTGAGGGTCGCCAGGCCAATGGAGCTGTATTGGGCAGAACGTAGATTAGAACAGTGCATCAGACTATCTATTGCCGATATGGAGAGGAATGAGTCACTGTTAATTGCCGCCTCCTATTTCTGGTCCGATACTATGAATGCCTTCATCTTCAGACATGGACCAACTTCTCCAACCCTTGCCGATGTGTATATGCTTACTGGCTTGGATATCTCGTCTGCCGATGACAACACTTTGTTCCAGAGAAAACCTGAGCATCGGCTGACTACCAGGAACATCGGTGGCTAGACTGGTTATATCAGCGAGTATAAGAAATCCGGATCAGTCAATCACAGGGAGCACTCAGCTTTTTTGAACATGTGGCTTGAGAAATTCATCTTCTACGGCAGAACAGTTGGACCGACCAATATGCACCTTCCTGCAGCAGAGATGTTGGCTAACGGCGTCAGACTCCCACTTGGCCGATATCTCCTTGGCTCAGTTTACCATCTTCTTCACCAAGTGTCACAAAGGCTGCTGCAAGGCAAATCCATTGGCAATCTGGGAGGCCCATGGTGGTTCATCAATATGTGGCTGAACGCCCATATGCACAAGTATTTCCATATTGATCTGTTCTCCCAGCGATTCCCTCGAAATCTTCTTGAAGACTATCAACTCGAGGAAGAAGAATCGGCAACATGCCCCCCTATCAACTTTGGAGAAGCACTGGCAGTATTACTAGGGGCGGAAACAAACAGAGCTCAGATCGGTAATCTCTTCCATAGACTCTACATAGGCATCTCTTCTGAGCTTCGGGCCTGGGTCCCGTATGTTGATGAAGAAGCAAGATTCCCTCTTTTCTTTAACCTTACCGATGAGGCTTTGAATAAAGATGCCGATATTCTTAGTGCAATAATCACCCCTTGCGCCATCCCGGTCAACATATTTGGAAGTAGGAAGAACATCAACCCCACATATGAGTTCTATTATCCATTGGCAGCAGCAAGACAATTAGCCTTTGGACAACTGCCCATTCACCTCTGCTTTGCCGATGTGATTAAATCGAGAGAGACCATCATGAACCGCATGGATTGGCACAAGATAGTTACTCTCCTTCCTGATGCCGATACCTCTAACGTTGATCTACCGATTGGGCACGGCTTCCTTCGTCACCGAGTCCTTCAAACTACGGTGGCAAGAATGGAAAGAGCAGCTATTCTTTGCATCTCCTCATCTTTACTGGAATCTCATCGATCCCGATCATGCCATCCCTGCCGATGCGGTAAATCTGACCATCTGCACTTCTTTCAACTTCCCCTTAATCCATCGGCACCTAACTTTTTTTTTAACAGGTCGATGACCTAGTTCCAACACTAAGTAAGAGCGGCAAGGTCATACAGCTACAGCCGATCTCCCCAATATCCATCATCGGCCATAAAGCTCCTTCGTTAGACGCTCCGATGGGCCATGGTCGTTCCAAGAAGAGCACCAAATCGGCCGTATCCTCGGCACAGACATCTCAGGTAATCACGTCACTTTCTTTTGCAGATGTTGATTGCTGTAATTTACCGATCTTACATTTCAGGGCGCGAGTTCTACACCAATCGAATCTTCATCGGTAACTCGCCCTTCGTCTCCACCTACAGCACCTTCATCGCCACGCCTCGTCATCCTTGATGATTCTCCAGAGGTATTCTTTATTTAAACCTTGATTGTTGGATCGGTACTTTTACTCATCTGTTTCTTTCACAGCACCAAGTAGTCGTATCGGCAACTGCTCCGAGTGCACAGACACTCCAACCATCCATTGCCGATGCTCCCCAGCCATCCGATGCCGATGTTTTACAGCACAAGCGTAAGGCTTCAACGGGCAAAGAATCACAATCAAAGTGGGCGAGACTTACACAAGCTCCAATTTCACCATCCGTATCCTCGCCTCGCCCGATATCGCCTGATGTACCTGTGTAGACTTCTCCATCGGCAACTGCTCTTCCATCGGCAATTGTACCCGTACAAGGATCTTCATCGGCACCGGTATTACAGCAGCAGCCGATCGAGGTACCAACACAGGAAACGCCATCGGTAATTGTACTTGAGGTTGCTTCTTCAAGCCAAAGGCGAGAGATTGCCTTGAAACAAGTAAGTTAACTCCCTTAGATAACCTTTAACACTTAGGTTCTTCTGCTGACATCACTTTTTCTTTTTAGGAGCGGGATTCCCCCGACAGTCTGTTCTCCTTTTCTATCAGTGGGATTGTTCCCAATGATGAAGAGCCCGAAGAAAGCTCTGCTCCAGCCCTTGAGGCTTTATCATCTGAAACCAAATCCCGGCTAGAGACGTTATTATCCTTGCTACAACAGGAGACTTCTTTGCTGATCCAGGACTCTTATTCCGCAAGAGCAACCTTCAAAGAAATTCGAGGCCATATTCCTGCCGATGTCGAGGAAGCACTCTTCCAAGCTGCACATCTGGAGAGTCGGCAGTTGCAGTACCAGAGGGCTGCCCAGCGAATTGCCGATAGAGCCACTCAAGCAAAACTCTAGGAGGACATGATGAAGCACAAGCAATTTGCCGATGAGAAACACAAAGACATCGTAAACTAGAAGCCTCCTGTGCAGATCTGGAAGAAACGATTGCTCAACTATTGGCAAGAAGAGAAGCCCTGCTAGCGGAGCTGAGACAGATCGAAGGAGCCTTGGATGCAGCAAATCAGAAAAAGGCCCAAATGCCCGAAGCTATCAAAACTCTTCATCAAGAAAGGGACAACCAAGTCCTCAAGACGCTGACGCTTAAGAAGAAAATCAAGTCAGTTAAAGGCAATGCCGATGAAGACGCAAAGACACTGGAGGAAGCCGACCAAATTCGCCTGCGTGCGATATCAACCATCCGCTCATTGTTGAACTTGTAAACCTTCTTCCTCATCGGCAAAGTAATGCATCGGCAACTTGTAAAACTTTCACATTAACGTAGCGCCGATGCACTCTTTTTGAACAAGTACTTTATTTGTTTTCTTCATAAGCAAGTGTTCAGAATTTCATCGGCAATATGAAAACCATATTGATGTCTGCCGATGGGCCTTCATTTTTGCACTTCGGCTGTCATACTTAAGTTTTTGCCCCACGGGAATTTTCCCCTTTACGCTCACGCTGCAATTTCCTCTTCTGAGTCTTCATTAGACCCTCAGGGCACCATTGAGGAAGCTTCGTTTTCCAGACGGGCTGATAAAGTTTCGCGTCTGACTTTGGGCAATTTATATTGGGATCTCTACAGAGTATTGCCTCATCAGGGACTCTTGCATTGGCCATCTCCTCGAGCTCCTCTTGGTTCATCGGCAAGTAGTCGCCATGCCTGCCCAGCCTTTCATGTGTACTGGTTCTGCCCCCCAGCGGATCATGTACTGATGCCCTCTCTTTGATCAGCTTATCGATGTATCTGCTCTGATCACCATAGCGCGATCTTCTTTTTGTCTGATCGGCTCGATCGTAACCATTGCACTCGGGGCAACTATCAATGGTAGGCAATTTAATGCCTTCTTCCCAACAGTAGATGAAGAAGGGGCATCTCCAATGATCTTTATGCCGACGCCATTCTTCCCGACGCAACTCCTCTTGCCGATGTCGATAGCGATCACCTAAAACTCTATATGGAGCAGGTCTAGGAGGTCTTCTAGAACTACTGCTTTCTTCAACTATCTCTTTTCCCTTCAAGTCATCGGCAATTGCTTGATTTCTAGGATCCACCGATGCTCTCCTTCTGGTGCTTGCTGATGTCAACACTTTGGTCTTGCTTACGGCATCCACCATGTTTGCAGGGAAAGGATGTTGATCAATCTTCATCGGCCTCTGAGCTTTAGAATTATTGAACTTGATCCTCCCAGATTCAATCGCTGATTGCAACTGCTGTCTGAACACCTTGCAGTCATTGGTACTGTATGAAGTTGCATTATGAAATTTGCAGTACCTTATCTTCTTCAGCTCATCTACCGATGGAATCACATGATTGGGTGACAGCTTGATTTGGCCCTCTTAAAGTAGCAGATCAAATATTTTATCGGCCTTCGTGATGTCAAACGTGAATTTCTCCGGCTCTTTCTGACCAAAAGGACAAGATATAGGCTTCTTACCCTTTACCCACTCAGCCAGGCCGATAGTTGGTTCTTCATCTGAATCTGATTCCTCTGTTTCTTCTACAAAGAAAACCTTCTTGTTCCAGCTCTTCCTATATCTAGAGCTTGAGCACTTTGATCAGAGATCCTCTGCACAATGTGGCTAAGACTTTCAAACTCCTGAGAATCGTACTTGTCCCTGAGATGCGGCAACAGACCCTGGAAAGCCAAACCAGCTAACTGGCGATCATCAAGCACTAGGCTGTAGCATCTGTTCTTCATGTCTCGTACTTTTTGCACAAAGCTTTCTACCGATTCGTCGCTTCGCTGTTTCAATTTCATCAAATTGGTAAGCTTCTTTTTGTGGACACCAGCAAAGAAGTACTTATGGAATTGTCTTTCTAGATTGGCCCAAGTAAAAATAGAGTTCGGTGGCAATGAGATAAACCACATGAATGCCGATCCAGACAAAGAGGACGAGAACAAACGGATCCTCAGCTCATCCCTGTTAGCTGCTTCCCCGCACTGGATGATGAATCGGTTGATGTGCTCCATCGTCGACGTATCATCTTGTCCAGAAAACTTAGTGAAATCTGGCACCTTGTACCGATTCGGAAAAGGAACTGAGTCATAAGGTAGAGGGTACAGAGTCCGATAAGAGTAAGTATTAATCTTGGGCTGAATCCCAAATTGCTCTTTCATTACTTCTGCGATCTTATCGGTTAAGAGTGCATCTTGATCTTGCCGATGCACTGGCTGAATCTCCACTGGAGGCGTTGGTTGATATGCTTCTACATACCCCTGTGGCACTTGGCTTGGAGGAATCGGCACATTCACGATACCAATCTGTGGAGTAAAATTCATCGGCTGTTTTGCCGATGTTTGATCTTGGAAAGCTGCCTGTGGACTATATTGCTAAGTCCCCATTACCTGGTAACTTGGCTGAATAGCAGATTGTTGAACTGGCGCTTGCCCTGGCCAATTGAGATTATAACTTATCGGCACCTGACTTGCCGATGGTTGATAGCTTGCGGACAATTGATGCTCTTGTATAGGTGGATGATAGCCAGCATAATTGCCCTGAATTACAGATAACCCAGATTGAGATACGAATGGCATTATGGGCTGTTCTGCAGTGGAAGCTCTCTGTTGAACTGATGGAGGATTAGTCAATGGATTCGCATAAGATATCTGTTGCGGAGGCGCGTAGAATCCCATTGACAATGGCTGTATAGCAGGAGGTGCAGTAGAATAATATGACACTTGAGCCATCGGCCGAATTGGAGTAGCCGATGTCATTGGACCCTTCCCTGCTACATCATGCACTTGAGGCAGTCCAGAGTTGGCAGTAGATGGACCTGGAGACATCCCGTATCCCCACCAATTAGCAGCAACTTGGCTGTGTTGACCTGAAGGACCTGATATTGCCGATGCCGATAGATCTGTGCTCAACTGAGTACTAGGCCTCTCCTGAGACGTTGGATTTGATCCTAACGGCGTGGCTTCAATGACAGATGGTCTTGATATAACTGGAGGAGTAGGTGCTTCCATACTCTCAACGGCTGGAGTTGCCGACGGAGTACTGATAGATGCCGATCCCGGCTGATAATATGCCGGACCGACATAACCTGGTGCTTGTCCTTCTCTTAATGTTTGCACAACAGCATTGTAAACAGTATTGGACAGCACAGTGGAGTGGTTGATCAAAGCTTGATTTAATACAGAATTAACCATCTCCTGTAATTTACCAGGGTTGGAGTCAAAGGTTACCTGCCGAGGCAACGGCAGATCTTGCTTCTGGATGACTTCTCCACCCCTATTCTTGCTGAAAGACTTCAAGCAGAGCTGTCTGTAATCCTCCATAGCATTTTCCATGGCTAGCTTCTGATCCTCCTTGAGATCTGATTCTGATATCTCGATGATGTTTTCTGGATTGATATCAACAGGATTCTTCATGATAAATCTGTTGATTTGGTCCCACCGAGCGTGCCAAAAAATGTGTTGATGCAAAATTCTATCTGCAAACACACCGAGCTAATACCCAAAATCGATATCCGAAGCGTGCCAGTCGATTTGACCTGTTAATCGACAAGGATGATAAAATTGAATAAAATCCGAACGAGACGACAGCGATACGCCCGGACGTCAAAGCTCAGAAGGTATTCGATAACTGTTGAACAGATCAGACAAGACGACAGCGATACGCCCGGAAGTCAAAGCCTGAATCGTGCTCGGTAGACGCGGAACCTGCAAGGTCGCCGGAGATCAAGTTGATGCAGCCCGTCGATTCTTGAAAGAACTCGTTAAAAAAGAAAAGGTACTTGACGAAATCGTCGAAAAGTAAAGTACTGGTAAAGGTAAATAAAAAGTAGATTTGTTTATTGATGCTTGGATATCCATTACAATGCCCTTCGGCACATATTTATACTCTATTATTCGAAGAGTCCTAATTTAACACGCAAAGCTTAAATATAGAAGAAATAAACTAATTCCTTATACGAACTCCATCTCTTTAAGAAAAAGAAATAAAACTCGTATAGAAGTTGGACTTAAACTATAATATGAAAATCGTAAGCTCTGGGTTGCCGATCCTCTTGTCCGCTCCCGTTATGGTAAAGTTATCTCCTCATCGGCACATCCTTGGAATCGGCAATAACCTTCTAGTCTTTCTGCCTATCTTATCGGTAACAGCTCTTCCGTCTCATCGGCAACAGCTTTTTAGCTTCATCGGCAACGATCCCTTAGCTCTCTATCACTCTCATCGGCAACAGCTCTTCGGCTTCATTGGCAATGTACGAAATCAATATGCCTTTCATCGACAACCATTTATCAGCAACTCAGAAGTAATGTTAAAAAAAAACATCCTCCTTGCCGATTAGTCTAGTCTCCGATTCTTATTGACAAGAGAAAAAAAAAACCATGTTCTCGAACCCTTTCTTCGCGACCTCTTTCTCCGCGTTGGCGTATATGGGCTCTCGCGAGAGGCCGTCCACCTTGAGCTTGAAGCGCATGGGCAGCACCTCGCCGATGGCTGCCGCCGCCTTGGCGTTGCAGGCGCGGCCGTGCTCCAGCCCGTCTTGCAGTGGCCGCTGCGCGGTCGAGGCAGTCGTCACAATGCGGCCGCACTGCCGGTCCACCACGCTCGCCGTCACGTACGTCCTTGGGCGAGATGAAGAGGCGCAGCATTTACGGCTTCGCGACGGACATGGATGGATCGGCGGGCGGCCTCCCTCCGGCTCTGAAGTGAACTGCGGGGCGGCGAAGGAAGATGGAAGCGCGACTACGCGTGCGGCAGACGCGTCGGTGCACCGTGCCGGAGGGAGCGGGGTGGAATTGGGTTATCGCCGCGGCGGATGCTCCCTGTCGTCGGGCTCACCGCCTCCGGGATGCGCCGATGGCTTGGTAAGGTTTTGCTCGCCGCCGTCGCCGGGGAATGGTGCGCCGACGTCCGCGCGGTGCGCCTCACGACGACTGGGGATACCTTTGGCCACTTGCGGCTGGGCGCTTTGCTCTGGCGCCTGGCGCCTGGGCCTAGCGGGTCTTCTCTAAAAAACACACACACACACACACACACACACACACACAAACGGACCCCAAAAAGAACAAACAAACCCTCAGGAAACGGTAGCGCCGCCGTTCTTCCCGCTCGCCATCTCCCTCTCCCATCAACGCGGAGAGGCGCCTCTGCCCGCCGCGCCGGACGCCGCCACTCCAAAACCAAGCTCTGTCGGCCCCTCCCCTCCAACCGTACGGTACGTTCTCCATCTCGCTATGAACTGCAATCCCTATCTAAAGCTTTTACCACCTCTGCCTCTGGTTTTCTGGGAAGATTTCTCCGGGCAAATGTTGGATGTTTCTGTATGTGATCAGAGATAGGGGGTTTCTACGATGATGAATTTGTCTTGCACGGTTCCTGTCTCCCATCTTGCGGAACCGCAGGCAACTTATAAGCACCATGCACGAGAGGTGTTCGTTCATATGCCTCTGTGCAGAGCTTATCCTTGTCCTCTGATCTTCGCCTTGATGCCTCACTGGATTACCCCCCCCCCCCCCCCCCCCCCCCCCCCCCCCCCCCACCATTTTTTTTTATATTGAGTGACTGGATTGCCTTGATGCAAATTGTACAACTTGACGTGGATTATCGGCGAATATGAACAGAAAATCACATTATTGTGTTTGTGGTTATATCTTGTTACTTCATTTTCTCTGTTCATGTAGATTCACCATGACTCGTGTCAGTACCGGATTGCTGAAGGGCTTGAGGAGGGTCGTGGAACAGCAAAGGGTTGCAACTGGTAGGTATTTGGTTCAATGTTACTCACAGGTTTCAACTAACATAGGAACATGGAAACTGTGATCACTAATCAATCATTTTATATGATATGTACGTTTACACTGACATGCAAGATATATTAAACCTTTCTCTCTGCAGTTTTCTACAGACAATCACGAGTTTGGAGTTCTACCGTATCTTTTTCTGACATTGATGAGAAGGGTGATATGGAATATGATGATAATTGCCCAGATTCAAAGAGAGAGTTACGACCCCAAGGCGTAGATCCCAAAAAAGGCTGGGAATTCCGTGGCGTGCACAGGGTATGGACATAAAAAAATTGGATATCCTATATCTTTTATATGAAATTCTGCCTGTTTTGTCTTTGATGAGCCCTACTTTACATTTACATTTTGTTCTACTTTTGCTAGGCCATCATCTGTGGCAAAGTTGGACAAGTGCCTGTGCAAAAAATTTTAAGGAATGGGCATACAGTAACTGTTTTTACTGTTGGAACTGGTGGCATGTTTGACCAGAGGGTAATTGGGCCTAATGATTTGCCGAAGCCAGCTCAGTGGCATCGCATAGCTGTTCATAATGACATCCTAGGTGCTTATGCTGTTCAGAAGCTGGTGAAGAAGTATGTGGTTTAAATCAAAATTCAAAAGATCCTCTTTTTACCTTGAATACAACTGTATGTATTTTTCACCATGGATGCTGTTTTATATATTTTTTCTGTTACTCTATTTCAGTTCTGCAGTCTATGTTGAGGGTGATATTGAAACCAGGGTCTACAATGACAGTGTTAATGATCAAGTTAAAAATATACCTGAGATCTGTGTTCGACGTGATGGTATGCTGATTCACATAACCTTCTTTCCTAGTATGTTGATTAGTGAGACTATGTATTCTACATAAGTATTTTTCATAGGTAACTCAATGACAATGACCATTTTTGCGTGCTAACAATCACGCAGCTATGGGTTTTTTTCAGTTGAAATAGGATGTCCTTGTATGGTAGTTTACATCTACCTTTTATTTTTCATGTTTCTCCATTGAACAAAAGCCTAATTCTATGTGCAGGCAAGATTCGATTGATTAAATCTGGGGACAGTGCTGCTAACATATCATTAGATGAGCTAAGTAAGTTCACTGAATATATTAAGATTTTGATATCATAAGAAAGTACACACTAGAAACCAAACATATGTGTTTGATTTCTTAGACGAAATAAAGATGTTTGATCTGTCAAATCTGATCTTTTCGAATGCTATGTATGGAATTATGATTATCTTTTTAGTGTCCACCTAAATTCATAATTTGGTAATACAGTTAATAGCATGAGAAGCTTCAAACATTTGAAATGTGGAAAGCCATTAGTACTTAATTATACACTTGACCAATGTGAAACACCATCAATATGCTACCTTTTCTGAGTCCAAGTTTTCAATCATGCAAATGATAACGACGATAACCTTTGGTTGCAGGAGAAGGACTGTTCTAGCTATAGTTAAGGATGTCAGGAGTATCCTTCTAGCTTGAGGCAAGTTTGAGTATGTTTGTTCTTCTTAGTCTCAGCACTACTAATATAAGAATGATGCTTGCTTACCTTTCTGGCTGGATTTTCATTCGTTTGAAGTGACAGATTTACATATCTGCAGAATATTTGAGCCCTCAATGGAACATCTTTCTGTGTAATGCAGTGCTACTGTCTTTTCCATATGATGCACATCTGTCATTATCCGGGCCTCCTTGATCTTCATGTTGGCTTTCTTTTAGTAAAAAAAAAAAGTACCCTTTGTTTCCAGTACTATCTTCAAATATCTTTTGATTAATCAAGTCAAGCTACTGTTCACTCTTCACACCATTAGAACTGAATAGTAAGAATTGACTCCTGACAACAAATTATCCATATATATAAATTGAGTAAAAGAAACAAATGACCAATTTTTTTTCTAGGCTTGAAGGGAAAGAAACACAAAAAAGAAGAAAATAAAAACAGAAAAGAAGCTAGATGTATCTCCTGAGGACGGCATTTGATTCATGTAGTAATCATGAAACCTCAGATTATTAAGATTGCTCATATTTACACTTGACATGCTGCCTGTAACATATATAAAAATACACTTATAGGACAAAAATATTTAGTAGATTGAGAGGCTCTCACATCAATGCACCGACCTTAAGGCGACTAAAGCATCTCTGTTGGCAGTTCTCAACTGCGAAGTTTGTTACCTACCTTGCTATTCTGGGTGTGCCTTTGATGGTGTTGCTGGCCTCCTCTTTTCCACTGACCTCCTCCTAAGCATCTCCTTCATGCCATCAGCTACCCGGACAGCTGGGCTTGACAGCGGCGTCCTGCAGAATTCCATATGAGCCTTGATAGCCTGTTCAATTCCATCCTGGCTGCTCCTGTGTTTGCTGAGTTCATCCCTCACAGCCTCTGAGCATAAGCCACAGAGCCATTTCCCTCCAAAGCTGCCCTTGACATTGTCTATGTATTCCTGGGTGCAGTCCTCTTTGAGGCTACAGCAAGCACACCTCACCGATTCAATATCCATCTTCAGTGGTCATGAAAGCAAGGTCTGTGAACCAGCAGAAGCATAGAAATAGAGCTGGAAAGCGATAGATAGGAAGCAAGGTAGAGGGAGCAGGGGAACAATTGGGGCCTCATCCCTCTGGACTAGGTTGCTACTTGTATGGAAAAATTGGACAGCTTGTCTTTTCCTCTGGATTGTATTGCTTAGCTCTGATCGATGATTGAAATTTCGTGATTTGCCCAGGCCCATTGTATCTTGAGCAGTGCACTATTAGCTGGTGAAAGGCCTATGATCTGTGTTGATGGCTGCTGCGGTTCACATGGCTGTAACTGTTATGAAGGTACGAGTATCAGCAGAAGCGTGCACTCTTGATTTGAAGATGCAGTAAAACTTGGTTCACTGCGTTTCTGCTTGCACTTCTTTCTCCTAGTTTTTCGACCGTACCTAAGAGTTTCGTGTATGAAGCAACCCCATAAATTTTTCTTCGATGCAATAACAGGTCGTTTATGGCTTCATACCTTAAATTGGGTTTCATATGCTTGGTATGTTGGCCCTAATTACTGATCTTTTAGCTTTGTGGTATGTTTGGTATGTATCTATTGCGGTTTGTTGGCACTGGGCAGGCTAGCAACTCGTGTATTATGTCCAGTCCAGATGAGAGACTCTGTGGTGAGCTTGTTTTGCTGAATGCTTGAATTGAAGGAGTGCCTGGGTTTGACAATTGCTCTGAGATGCAAGGTTAATGGACAAGAAAAAGCATTTGGTTTTTCTATGGTTTTACCTTGCTTCCGCCGGTTTCCGTCACTCACCGGGAAGGCAAAGCGTGCAGTTCTCTTCCCTGCCCATGCGGCCCTGCCTAGGCTTGGACGTTGCCGGTCGAGACCCTAGCCAGTAGCCATCGCGGCATCACAATCACTGGCACGTCCCGCCGTAGATTTCGGTCGACGGTCGTTCTTCGGTGTTGGCCCTGTTCCCGGGCCTCGTCAATGTCTACCTGTCTGTCGAATGGAAATTGGCAAACTGCACCCGGGAGTTCTCACCGAGAGACAAGACAATGCAAAGAGGTCCCAAACGAATTGTTGTAGCTACTAACATGTTACTGAAGCAAGCAGATTGTCGGTCGTCAGCTTGGCATATTCCAAGCTAGGTGGTGCCCCGAAACACCCGTAAAAATGGCAATGAAAGCCATGCCTGTCGTTACCTTACCAGGGAGGAGCGAGTAGATGCGCACGAATAGTTGCCATCTTGTTTTCACGTTCTTAACGACACAGTGGCACACTGTCCGATCTCGTTCTCGTCCACCTGCTGCTTAACACTCTTCTGTGCACACCGGGATGATGGGCGACGAGTGACGACAGGACACACAGCATGCTGCCATGCACCCTAAATTTCACCGGGATCACGGCGCGCTGGCGTACGTGCATGTGCCGTGAACAGACGCCTCGTCCTGTCGCCCGCCCAGGTCTGCCGCCAAGGCCAGCACCGCGCCGCGCGTGCAGTGCTTGATTGCCATCGCGATCGATCGCGCTCCGACGACATACACAGGCGACGAGCCGCGCCAAACCTGCTGCGCGTTTCTTCCCGGGGACGTCGACGCGCGGTCACGGGGGCGCGGCGGGCACCTGAGACAGCGCCCCCTGCGCGGCCGGGTATATCTCTCGATCGATCGACTCTCGCGCGCCAGGGCCGGGGGCAGCGCAGGCCGGCCATGTGCCCGCGCGCGCCGCGGCGGGGGATCACGGGCCGGGGCAGGCATGCGTGGCCGCGCCCTGGCGTTTGGCGCGTTCCGACAGCTCGGTGGACACTCTCGGCCAGGGTCACTGCCGCCTCCACGGCTCCACGTGAAGGCTTTCGTTCTCGCCGCGCACGTGCACAGGATCGGATGGATCGATCCGCCTGCCCCGGCACGCCAAGATACGCGGCCCGCGCGCACGCCACCGATCGGACGATCCCGTGTGTATCGTGTCGGACGCCGGACAAGTTTCCGAAATGGTCCTGAAGAGCCGGAATGGACACTACTAGCCAGTCCAAACACTGGGATACCAAAAGATGCGTGCAATCGACCGAATTAGGACGGGCCATGAGTTTTCGTCGATCTCCTTCAGCTGCCATGATATCCATCATTCTAGTTTCTGGATTCTGGACGGTCCACCGCCCAAGGATTGTACCAAGACAAGAAAGAATTAGCAAGAAGCAGGCACAGGGCGCCATTTCATTTTATTATATGTTTATTTGTTTATGTTGTACATACATGGAGTCAGTTATTCATTATCTGGTGCACAAAACAGAGTACCAAACGGAATACTGGATGCTGGATGCCACGACACATCCAAGCATCCTGCACGTGCCAAGCGGACGGACGCGTGCGTTCCATGCAGATGCTGTCTGTACACACCCGCACACACCATCCGGCCGTATACCAGACCAGTCAAGAAGCATGCCGCCCAGGATGGCGCAAAACGTGTCGGCGCTGGCCTTGCCCGTGCTCCCCGTCCTCATCATGTCCGGCGTGGCCGCACGCGCAGTGGAGCCGGAGGAGGAGCAGCGCGTGGAGGCCGTGGGCGTGGACGACCCGGAGGTGACGGCGTGCAGGCAACAGTGCGCGCGGCAGCGGCAGTTCGACGCGGCCGAGCGGCGCTACTGCCTGCGCCAGTGCGACGAGTACGGCCGCGCCAAGCGCCGGGAGGAGGAGGAGCGGGAGCGCGACCGCTGCCTGCACGAGTGCCGCGCCGGCCCGCCAAAGCCCGGCTGCGAGCGCCGGTGCCGCGAGGCCTACGAGCGGGACACCCGCGGGCGCCAGGTCGCCGCCGGCCCGCGAGATCGGCCCGTCGCCGGGTTGGCGGTGGTGGCAAGGTAGAGGCCGCTGCCGCGCGGCCTAGCTAGTTACAACATGCTTGATGCTTGAGCGGTTCATGGCTGTGGCACTGGCTGCTGGCACGACTCCTGGAATTCTGATCTTGTAGAAGACTTGGAGTACGTGCATGCATAAATAAAAGTGAAGTTATTTCTTGTTTGGTTCGTCGTTGGAGACACCAGGGTGGTACGTATTCAGTTCGCACCATCAGAATCAGACGGACTCCGGCTGCCAAGCGCCCGGGATTCGGGAACCCAGACTGTGGTACACACGAAGTCAGAAACCCGACTCGTTTCTTGGTCGGTTTCTTTGGTCGACTCGTAGCAGTACGGTACAGGACCGATCCCACGCCAAGCAAGATACGGCCGTATATACGCAGCCGCACCCCGCAAAAGGCGCAAACCACGCAACCGCCTTCTCGCGTTCGCGGACGTGGACCGATCCCTTCCGTTCAGAAAACGCCGGTCGCTTGATCCAACGGCCACAACCCGCTCCTTGCGTTGGCCGCCTCCCAAGAGCGCCCCCGCCAGCCAAGTCACGAAAAGAGCCGCCGCGCCTCCGCCATCCGGGTCGGTGATCAATCGCCTCGTCTCGTCGTCTCGGTGACCCGTCCGTCCGTCGTCCTCCTTCCCGCCGAAGAGGAGAGGGAGAGGTCTCGCGGTGCGGCCGATTGTGCGTCCGACCGACCGGCGAGGATGGTGCTCGGGGAGCTGGGCGGGAGCATCGCCTCCGCGCTGAAGCGGATGAGCGACGCCACCGTGGTGGACGAGAAGGTGCTCGCCGACTGCCTCAACGAGATCTGCCGCGCGCTGCTGCAGGCCGACGTCCGCTTCGAGACGGTCCGCGACGTCAAGGCCAACATCAGGCGCATCGTCAACCTCGACGCGCTCGCCGCCGGCACCAACAAGCGCCGCATCATACAGCAGGTACGCACGCACGCACGTCGTGTATACCTCGATCCCGTCCCCGAGCGAGAGTCGCAGGCCGGAATTCGTAACCTAGGGAGCGGGCCGGCGGCGGACGGAGCCATGGAGGGCTGATTTATCTGTTCTGTTTCGTGGTTGCAGGCCGTTGTCGATGAGATACGCAGGATGCTGGATCCCGGGAAGCCGTCCTTCACCCCCAGCAAAGGGAGGCCCAATGTGGTCATGTTCGTCGGCTTGCAGGGTCAGTACTGTTCATTCGTCTGCTTAATTAACTGCTCGTTACATCTTCTTACATATCATGTTGAACTGAATTGCTCGTCGCCATTGATTGCCCTCATATTTATATAGCAACATTTGTATTGGAAGTTTGGTGCTTACGATACAAGATGCTTGTCTGCGTTCAGTGTTTATTTCTGAACGCCTAGGATAAAGTATCACACAGGGTGTTTGTTTAACAAGCAACAAAGCCCTCATGTTATAGATTTATAGTCATGTAGTTGTTTCCTTTTTCATGTTTGTATTGGGTGTCTTATTGGTTGCTGATGATTAGTTGTATGATTCAAATGTTTGAGGCTTTTTCATGTTTGTATTGGGTGTCTTATTGGACCGTGTTCAGAAGAATTTATGATGAAGGGGTCAGAACAGAATGAATGGCTGTGATTTGGATCACTTTGTTAATTTCTTTAAGTATTTGATACTCCTGTTGGTCATATGGGTTGATCAACTCATAGCCTTGCAGTCTTTATCGCCTTATAAGGGGCCATTAGCCCTCTTATTTTATTTTTTCTGTTTACTGGTTTGGACTTGTGAACTGTCTCATCACAATTCCTTTTTTCTTTTCCTATTTCCAAGACTAATGTTTTCTTCTGATAATTGTTTTCATGTTCTTTTCCTAAGATCAAACATAGAAGTTTTCTTTTCACTGAGTAACATTTCGTTACTGTAGGTTCTGGGAAAACCACTACATGCACCAAGTACGCAGATTATCATCGGCGCAAGGGATTTAATCCTGCACTGGTTTGTGCTGATACATTCCGAGCTGGTGCTTTTGATCAGCTGAAACAAAATGCAACAAAAGCCAAGATACCATTCTAGGGAAGGTGCTTATATCTAAAAGTTTTCTTAGTTAGAAACCTACATCCATAATTGACATCGATGAGATATTTATTTGCTCTTGCAGCTACACCGAATCAGATCCTGTGAGAATTGCTGTTGAGGGCGTGGACATGTTCAGGAAAGAAAAGTGTGATCTCATTATTGTTGATACAAGTGGACGCCACAAGCAGGAAGCTGCCCTCTTCGAAGAAATGCGCCAAGTTTCAGAAGCTACAGTATTCCCACTTCCTTAATCTCCAACATATTAAATCTAGCCTTGCACTGCTAATGAGAACTTAACCAACCTTTTTTTGTGTGTTCTATGCAGAAACCAGAACTGCTGATATTCGTTATGGATGGTAGTATTGGCCAGGCTGCATTTGATCAGGCACAAGCTTTTAAACAGAGCGCTTCAGTTGGTGCTGTGATTGTTACAAAAATGGACGGTCATGCGAAAGGCGGGGGTGCACTTAGCGCGTAAGTATCACTCTTTATCTCTTGCATAATCCACGTGATGCTATTTAGGTGTCATAATTGCTTGCAAATGGTAATTTTTTAGACTGAGCTGCACACTTAAAATCTATCTCTCTCTCTCTCTCCATTAAATTCCACACAAGTAAAATTTGACGGTACATATCTATATCTCCTATATAGACAAACCTCACTAGCTAATTCTCTCAACATGCAAGCTACCCAACAAGACAATCCACTGTCACAACCACTAAGCAAAACTTAATACAAGTTATCCAACTAGACAATACACTACCATGTACAATTAAAATCCGCTAGCACATGCAACTGCAATGTCAATCCGCTGCTACTTTATTCACCACGTCATCATATCACAGAATCCAATAAATCGCAATTTCCGCAGCAACGCACGGAGAATTTGCCTAGTTAAATTCAAAAGTAAATGCAACTGTTTTTTAGGTTACTTTCAGTTATGTTTAATGTGCATTTTTCTTTGAGAACAAATGTTTAGTGTGTATCAAACATTTCAATTTCAAACTACTACACGTGCAATATGTCATCACTTTAAAAATTAATACTTGTTTACTTCTTAAAATGAAGTAATGGTTCTTTTTTTTGGAGTAAATAGGTGAAGATTCTGAATAACTTCTATTTACATCTTATTTCTTTGTTTTCAGGGTTGCAGCTACGGAAAGCCCTGTGATATTTATTGGAACTGGAGAACATATTCCAGACTTTGAGGTTTTCGAAGTGAATCCATTTGTTAGCCGTCTGTTGGGTCAGCAAAATATGTTTAATATACTCTGTAACTTTGCGATTCTTCTTTCCAGTTTACAGTTTACCTAACATCACTGTTCTTGTCAGGTATGGGTGACTTGTCCTGCTTGATGCACCACATCAAGGAAGTTATTATACCTAATAAGCCGACTATCACTAACTTGGTTGAAGAAGGAACCTTCACACTCAGGCTTATGTATGAGATGTTCCAGAGTCTCCAGAGTATGGGCCCTCTTGGACAGGTCAGCTATCGTTTCATTGCTATAAGTGATTAAATTCGATGAAATTATCCAACAACATAGGAAGATATGAAATTCTTTTGCAGGTCGTCTCTATGATACCTGGATTTAGCGCTCAGTTTATTGAAAAAGGAAAGGAGAAGGAAGGTCAAGCAAAGATTAAACGGTACATGACGATGATGGACTCCATGACTGATGCAGGTGAGCTTCTGCAACACTCTCTTGGGTAACCACAGTCTGGACAGGCACTATGAAACTCATTTGTCTCTTGCTGCCTGCTTAGAGCGCTTGATGGGACAAACCCGAAGCTGATGAACCAGTCACGAATCAACCGGATCGCTCGGGGATCCGGCAGGCTCGTGGAGGAAGTGGTGCACATGCTGGAGGAGTACAAGCGAATTGCCAAAATGTGGAAGAAATTGCCGCTGCCGGCCAACAAGACATGAGGTCCATAGCCAATGCCATCCCTCCGCATATGCTGAATCAGCTTGGTGGCTTGGCTGGGCTGCAGAATATGATGAAACAAATGGGCGCTCAAAGTAGATGAGCTGAACCATTGAAGTCGTGGATAGCAACCGTTAGGTGTATAGGTAGGCTGTGAGTCTCTGGAGTGTTGACCATCTGGAGGGTTATTATCGGCTTGGTGCTAAACATTGATTTTGTTGCATTGGATCCAACCATCACTACATAGGAATCGGGATTGGTCTGCTTTTGGGCCTCTCACGTCAAGTTAATTTTGCCAGACGTGCTTGCACTGTATAGAATTTTAACAAGTTGAAATCTGGTGATTCTCTAAAGTCTAAACTATTCTTGATAGAGTCTTCCTGAAAATTGCTGGACCTATGGATATTCATTTACTTATTCCTTTTTGTGGTCCTGTTTCTGACTATGTTCAGAACTTTGGGAAAGAGGCCAGTGTAAAAATTTTACTCGAGGGAAACTTTAGTGTCAGTTGCTTCGCTAAAGTTTTAGAAACTGTTCTAGAAGCCGGAGAAGCCGTACCAAACACTTTTTGATGAGCCGTTTTTTCAACTTTTTGAGGAGTCTTTCTGATGAATAGTAGAGGAGCCAAAGAAATTTTTAGGTCCCACGAAAGTTGTGATGTTGTGCAAAGATGACATCGATCAGTGTACATTGGCAACTACCAACGCAAACTGCAACGAACTTGCAGGAGGAGTTTCGTTTTTTCTAGGCCTAGTTTCGTTTTTTCTTATATTTGCGTGTTTCCAGTTGTTTTCAGAGGCTGCTGCGCTGCTGCGTCTCTGGCCTTGTTCTCCTTTCTTTTCTTTTCTGGTTGCTGTTTTGGTTGATGCCGGTCTCTGGTTTTGGCTTATCATGTTAGTCCTTGTAATTAGTGATTTGCATTTATGAACATTTTTTCTTAGACAATAATAAAGTGTCAAGTTTAGTCAAAATCAATATCTTTATTTTTCATTATCCTTTTGTCTATCATCAGGCACATTCCCTAGTCCCTACTACTGGTTACTTGAATATGTGTTATGCAATTTGTTAAAAACAACCTTGAAAGTGATTACAAGTTTTAAAGTGCTTGTTGTCCACAATAGAATGAGTAACGACGTAATAATTTAGTAAAAAGAATACTTGGTGCCTCCTACGTACGTGGGCTGTAATAAAAAGAAAATAAGTAGAGTATATGTTGTTTTCACGCAAGCTACTACGAAGTAATATATGGAGGATTCTATCAACTGGAATCAGCCCAACTCTTGGTTGTTAAACTTGATAAGTTCCAGTGAATCTATTCAAACCAAACTATATGCTGATGTTAGCATCAGGTAGAGGCTTCCGCTTCCCGAAATGGCATATATGGTTTAATTTTTTTAGCTTCATATCATGTTGTATATATATCTAGAAAATCAATTTGACTTGATAATTTTAAATGAAGAAGTATTTTTTTTAGTTCTCTAAAGGCGAAGCAGCAACACGCGGGTGAATTGGCAATGACCTAATATAATCAAACAACAACTCATCATCAATAGTCGTTGCAGCTGACAAAGCAACATGTTATATAGGTCGAGAAAGCTAGAAAGAATATGGTACTCCTTTCTATTCTACTCCCTTCGTTCCAAAATGTCTGTCGCTTGCGCTTCTCGAGAAAAAACTGCCAGTAATTTTATATAAAAAAATATTAATATTTATAATACATAAGTAGTATCATTAGAAAGATCTTTGAATCTAGTTTTTTAATAATTTTATTTAGAAATATAAATATTGTACTTATTTTTAAAAAATTAAGTCAAACTTGTGACACGTACACCAACGGCGACAGTCAATTTGGAACAGAGGGAGTACACTACAAGACATTTGCCTTTTCTGGATAATTATTTTTACTATATATTTAGACACAACGTATATCTTAATAAATAGAAAAAACTACATATCTGGAAAGCCAAAACAAGATCTTATATTTTAAAATGAAGGGAGTATCACATATCCTACTGTATTGTAGAGCAATGCGAATTAAAGTATCCAACCAACCAGGGTGCGTTTGGATCTTGAGCTAGTGCTCGTCTTATTTTATCACGCAAGAAATTAGAACATACTTATGATGTGTTTCTATCGCTTCCTCACCTTGCATTTGAGTAATATGTTAAGAAAACCAGTGGTAATTTGAAATTTAGTGGTGAATAAAGTACAAAAATGGCTATGCTTAACACTACATCATGGCCCCTCTCGAGATTTCAAGCGAACTACACCATCCATGTGATGTTATAGGTAGCAAAATGAACTGGTAGAGGGATGTTCATTGGAGCTTCTCCTACTTTTTGATACTTTATGGTTGAAGTGATTCCTTGAGTAAAGTGAATTAGTATAAGTAAGGTTTTTTTTGGCTGTGAGGTTCACAATTCATTTGAGAAGTAGCATATAACCATTTTTCAAAGCTCCTTTTGAAATCATCCCAAAAAGATGAAAAATAGTTTTAAAGATCTATTGAATTGATCATTAACTTCTCAAATGAAAAAAATACCGTTTTTCCTAAGATAGGTATAATGAATATCAAAACATGTGTAGGTTAATGAATTACTATAGGTAGGTTAATGAATTACTATAGGTTCCGACTAAGACATTTAGTGATCTATCTCTCGAAGCAGGATATAGCCTGAGATAGCGGCAGATATAGCCAGAGATAGATTTCTTAAACTTTTTGTTGGAAAATTATATATTTTCTAACCAATAAAAAACAATGAAATAAATCATTTCTATACACCATATTAATCAAAACCCACCCATAAAAAAGATGAAAATATAAAGGACTTTAGCTAGTTATGAGACTCCAATACATATCTCTAACAAACTGAACCTAATCAAGGAAAAAGCAATACCATAAAATATTTAATATATTTATTTATAAACTACCAAACTATTCAAAAACTTTCCAATTAATAAACATCAAAACCTTAGAAGCAAACCCCACAAGGGCAGGTGGGCCTAAGGCTGGGTCCATTTCATAGTCTAAAAGAGGGGATGAATTTTCCAAAGTTGCTTTTGACAAAGCTTCTTTTGAATTCATCCCCAAAAAATCACCTTAAGAGTTCTACCAAATTGACCTTTAAACTTCTCATGTGAAAACCACAATGTTTTATGAGATAAGTATAATAAATATCAAAACATGTGTAGGTTAAAATATTATGACATGACTTGCAATAGGTTTCTGTATTTCTTAGTAGTATTTTAAATATACAACTAAGATTTAGCGATCTATATCTCAAAACATCAAATAACTGGCTATAGCGGGCAATAGCATTACCTATCCAACAACTAAATTCTTCTTAAACCGATATAGCCGAAGATGATAGCGGCTATAGCCAGAGATAGTGGCAGCTAGAGCCGTAGACTTAAAACCTTGATATTTATTACACCTTTTGTTGAACATCTCTATATATTCATCACTAAATAAGGAGAAAAACCAAAGAAATAAATCATTTCCATACACCACATACTAATCAAACCCACCCACCAAAAAAGTGAAAACATACATGAACACCAAGACCCAAGAAGCAAACCCCTGAAGCACAAGGGCGGGCCTAAGGCTGGGCCCATTCCACAGTCTAAAAGAGGGGAGCCACCTCCTTCCCAGTTCACACGGACCCGTGTGTGAGCGCACCCCTCCTCGTGCTCCCATGGAGGCCACCCCGATCTCCGTGAAGCCACCGTCGCCGGCGCCGGCGGCGCCACCCCCGGCCACGCTGGAGCCCAGGGACCTGTCAACGCATGCCTTCGGAGGGACCGAGCTGGAGCCGTCCACCATGAACCAGCTTGCAATAGCTCCGGACCCCAAACGGTGAGGGTTCGACGGCTCCGGACCTGGGGGGCTTTGGTCTCTCGATTTGGGCGTGTCTTGGGACTTTGAATCGTCTGATTTGTGGTGTTTTGTGTTCGAGCAGGCAGAGGGTGGAGGAGGCTGCGGATGGCAACGGGTGCAAGCATTGCGCCTGCAAGAAGTCCAGATGCTTGAAGCTGTAAGGATCCTACTGTTTCGACCGTTTCGTTTTGGTTCTGTTGGCCGCCAGTCTCAGGGCGATCAGTTTTTCTTGTCGCGATTAATATCCTTAGCCGTTTAATTAAGAGAACGGGAGACGAAATGCTGGAAGCTATGTGATTTGCATCCATTTTTGCTACAGTGGAAGGGGGATTTTTGCGTATTTTTACTGGTTTAGTTCTTTATAATCAGTGGTAAGTCAGGATTTTTGTTGTAATTTGTTGTCTAATTCTCTTGGGCTGTTCTTCAATAAGTTGCGTCTTTCTCTCGTAGGCAATGTAAATTTCAGGTATTTGTGAAATTTGAGTGCTGATTTCTCAAAATAAATCAAAAACGCATTTTTAGCATCTGCTCGCGCTGTTGCACATTATTTGATTATTTCAGGTTGCCTCTAGTACACTACTACACTCTGAAGTCTGAACCATAGAGCTAGGACAACATATATCTGCGTCAGTTGCATGATCAACCAACTAGAGCTAGTGTGGAAGTCATACTTACTAATTTCCTCTTAAGATGGAATCAGCATCTTCTTATTCTACTGCTCTGTGGAACAAACTGTGTAGATCATAATGACGTTAGGCTAAATGATTGGGAATTTAGGTGTTGTTTCGTTGGTGCCCAATGAAGCTTGCCAAAATTTGGCTCATTGCATGTTAGATATATCTCGTATGTTTCTTTTCATTCCTCAGCTAAATGATTGGAAGAAAAAACTTAGTGGCAGCCATATGCCTACTATGGATTTTTTGTGTGCTAGTCTATTGCTATTGATGAAAGTGTGAACTATATGAAACTCATAATCAGGAATTAAGTATGTTACCTTGTCAGCACCCCTAGGAGTCCAGTTGACCTGACGTGAATGCCATGACAGTATGTTGCTTTGTAGACATGCAACTAGTGGAGTTGGGTGTCACTTGGACTTGGGGCAGGCATTGGATCTTCAACTGGGTTGAAGCCTTGCAGCCGCCATGTTGAGGAGCCCTAGATCAGTCCATTCCTGGGCTGGGTTAGGATGAGAACCAAGTGATTGCCTTTGTGGATCTAAACACCGCCGCCGCCACACAATTTTGCTCTTGACACCACTCTCCAGAGCACAATTGCCCCTCTTGAGCTGCTTTCCAGACTTTGTGGTCGACTGGTGGAGTTGGCCGTTAAGCCTTCGACTATGTTGGAGGCCCTAGCAGCCACCGCCTTGAATTGAGAGAGGGAGCGGGGAGCAGATTAAGAAGACCTAGGCTCAGCCCACTGTTATTCTTAGGATCGACTAGCAGTAGATCTAGCTGGTGTTAACTTCACTGAAACAGTATAAACAAGTAGATCACATAGAACATATACTGGAGAAAGAGAGCGAGAGAGAGGAGTCCGCCACGGAGTCGGTGAAGTCCGTTGAGGCAGTGAAGAGTGGCTCAGTGTGGGCATTGCAGACAATGGCGCAAAGGCGGCCATGGAGCTTCCCGCTGCTGGCTGCGCTCCCTTGATTGGTAGGGTCTGTATCGGTGGGGTACTGTGGCTGCGGTGAATCTCGTACCTCAAGCCGCCGGCCTCCACCTCTTTATATAGCGCAGTGCGATGGGGGCCCACCAACCATGTAGGGTTGGGCGCCGGGCGGCCCCGATCAGGGCGCGGGATCAAGGCCCAAGTTGGCCCAACGGCCAACTTGGTGATCAACCTAGCACCCACCACCACCACTCAAATTCACCCTTGCTGCCACTCTTGATCTGCTTCTGCTCCTCTTGATCTGCTTCTGCTGCTCACCCCTTGCCTCTGTGTCTTGCTGTCGTATTTCTGCTTAGAGGGAGGGAGGAAATGGGGGTTTGTGGGGTGGGGGTGGGGTGATGGGAATATGAGAGAGGGAGATAGAAGAGGAGCGGCAGCGGTGGCTTGTTCGGCGTGAGGTGAAGGGGGTTTGTCTTCAACTGGGCCAGTTTGGAACCTGGCTGAGAATAGTGCATCAGACGTGATCATGTGAAGTAGGAACCTGGCTGTTATATAGAGCTATGGAAATATCTAAAGGACTTTTGGTTCATTTTCATTATCGGCATCTCAAATTCGTAATTTGTTGCCATGTGAGGTGCATTCATTTTTTTTTCCTGTGATGTTAGTTATTATTTACTATTTTTATTTGCACCTGCTCATAGTTTGTCTTCGCCATGACTTGCCAGATACCTGATTATAATATGGGTGTAGGGGGTGTAAGAATGCTTTGTGAATCTCATAAATAGATTATCACCATTTGCGTTTGCAGCTATTGCCCATGTTTTGCTGGAGGTGGTTATTGTTCTGATAAGTGTGGCTGCCAACCATGTTTCAACAAAGAAGCTTTTTCAGAAACAGTTCAGACTACTCGCAAGGTGTTACTTTCAAGACAGAAGCGTATGTCAATGAAAATTAATAGGAGACCTGAGGCAAATGCTGAACCTATGGTTGTTATCCTAACTCAGTTAAATGATGTCACACTGTTTAGATTTCTGTTAGGCTTATTTGTTTCAATGCTTTGTCACCTATAGGAAGATGCTCACCATTCTTCTTCTTCAACTCCACCAAGGAGAGGTTGCAACTGCAAGAAATCAAGTTGCCTAAAGAAATACTGTGATTGCTACCAGGTTTCATCCTTTTCTCAAGTTCTTTGCTAAATAGGTGAGACAAGATTACCAAACTCATTGTTATGGACAGGATGGGACCGGATGTTCCTTGTTTTGCCGTTGTGATGATTGCCAGAATCCTTTTGGGAAAAATGGTACCTACAGAATACTTTTATAGACTGCTCTAATTATACAAATAATCTTTTACCAGTACATGCCCAGTGCTGCTATTATTATATACTAGCTAATGATGGTTTCCCTATTGCAGAAGGCATAATGGCTGATGATAGTAAGCACTATCTATATACTGGTGCTGATTTGGATCACAGCTCGGGTGAGCATGACTTTGTTGTGGAGCGCTCGCCTCGTCTACAATCACCTATCTCGAAGGAGTCTTCTTTCCATCAAACCCCGCCTCATCTTAGGGCCTCAAGCAGAGACACACATGTGTTCCCACAAGCGATATCCCAGTGGCAGGCACTGCCCCGCTCGTGGCATTGTTCCACCAAGAGGAACAGCAACGACCGGGCGATGGACGACTCTGCAAACTACAAGAACTCAAACCATGACTGGCAGCTATCCAAATCCGAGGACAGCTACAGTATATCGAAGTGCGTCCAGATCCTGAACAGCATGTTGGAGCTGTCACCTGTGGAGAAATCAGTTGCCCCCGATGTCTTCCTGCAGCCAGGCAACCGGGAAATTTTCATCTCCCTCAGTGGTGATGTGCGCACCATGTGGCTGAAGCGCAAGATTCAACACCTGGCTTAGGGTGGATTTCCTTTGCCGTTGTTCCGGGTGGAGATTGGAGGGGACATTGAGTTATCTTTTAGATTATGCATGTTCTGCTGATCATGGGCATGCGCAGGATTCTAGGTTTTTTCCCCTGTGATTGCTACCAGGTTCCTGGATTACCATTATGTATTGTCTTTGTAGAAATAGCCATTTCGAGCCTGGTATTCGTTAATAAAATGAGATTGTACACCTGTTGTTTTGCTGCTATGGTTGGCAGAATTGCCGTCTATATTCCCAATGGTCCATCTCTCTTGCCCACGCGACCTGTTGTCCCAATGGCCTTCAGTATTGTACTGTTGTTACCGCTCAGGTTGGTCAGTATTAGAAATTTAGAAGCAAATATTACTGGAGCGTTTTTGTTTGGGAAACCTATGCTTGAGTGTTGACACATGCATTGGAAGTCGGCTCGGCCATGAATAAGCATACATAAAGTCTGCGTTTGGCTGGGTTCACGGTTCAATTTTCAGATGATGAAAATGGTAGGGGAGGGAGGCGAGTCTGGGGACATCCATGGATAGTCGAACATTCATGATCGGCTTCCAGTGGCATTTATATGATTCAATTCGATAAGTAATAAAATGGAGGATGAAAAATCTGAGCTTTAACCAAGCTGAACCGTACCAAAATTTCTATTAATTCGAAGTACATCAGATGTCAGGCTAATTCCATTATTGCAAATCAAATTTAGGTAATAGAAAGCATGCCATTAGTACAGAACTACAAATATCCCAATACATTATCTTGCCGACCTGCCCCCAAAAAAAACTTTTAATAGGACATATCGTTTGTTACACCAAATCTGCAGTATGACATCCGGTTTGTGGATTCATCCGCCCTCCAGGTCTTCTAATTGCCGAGTTGGGAACACAAGCAGCGCCATGTAATTAAGAGATAAATAAGTCTTCCAAACAAAATTTAGCAGCCGAGTGTTTTCTGATATGCAACCTGCAGGCAGTCAAGGAGATTATGAAACATATTTTGAAGAAAATTTCTAAGCAACAAAGAACTACAGGTAAAAATATATTTATTTGTACAAACATACCAGAGTGGAAGTCTTCAGAAGCTCACGGATAGCCATTGTAGCGTAACATGATGCTGGTAAAGTAAAAGCTAATTTTAAGGCCAATTTCTTCGATAGTGTATCTGGGCTCCCAATGAGCTTATTTTCTTGGGAGCTATTTTCATTAGTTGGTACAGAGGTATCAGGAGCCTTTTCCAACTTATCCTGCGACTCCTGGTTAGAAATAAGCTCATTTGCTTCTTTAGGCTTGGTTCTGGACAGAACATCCAAATCAGTTTCTGCTAAAGATGAACTGTCATCTGTGTAAGTCATGAGTTCCCTGCAGTCATATTAGAATTAGAGAAAAATATTTTAATGGAAGGACCAAAAGAAGTTCCATGTGCAAGAAACAACTTGAAACCAGACGAACCTAACATACATTGCATTGCACGTTCTAAAGAGAAAAGGAGGCAAGAAAGATTTAATCCTCGAGCACAGCATACCACTCGAAACCAATAGGCCGCTGGAACACTCGACGGTAACCACCTTTCATGCTTGTAATCGAAAACTCCCTAACAAATGAAGCTTGCATTAAGGCATCGCACTTAAGACATGAAGTCACAGATGAAAACAAGCACACCAGGCTAATAAAGACTCACTTGACACCATGAGCATTCTCCGTCAAGCTAATGCCATCCTGTCATCATGTAAGAAAATTTCAAATATGTCCATCTCTTTTGTCCAGAAATCACTCAAAACATGTTGTATCAGTCATAACATATTTCCTAATATGCCTCTCAAGTAAGGAAATACTATGCAATCATGGTCATGGAATACTAAAAAAAACAGATTCTGATTGAGTAGACAAAAGCATCAGCCTACTACAAACCAACATTGATATAAATAGCTAATGCAGTAAGTTCCACTTCTGAAACTCAAATTAATAAGGTTTCATGCGACAGCCAGCAACCACCACATTAAAGTTTACAGAAATAAAAGAGGCAACTCTGCTCATCCGAGACCCACAGCAAAATATACTAGTCCAAATGCTAGTTACTTCGGAAATGTACTAGACCCACATCTTGGTATCTTTGTGAAAAAATGAAACGCTCACATGAAAAATCCAACGCTGCACAAACTTCTGCTAAACAAGAAAGAATATCTACACATGATAGAATAGTGTTACCTTTCTAGCCATTTCATGGTAAATATCAGCAACTTCATTCCCAGGAAACAATGCTTGTGAACTGCATGCCATACAAATAAGCATAAACAAAAAATGAAAGTACAAATACAAAGGAATTGGCATTACCCAGGCAAAGGTAGGACAACATCATCAAATGTGTATATCCCCTTCAATAAATCTCCAGAATCAACTATCTAGAAAAAAATAAAAGGTGGTTTATTAGGATCTTTATTAGAAAGGACATTTTTGTGTATAAGCCTGTGTCACAACTGTACCAAACCTTCACAGACTGGATGCTTTCTTCTGGTTGTGCTTCAGAACATAGATCAATTTCAACTGAATTTGTATGGCCATCATCAGTTTCCAGAACGTCTACAGAAGTTGATTCTTCTAGAAGGCATTCTTTGTTATACACTAAGTCACCTTCTACAACCTGTGAAATGCCTGTCAAATTACTAGTCAGAAAATGAAAAATGACCAAAACTGTTTGCTAGACTAATACATCAGTTCAAAGATAACCACCTCAAGCAATAATATACATCAATTCACAAACATCAAACCATGTAATGATTTCTTTACTTCTTTTAGTTTAAAGGAAGAAACTGACCATACTTTTCCACTCTCATACTGGCAGCATGATTCCACAGGTAACTCTGGTAACTATGAACGTACCTATATAGAATATTCAAATAAAAACATTCAGAAAAAAGTAGAAAGAAGACGTGGATATCAAAATATCATTCAACAAAATTCAATTGGCAGAATGCTGACATTGAGCATACAATAATATGAACCAGTCCAACTACAGAACATGGACACCATCACAAGAGATTATTTAGACAACAGAATATGACATGGCAACAAAGCATTACCTTAGCATATACTCCCTCCGTTCCAAATTATAGTTCACTTTGACTTTTTTGGTGCATGCATTTTGCTATGTACCTAGATAAATAATATGTCTAGATACATAGCAAAATGCATGCACCAAAAAAGTCAAAATGAACTACAATTTGAAACGGAGGGAGTAACAAAGTAAGCACTGCTATATGATACAAGCATACCAGCACATTTGTATGCTGTGATGGAATAACTTAACAGTTGACAACATTAACAAAAATGCATAAAACTAATACAGAGAAGGACAGAGGTATAGCTCTTATTAGAGACCGAGAAACAATTTTAAGCATAAGTCAAGAATAACAAGGAGATATTCTTGCTGGGGAAAGATACAACACATCAACAATAACAAAGCCTTTTTGCCCCAAGCAAGATGGGCTAGGCACATATTCTTAATCATCTAAAATTATGTACACTAATTTGCACTTAATACAAAGATAACACAAAGAAAAAATGGAGTATAAAATGAAAGGATGAAACATACATCATTCTCAGTGTTCTTGGTATACCCTTAAGTGCTTGTAGATGGTTACCAGGACATTTCTTCAGACATTGAAGCTGGATACATGCAAACAAAGGAAGATAAGAAAAAAGAATCAATTTAAATACACAAAGCAATGAGCTTTACACAAGGTAGAAAGAGTTAGAAAGCCGCGTTTCCACAAATAATACCACAGTATACTTAAAAAAAGGGTAACTATACTTACTATGGCCCTCTCAGCTACGAGATGTCGAGGAAAGTTCCTCAGTGCCATATCAATGTCACCATGTTCCTGGTAACGTTTGCGCATCTCATTGATGTCATCACGCTGTACGGACTAAGTTATGTTTAAACAAAAGCTGGCAGAACTGAATACAAACTCCTAACTGGACACATGTAAAATATTTGTAGGATATCTCCTTCCCTTGGATCAAGAATCAAGTTCACAGCAGCTTTCCACTCTCCTCTAAGCAAAGCAGCCCCAACAAGGTGTGTTGGTACTGAACCACTTCCAAAGCGCTATGCAGATGAAATAGATAAACTCGATGAGTTTCAGAAATAACAGGGTAATAGGTTTTGAACTTGAGGATATAATACCTGCAAACCATAGTAGTTGATAAATCCATTCTTTCCTAAGCCATCTACTGCATTTCTTATCATGTCTTCAGACTCTGCAATGACACCCCTAAATAAATATAGGGAAACATAAGATCTCCATTTGCTTTGTTTTCCTAAAACAGAATGTACAAGGTCTGCTACACATGGACTGAAGTATCATAGGCTCATAGCAAACAATACATGCCACAGAAGCACATGTGACTTTCTAACAATAGAATGTTTAAAGCATGATCCCAAGTTTTTGCATTGCACATATATTTTTATGTCTAAGTTACTGTAGTTGGAGTCGAGTGATGAGCATTTTTGCACCAGGAAAAAAACTATTTTTTTGAAAGCAATATTTTTTTTTGGGAAAGAAAACTTAGTCTGGTATACTGAAATATTAAACTGTAAGAAAGGACTGTACCTCAGAGTAATTGTAAATCGATTTCCTGAGAGCTGACCAAGAACAAGTCCCTCCTTCACATAACTAAAAAGGATTAGTTAGTTGCCAAAAATATCAACATTTTAATAAAACTGATAAATCATGGTTATATGTACAACAGGATAATAATAATCACATACCAGAAGTTTCCAACTTTAATCCCAATCAGCCGATTATTTAGAGCAGCTAATCTACTGGCTTGCACCTTGAAAACAGTTACCTAAAAATATAAGAAAAGGATCAATATCACTAGATGCACAATTATAGACAGAAATGAGAAATTATTTACATAGGTAAGCTATCAAATGGTGAAAAAAAAAGGTTATGTGTGAAAACTAATAATCATGTCATTTAGAATCAGAAGACATTTGAATTAGTAATCTAACGTGTAGTCTCTTGTACAACAAAAATCGCAAAGGGTCTCATTTCCAGACTTCAATGTTATATGTTGGCCAATATTATACAGGGAAGCTCCAGAACTAACTAAATAAATTTACTCTGCCGTTATAAACTTGAGGAATACATGCCTGCTGTGTAGTAACAGCGCGCTTATCCTTTGTCCCTGCAAACCCAAATGAACGTGGCTGCAAAAGGTACAGTTAATTTAGCAGCAGCAAGAGCACGTAAATGAACCCAGTTACCTAAAGCAGATAAATGAATTCTAGGATCTAGCAACTATGACATACCTGAAGTCCTAGCATTTTTCCTATTACTCCTAATGCTTCTTGGGTGTCCTTGTTTTCTTTGTACAGGTGAAACCTGATCAATGATTAAAAATAGTAACTCAAATGAAAACACTAGTTAGCAGCAAAACTAGATAAACTACACAACAATATAAGAGTGTTGTGCACTTACATTAGGTGCATTACTATTGATAAGTTCAAACAAATAGAGCATACCAGGTATGTCATACATGTGAAAAGAAATCATTCCAATACAAGTTAAATAACACATAACAAAGTTAGCGAACAAAACAGGATGTCATCACCTCAGGAACTTCCCAACATTATTTGACCAATTACTTGACCCTCTACTATCAAATGGCCTGTCATCTCTCCAATCAGAGTTACCCATGTTCTTCCGTTTCCTTCCTCTCCCGCGGCCACCAGCACCCTTTCCACCACCCCTTCCACCACCTGCTACCGACCCCAACCGCACCCTGATGCACCTCTGGACTCCATCGCTGTGTTCCACCGTGTCCGTGACCAGGAACTTGAAGGTATTCTTAAAGAAGTTATGCACCTCCTACAACCAAACAGCAAAAATGTCATCCACCCACGCCGAACACAGTTGCATAAACAATCAGTAACCCGCTAAGTGAACTGACCGATCGGTGAGTTTTGTCAGCATCAGGGGAGAGAATGACAGGCGAGACATCACTGTCACCACCAGCCGACACCCTCTCCAGGAGACCCCTCAATGCGTTGCAGTCGGCATCGCCGCAGAGTGAACGGAACGCTTCGAGGGCCTGGGAGGGGTCCGCTTCAGCCGACGGCGCCCCCTTATCCTCCTCAGCCACATCAACGCACTGCAATTCCGCATTTGGCAGCGAGATTGGGATCGGAGAAGCGCAACTATGAACAGAAACTTTCACAGAAGGCCTGATACCTCGGTGGGGAGATCGAACGAGGTGAGCTGGACGAGAGCGCCATCGCGCGCAACCTCGTGGACGATGAAGTCGGCATAGCGGTGCTTGAGGACGCCGCGGAATCCGGGAAGGGAGGAGGCGAAGCAGGAGATGCCCGCCTCCGCCTCGGAGAGTGAGGTCGAGCGCGCCATGGGAGCTGCGGGCTGGTGGAACTGTGGAAGGATCTCTAGGGTTTTGGGAGGGAAACCGAGGAAGAGGAAGACGGCTGAAGAGGGTTTAGGCAAGTGAATGGGAAAACGGTGATGAGAAATTTGTATCTAGGCCCCTCAGGTCTCCGCTATTTCCGTTAAGTCTAGTTTATGCAAAGTGAGCAAACCACTTTGAATTGGACCTTTTCATTTATTTAAAAATAATAATTTTCTAATAATGTCAAACAATTGCAAAATATGCGATGGGATTGCAAAAATAACACTATGGGTTGCTAGAGAACGCAATTTAAAATGTTTAATTATACTTGTATGCCGTAGAACGATCTTGCAAAGTCGTCCATCAAGTAACTGATTTCGTCCAAGAGAACATCTACTCGCATAACAATTTTACAAAATTATTTACCAAAACAATGATTTGGTAAAATCACCGGAAGGAGCACAAGGAGCATGTGTTGAGTAGGCTAGTAGGCTCACATGGTATGCCTTTGCCATTGTCTTTTGGGTTGATGAGGATATGGAACTAGGGAAGGTGAGAGGCATGATTGTTCGTGGAGTGCATAAGGTAAGGGTGAAGTGGAAGTGTGGAAGAGAACTATTCGCAATGGTTTGCATCTTTGTGTCACGTAAGAGAGCGAGGAAGGCTGTGCAAGGTAGTTGATTGTCCTTAACTTGAAACAAGCAAACACATGTCACAAGATACAAAACATTATTACTGTGAAACATGTATCTGTAAATATGGGATGCATACGCTATTAGTAACACTGGAGGTAATGTTGATTTTGCATCTACTTCTTATGGTGCTCAGCCACAATTTACACGTTCAAAAAAACATCAGCAAAGCTCTCATCAAGTCAACCATTACATGTCATAGTCGTTGAATTCTTTTGAAGGTAAAAAAAAAGTCTAGAACAATATGAGCAGCTGGCTTTATGTTCATCTTCTCCTACGTACAACTAGCTTGCCTTCTCTTTCGGCTGCGTTTGGCTGAAATATTGAACTTACATAATTTTAAGCCATCATAGAGTACAAGTGTGGTCTAGCGGTTCATTGCATTGCAGCATGATCCATACACACTGCCAAAACAAACTTTTCGTACAATACAATAGTTGGACAACATGAGTTGCATCACATCACATTCTTGTAATTGGTCTGATTGAAGAGATAATGAAAATATTTAGATGGCATAGAACCTAAAGTCAAGAATCGGTCATACAGAAAACTGTATAATGAAAATTAAGATTATGTTGCATATCCCATAGCGTTCAAAATGCCTAATTTTGCCATATTGAACAGTGATGGTAGTATAAGTACTTGGATCATACAGGGCAATTTTATAAAATATGGTGAAGCTGGCCCTATTAATAATTGCAAATTAAGATTTTTCCCTCTTTCTTTATCTGTTGTTGCATTTACTTGGTTTATTTCCTTGCTACCCTACTTTATAACACAAATTCCATGATTATTTTTTACTAGCTGAACTGAGTTAAAAATTTCACATCATACAACTACTATAAGTCATTGCTGATAATCCAATATTGATTTGTAAAATTAAAGATATATCAAGTATATGATCTCATCATCAAATGGCCAATAACAAGACTTAATAGAACAAAACAAATAACATAGCATGGTGGTTGATTCTTTCAGTTGTCACAGGTTCAGCTCCTTCACCGGCTGCCAAAATACAAAGAGTTTGCCACTGAATATCAGCTCAAAAAAAAAAACATCTTATTGTCTATCAATTTACTGTTTCTCTGATGGTGCAGGATAAAAGTTAGAGAAGCTTTCGCCAATGAAACTCAAGAAAGCATCATAATACAAACAACACATCCCTTCTGCTGTTTGCAGTTTGCACACCTTACAATTGCCAACTTATTTGTGTGCTCGTAATGTTCTGATCAAGCAAACCTAGCAGGCATCCAGATCCCTGCATGGAGGAGGTTTCGGCTCTCCGAGCAAGGTGGTATTCCCCCCAGCAGGGCCACAGTTTTTTCGCTCCGAGTGCTGTGTGCCTCGCTGCAAAATTAATTTGATAACCAAAACAGTACATTGACCAGTGAGCAAGAGAATTGTGGCTTAACATAAAAAGAATCAAACCAACTAAAAGCACAGTAGAAATATCCAGTAGGTTAGCTGGTACTTACAGGGGGTGTTTCGCCTCTTCTCAGCATCTCAACAATCTCAACAACTCGTTTCGGAGTGAGGTCCTCCTGCAAAAGGGAGACAAAGAAAAAGAAGCTCAGACTTAAGGCACCGGCTTTTTTTTTTTGTCAAGTCATCTTTACTTAGCAGTAAACATTCTATGTCATGTCATGTATGTTTTTATGCCTTAAGTAATTCTGTTGCATGGAAATAGGGTGTAAGAGCATATAACAGATTAATAGGGACAATAATAATGACAGCAGGAAAATGTCAATTCATGCAGGTAAACTTACATAGTAGTTGTATGTGTAACCCTCTGAGCCTTTCGAGTAGTCAGCCACAGCAATCATAGGAGCATTCACACAGCAACCCTGCAAATGCAGGAGACATGTGATTAGAAAAGGTGCATTCTAGCTCCCCGAAGTAAAACAAATAAAATAACAGGGATTTCTACATAAGAACTAATAGAAATGGCTGAAGTGTGAAAACCATGCGATGACTATAGACTAGACTACTGCTGCTAAACATTTAAAACAACTAAAAAGAACAATTTGAACTCTGAAGGCATCCACGATAGCATCTCATAAACATGTATATCAAATTACCATGCACTCCATTTCTCCGACAGAAAATAAACCATCACTGGTCACCTCTGCAAGGCAAAAAAAAAAATGTCAACGATATTGCAGAGAAAGCACGAGAAGCTCAGGCTCAGAAGACAATGTTGGTGGTAACCAACTAGAAAATAGCACCCTTAACAGGATAAAGTATCATGAATAGTAATACAAACCATTTCGTTTAACTCCAAGGTGCTCCAACAGTGTATCTTCGATTTCACGTGAACCACGAATCATACAAGGTGTAGTTCCACACACCAGAAGATGGTATTTACCAACCTAATAAATGATATTAAAATGAGAAGGACAAAAGCATAACTGAGATGCTAGTGGAGACAACCATGACAACGAAATAGGCAGCAATGCATCAAGATACCTTAGTCCGGTTAAACATTGTGTAAAAGGTAGCAACTTCATATACCCTGATTGGTGCAACTTCGACAATTTTAGCAATCTGGAATAACGAGACAGAATTGTCAGAAGTACAGAACAACATAGTACATCAAGTTGACCAAACATTATGACAACAGTACATAATAAACAGATAATAATACAATTTATCATAACATACATCTGATAAGTGTATAACTATAACATAACGACTTTTAATACTTCAACTATTCATATGCTATGAACAGAATTATATATGAATATTTCTGAATTTCTGTAGCTTCAGCTGCACATATACAGGAGATGTCAACTTCCATTGAGTCAAATATGCTTGTTTTCATTGGTCATTAAATTCCACTTTCCAACATTGCACTCAAAATTAAGGTATCTACCAGCACTTGCAAATTCAGCCACAACACAATCCATTTCAGGTCCTGGAAGGTTTCAACAGCTGGCTCATGGAAATCATGTTTTTTATGTGCTGCAGTATTTGGCCAGTGGACAATTACATCTTCAGACGAATACAACCAAACATTATTCAATGCAAGGCCGAGCTACTTCGCACACAGAGGAATAGCTACAGAGCTTTCAGTAAAGGGAAACTACTCCTGTTGCCTCAGAAAATAGGCATATTGTTTCCTGGTAGCATTCTTTTTTTCTGCACAAGCAAGGCCAGGATAATGTCGAATTTATCAAATGGTGTTACATACAAATGTTGTGTACTCTACTACTCTACAAGATGTGAATTGGTTCTCCCCTGTCTTCAGTAGACATTAGATTTGAACACTAATGAAACTCAGCTAACATTACTCCTAGAAGAAAGCAAATACACATTGTAAGTGTTAAACCATCAATAACAGACTAAAAGCACATAGACTAAGTTTGCAGTAGTTGGTTTTATTTTTGTAAAAGTGTTGGACCATCAGTAACAGGCTAACAGCACAAGACCTAAGTTAACTCTTGGTAAGAGATTTGTCAGAGATAAAAATAATTGACACAGCACAAGTCATTGGATAAACCTATCACCTAATATGTGCATGCTATTTCCCTGTGAACCTGTACAAAGTTCAATAGGCAAAAATGCAAAATTCCTGAAGAATTGGACAGGGCAAAGATTATCCTGGAAAAGATAAATGACAGCAGCAGTAACATGAAGTAAGGGTCAATCAAGGAGTTTCTGCTATACATTACAACTGGAATATAACTCTGTAAGCATACAGGTCTGTAAACAAGTTCGCCATGTTTCTTTTTTTTTCAAATGGGCCATAACAAAACATATCGAAATGAAAAAACATATAGTTGCCTAGTTTTTACATAGTAGAACTTACAGCATCCATGGCTGCAACTGGCACCCATCCACCATGCTGCTGCTGCGCAAGATCAAGCAGCGGAATAATACCAGATTGCTTGTAGTTGCTTGGATAGTGAGAGAGTATCTCATTGACCTGAACACAAATTGAAAAATATATAATTTAAAGTGCACTGGTAACAAGGTCCATACTATAGATATTAGCTGCATTCACCAAGCACGTTATTAGGTCAACAAGGTCCAGCATTAAGCCCATCGCCATATTACATGAGCTCGTCAGTTAAGTGTCACATTACAAGGATATCTCCCTCTCATAAACAAACAATCAGCTCAAACTTCAAACTTCAACATCGAAGTGAGTCACTCAGGATCCACTAACATTACCGTCCCACTGGATACGCTATCCTCACTACCATATCTGAGACACTGAGAATCCAAGCACATGTATGAACAACACTCTGACATATCCAATCCAAACCTAGCCAACTTACCCTATTGAGTAGAGGTATAGGCGAATCACAAACAAAGGCAAGGGTAGTCAGTAACTCAGTACCTTCTTCATATTCGCCTCCGAGAACTCCCATTTCATGTCCGGCTTGTTCTCCGGCGAATCAAGGTGCTGCAAAAACAACAGAAAATGTCAACACAGCTAAACTATCAACCACTAAACAGATCAGGCAAACGCGGGGGGAGTGCTCACGTAGTTAAGAGCCGTGGAGAAGGGCCTGGTGCTGGAGACGGAGCCCCTAGAGGCGGCGGCGGAGTAGCCTGCGGCAGCGATCTGGAAAGGAAATTTTCAGCGGAGGAGATCAGACGATTAGTTTGGGGGAAATGGTGGGGGTAGGGGCTGGGCAGAGAAGAGAAGGACTAACCGGAGACGAAGCTAGCCGGCGGCCGGCTGCTTCAGACGCAGATGCGGAGGCGAGGCCGAGGAGGCGGCGGGCCGCGAGGCGCGCGGCCGGTGGCAGCATGGTGGCGTGGCCGGCGGGGGAGGCGACGGAGCGGGTGGTGGTGGAGGTATCGGCGTGTGGCCGCCTTGCGAAGCCTGCGAGGTAGGAGAAGCAGCGACCCGTCTTCCACTCTCGCTGCGTCGCTAAGACACGAGCCCTACAGGCCCAATGGGCCAGATTTAGTTGCTGGCCCCATTTTGAAATTGGGCTTAAAGTCTCTGGGCTGTGGCAGACTGGTAATGTAACGAAGAGCCCTCTGAGGTCTAAACACCTGAATTTTTCGGTCGAGTTTTGGGGTGTTTACGCAGTCTCTTTCTGACTTTTAGCGGTGAAAATGTGAACTCATCTGCTCTTTTACCTATAAATTCAAGCCAAATATTGGAAACATTAACACAGTCTCTTTTGCCATATACTGGTACGAAGCTGTAGCACTGCTCAAATGAAGCAGAGATCATCGGTTCCAACACATATGATTCTGGATTATCCTTCCCATTCGATTCCCAATCTCCCACAGTCAGCAACGAAATGTCAGACAAAGGCCACGCAAGATACTGCCTGTTGGGTGACGAAATTACACACATATATGTGAGGTGAAAATAATATGCAAAATCATAATTATATTTTATTCTGACCTTGATCTTACAATTCGAGAGGGTATTTATAGGGCCCCTCAACTTCGCGATTACATGAAAATTACATATATAACTGCAAACATCTCTCAAAATCAGTTAAAAATCAATTGGCGAAGTGGTGGAACACACTTCGTCCTTCATCCTCACCCTTTCCGGACAACTTCAGCCTTCATGTCATTTTCTCGACCCGGCAAAAAAGTTATGATCACTCTCTGAGCGAAGTTGAAATCTCGACTTCGCTGATTGTTGAGCGAAACCGAGTTCCAAGCGAAGCCGCTTTTCAACCCATAACCTGAAAAGATGAAAATCGAGAAGCGAAGCTCGAGAAGAATCAAATGAAGTCATTAAATCACCTTCGCTATGTTTGTCTCATGATACTCGATCAGATATCTATTTTGTACTCTAAAGTTTGGACGAGAGGTTTTCATATCAAAGTTGTTCCCCAACAGTAGCCCTCGCGGGTGAAGGCCTACTCCAAAGGTCTGAATCTCATGAAATTTGAATAAACTTTGCTTGGTAAACGCAGTCCAAACTTGTTCTTTAGGGAGCTAGATGGTTGACAACTTTCAGCTGCGAAGTTGCTCTATTCTCTTCTTGCATTTCTTCAATGCTTTTCTTTACTCTTGGGCACATTTTTTATGTGTGACCAGCCCCTTTGCCATATATGATACAGTACATTTCTTCGGGCTTTAAAATTTTTCTTTTAAAGTTTCTGCTTTGGTTGTTATAGTTTGGCCTTTGTTGGAAATTTTCCTTGTAATTTCTGTTGCTTTGGAAATTTCTTTGATTACTTGAGCTTGAGCCTTGGCTATTGACTTCGCTTGTGTTATTGATATGGTTTATTCTCTGAAATGGTCTTCGCTCTGAGTTTTCCATTCTTGAATATTGAAAGTTGTTGTTTGGTCTTGACATGTTTCTTTCTCATTTTTCTTCTTCTATTCTTTTCCTGTAATCTTCGTCAGACTCTCAGTATTTTCTCATTTCTTCGTATAGTTTTTCAACTATGGTTGGTCTTTATCTTTTGAAGTGATGAGAGTTGACCTGCTCGCAGTCCTTTGATTGCTGCTATAATAATGACTTCATCTGGTATGTTTGGTATTTGAGCTTTTGCTTGTACAAATCTTTTGTAATATTGGCTCAATGGTTCTTTCGGTTGCTTCTTGATGTTGAAAAGATCATCGCTGGTGAGTTCAACTCTTTGTAAGCCATAAAAATCTAGGAGCAGAGTTGTGCGAAGTTGATCCCAAGATTTGATTGACCTTGGTTTTAGCGAAGAGTACCAATGCTGCGCTGGTCCTCTTACTGCCATGATGAGCGACTTTGCTAGGGTGTTCGCATCTCCCCCGCTTGATGCTACTGCTGCTTCAAAGCTCATAAGGAATTGTCTTGGGTCGGACATGCCATTGTAGGTTGGGATGATGTTGAATTTGAAACCTGCTGGCCACTTCGCTTGTTGAATGTCGATTGACAAGGGCAACTCTGTATCAATTATTGCTATTTGACTTTGGTTCTCTTTGCTGTTGGTGTTCTTACTTGCTGAGTTTGGATCTTGAATCATGACTTCGCTCTCATTTTCTATTTCTTCGTTGAGTTTTCTTATTTTGGCTTCTGCTTCCGTAATTTTTTGCTTCAGGGACTTTTCCTTTGTCTTCGCTCTTGCTTCTTCTAGCTATTTTCTCTTGACGATAAGTTGATCTTCGAGTTCTTTGAGTCTTCTTTCTTCGTTCTGAGTCTGTTCATCTTCCTGTAAGCGTTTGTTTTCTGTTTCTATCTCATCTTTTAAAAGTGGGTCTTTGTCTTGGTGTCTCCAGCCGAAGCTGCCTTGTAACACCATGGTGTTAAGCATGCATTGTCTTGCACATCATGAGCATAACCATCTTATTTGCATCATCAATTGTTACATGAAATGATAAATTTGAAATATGTGCTTACTTGATTTAAACTAGAGCTGTGTGATAGGTTGCTTGTTTGGGGTTAAGTGTTAAATGAAGTTTGTAGAGAAAATTATTTGAAGCAAAACTTATTTTGGGATCATTTCTTGAAAGGGCTTGGAAGTGGGTCAAAAATATCAAAAATAGTTTATAAAAATGATTTTATTTTAATTTTAAATGGATTTTAAATTCCTATTTTTGAAATTTAAATTCTAGGCAGAATTAGGCTTTGATGTTTAAAAGTGAAATGTTCTACTCATCAAAAGGAACATTTCATCTTTTAAAAGTTTTTCAAAATTCGGATTAGTTTGGAAAATATGGAGGAAATCAGGTTCTGCACGAATCTTGACGCAGTGGGACCAACCTGCCAGTCTCTTCTTCCTCCTCTCTTCTTCTTTCTCGCGACACTGTCCGCGCTGACGCCATCCGCGTGGCGTCCGTAAGTCGGGCGACGCCGCTGCCCGCTGTGTGGCCTCCCCATCCGAGCGCCGCTCGCACGTGCCGCACGCCCACACTCGGCCTGGCCCCACCGCTCGCCCTCCGCTCGGCCCCGCTCCGCTCGCATGCGCGCCACGCGCTCGTCGAAGCCCGACGCCGCGCTCCGCCTGTCCGAGCCCGAGCGTCCGCTTCAAGGCTTCACGACCGCGTCATTCACTCCCCCCCGCTCTCTTCTCTTTCACCAGACGCCCCTCCTCACCTCGCCTTCCTCTTCCCGAGCTCAAGCGGACGCGGAGCCCGCCATTTTCACCGCCGCGAGCTCGCACTGCCACCGCACCTCACAGCATTGACACATTTTGCCCTTAACTCGCCAGCAGCTCCGCCTTGACATGGGACACGTCCTGCGCGCGTTCCCTGCCCTCGAGCCATAAGGTATAGGTCGAATCGGCTAATTCCCCTTTCGCCGGTCATGGCCGCCTCGACCGCCGCGCGGTTTGCCATGGCCAGCAACCCCTCTCTCCCTCCATTAGCTTATGCATCGTGTTCGTCTGCTCGAGTAGTGTAGGTTGGTGTAGCTAATGGGACCGATTAGGGTTCGAGTCCGTCGGATTTGGCCGACCGCCGTCGCGGGTCGCGCCGCCGCTCGTCGGCGTACCTCGCCGTCGTTGTTTTGGCCAGTATTTCATCTCATTGACTAGCTAATCTGAGTCGCCTTGGTATGCTGTAGCTGGTAGGCAAGCTCTTGTGTCCCGCCGTGACCGATTCTGGCGAGCTCACCGTCGAGCCTCGCCGCCGTCCGCCATCGCGCATGGCCGACGGTCAAAACCGCGCTAATAACTTGCATCTTATACACCAATGAGTCCACGCTGCTGAGACGAGTCGAGTGATGACCGTAGTGTCGCCGGAGACCTCGCCGCCGGCGAGATCCCGTCGGCCGGCGACCGGTTCCCCGCTGTGTCCCGCTGACGTGTGGGTCCCGTGGTGACGTTAGCATGACGTCAGCACTGACGTCAGCATAGGTTCGGTCTGGGTGCACAGCGTCATGTGCACTTAGCAGAGTCAAGTCGCTGGGTACATGTCGGGTACGCGTAGCATTTTCAGTTCAGTTAGTTTTCAAAAATGAATTTTCCAGAATTTGATAAAAGCTTTGAAAAATCATAACTTCCTCATTTTTAGTCTAAATGAGTTGGTTCAACTTGCAGTATTTTTCTTATAAAAAGATCTATGCATGAAAAATATGAAATGTGAAATTTGTGATACTTTTATGTATAGATTATTTATCCCTATTAATTGCTTTTATCTTGGAAAATGCATAAGTAATTCCCTGTTGCTCAGAAAAATATGAAACCAAGTTTGTTAGTCTTCTTATGTCATGCTCTATCTGTGAAAAATATTGAAATGTCATGTTCAAATATTATTCTGTTTATTTATGGTGCCTTTTTCCATTAGATGATAAATAATTCATAATAAATAATATATAAGTGATTTGTGCATGAAACTTTTTGGAGAATGTTTTTATGTCAATCTAGAGCTAAGAATATTCTGAGATCTGTTATTTGACATATTTCTATGTATAAAGTATTTTATGCCCATTGAATTATGTTGCCTTATTATTTTTGTGTAGGATAAAGTACTTACTGTTTTGGCTTAAAAAATTTATGGTAGTCTACATTAGGTATGCTTAAGCTTTTGTAATTTTTATAAAATTTTCTGAGTAATCTAGAGTCAGGTTGTCGTTCTGCACTGATTTCTTTCAATTATTAATAATGCTTTAAGTTATTATTTCATGTGTGTAAAAATACTTTTTATGATATTTGTGATGTGTGTGATCTGTTGTTGGTTTTGGTTCAGTAGAGGGTAGTGTGAGAAACGATAGTCGTTTATAATTTCTTATAGTGTGCAAGTGAATTGTGATGTGAGGCTGGTTTAAAGAAGTGTTTGTAGAAGAGAATGCAGATGACATGTGCTTACCTTACATGTTTCAAAATTATGTCATTTATATTTAACTGAGCATTCATTCACCATCAGCATGAGCATTGTGTTCTATGTATACATGGTATTCATATGCACTATGCATCATACAGGATCGTCAGAGCTCGAAACGGTAGTTCCCGGAGCACCAGAAGAGGAAGGCCAGCAGGAAGCCTTGGTACAAGGGATAGCAGCAGAAGAGGATCCCGAAGTTGATCTTTCCGAGTGTCCTGACCATCAGCCAAGCTCTTTCCTGAAAGGCAAGCCCCGGAGCATTCTCCCTGTGGTTTGCAAAATATCTAACTTGAGTCCTTTACTTGTTTGATGCATTAAGTTATAGGTGTTGTTTTATACCGTTGCTGCATTACTTATATTCCTTGCCACTGTTTATACTTCAACCCTGTTAGGTTCAGGTACGATTATCTGCTTAGCCCTGCTTAACTAGATCGGTAGAAGTCGGGTGATTTTTTATCATCCGCGAGTTATAGGTGGTGACTTGAAATGGTTGAATATATTGTTATCTTGGACAACCATGTGGAGATAATAAATCGAGACCGGACGGGATTGGTGTTGAGACTGAACTGGAGGTTCGGTGAGGTTATCCCGTCTGTGTCGAACTAGGACCCCGTCCGTTGTACGTCCTCAAGTCATATTGAATTTATGCCTCACATTTAGTTGGAAGGATAAGTCGTTCCGACCGCGAAGCCTGATTTTGATTTGGACCGGGAGTCGACCTGTTGTACGCATCGTATTGGAGAAGATAGGAGACCACTGGTTACGCGAAGAGTAAGTCCGAGGTCAGGGTCGCCCTGAATAAGGCAGCCGGACGGTTCCTGGATACGATGGTACCTGTTGATCACGTGACTTATCCGAATTAAATCTTCGATGATCTGTAGCTCACCTTAGCAGGTGAGTGTGGTTTGTGTGAGGAATACCCCACCAGCTGGTTAGTAATCGATTATAATCGCCATCGTTCCTGGACAGTGAACACTTGACTTGAGCAGCGGCAGCGTAGTAATAACTTGAATAAAGAGATAAGATGGTTGAGCCGTGATGTTGAAAGACACTCAACCGGAATTGGTTACTTTTCTTGTTGAATAATTATTACCATGCTTATTTAGTACAGGTGCTAATTTAGCATGATAAAGTTAATCAGATTAAAATACAATGCTAGAAGGTTATGGTCAAACCTTTCTTTAATGCAAGCTTTTTCGCAACTTATGAGTCAGCTATCCTACTTATACAGCCTTGCATACTCCTTGGAGTCAATTTATTTTTAGTTTATGACGGGTAAGTCTAGCTGAGTACATTCTCGTACGCAGGGTTTTATTTCCCATGTTGTTGCAGATGGTGAGATGTTTTATGGCTACTGTCAGCATTGTTTCTATCCCGCCATGGGCGATGACTAGACCTTGGGCATGGTCACTCTACTCTACCTTATGCTTTTGTTAGATATTGACTGAGGACCTGGCACTGTATTTGAACTAAGTGTACGTGTGGATTTGAACTAAATCGCTTTCGCTTTATTTTAAAATTTGAACTTGGATTGTAATAACATATTTTGAACTCTGATTTTTTAAACTATGTGCGAACTATGTATGTTATGAATGATGACGGCTAAACTTATTACGATCTTGGCTATGCCGGAAAGTTTGAAATCCCTCGAGATTTTGGTATGATTACCGGGTTTATTAGGTCTCAATCATGTAAGTTTGCTATCTAATGGCGAATTACGTGCTTGTGCTCTAATAAATTGGTCGGTTCTGTTACATGCCTTTTTGCTGGGTCTTGCCATTTTGCGTTCGCGTGGTGGTCGTGAGTTTCTTCGATCACACAAACGGACGTCGCCAGATGTTAGGTGACGAAATCACACACATGTATGTGAGATGAAAATAATATGCAAAATCACAATTGTATTTCACTCTGACCTTAATCTTTACAATTCGAGAGGGTATTTATAGGGGCCCCTCAACTTCGCAATACATAAAAATTACATATATAACTACAAACATCTCTCGAAATCAGTTAAGAAATCAATTGGCGAAGTGGTGGAACACACTTCGCCCTTCATCCTCACCCTTTTCGGACAACTTCAGCCTTCATGTCATTTTCTCGACCCGGCAAAAAGGTCATGATCACTCTCTGAGCGAAGCTGAAATCTCGACTTCGCTGATTGTTGAGCGAAGTCGAGTTCCAGGCGAAGCCGCTTTTCAACCCATAACCTGAAAAGATGAAAATCGAGAAGCGAAGCTCGAGGAGAATCAAACGAAGTCATTAAATCACCTTCGCTATGTTTATCTCATGATACTCGATCAGATATCTATTTTGTACTCCAAAGTTTGGACGAGAGGTTTTCATGTCAAAGTTGTTCCCCAACACTGCCACGCTACACTACTATCAAACTCCATACAGTACGGCATGTGTGCAGCTTTGTTCACACATCCACAATACTCGATTTATTCATTCTAAATTATAAGTAATTTTAATTTTTTATACATATATTTTGTTATGTATCTAAACATATATATCTAGATACATAATAAAACTAATATATAATGAAGATTAAATTCCGCATCGATCCTCTAGCTGTTTCATCATTGAGCAAGCAAAAAAAATGTTGAGTCAAAGATTTCAAAGTCATAAAATGTCACAGTAATGCTAATGAAGTGGCTAATGCTCTAGGGCAATTTAGCTGGAGAGTATTTTCTTCTTGTTTTATGAAGGTACCCTGACCTACGTGTCGGAAGCTTTGGACTCTGATTGTAATCATGTTCATGGTTGAAATATAAACTCTTCCTGTTTTAAAAAAAAACCAATAGAGTAGAGGTCCAAGTACCAAGCGCTGAAGCGCTGAAGTATGAGTCCCTTGGACTAGTCATTGCTTCTCTACGAGGCTCATACCAGACGCTACGGCGCTAAAGTATGTAACCCATATCATACTTCCGGGAAAAACTCGAACGACCTTCAACAATCGATAAACCAACTACTACTGTACGACTAGTTAAATACGCGTCATTACCATATCTCAGATGCAACAACTGAATTACGGTCGCATGCAACCATGGCTTGCATCAATTCGTCTGCACCCACGTATGCACAGATCGAACTCACACGGACTACATACACGGGGTCAGGCTGAACAAAAACACAGTAGCTAGAAATGAGCCAGAGCGAGTTCAGAGCGAGAGGCCGGAGTCCTCGTCCTCGTCGAGCGTGGAGGTGTAGACGGTGTAGAGGGACCAGATGAGGCCGAAGACGCCCAGCAGGATCCACCCCAGCAGGTTGTTGCTGAGCCCCAGGCTGAGCCCCGTGCCCTCCGTCGACATCCGCTCGTCCACCAGCGCCAGCGCGGGCGACGTCGTCATCGCGCTGCTGGCCGCGGCAAGAAGCGACGACGCGGCGCCGGCCGGAGACGACGCTGGCGCCGCCTGCTTGCCGTTAACGCTGTTGCTGCCGTCCCGCTGACCGGACGGCCGCCGGGAGTCGGCGGCGCCGCACCGCACCTTCCCGGCTCTCGCCGCCCTCAGCTGCGGCAACCCTGCAACAGCAGCCTCCTCAATCAATCCTCATGTCGAGACTCAAAGAGACGATACCGCCTTGCAAATGACTGACGGCGTCGCTAGCTCTTTCACCAGATCCCCCAAGACGACGACGAGCTTATTACGTACCTTGAGCCTGAGACGGCCTGGCGACGGCGGCCGCGCCGACGAGGGTGGCGGCGCTGACGGTTGCCATTGCTAACTCTCGCGCGCTGGGCTAACTAACGGTCTCGTGCCTGCTGGGTCTAGCTAGATTCTGGGAACCGCAATACAAGTGGTGTTATTTCCCGTAGGCGTTCAGCCAAATTGCTGCCACTCAAGCAAGTGTGGCTGCCTGCCTGCCAACGGCCGTTATCCATGTGTCCATGCCATATCCTCTGCAGCCAGTGAGTGGTCGCCACGTAGATCCACCGATTCTCATAGGAAAACAAGGACACGGAAAAAATTCAGTGAGGTACCCACCGGGACCGCCCGCCTGCGTGGCTCTGGCTCCTGGGGATGCACGCACGCACCTGCACGGTGTTTTTTTTACGCCTGGTACAGCTGTAGTAAGCACGCCTCTACACTCAAGATCTAAAACCACATCTTTTTTAAGATAGACGACAGGCACGATCCCGTTATGGTTTCACGCACGAAAGAAACTACGAAATTATTTTGGGACCTGCCCGGTGGTGGGAACCGGAAATTCGCGTCCAGCACGACTCGAACCCCGCCGACCAGCGGTGGCCTGAGCCAACTCCGCTGGCCAGTCGAGCACACGCTCGCTCCCGCACCTGCACGGTGTTGCCAACAGCAATGTTGCCTGCACTGGGCTGCTGATCCTTAGCGGTCGAAAACGTGGAATATGGCCACGTTCCTTGTCCCGGGACGTTCATGCACCCGATCCATTAACATTTATATTTCTACGCTATAAAATATAGTCTAAGTTTCAGTTCCATAATGTTTGCACAAAGTAGCGTCAGAATATGAGAGAGAGGATTGGAGCGTCGCTTCACACTGTAGCTAGTGGTGCCAACTCCAGTAAAACTTCTTGCCTCGATGCCGACCAGTGCCCTTTTTTTTTAATTTTCTTGCTACTCTCTACAACACATATATGGTAGGCGCGTAGCGATTGTAATGTTTGAGGCATCGTCTTCTTTCCACGGCGGTCTTTACTTTTTTTACAGTCAACACTCGATATTGTGGAGAATGAGTCATTCAGGTTGATGCGACCCCTATGAATTTACTTTCATTGATTTGCTTGAGATGGATGGTAAACTTACCATCTGCTATGTATAGACTATAGATACGCTCGCTACCTTGGGGTGATTTTCATAATCTGTGCTTGTTTCACTTGGACGGACTGCAACGGCAAGATTATAAGTATCAATGGAGTGACATAGTTCCAAGAGCTGGTGCACACGGCTACAAAAGAAAGCCTCCCGCTACCATTCCTTTCTCGATTGCCAAGTTTTTTCAAAGGGATTTAGAAAATTGTTAAGTATCCTATCGATCAGAAATGGTGAACGTCTTCTATTTCGTCAAAAGCCTGTGTTTGTAATAATTGTGAACTGGTGTCTCTTGTTTAAAGAGGTTTGAAGGCCCAACTTATTCATTATCTGAAAAAAAAAGGTCGTTGTGTTTGTAATAATTGTGACCTTGTTTCGTTACTGTTCTTCTCATTTCCCATTACGTATGTATGCTGCGTTTCTCAATGTTGGGTAGCTGTTTAAGTTATTTATTGTCGTCCATATTGTTTTCATTTTTCTTTGTAGCAATATGTTTAGTCAAAAAGTTGCTTGTGTAAAGTTGAGTGCATGGTGCACCTGTGCTTAGGAAAATGAAGTTGTGGCTCTGGCTTAACGATATTTTGTTCTAAGTTCCACCATAGTTCTCTATGCTTCTTCCTAAATCATTAGAGAAATTTGTTATATGAGTACACACCTTTTTGGTGGCCATGAACTATTGGTGGTTGCAAACGAAAAAGTACTCTAACGTACAAGAGTGGGGTTTTCTTGTATCTGCTGAACAAAACTGCAAAGATTTAGACAGGAAACTGCGACTGAACATTTTAGAGGCTGGTTTGCATTGCACCACTGAGTGAATGAGTAACCCATATATTTGTAACAGAAGAACTAGCAAAAGTAGTCAACAATACCGTGAATCCTACAGTCAGACCAGTCCAGCTGCAACTCTTTCATACTGTTTTCATTCAGTTCTCAAATCAACAATTGGCAGAGGAAGGAATCAAAACAGACCTGTACAGCTCACTTTTATCAAGTGTTCCCATCACCTTTCTAGATTTCTTTATAACCTCAATATATTATCTTGTTATTTCGTCATCACAATCGTGGCACACTAGTTCTTTCCTTTGGAACATATAATTATCACAATTTTATTGGTTTCATCCATTTGCGACTATTTTCTACTGCATCTGATACAATCTAGTAATCCTTTCATTGACATATTAAAGAATTCCAAAAAAAACATATTTCAGCTGACAAGAGACAAAGGAATACAAGCTGCACTGACAGACAACAGGGTAGGGATCGCACCATATTAGATAACAGTATAGCTCCACTTTCAATTCAGAATTGCAAGTACTAGCACACATGTCAAAATTTCACTAAAAAGAACTAGAATTCATTGGTTGACAAATGTTTCCTCCCACAAAGCACTAAATGCTAAATAACAAAGCCTTATCCAATAACAGATAGCAGCAGGACCAGATAATTTGGGTGCAGATACAAGCATGCCCTGGGATCCTTCACTTGAGAGGGATGAACCTGGAGGAGTGGGTAGCACCGATACCAGGCCTTCCATGCTTGACGGGCTTGTAACTGATGGAGAATTCAGCAAGGTAGTGTCCAATCATCTCAGGCTTGATCTCAACCTGGTTGAACGTTTTCCCATTGTACACTCCAATTACACTGCCTATCATCTCTGGCACAATGATCATGTTGCGCAGATGAGTCCTGACAGGCTCGGGCTTCTCACCAGCAGGTGCCTCCTTTTTCTGTGCATGTACAAAAGTAGAAAATGGGTTAATGGCTTAGCTTTTATGATCTCAGAGCAATAGGGCAGCAGACAAATACGACAATAATTCAGAAACAGTGAAACAGCTACAAAACAGTAGCATTAGCAGTAAAAATTGAAAAAACAATTTATCTTCAGGATCAAATGAAATCAGAATATGAAGAAAAATACGTCTGAAACCATTCTTAAGCCTACCAGCTCTAGACATTGCTATGGGTAAAACAAAAGCAAATATACTCTATTTAGGAAATATCATTGTCATAGTATTCCATACAATAGGAATAAGAAGTCAAAAGACTAGACATACTATTCCAAACTACTATATAGCTTAAGCTCCATTTGACTACTAAGAAACTCATCAGCAGACTAGCACAGCATACATCTTCTAGGACCAAACTAACAATTATGCTATATCAACCATCAAATGTACCCTACATTTGAATTTCACAGCTGATAAATTGGCATTGCTATGTACTTTTAGCAACTGCATTAAACGAAAACCAACCTTCAGCTCAACAAATAATGGCTCCATTTGAAACAGAACTTTAACATTAGCTTTCAGATCATGCAGTTGCTATCAAGCATGGCACTGCACTCATATAATAAAACATTACATTTCCTACCAATTATCTAACACAGTTTGCTCAAAAATTACTGATGCACCTCAAGTCAATACGAAATCAGAACTACAAGTCTGAACCAGGGTTTTGCCAGAGCATTGCAAGTGAAAAATACAGAGCAGAACCATTTCAATTCTGCTGACCATCGATTCTGTGAGCAAAACAAGTGTGAAATTACAGCCACAAAATCTATAAAAGTCAGACCACTCCATTGCTACATGGCATCCCAGCACATTCTAGCATCCCAGCAATACAGAACGCAATGGCATGATAACCAGGCAATCTATGAAACAAAACCGCAGAGAGGAAGGGAATGCATTACCGCCGTGCGCAGCCTCTTGATGAGAGCCATCGGCTTCCTCTTCAGACCCCTCTGGAACCTAAATCCAAACACATACCCCCCCAAAAAAATTAAAAAGCATAAAACGCAATCAAAATAGGGGGAAACATTCTACCCTCCAGCACGGAATCCAGTCTCCAACAACAGCATTTTCTATCTAGTATTTTCTGCAGCAGCTAGCGCCTACCTTCTGCGGGCGCGGGCGGGGAAGAGCTGGACGAGGTCGTCGGTGGACATGTCGAGGAGCGCGTCGAGGTCCACGCCGCGGTAGCTGTACTTGCGGAACGTCCTCTTCTTGGGGCCCGCGGCGGCAACCTCCGCCTCGACTTCGACGTCCGCCTGCGAGGCACCATCACGCGCGGAGAGGGGTTAGTCAGCTCAGCCACAGTGAACTGCGTGCGCGCTGGGGATTCGAGAGAGGGCGCGGGCTGTGGTCACTCACCATGGTTGGAGGAGAGAGGAGAGGAGAGGAGAGGCAGGGGAGCCGAGGCGCGGCGGGGCAGGAGAGGCGGCGGCGGCGGCGTGCTAGGGTTTGCTGGAAGAGGCCAGGCCGAAGGAGTGTGGCCGCGGGTATATCAGGTGCTCTAATCCGCTTGGAGATGGGCCGTTGGAAGTTGCGAAGCCCTTCGACATTCGGACCAGCTGCGCAAAGGAGCCCGTACAGTTTGGAGACGGGAGAGCCCATAGCTCCTACAGTTTCCAGGCCCAGCAGGATATGCGCGGTCCGGCCGAGCCCTGAAAAAGAAGGATGACCGGAAGATAATTTTTGTAATTGTACTATATATAGTTGATTGTCAAAGATTGTTGCCTGAAAATTCAGGCATCGCTGGAAATGGCAATGGTCCATGACACGTGACAATTCATTTTTTTTTTCAACCCCTTAGATCTTGTTTGGATGACTATTCACACCAACCCATCCTAATACACATGGATTGAAGTGGATTTATGGGTATCCAAACAAGCACTTAGCGTTGGACACATTATATCGCCCAACCAATGGGCGAACAAACTTTGAACAATATTACAATAATAAGTTTTCATACGAGATTGGATAGAAGCAATGATGTATATGAAGATACTTCATTAAAGAGCTACAATCTCATGTATATTACTACGATTTTTATACGAAAATTATTTTTGGCGAAATGCTACCTTGAAGTAGAGGCAAGCCCTGGCTCAGGACCGTTGGTTGAATCACAGGACATGTTGGCAGGATATCATTGACGAAAGGAGCCGTGCGAAGAAACCAATACAAAGATAAGAGGAAGAACACGATCATATGATGCACGTACCAAATAATCCCGAAGTCCTGACCGTCCTCATCTGACTGATCATATATTCATATGCATCAACTGATACATAACACCACCCTTAAGTTCTTTTACGACAAGGCCACAATCATTCAACCAGATGCTAAGCACCGATATTTCGTGCTAGCAAACTTTTCTGTTACTGTACAAGCATTAGATTTGAGGTGCAAACACATAAGAATCATTTTGGGTCGCATATTCAAAGGAATCCTAATGCGAAATTCGTATGTTTGAAAACAAACAAAAACTGATATGCTACCTCCACAGTCAAAGCATTACATGAACTTCGTCTTTTCCCCCCTTTTTGGGGATGATGCGCCCCGGTAAAGACAGCAGCTACAGTCATGTAGCTTTGAAGCTCGCCTCGTTCCTTTCGATGGCTTCCCTGAGATCCCGCTGCACCGACGCCCTCGACGGCGAGATGACCAGGTCCTGCCATGCTGACGACGAGCCTCCTGTCGGTTGGCCGTCGGCATACAGCTCATGGACGCAGTTGGCCTCCTCGTTCAAGCTTCTTAGTCTGTCCAAGCAGCCGATTTCTTCAGGATCCACCAATAAGCTGCTCTCACCATCCTTCCATCCTATTAACTGCAACACGGGATCGGCTCTCAACCAACATGATAATAATAATAGTCCAAGTTGGCCAGCATGCTTGGAAGTCGGAACACAAGAACATGCTGCACGAGTTTAACTATTCCATGCAAAATGCCTGTAAAAATTCTTCTGAAATTCATGTGTCCTGAAATAGTTCGGTTTTGTCATGTTAGTTGACCAGGTTAGCTGGCTCACCTTAGGAACACCCAATGTGTTGGTACTGTAGAGCCTTGCGTTGTCGACAAGGCTGCAGTAACTGTTGAAAGCCGTAGCAAATCGCTTGTGAGACTGCAGCTGCGACTTCACCCTCACTGCCCTCCCAGTGACTACAGCTCTCCTGCAAATTGTAATCTTTTAGTAATGAACAGTGTCTGAATGCAAGTATCAGGCACCATTTCTCAACATATGACTGTTTCTATGTTAGAATCGGAGCTCAATGTATCATAATGTCTGAACGGGTAGAATGTTAGTGGCAGTGGTTGATTTTGGCATGGATTAAGCTATGAGCTGCACCTGATTCCCCTGACAACTGCTAGATATGCATCACAGACCACACCAACGAGTTCGATCCGGTAAGGCTTCCTTGCTGGTACTTCGTTCTCCTCATCAGTATTAGAGTCCTCAACCGGCTCCCAGTACTCCTCGGTTATTGTCCCATCATCTGTGACCTTGTAGCCGCGTCCCATGCGGTACCGCTTCCTGTGCACGGCCCTGGCCATGGCTATCGTTTGCTGCACGAACGGCTCCCAGGACAGAGTGCCATCCATGATCACATCCCGGCCTTCGTTGAGTGCAGTGACGAGGAGCGAGGAGGCTGCGTCCAAGGATGACTGGTGCACCTGCATCGTGATTGTGGGTCATTGAGGTCTAGTTTTAAAGGCTGTAATATGCAGAGGTGCAAGATCATGATGTATAAATATATATTAATGCGGAAACCAGCCATGTTTTGGACTGGTTACTTATTTCCGATTTCCAGTATGCCTGCAATGCACACACAAGCTTGGGGTTTCGATTGAAGTTTAAGCCATACAATGTTGAATGTTGCAATAATATGCATTCTGAGTGGTTAGCTAGTGGGCTATATTGCATAACTGCTGACATTATTGTCTTTCTGATAGAAAAATATGGTAAAAGATATTACCAGCTCTGCAGTCTGCAGCATGTCATTGTGGTGGCCTCTAGAGCTAATGGCTCGGTAGATTACATCGGTTTCCTTGAATGCATCTGCCTCCACAATCACTGAGTTCGCTGCTGCTCCAGACCAAAATGCTCTGTGAATCAAGAAATGCATACCAGATCAACATATACCTATATCCAGATACTGGTAGTATTGTATAAGGTGTGCTCTGTCTTTAGGATTGTTTTTTATCTTCTCAATTCCTACATTCCAGTGTGACGAAATGTGAAGATTCAAAGACCAAATCAACATATTTTCCATGAAACTAGAAATGTAAGACGATCAACACAATTTAAATGGAAAATGAACAGAATCTAAATAGTAGAAATAATCTACTTACTCCTTAAGGATATCTTTAAGTACAGTGCTCTTGCCAGCTCCCATCCCACCACCCATCAGGATTAAAACCGGGCTGCGATTGCAGTGTGCTACTGGAACCATCACATCATTGCGTGGAGAATCATCACGGCTAGATAATCCTATGGCCTTCAGTTCCTCCACCAATGTGGAGAAAAACCTTGTAACCTTCAAGTTTCTTGTCACTCTCTCAAATCTCTGTTCCCTATTTTCAGTGGAGAATTGGACACAATCATTTTTTGTGGAGGAACAACAGTCGTTTGCTTGTGTCATTCAAACAGGAATGCACTAGATTAGATTATTATGCATGCCTTTTATAATAGGAACCACCCATGAACTAAATTATATGTATTTATATGATTAGAATTCCTCCGTTTGTGAATTCCACTACCAGTTCGGTCAAAAAAAAAAATCCACTACCACAGAACCTAAACACTACAGCAAATGAACACACATTTCCTGTAGCCTTATTCTTTTACTAGACTCTTACATTTTTTGGTGGGGGATTCCTGAACTCAATTTCAATCTTATATAAATTAGCATGCTTCAGTTTGAGGGAAAAAAAATAAAGTCTCATTAAAATCACTGTACCACTTCAACTGTCGATGTATTGCTTTTATGTTTAGTAACAGGAATCACATAACTAACTAGCAACTTATTTGGGTCATACTCAGAAGCATACATTGAACATGGAAGACTAAATGTATGGCTCTAGGAGTAATTAAAGTGACCTGACTCTAGCCATAGCAGTGCTTATCATCTAATTGCATATGACTTCAGAAGATGTACTTGATGCTGATGTGTCCATTTTGCAATATGAAGATGTCTAGCGCCATGTTAGCATAGTATTTTACTATTTGGTCAGATGAGAGATAATATACAAGTCAGCGGAATAAATAGTTAAGATCCAAGCAACCAGTACATCAAGGAACATGATCCAGCATTGAAAATAAACAGAGATTCTCAAAACATATGGTAAACAATATTATATTTTCATTAGTGACACTCCAATCAAGAGATCACATGGTTTAACTAATATGTAAGATTGAAGTACGAATCACATATAAAAGTAATCAACGGGCATATTTGGAAATTTAAAGTGAACAGAGTGAATGAGGGATAATAAACATGTCAAACCCAGTAAATAATTAAGGTGCAAGCAACTAGTACATCGAGCGAGGAATGTGATCTGAATTTAACAACAGACGAGAGATTCTCAAGACTTAAAGTAATCAATATATTTTTCATTAATGATATTCCAGCCAAGAGAATACATGGTTTAACTAATGCCTAAGGTTGAAGTTGAAAGCGCTTATACTAAAAGTAATGAAGGGCAATTTGGAAATCTAGAGTGAAAGAGGGAATGAGCATAAGTAGCACAACATCAGCCACTTGGCAGCCACATACTTTGCATAAGGATGGGTAATCACCTGGTGGCCTCTAACACAAAATTCTTGAACTTTATTTTAGTGGCACCTTCTACCGTGAGAACCTGTCAACATCACTACTATATCAAGATACAGTTTATAGTGTCAGTAGGTAAGTTTCAAAACCCACTGAACCCCCATTTACCTGGGTAATTATGTAAGTGGCATATTTCCAATGGAAGGAGAAGTAGCCAACAATACATTTATCAAGCTCCTCGATGAACTTCACAATCAGGGGCTCAGGATCCACGTTAGTCTGGAAGAACGCAAAAATGTTCTCTTCATAGCCCTTGTTCTTCCTGAGATAATCGTAGGCCAGCGTGCACAGGTGGGGGCACTCCTTCACATCGTCAAAGCCAATCTGCCTAGCTGAAAACGAAAGGAGAATCAGAATTTTCTCATCGACGCAGACATGACATGAGCCTGGGGAAGCAAACAGTGCAGGCCCCAGGACCACAAAAACGGCATATCTCATAGCAGCATAAGGTGCGAAAGCTCCAGCCACAGCCAGTCCCAGTCAATGGCAAAGAAAAGAATATGTCGCAACAAGTGGAATCTAGATCTTGAGTGTGACGTGCAAGCGACAGAACCATGTACGCAAATCTCTCCACCGAAGCTAATATAGTTTACACTAGTGGAGATGCTTCTGCATTGATATTCAGCGCCGTATCCACATACCGTGGGTTGGGCCAAGTAAACAAAACAAACAGACGTGCGAACCCCAAGAAGTTACCAGTTCTAGTCAACACACTTCCATCACTATTCACTAAAATCACTAGCAGCAACGATATACCGTGGATGGAATGAATTCACATCCGAACAGCGCGCATGAACCGAAGCTGAAACGCGACGGAACTCGAATCAAAATTTGACGACTTGAAACTCAAATAGCAGAGGCAATCCGCAGAACTGGATGCTACCATCAGTCCATCACTGCACAAGCAAGGAGTAGAAAGGAAGCAGGAGCAGATTTGGGTTGTGGGGAGCGCACGACGTACCGACGTAATGCGAGAACCTCTCGAGCTCCTGGACGCGGCTGGAGGCGGACACCAGCATCCGCGGCGCCAGCAGCTCCGCCGCGGAGCCCGTCGCCTCGTCCCTCATGCCCCTCCTGGCTCCTACCCTCTCGCACCCGGCAGGCGGGCGGCGTTCAGGGCTCAGGAGGCCGCGGCGGTCGAGCGCGACGACGCCAGGCGAGGTCACGACGCCGGTGTCAAACAAAATGGGTTCGGCAGCTCGGGCCGCCGATGGCTCCGCTCCGCGACAGCGGCGTGGGGGCATTACCGCCCGGACGGAATCCAGTCCACGGCGATGGGCGCGCGGGGGGGGGCCGGGGCTGTCGCGGAAAAGTAGGCGAGGAGCGGTGCGCGACCCGAGGCGGATGGAAGTGGTGGGAGGATGGATGAGGGGCGGACGGGCGGCACGAGACTACGAGAGCTCGCTCATGGTCGTGGACTCCGATCACGCGCGGTGGGTGGGTGGCGGACGGAGACGGAGTGGCGCCGCCGCCCGGCGGGCGGTAGCAACAGCAGCTCGCAAAGTGCCAAGGGTCAACGGCGTGCTGGCTGCTAGTATATCTGCTCGGGTCAGCAGCTCCACGGGACGGTTTCAATTCAAGCGGTGGCGGTCCCGCCCCGCCGTACCATACTGACCATGATCCATCCACGCTTGTCTTTGGATCGGGGCGGCCACCGCGCCGGAATGTTAGGGCGTATCCGCCGCGTAGTATGACCACGACGAGCAGCCGCGGCGCCTCATTTGTGTCGGGGGTGACACAGAGTATCGCTGGTTTTGTTTCACCGCGTGCGGGCCCGATTTTAGAACTATGACGTTTACGCTAGGATTAGGATATGCCGTTTGTTCTCACACATGGACGAGACGACAACTAGCGGACTAATACCGTAATATACTCAGCCGTCTCGTTCATGGAGTATAACCAATTCTTAACCATTCAGTTCTTGATCTCTTCACTCAAGGTTGACCTCCAGATACACCTCTCATTGACCTCCTTGATGAGGTAGATGTGTATCTTAACGTCTCAAGACCTTAAGTACAGAGAGCAAGAACTGAATAGTGAATAAACGCTAGCTCTGAACCCCTTTTCTATCACTACTACTCCCCAGCTCTCTAAACATTTTACTCCAATGTGCTTTTGAGTTGTTGTTACTAGATTGACTAGATCTCTAGAAGGGCATGGCACCTCATTTGTATATAAATTAGTACAAGAGTGGTTAAAATAGTGTCTACAGTGGTTTGTACTAGTGTGCACACAAAAATGTAAAGAATGTTACGAGGGTGTGCGTGTGGTAATCTGAGAAGCTAATTTGGCCGTAATCATGTAAAGAATAATTTTCAATGGCTAATATATGATTTTTATATTTTTATATCAATGTGTATCAATTATCTTGCTGATGTAATTAAGAACATCTGATGGCACACTTATCAAAGGCCGGTTATCTACTAAAAAATGTAGGTCGTTACACGCCCACATGCAGAAAGAGGTTGTCATGCGGGCCCAAAGTTATTCGTTTAAATGGCGCGTGGTGGCGCTTGTCATGTTCTGTCACACCCTAGGCATGATGTTGCTCGGGGAGTGACTGACACAACCTCGCAAGATTGCGGAAACAAAGCTCCATCAGGGTCTAGCGTGATTCACTCGTGGTTCTGTAAAAGGGGACCGATTAACTCGTGGTTCTACACACGCGGCAGTACTATTAATTAGTTAGGCCAACCGCGAGGTGCCAACCGATTAGCCGTACAAGATCGATTTTGTATCACTAAGCATACAAAAAAAACTTATAAGTTGGAGGTGGCCAAGTTTTCTAAACTGTGTGTACGATACCTATAAATTGTGCCAGGTATGTTGAGCGAACTGTGTACTCCCCATATGCAGTGAGCTTCCATGCAATTTGGTTTCGAGTAAAATAAGTGAAGTGGTGTATGGCACCAAATGTCTAAGAGATTAATGTGCCCCACCCAATTGTTTTCATATAAAGCTTGTTGCATGGTTCTGTTCTTCCTCATAATGATTTAAAAAAATCAAAGATGTCATGTCCTTGGGCATTCGCCATTCAACCAGGCACATTGCCAAAAGGATGCTTTTGCTCCTTTGCCAATTGTGATCTTTGTGGCAGCATTGACAAAGGTGACGATCTGACTTTTTACATGGTACCTCCATCTCAGACCAAGGCTTGTTGTCAGAAGTCCAATCTAGCCACAAATCTAATTCTGAGTGCTCTGGAAAAAAGTTGAAGCTTGAGAATTCCTAGCCCACCAAGCTTGGTGGGAGGATGAGCTCGCTTTCATGCAACTTTTCATTTTCCTCCTGTGCTGTGTGCTGGTCCATAGAATACGCTGTCTATGGTATGGTAATACAAAAGTAAGGAAATGAATTGGCTGCTAAGAAATGAAAATGACCGATTTATAGAGACATTAAACGGTAGTGTTTTTCGTCGGCTTGGGTGAGCATCTTCCTTTGCCAATGCGCAAGGCTGGAAACTACCTCATCAATAGGCTAATGAGCGGTTGACAATCACCGGCTTAGATGTAACTTATAAAAACAAAATAGCATGACTTTCGGAATCTTAATACGGGTTATGAAAAACAAAGTACCTGATAGTACTTGCTCGGCATATTATATGATGAGCAGCGACAACATGGTCGAAATCATTATCACAAGCTGTCTCTGCAACTACAACGAAATCATTATCGCAAGTCACTGTCTCTGCAACTACAACTAGAATCGAGCCAGAACATTGCTCCGTCTATTTTGATTTTGAAAACTTAAGTCGCTTTGCAAAAACACAGGTCGCATTGGTTTAGTACCTAAATTATTTTTTTTAAATGTCGATCAAGTTTAAATAAAAAAAATCAACATAATTACAATATTAGATTAGCCAATAGGTTCAGCATAAAATATATTAATAATATCTTTATTCGATATTATAGACATTAATACTTTTTATTGTCAATTTTGACTTTGACAGAACTAAAACGACTTACGCTTTTCATTTTTCAAATATTTTCTGTTTTAAACAAGGACACGTTCCCCAAAGTCAGGTTGGACCACTATTTATGGCTAGAATATCGAAGAACATCCTAACAGAATTTATGTTTTTATGAAAATACTTTTGAAAACAAATAATTGTATATGAATTTTATAGTTTTTATGCTAAAAATTATAAAGATATTTGTAATTACAGATTTAGAACTTTCACTCAGATCTTCTAATACTCCCTCCATTCCTAAACATTTGTAGTTTGTGGTTTCTGAGAAACAATTTTGACTAAATATATATTTAAAAAATTAATATTTATGGTATATAATTAGTATCATTGGAAAAGCCTTTAAATCTAGTTTTTAATAAATTTATTTAGAGACACAAATATTACTCATATTTTTATAAATTAAGTCAAATTTATACCATACACACCACGGTCCATTTAGGTCTGGAGGCAGCGTCATTATTTTGTACAGGGTACTACCTTGTTTAGCAGATACCTATCCTTCATACTGTTCTTTTCTCCCACCGGCCACCACCAAATTTAAGCTTTCAAATTTAAGGACGTTAGGACAGAGTTTAAGCAGAAAAGCACTCAACTTAGCCAAATCAAGGCGCAGACAGCAGACTTTACAGCATGTATCTCTTTTCCCTTTTAGAACTTAAAACTTTTAATTACATGGCACATCAGCTCAGGCCCGAAACCATCTGTTACAACAAAGATTATTCCGACTGTATGATTGTATACAGGCATCTCGCACTACCAGCGCCCGTTAGCATGGCGGCGCCACAAGGAAACTCCATTCACCCCACTTCCCAGATTAGGGTACTCCCCCACCTGGGGATGGTATCCATTTGTGTTAACCCCAAGGCTCACCGATGGACTAGGAGAGCTATTCAGCCAAGGCTTTGAAGCACTCACGTCAGACAGGCCATTAGAGTAACTATCCAACGAGGAAAACTGACGCTCCCTCAACCCATTGACAACATTTATGTCATAAGCCCCCGAGAATCCACCATCGTACTTGGTTGAATTGAACCGAGCGGGGCTTCTAACAGAAGCCACTTCCGTATCTGACAAGTTTCCTCTTGGCGAAAACGGCAGGCCAAACGCATTGTAATCTTGACGAAATGACTCTGGTATAGTGCCGTTGATCTGGTCCTCCTCAAGCAAATCGTTTATGATGTCAAGGTGTGGAAATTCTTCTGCCACTGGCCCCTGTGGTTGGTGCCAGACATGACTGGTGGGTGTCTCGGTTTGGAATTGCCTAGCTTGCAATCCTGCATGCCTGCTAAACTTTTCTGTTCCTCTGCTGCATGCTTGCTGATAAGTATCGTCCCTCCGAGATTGGCCATATGCTTGACTGTTGGTCATTTGTTGACAAGGAGTGTGATCCCTCCAGAGATGCATATCAACATTACTGTCACCTTTCCACTGCTGCCAGCTGTCATGTGCTTCTAACTTACCAGACACAGACTTGAATCCATGCCTAGCTGACGACTGATCAGATCTTCCAGCAGGAGGCATCATGGCTGCTGTACTTGATGCATATCCTGATAGAGGCTGTGAAGGAGCAGTATCTTGACCCAAAGAAGATGACTGGTATGCAAGGCTTGCAGAGGTCGTAGCCAGGCCAGTCTTACCAACTATTGCATTTCGGTAGGTTTGTGGAGTATAAGATGGGGCAGAAAAGGAAGGATCATTTACCGACCTTCTCCCAGCTGCTTCACTCATCGAGCGGGAAAGCAATGTGGAAGTTTGAATATGTGAAACAGCTGGTGTGGTTGATCTTGGCGTGGGTAACACAGGAGCACTTGAAGGCCTCGATGCTGCAGCAACCTCCAAAACGGAGCTCATTGTGACCTTCCTAGAAGTAGTTGCCCCTTGAGATTCAGAATTAGTAGCCGGAGATATATGTGGCTGTTCTGAAGAAGGCAGAGCAGCTTTATCAACTTGTGATAATCTTGGGGGTGCTGGAATAAACCTATCAATTTGTATCGACCTTGAAGGAACAGGCGCATCTTTAGCGCCTGATAGTGATTTTGGTGGAGCTGGAGAGGCTTTGTCCACTGGTGGAGATTTGGGAGGAATTGGAGTTGCTTTATCAATGGCTGGAGATTTTGGGCGAACTGGAGTTGCTCTGTCAATGGCTGGTGATTGAGGGCGAACTAGAGTTGCTTTGTCAACTGCTGGAGGTTGAGGGAAAACTAGAGTTGCTTTATCAACTGCTGGAGATTGAGAACGAACTGGAGTTGCTTTGTCAAATGCTGGAGATTTGGGATGAACTGGAGTTGCCTTGTCAACTGCTGGAGATTTGGGACGAACTGGAGTTGCTTTGTCAACTGCTGGAGATTTGGGACGAACTGGATTTGCTTTGTCAACTGCAGGAGATTTGGGACGGACCACAGCTGCTTTGTTTACTGACGAAGATTTTGGAGGAACTGGAGTAGCTTTATCAGCCAAAGGTAGCTTCGAGGGAGCTGACATTTCTTTATCAGCCGAAGGCAGTTTAGGAGGAATTGGAGCAGCTCTATTGATTCGTGGTGATCTCGAAGGAAGAAGGGCATCTTTGTTTGATGCATTATCTTTGTTTGAAACTGGGCCCACTTTTGATGTGGCGGGAGAAGGCACAGATTCATTGTTTGCAGTGACTGGTATGCCTGAAACAGATTCCTCCAGGATAGGGTTGACCACGGAGGCATCCTTATTTGGTGTTCCGTTAACTTTAAGATTAACTGTAATTTCTGAGGAATGCATCAGGCTCTCTGGAACATCAGGTGGCTTATCCAAAGAATTAGATGAGTCCGAAGATTCTTCTGCCTTCGCTTTTGCGTCCCTGGCTTCAAAATGAGCTTTGAGAAGTTTCTGCCCCTCAATGTTTTTCTGAAAAAAATGCAAAAACAAAACAGTTACATAAATGAATCGGTTGACATTTACTATGAATGAAGTAAACACTGAAAATTCCTTATGTAAGCTGGAAAATAAGAACCCGTCAGCACATCCATTCGAGTGACTGGTACATGTGTTTCACAGGAAAAGTGATACCAATCCATTGACATAACTAGTCACTAACAGTACAGCACAAAAATGTAAGGAAAAAATCTATCAGGCTTTGCATCAAGATATTGCGATTATCTCTGGTTCATGAATCAATCAAAAGATAATATGATTCACCATTAAAATATAATGAAAAGAAAATTCTACTACCTAGAAGGAACTAGGTGGCATGGTGAATAAGAAGAAATAAGCACACAAATTCGAGTAAAAAAGGACTCAAACCTTGGGTGTTGAGAGTGTACATCCACACCTCCCAACAAATGAGTTAGGTTCAGTTTCTTAAAAAAACATAATGATACACAGAAGGAACTATGTATCCATGGTTGAAGGATAAATACACAGCTTTCCTGTGTATGAGAAAAATCGATATTGATCTTGAAACAGTGATCAAAACATCCTATGTCCTCTAACACAAGGCAACATGGGTGCCAATTATAATTATCACTCCTTTTGATTCCAAATATAAGTTCATTATTAGAGCAGCGACATGGTCTTAATATGGCACTCTGACCGATGATATTATCATAAAGAACATATTGTTTCAAATTGAAAGAGTTAAATAATGTTGAAGTGTCTTTCATGATGAATCTAGCAGCATCATGGCAATCTATATGAACTTTTAGCTACTGATAGTCAAAGTTAAGAGTTGATTTCCAACAAACATAAAGGACTTATTTGGAATTTGAGGGCATGTTTAAGATATGCATCATATAAAACCAACAGTTGTAATTCAGATCCTTCAATTGTTCGTTTGCACAAAATGTAGTAGTCAAACTATAAATTTCATGATTAAAAAAAGAACACTTTATGAAAAACTAAATTCACCTCGTGCAGACGCTGCCCTAGCTTACGAAGTTTATCTCTCAAGGTAAGTAGAACAGTATCCTGGTCCAGTTTCGGAACTGTGCAGCAGCCAGAACTATTGCGGCTTGAACCACCAGTAACACTAGAGGTGGAGGGAAGACCATCACCTTCTTCAACACAGCCCTTGTTACGCTGATTTTTCCCTCTGCACATAATTCTAGCTGGAGCAAATGCCAATCTTACAAGAAAGTGATGCACAACTTATTTTCATGTGTTCACTGACCTATTTGGCATGTCTGACCCATCTGAAGAACCTTCTTCCAAGGCATCAACCTTTGCTATCACTTCGACCTTAGCTGGTAAGTCATCACTATTATCAATGGCAGTTTCATCACGAAGCCTTTCCAGAATTTTAACCTCACATTTCTCATCTCTTTCCTTGTCTTTAGCCTTCCGGTTGTTCTTCTTTTGCTTGGTCTGAAAAAGAAATCAAGTTTATGATGGAAAGGACAATACAAGAGCAATAGAGGCATCAAGTTAACTAGAACTAAGGGTAAAGAAGAAATCTTGAACAAGTTTTCCTCAGTAACAAGATAGGCAACCAACCCTGCTGAAACTGTAAAACCCGGACATAACTCATTTTTTAATCATGTGTCATTATACCAAGTCCAATTAAATTGATAAGAGACACAAAGAACTATAGATTCTAACTCGCAAATATTCTTATGTGAGAACTATTAAAGAAACCGATGGCTAGAGAGCCACTTCTAAATGTGTCATTGATAAACTTTAACATAACACGGTTCAATATAAGAAACTGAGAAGAAAACTAATGCATGTAAGGAACTAGCACCTGCTTTTTCTTGGCACGCTTGTCCTTTTCATTTGCACCACCACCACGCTTCCCCTTCATCTGATGTTCAAGAAGCCCAGCCTCCTCCTCCTCCTCACGAATAAGCTCTTCTTGCCTTTTCAAAGCAACAGCTTCTTGGTATGCAACTTCAATTCCACTAACAAAACAAAATGTAAGAAGCAAAAGAAACAGTCAGCTTATATCACCATAGAGAACAGTTGGCCACAGATTTAAAGATATTCCACTACCCAAGTTTACTTTTTGAAATTCAAACCTAACTACTATAAAATAGGCCTTCCTTTTTTTAGTGTAGAAAAATAACCAGTAAATGTCTTTTAGCATCTTCTGAGTTTGATATTCGGCATGTGCAGACACAAAAATATAGTTGGCGAACATGTATCAGTCATATATTTTTGCAATGGTCGTAATAAGCTAAGCTGAGAGGCTTCATAAAAGGTTTATGGTAGTAGTATTTCCACAACTCTATCCAAATATTAATCACCACAAAATTTGGGCTGACTGGGTCACAGGTCAGGGACAGGGACGTGGGGCAAAGCCGCACAGTAGTCTAGAAAAACAACTCGAAGGGTTTAGATTGGATTGAGTGATCCCAACTAATCTAGGTTGATGACCAGGTTCGATGAGCTTTGATATGCCACGTATGAATAGTTACAGAAGATCAGGACAAAGTAATTAAAATACAGAAGAACAAGAAAAGATAAATGGGCTGTGTATGGTGTCCCATTAAGCCTGGCTCAATGCTGTATGCAATATGGATATGCAACTGAGCAACATGTCAGCTCTGCTACTGTCACTGGTATGGTGTTATACACCACCGGTGGCCGGTGGCCCTCTTCAATGCTGAGTGCCTCTCACATCTAAGCAACATCCTCCTCCATACCTCTCATTTAGGGTCACGGAACACGGCATCGACTACAGTCCCAGTGACTACGATCCAACCTAAGCCATTAGTTTTGCTGAACATTCAGATCAAACCATCATTTCAGTTTGCTATATGTCTGGTTTTAAGAAAGTAAAGTCAGGACCAATCAGTTCCTACATGACCAAGAGAATAAATCCAATTTAAGTTATCACAAAGATCAAAATGTATACATCAATTGTTACCTAAATATATGGGATAGCACAAATGTCTCTAGTATCTTCTGACCAAGCTCAGTTAGGCGTCTTTCCTCACGCTCCATAGAAACTTTGTAAACCTCGCCAGAACTTCCATCCTACGAAGACGAGCATAACAAAAAAATGATTCTATGCAACAGTGATTTCACTTCTCAAAATATAGCAGAATTATGCAAGGCTATGCGCTTATACAGAACATAGCAAGTAGTCAATACCATGCATTGAAAACAGGCTAGCTGTTGACCAACCTACCAGTAAAGTTTAGAGAACATACTAATCGCATGCTCGAAATATTTGTTTGTACAAACAGAAAATATCTCAGCAAATGTCATATGCTAGGCTGTTCTCACTGGAAATGGAACACCTCTTTCAACAAGGGACAAGCCTAATAGTAAGCACAGTTGTTAACTTGTTCATTAAGCAGCTGTCAGAGACTAAACCAATCCAGACGAGCTCAAAAGGATTACCTGCACATAGGCATGAGAAACTAGCAACAAAATTGTCCTAATATAACTGATCGAGGTTCTAGAGCCAAGAAACAGACACCTACTAAGATGGGAAAAACTTGAAAATAAAACCAAGATAACATATCAAATTATATTATCCCTACCTTCATGCGGCTTTGAGAAGTTTTTTCATCCTTGGGGGCTAACGGTTGACAAGGCAAGGGTTCTAAGGATGCTCTCTCAAGCAAAGCTATAACATCATCAGCCAAAACAAACATATCCATGTCAACATGGACCATAGGCGCAGGTAGTTCTTCCAAATCTGCTAATTTTGTTTTGCCTTTCTTGCCCTTCATCCGGTATTCAAGTGCCTTCAGACTCGTATACAAAGAGTCCATCACTAATGTGGAAGTAACTTCTTTCTCTACAAAGAATTGCTTCACTAACATTTTCAATATAGTGCCAGTCTTTTCCCTGGACATGCGATGCCTGGTGTTTGGGTCAATTGCTGACCAGAAAGTACGAAAACTGCAAGACCAACAAAGATTTCAATGGCAGGAAGTATATAAATTATAAAACGACAGCAAGCGACACTGACCAATTTAATATGACAGATAGAAAAGACAACTGTTTAACCTGGACCATTTCATTTTGTCCTCAATGAGCTTGCTTAATTTACTTCTTCGCTCCTCAACAAAACGTCGGTAGATTTGTTCCACATTTGTCATATAGATGCGGATTAATTCTCTCCGATAAGGACGGTCAAGGCAACGAAAAGGTCTATCCACTTTCTCCCTTGAATGTCAAGAAGATATAGCAGTCTGAATTTAGAATGTTACAAGAATAGGTTGCCAGTATAGCAAAGAAACATAAATGGGCAAATTGTCCCATATACAGAAATACAGAATTAGATGAGCACAACAATGGTTTGCTCCTTTGTATAAGTTACTGAAGGCTATGCGACAACCAAAAGAGTTCCCGGAGCAAATGCAACATCATGCTTCTTTTACGGGAATGGTCATAGCAGAATCCGCAATGGATTTGCTGGGAGAAACACAATTTCAATATATATATTGGCAGTTTATTGTAGAAATAAGAAATCCCATGAATCAGAAGCACTATCAATCAGAGCAGATACTGATTAGCTACCTGATAACCTGAACTTGAGCTATGATTTCAAGAACATCGTCAACAAGAAAACCATCCTGAATCTTTGACAGCTCCATGAACTTTTTCCATCCCCAATCATGTTCCTTCTTCCAGAACCTATGCAAAGTATCTACAAAGCTTACTTTAATTAATGCCTGAAGATAATGTCAAGATAGCTATTGCGGGTACCTTCCAAGAAGAAAACAAACCAAGTTCAGCTCACCTGAGTACTTCATCTTTTTAGGATCTATATTGGCTACAGCTATAGTGAACTGTGCAAAATGACTCCATCCTGGAATATTCAGATTAGGATCAGAAAGGTAATCTCAGTACCGCACTGGCATGTAAAAGATTGCAGCAGACACAGCATCAAACCTGGGAGAAGTTTGTCATGATTAGCAACGCAAAGGAATAATGAAAGATGATTAGAGACATCACATCCTTGAGGGTATACAAGAATATACCTGTGTAATAAATTTGGGGAAAAAATAACAAAGAAGTCAGGATGTTAGCATACAGAATATGTACACCAGAAAATGACACGGGAGTAAAAAGTACTAGGCCATGGATAAAACTATATAGCTTTCTGATGACAACAGCTTTCCACGGAGACAAAAGAAAAAACACGGGTGTATATCATACATGTCGAAAGCAATGTGCTATGTTAACATTAAAAGGGTATAAAACAGACCATTGCTATGTCAGGACTATTTACTCCAATTCCTTGCTTCTAACTCCCCACGACAACAATAGACCATTTGACAAAAAAGAAACATATAATGACAACATGTTATGCAAATGGGAAAATGGCACACATAAGGGGGAAATGTGTTTAGCATGTTCCAATCCCCAGGTTAGTTGCCATTTTGCCAACATTCTCAATCAATACACCGGAGAAAAGTAATGATTATCAGTAAGATATAAATGCTATTTATCACAGTGCCACAAAAGTTGGTGCTCTTGGGGCAAAGAGTAAACATATCAGCACTCATTGACAACATATTGATAGGCTTAGGGTTGTAATTGTATAAGAGTGGAGTGCAACAAAAGAAATGATACTGAAAAAAATAACATGTTTAGCACCCATAGGTAACAACATGGAAAAAAAATTGACACGATTTGAGCTCAATAAGTGCACAGAATACACGCACGCTTGAAGCAATGTCATCCATTAATTGATTGACAAAGAGATACAAGGTAAACTGTGAAACACTAGCAATCATGAATGATGCCATAACAAAGTCCAAATGAAAAGGCAGTTAGTTCATCATATCATCTACAAGGAGTGGTAGATTTCATTTCTCAATTGCACAATTTGAAGCTAGGTAAGATACCAAGAGCAATGCTTAAGTTTATGGGAAGAAAATGCAGAAAAGAGAAATATGAAGATAATGTTTTCCAAATAATTGCCATCAAGAACTTTACCATTTGAAACCACCAGCTTCAAATGGCTCACTTTTCATTTCTCTTTTCTTCTCCTTTGAGAAGTTTTCAATCCTCCAAGTGTAACGCCCAAACAATTCTGAAGGCTTGGGGCCTGTTATGGTAAGTCAACAAAATGAGCTATGAACAGGACAAAACAAAACTTTAGAACTTAGTCCACAACATGTTGTCTTTGAAAACAATTATGAGCAATAAAAGATTAAAGACTTGAATCAGGAAAAGGACCTAGATTTATCCTTGCAGCAACAGCAAATAGAGTCTAAAATTAATCAGGGCATGATCAGCATCCAAAAGTAGTAGGTGCTGGACAGCCAACATCGTGGACTACAACTCGCCTTTGTGACCAGGCTCAGGAGACAAATGATCATTCGCTCACAACCTGTGTTTTTGCTCACCAAGTGTGGTTCAGCCTATTGCAAAAGGTTAGACTGCAGGACCTAACCCCATAACCGGATGACCTCTCTTTTGATGATTGGTGGGCTAGAACAAATGAGAGTATTGATGATCATCAGGTCATTCTATCATTTTGGGTGCTGGGTCGATTTGGAACCATTGCAGCCTGTGTGTGTTTTATTTATGGCATTCTTCTTAATCTCGCTGGAGTTTTGTCCCTCAGTATAGAATAACTGCATTGTGGGGGTCTGGCCAGGTTCAAGGTATTTCTTATCTCGCTGCATTTGCACCAGATGGTGGCTAGTTTTCTCCTAGGTCGCAGTCATGTTTTGATCCTTGTAACAGACATGCTAGTGTAAGTGTTTTGAAGTGGGTTGGCCTGGCGTCATGCGAGTTTTAAACCGCTTTCTTCTTCTTAAAATAATGATATATGCAGCTCTCCTGCGTGATTGAGGAAAAAAAAGCATGACTTTTTAGAAAGTCCTATTGTAGTTTAGTACTCCACAAAAATAAATCTAAATAAGTAGCATAATTATTGACATTTACGAAAGGCGAGACGAGCGGAAGTAATCAAGGTCACGTGGATGCTCTCAATAAAGAATGTAAGTGGACTCACAAAGTTTTCTTCGTTTATAGGATAATTTGTGGCAAAAAAAAAAACTCATCCGATTTATTTCATACTCTAACATGCATGCAATCTGAATCTGATCAGAGATAATACTTATCCGGCACTTTGACTCGATCCATGTTTTTTCCCATAAGCGACAAGTATATTAGGATAAATTGAAGCATCATACAGGTATACTATCAGTCAGGATTAGATAGCAAATGTGAGAGTCAGTGATAAGCACCATTCACTGTGGTACCTGAAACATCGAGTCACCTCAGGTGCTATGGCACTCCCTAAAGGACCAATTGGTATGCCCCCCAATGCTAGAACAGGTACCTTTTTTTGGACCATACATAACTGGAAAATACTAAAATTTCACTTCTAATAAGACACGTGCTTATATATTCCTAATAGACACTACTCTCCCAGTGCCAACAATGGTTATTTTTCTTGGACCTTGCACGACCCCAAAAACTTAAAAAGATGTTTCCACTTTTGAAAAACAGACCCATACTAAGCAAAGGTGCCCAGAATGACCAAAAAATCTTTCTTCCATCCTCCACTGCTAGCAGCTGCCATCACCATGACTACCTCCTTGTCCACCTCCACCTCCATTTTCCGCCCCACCAGTTCACGGCCGGTAGAAATCAACAGTGTGGAGGTTTCAAGAAGCAATCACCACCTCTACTTCATGGAATCTGCTGCTAACATAATCAACACCATCCCCCTTCTTCCACGTCGCCACCTGCACCTTTTCATACTCCTTCCAACGAGCTGGCACATGCCTGATGCCCCACTCTACCTAGCCCAGTTAATCACCAACTTGGACCACCTAGTCAATCAAACTGCCCAGACTGTCAATTGTGCTCAAATTGTGTGGCAGCACGGTGGCAGTAATGCCTAGATGGCAGCCTATTCTACCTTCTAGAACACCGTCTAAAATATTGATGGAGGCTGACTGATACCAGTCCATTTAGAAACGGTAAGCATGTCTTCTTAAATACCAGCCTCCTTGTGCATGAGCACAGCATGTTTGGACTACTTATGTAACTGACAGACAAATCCAGCCAACCACATGGGCCTTCAGCTAGCTTTCAATGATGAATGGCTGAACAAAATGCGCACTCTGCCTTACGGCTAAAAACTTTTCGAGCAGAGATTTGGTAACGTGTCAAGACTTCGGGAACAAGCTACTATATCAACTATGTTAATCATGAGTGGATCAATGAAATTTTGACCATGCAGAACAAAATCATTTAGCACACCAAAGTAATAGGCATTAGATCAAGTGCATTCACGCACCAGGATCATCATCATCACCATCGCTATCCCAGAAGGGTGGGGATGTCGAAGGGGTGTCGCTATCTGTCCGCTCGCATGACCTCCACTCAGAGAAGGACTCGCCAGAGAGACTGCGGTCATCGTCCCTCAATCCAGTTGTGCTAGCAGCTGAATCATCCGTTACTGCAGAACCTGCCATCCGCAAAGTCCACGACCGCTCCAGACAACCAACCTTATTCGCAGCTGTATGCAGAACAAAATCATTATTACACACGCCAAAGTAACGCATAAACGGGTGAAAAAGAGATGATGGCTTGGTGGAAAATCAGCACCCAGCAGTTCAGGAAGCGCCTTTCTTAGCTCCCCTGGAAATTTAGCACTCGTGCCAAATAGTTTTATTATTATGAACTCATGCTTCCCAGGTTTGTTCCCCCGACAAGCTGGGGGTTCTGTGACCAGTGATCAGTCAAAAAACACCGGCTCCGGCACTGAATTACAGAATTCAGACAGGAACAGACCCGGGCAGGGGTGTACACATGTACACCCGAATTTTTTTACAAACAAAAAATCGAAGTCAGCAGGAATAACACGTACATACACTTGTTTTCTTAATCAATCACACCCTTGTAGTTAGATCAGATCCAAATACAGGTAGCCAAATAGCTTAAGTTAGGGTTTGGGCGCTCGGTTTCGCACGGCAGGAGGGGGGAGAAGGAGCGGGCATACCGGGTAGGCCCTCGTCGCCGGCGAAGGGCCCGACGAAGACCTGGGCGCCTGGCGTAAGGCGGCAGCGGCGGCGGCGGTCGCCCAGTCGTCCCCACGAGAGGGAGAGAGCGCACGCGGGGCGGGGGTGAACGGGAGAAGAAAAAGCGAGGTGAACGCAGTCCCGGAACGTTTTTTCCTGGCCTAGAGCTGGAATGGTGGTCGGATGGCGTGGTTTGGCTCTGGTGCAGGCAGCGTGTCTGCACACGCGCATCCAAACCAAATCTTACGTGAGACTGCTTCAACGCTATCTCTTCGCTAAAATGTGTTTAAGGATCGGCCTGGCCTGCATAATTGGCAAATTTGATACAGCTCTATTATTTATCACTTCTATGGAAACACTTTCGTAAGAAGTTGTACACGTAGAGAAAACTACTGTAGAACAAACTAGTTTGTTCGAGCTGGTATGTTTTAATACTAGCCAGAAAAATATGTCATTTGGCTTTTATTTTCAATTTATAGCTATATAAAAAGCCTGATGTACTGTGATGAAAATTCAGTTTTTATTTTTTAAGTTATATAAATTATTTCGCTTTGTGAACTTGTAGTTTATCATAAATGCTTTCCTATTTCTAGAATCTAACTAATAAACAAGAAAAAAAGTAAAATTATCGATCAGGCAAAAAACATCATCTTCCCATGCAATACTTTTCAAGTGAATTAATGTACATTATGGACTTACCAGCGGTGCATCTCCAAAAAAGTTTGCATAGACCTATACTTACACGTAAAGTTTTTAAAACTACATGTTTAATCACTATTAATTATGATTATTTTTGTACATGTGTCTCTATAGATGTTGCAGTGTCGTATTCACATGTGTATGTATTCATACGAGGTTTTTAGACGACTCCGTCAACAAAAGCAGCCATGAATTCTTGTTAAATTGGATATCCCAAACTTGTTTGATTCAATTTTGTTAAAGTGATGTAGAAGCTACACTTTTTTACAAAAATATAGAAGTTAGACTTTGGATATATTTTATGTGATGCACTTAGTCGGCCGTAGGTTCCTCAACACAAATTATACTCCATGGATGATGGTGTGTTGAGCCCCCTTTTTCTGTCATTATTCATCCTTGTTATGGATGTTTTGAGTCAAATTGTACCAAGAACATTGGAGGAAGGCATATTCTAACACCAAGAATAAACGCAACATTGTATTCCTCTATATGCTAATGATGTGGTTATCTTCATGCACCCTCATGAAAGCCTTGGGTTTAAAAACAAATATGCTAAAGAGCAATGTTTATCCCATTTCAAAGTGTTAATGCAAAGGGTGGACATCGCGTTGTTGCATAGGCTAGACCATGCCCCCAAGAGCTTGGTGGGCTTTGCTATATTGGATATGCAACACATAAGTTTGAGAATGAGATGACTATGGTTCCAAAAGACCAAAACTAATTGCTTTGTGTTGTTTTCTACAAAATTCACCATCGACCTTATTTTCTACCGTCATGACTACATAAGTGGGAGATGGTGCACACACCCCCTTTTATGCAGAGAGAAATGGTTACATGGGAAAAAAACCATGGACCTCACTACTCGTGTCAAATGGGTGTATGGATGGTGTGTAACACTGTTAGATTCTTGCCTCCTAAACTAGTAACTACTCTAAGTGTCTGGCCATCCAGTCGATCCATGGATGCTTAGAGCTTTGATTGTATTAACCCATTGTCATCATATACACATCAAGGTTCAATCATAGGTAAAACTAGGTATAGGTTATGCAAGGACGACCCTCCAACTTGTAACACCCTCGGTGTTAAGCATGCATTAGCACTTGCATTCATTAGCATAAGCATCATTATGCATGATATTAATGAATGGGTTAGTTGTCATTTTATGTGTGATGCTTGATTCGTTCGAATTATGTTTGAAAAGCATGTGAATGTGATGAAGTGACTCAAGTGATTGATGGATGTTCACTAAAATAATTTAGACATGCTTAGGACACAAAATGAACCTATGTTTATGTTTATAACTTTGGTTAATTAGGCTTGCATGGCTTATTTGACTAAAATTCATTTATAGAGTGATTTTGTTTGACTAATTAAAATTTAGTAGTTAGAGTGTTTGCATGTTGGTGTACCCTAAATAAGTTTTGTAGAGAATTTTATAAGGAACAAAAGTTGTTTTGGTCACTTTTCATGAAAAGGTGTGGAACATGCTCAAAAATATGGAGAAAGCCCGAATTTGGGGCTGTTTTCTAATTTTTGAATTTCAAAGCCTTTTTCCTTTGGATTTTTATATTTCAAAATATATGCAGAATTTGACCAAACTTATTAAAGATGAAATGTTCTACTCATCAAGAGCTACATTTTCTATTTTATGAGTTTTGTCTAATTCGGAATATTTTAAAAGTTATTTTAAAAGAGGGCTCTTTTATATATAAAAAAACGATCGATCGATCAATCGAACAGACCGGCCGGCCACCGCCCACGGCCGCCCGTCCGCGCACGCCGCGTGGCGGCCGGCGACCGGCAGGCCGGGGCGGCAGCCCGCCAGGTCGACCGGTTAACCTCACCCCTCTCCTCTTTTTCTCCACTTCTCCCCCTCCATTTTCTCTGCACAGAAGACGCACGCACGCAGTGCACAGTCGGCGCCGCCGCGCTTTTTCCCCAAAATCCACCCACGAGCTCGCCTCGACGTCCTCTACCTTTCCCACCCTTCAATTTGTCGAATTGCATCGAGGAACGGCCGAATTTCGGAGCTTGCCGCCATGGCCATGGCCGCCGCCGAGTTCGAGCTCGCGTTCCCGTCGATTCGGCCGCCATCTTCTTTCTTTTTCTTGCTCAATAGATGCTCCAAGACCTCCTCTAGCTTTTCCCCCACTCAATTTGGCCGAAGAACGGCCGTGGAGGCCGGCCCCATCGCGCCATGCGCGCACGGTTGCTGTTCACCAGCTCAGGGACTTCGTTCGAGAAATTGACAAAGTTCGGGGGCCTTTCTGCAAAGTGGTTTTTGTATTTTTGATTTTCAGATTTGGTGATAGCTTGTAAAATTCATAACTTGCTCATTTTTAGTCCAAATCGAGTGGTTCAACTTGCAGTATTTTTCTTATGAGTAGATCTGCATGATAAAAATATGAAATGTGATGTTTGTGATACTTTTATATATAGATTTATTTTATCTCTATTAATTGTTTATATCTTAGAAAATGCATAACTAATTCCCTGTTGCTCAGAAAAATGTGAAACCAAGTTTGTTAGTCTTCTTATGTCTTGCTCTATCAGAGAAAAGTATTTGATAGCTTTGTTCTGTGTAAAAATATAAACTTGTAGTTCAAGTGTGCTTTTAGCGCTATTCTTGAGAAAAATCATAAATGTATGTTATCGGTTTAATTTGGGGTTGATAATTTTTGTAGGCTCTTTATATGTCATAACGTAGCTCTTGATGTGATAATATATGCAGTTTGGTATATTTCATAGTACAAAGTATTTTTAGGTCCCCTGTTTTGTGCTGCCTTGTGATTTTTGTGTAGAATTATAGGCTTATCCAAATGAGGTAAAATTTGGATGGCAACCTATATTTGGTATGTGGCATCTTTTGTAATTTTTGTAGAATTTTCTGGGTAGTACAAGTATGTGACGCAGTTCTGTCCTTAATTCAATATGTGCTAAATAATGCTTTGGGTTATATTTCATGTTAGTTAATATGTTTTTCTATGCTCTCGCTAAGTGTGTAATCTATTGGTGTGATTATTGTGGCTTGGTTATGAATTTATCTATGCAGCACTTAGTCGTAGGGTATGTATATTCATATTGCTCCTAGGTGCGATTGCAGCCTTGCTCGATGATGATTAGTCGAATGAAATAGGGATATGCACCTACTCGGTAGGCTAAAGTAATATGTTTTGATCCATCATGTGCAGCATGTTCATTCATGGAAAGCATTCATGATCATCACCATACTCCATGTTTATTCCGCATGCATTCGTTATATTTATATATGCATATGCATCATACAGGATCGCATGCGAGAACCCTGTCATGAAGCCAAGAAGCCAAAAGGACGACTTGTTGGAAGTTCCTGCACAGGAGGTGATCGGGAATAAGGAGAAGAACAAGAAGTTATCCAAGTACCGAAGAATCAACATCGCTTTTCTGAGGAAGGCAAGCCCCGGAGCATTCTCCCTGTGGTTTGCAAAATATTTAATTTGAGTCCTTTACTCGTTTGCTGCATTAAGTTATAGGCGTTGTTTTATACCGTTGCTGCATTACTTATATTCCTTGCCACTGTTTATACTTCAACCCTGTTAGGTTCAGGTACGATTATTTTCTTAGCCCTACTTAACTAGATCGGTAGAAGTCGGGTGATTTCCTGTCATCCGCGAGTTATAGGTGGTAACTCGGAATGGTTGAATACATTGTTATCTTGGATAACCATGTGGAGATAATAAATCGAGACCGGGCGGGATTGGAGTTGAGAATGAACTGGAGGTTCAATGTGGTTTATCCCGTCTGTGTCGAACTAGGACCCCGTCCGTTGTACGTCCTCAAGTCATATTGAATTTATGCCTCACATTTAGCTGGAAGGATAAGTCGTTCCGACCGCGAAGCCTAATTTTGATTTGGGCCGGGAGTCGACCTGCTGTACGGATCGCATTGGTGAAGATGGGTGTCGTTACCGAGAAAATGGGTACCCCAAAACCTCGGGTTTATCGAATTAAACCCCGCAAAAACGGCAACTCGACCCCTCCTGTAGCCTCCCGCGCGGACGTACAAAGTCCCGCAGGCTGAAACACTTCGGGCCGACCCACGGACGACGACGGCCCAAAGCCAAAGCCTGCTCGAGAGGCTACCGAACGGACTAGTACTGTACACTCGAGGTTACAATTCGGGCAACCCCTCGAGGACGGAACTTCGCCCGCCGAACGAGCCTACCCTCGAGGACGGAACTTCGTTCGTGCGAATGGGCAATCCTCGACAGAATCACTGGCGTCACCATCTGACCCTCGACAAGACGCTGACGTCACCGGCTGATGATCGCTCGAGACGGGAGGATCCCGCGTTAAGTGTCGAGGCCCCCGACGGGACGGGCGTCTCGATACTTCGAGGATCGAGCCCCCCCTCGATCGACCAACTCCCTTTGCGTCCGATAGCGCATTTAATACAAAACTACCTAACCTCGTCGAATCGTATGGCTATAGTGTCCGCACAGTGGTCCGTACGACGGTCGAATCCCGCTTTACTGCCCATACTGAGGACGTGCATCGGTCTGCACGGCACTGTTACGCCATGCCCAGCGCTGTTAGACAGCTCGAGGCCCCCTTCGACACGCTACACGACAAACGACCGACGTCGGATTCCCTCGATTCGATCTCATCCGCTCAACCACTACACTCGAGGCTACCCCTCGACGGGGCCTCGAGTATGCATCGACGCCCTCCGGTCAACCTTCATCAACTTCGAAAGCTGCGCCAACAACTCCCGATACGACCCCAACAGGAACTCGCACGTCCTCTACAGGGGATCACGTCTTTCGCCGGTCAGCAACCATGACTCCGAAGGACGGCTGTCAACTCCGAGCCACGCCACTACAGAACGAGCCATGCTCAGCGCACGTCTCTACAGAGGCCTCGAGTTGACCACCACGACCCGCGACGTCATCACCGCGTCATCGAACCAGGGTATTTGTACCCCTGTGCCTCCCCTTGGCCTATAAAAGGGGACGCCAGGAGACCCAATAGGGACAACTCAGACGAGACAACGATCTCACGACAACCAAACATACGCCTAGGCAGACTCCTAGACTCCGAATAACTCCTTCGCTCTGTATTCGACCCCCCTCGAATCCTCTCCTTCGCTTGTATCCGCCCCTGTACAAGCACTTAGGTGCAAGATAATACAAACCTTCTCCCCCCGCTGGACGTAGGGCCTTCTTTGCCCGAACCAGGATAAATCGCTGTGTTCTTCTTGCATCACCCATCCGGACGGGTTACACACACATACGATTACTCGTTGGCTTAGGACGCCCCCGGGTCCCGAACGCCGACAATGGGGGACCACGGGTTACGCGGTTGTAAGGCCTGAATAGAGCATGGTGCGCCCTGCTGGCAGCAGGACGGTGCCCGGATGCGATGGTACCTGTTGATCTCGCGTTTTTCCTGAATTGGATGTCGGTGACCTGTAGCTCACCGTGGCTGGTGAGTGTGGTTTGTGTGAGGAGTACCCGCCAGCTGGTTAGTAATCGATTATAATCGCCATCGTTCCTGGACAGTGAACACTTGACTTGAGCAGCGGCATCGTAGTAAGAACTTGAACAAGAGATGAGATGGTTGAGCTGTTGAGATTGAAAGATACTCAACCGGAATTGGTTACTTTCTGTGAATAATTATTACCATGCTTGTTTAGTACAGGTGCTAATGTAGCATGATAAGGTTAATTAGATTAAAATACATTGCTAGAAGGTTCTTATTAATTATTCCTTAATGCAAGCTTTTCCGCAATTAAATGAGTCAGCTATCCTACTTATAAAGCCTTGCATACTCCTTGGAGTCAATTTATTTTTGGTTTATGACGGGTAAGTCTAGCTGAGTACATTCTCGTACTCAGGGTTTATTCCCACTTGTTGCAGGTATTCATCTAGGTTGCTGTGGCGGCAAGATGGGTTTGTATCCCACTACGGGAATCAATCAGACCTTGGGCACGGTCATTCTTATATCTTATCTCAGATGCTTTTGTTGGATTTGACTTTGAGCTGGCACCGTATTTAAAAATGTGAGTGTGAGTGTTGTCAAAGTAAATTGCTTCCGCTTTTCTTTATTAAAAGGTGTTGTAATATTTTTATATAAACTCCGATGTATTTAAGCTATTGGCAAACTTATGTAATTTGTGAATGGTGACCGCTGGACTTATTACGGTCTTGGCTGTATTGGAAAATGTTTGAAATCCTTCGAGATTGTTGAATGACTACCGGGTTTATTAGGTCTTAATCATGTAAGTTTGCTGGTTAATAGCGAATTATGTGCTTAAGCTCTAATAAATTGGTCGGTTCTGTTACACAACTAATCATTCCAAATCAAGTTGTATCTGATCAATACTCGGTTTAATATGATTAATCCAATCATCCCTAGATCTGCACTATGTGTGCTATCCACTACGCGCATAACCAAGATTCAATGCTAAATAAGAAGCTCATGTAAGTTCAACCTTAACGTAAGGAGTAGTCAAGTTACATCTAAGTGTTGTTGAACACATTTAGTACACCTAGTCAAATTGTGGGATAGTTCTGAAGATACTCTTTGTAGACCATGCCACGTCCACGAGCTACACCTCTCACATAGGCTACATCTCATTCCCAATCTTAGCCATAGGTGGGCTCAAGAGCACCGCTAAAGTGCATTGTTGCTTTGGTTTGTGTAGTATTGGCTACTGGAAGTGCAAGCATTGATATGTTGTTTTTTTTGGCAAAGGGGCTAGGTCGATTAGAGCTATAGGTTAGCAACAAGAGGCAATTGTTCAGATGTTGACCTCACGGCTTGTGGTGGACTATACCGGCCATCCTCGCGTGGCAGTGGTTAGTTTTGTGAAGGACAACATCGGCAAACGGAAAAACAACTCTATGACTATACACAACTTGCAACAATTTGCATTGCATGGTAATGACTTGCTCAATGTGAAACACCGCCTTTAACGATGCCGAAAGTTGTGGCGACAATGTGTCAAATTGGTAGTTTTGTCATCCGATGAGGCGGGGATGGTGTTGGGTTGATTTTAGAGCGACGTAACACGTGCCTTCTTTCCTTTCCTTGAGGGGGCAATGATGTCATGTGGTTTGGTGGTGATTTTTTTTGTCATTGTTGATATAGTCTTTAGCTGTTATTAGTCTTCTTGTTTTTTTTTGTTGGAGTCATGTTGCTCTGCTGTACCTTTTTTACAACAGCTGTACCTTTGTTACTTTACTCAGTCCGAGATTTTTTTTAAAAAAAAAACAAGAGCATGATATGATTGTGCATAAAACATTTTTGCTTGCCCTTGATGCAAAGACGGGTTTCACTATTTTTTTAGGCTTTACCAGTTAATGTCAATCAACCAAATAATCGCTCCATCATTGCCTCTGCATGATCGGCGGTCGCTCCAGGACGCCGGCGTGAGACAGCAGCGCCCACAGCTGCGTCATGAACTCGCCGCCGGCGCCGAGCATTTCGGCATGGATGTCCACGTTGTCCGACGGTGCGAGGAACAGCACGAGCTCTGTCCAGAACTCGGCCAGCACTTCCCACCGCCGTGCGTCGTCGCCGCCAAAGGCCACCATGAGCTGCCCCAAGAGCACCGCCGCCCTCTCGATGACGGTGGCGCCGGTGGCTCTCTCGTACGTGCCACTTTCCTGCACGTACGGGCGCTCTGCGGCCCCTATCTCCTCTAGCCTGGCGACTATGTCGCTCTGCCTCCTGCAGCCGTCGAGGTGGTCCCGCGCCTGCTGCACCGCCGTGTCGAAGATCTGCTCGGCAGTGTAGCTGGGGTCCGGCAGCATCTCCGGCACGAACGCCACCAGGTAGGCGCAGTAGTTGGACAGCTGCTTCGCGACGATCCGGTGGTGTTCGTCACCGGCGGCGATGCGGCCAGCTGGACGGAAATTATAAGACCAGTCGCAGCTCGTGGTCGCCACGTGCCACGCCAGGATCTGATCGGTGACCTTGGGAAGCCTGCACGCCCATGCCAGCTGCAGCAGGCGCTGCTTCCGCAGGGTCGTCACGCCATTGCTGAGCTGGCAATGGTTCTGCTTGAGCCAGAGGAGCACGGCGCGCTTCACCTCGGGCGGCAGCGGCTTCCTCCGGCCCCGCTTCTGTCCCTGCCGCCGCGGCTCCACCAGGTAGAGCGTGAGCCACGAGAGCAGGTTGCACGGCCGGTGGTCGAACCGCTTCAGGAGCACGTACTGGCCGACCTTGTCTTCCCAGTACCTCGTCTCCGGCGGCGTGATGCTCTGCTTCCACCAGAGGTGGTGGCCCAGCCGCCGCCCCGACCACGGACGGCCGTCGCGCACGCAGCGGTACACAGTCTTGACGTACCTCCAGTTGGAGGAGAAGCCGGCCACCGCCTGGAACACCTCCAGCCCCGCAGTTATCACTACGACGAGCATGGTGACGGAGCGGTCGAGGTTGCGCACGCCGATGTGGAGGCGGTGGTAGCCGGGGCCGAGCGTGCCGAAGAACGCCGTCCACATGGTCAGCCCCGCCACGGCGACGGCGATGCAGATGTACGTCTTGGCTCCCACCAGCACGATGTTCCTCGTGTAGAAGAAGTCGTACAGGAAGGCGAGCTCCGCCTCGACTACCCGGAACGCCGCGTCGGGGCCGGTGGTGCCCATGTGGATGAGCCCGTTCAGGACGAGGCTGCGCGCCTTCTCCGTGCCGGCCTCCGCCGGAACGTACCCGTAGAACCGGCGCTTCAGCAGCTTGAACAGCGCGAACGCGAGGCAGAAGTCCTTGGCCCTGTCCTTCTCGACCTCGCTGTCCGGCTGCTGGTCGATCCACTGGTAAACCTGATCGATCGTGACGACCGATTTGGCGGCGCTCTGGGAGAGCATGTTTTCGCGGACGCGGTGGCCGCCGGTGTGGATGACCGGCTCCATCACCTCCTCGCCGTGGAAGATGTACGCGTACCCTTGCATGGTGGCAGGGTCAGCGGGGGCAGGCTGCTGCTGGACGGCGGCGTCGGCGACGTACTCGGCCATGTACTCGGCCACCACCCTGACTGACAGGTCCGGGCGGCTGGCCTCGATCATCTCGGCGATCTTGGCCGCCGTCTTGAGCACGTTGAGCGCCCAGAACGCCCATATGGTGGCACGGTAGCTGGCGTTGCGGCCGGTGGCGTTGATGATGAGCCAGAGCACGAGGCACGTCTGCAGGACGTGCTGCAGCAGCAGCTTCTTGCGCTGGTCCACGTCGTGGCGGCTGTGCACGGGCGCCGAGTACGCGCTCGCCTGGATGAGCAGCAGCGCGGCCGCCCAGAGCACGAACGTCTCGCCGCGGAAGGGCCCGTCCTGGATGATGCCCACGGCGTAGGAGACCACCACGTAGGACATGGAGTAGGCCATCCACATGGCGCCGCGGAGCAGCTTGTCGCTGCTCCGGCGGTTCGCCGAGCCGTAGAGCACCAGGGCGGCGAGGATGAGCGCGCTCAGGAGCACCACCACCTCCAGGCGCAGCAGGCTGCCCTGCACCGTGCCCAGGCTCTCCCGGATGCCGCGTATGGCTGCCCGTCTTACCTCCATTACAGACTCGCCTGACCAGCCGGGGCTCTTGAAGTGGCAGGAGCAGATCATGGAAAGCCAACGCCTTGATCCATGAAGGAAGAAGATGAAACTGAAACAGAATTGAAGGAAAAGCCAACAAGAAACGGCAATGAATGGAATTGGAATTGTTGTTCATTTACAAGATGCCTAGATGGCTTCTTTTATGAGTGATGTCTCGTGGTCATGGCTTGTTGGCGGTGGCATTTCTTGCAAGATAAGAATCTCCCCCCAAAGTTTCAAGAAACCTTTCTTCTTTCTTAAACCTGTCAGATATGGAAATCCTTTCTTCTTTCGTAAACCTGTCAGATGTATCAAAATAGTTACAATATCCTCAGCAGCTGGTAAATTGCCTTTCAGCTTCTCTGCAAGAGCACGAGTTTGGACCGATGAGATGGCACCAGATGAAGAAAAGAATATATCCCATTCAACAACGGTTTGGAGATGAACGTGCAGATATCAGTTCTCAATACCAAAACATGATCGTGAAGCTGCAAACTTGAGTGCCCATGGAGAGGAAACATAGTGGCATGAGAAGACATGACTGCAATTACTACCATCGTATAGGGGAAACAAAAATCTGCAAGTCCAAAATAACCCAAGCATCGTGGCTAAACAAGAGCTTGAGTGGCTGTTAAGTAAACAACATAAAAAAACCGATGATTAATAGTCCAGCAATTTCCAAGATATTTGACTCTGATTCGCCATTATAGCACCTCAGCTGAAAGAGGAAACATGGTATGCGAAGCACAAGCTGGATCAAGCATTGAGAAACAAAACAACATAGTAGCATAGGAGTTAATACTAAAAACGAAGTACACAGAGGCACTAGTTCTCATAGGAAGTATACCATCACAGAGGCACTAGTTTTCTTAGAGTTGAGGAGTCCTCTTATTTAGGCAAATACTACTTCATTCATTACTGAATTACTGGTCTACTGGGCCGCATGTAGTTCAATCTTCTTTACTAGCTCATCCTTCATTGCGCCGACGACCCTGTCCTTGACTTCGCCCTCCTTCATGAACAGGAATGTTGGCATGGCCTCAACACTGAATTGCTCAGCAATGGTCTGCTTAGAGAATAGATATCAGAACACAGACGATGCACTGAACAAGTAGTATATTGTATTATGAGAATCTGAAAAGAGTATTAGAAAGTTCAACAACCTTCATTTCATCAACATCAACTTTCAGGAAAACAGCACTTGGGACCTTCTTGGCCATGTCAGCAAAAACTGGAGCTATAATGCGGCATGGTCCACACCATGAAGCAGTGAAGTCAATGACCACCTACTATTATTACAAGTATATAAGCACACGTTTAGCATAAGCATGTGAAATGTGTTGAAAAATAAGCCTATCTTATCTCGCATTATAAATTGTGATGATTTTGACGCATCAAAATTACCAAAACAACCAAATTCTCAACTCAACACCACGCCATCTCACAAGAAATATCATGGTTTAGGAGTCCAGTGAATAACATGCTTGGTTTACTATACACCATGAATCATTGAATCATCTGATATGCGTAGTTGCAATGACAATGCGATATCATGGTTTGCACACAATCTTATGAGCATAGACAATTCAATAGAACAACATTTCAGCATTAAAAAACAAGGGATGATATGACATAGGAACATAGGAGCATCCTTTCATCGAATAAGAAGACAACAAGAGTGTTCTCTGCAGACTAGAAAACTGTAAGAATACCAATCTGAACTTCTGGAGCAACACAACAAAGACTTTGGGTCCCAAGCATGTTGGGATAGACACACTACACATAAAAAAGCTGCAGCGATTGTAAAAGGAGATATGCCAACAGCAAATCAACCATATATCATATTATAATTATAAAATACTAAAAGGATTTTAGTTGGAAAGAATGAATCAGTAGGCTGAAACTGGGATCAAAACCTTCAATGCAGCGCTGCAGACTTTTTATTAATAACAAGGACCAAATTCCACAAAGGATGTTACATTTTCAAATCTGCTGCTAAACTCCTGGTATATCAGTTGTCATCATATTTCACATACCGTAAGTATGAAATTTAAAAATGACAACACGAGATTTCAATTAAAAGTTAAGATTTTCTCAGGACAAACATAAACCCTATAAATATCCCCTAACCGTGGTTTTAAATAGTGGGCTGTAGCAGATATCGACATATTTTTTCCAGGGGCTATAAAGCTATAGCGGATCTATGAAAGATAGCGGTTTATAAGAAAACCATGAAAAATATGAGTAATTGATTCACAAAAACATGCCAGTCATGAAATTTGATGAACACAAAGATCTTTTTAAGGTTCTAGGCATGTACGAAACAATACTTAATATGATATTAGAGCATGATTCATAAAACTCAAGCATTCAATTTTCTAATCTACAAACTTTAAAACAAAATAAGAGTAGATAAAAACGAGATTGTCGCTATTATAGCTGAAATTGAAATAGCAGCGATATTTCAAAGCTACCGCTAAGTAAATTAGCGGCGCTATAGCGCTCGTAGTTAACATAGCAGCGAAAATATAGCTTAGCGTGCCCTCTCTCCAACACCTGCTGGATCTAGCCCCAAACACAACAACAGAAGGGGAAAGTAGATCCAAAACGCTTCCCAAATCATGCAAACTAACTGTAAACCCCAATCCGACTTGATTAAAGGACACTAGGACAGAATCAGACTCAAGCCCACAAGTATTCCAAGTGCAGTCCAAAACTTAGGCATACCAGGTAATATATCAATCATACCAACACCAAACGGTTCGAAATTCCACGAATCGGCACAATCCAGTCAAAACAACACGCCATCTATCCAGGAGATTCTAAGACGAGCCTAGGCATGGACTGATCTCGCCAGATTTCTTGCAGCTACACACACAGAGGGGGAGGCGAAATACAAAGAACAGAGTTATTCCGAAACAAACCAGCTTCTTGGCGCTGTTGGCCTCCTCGATCAGCAGGCTCCACTGCTCCAGGCTGTGGACCGCGATCACCGACCCCTCTGCCGGCGCCGCCGGTGTCTCCGCCGGTGTCGCCGTCGCCGCCGCCGCCGCCTCCGGAGCCGACATCTCCGTCTCCCGCGCGCTCGCTACCGCTAGATGAGGGGTTGAGGGGACACACTGGGCGCAGACACGGAAGGGTTGTTCTTCTGTCCTTCTCTCCCTCTTGCTCGAGACGCACTCCGCAAGATATTTGCCGTTCGAGGGGAATCGAATATATTCCCGTGGGACCACATTACGAATATGCCCTTGGGCATAGTGAAAATTACGATCAGAGGCTCCGGATCCGGACGATCTTGTGCTGCGTGTGCTCGGTGCTCCCGCTCCGTGATTCATCAATCGTCAATTAAAAACCGGACCCATTGGGGGCAAAACAATCTTGGGTCATCGTGTTTAAGAAGGAGATCTTACTACGCAGGTGAGAAAATTTCCGAATCTCTGCCTTATCCATATACAGCGGCACCGTAATTCACATGAGACTAGATTGGCTATCGACTTATGTTTTGTCATGTGACGGACAAGGGGATTCTTTCACCTCCGGTAGGGCAGACAAATACACTCACAAGCACTCGAGGATAAATATATATAAATTTCCTCCGGCGAGCGCTCTAGTGGGAGTTCGAACCCACCTCCACCACCATGAGGGTGCAACGCACCCAGGTAGCCAATTGAGACTAGCGGACAATTACATCAATGATAAAAAAATCAATTAAAAACATAAGTAGTGCTTCAAAAATTCAACTAACATTAGTGTGTATGGATGGAAAGATGATGCAGGCATCTGTATTCATGCAAATTTTAGAATGGACAGAAATTTACACAAGAAGAAATAAAAGGAAAATCACAATATAGTTGGGTCAGGTGCACTGCTTACTGTAGGATTGTAGGATCCTAATTTTCTCTTTTCTATCTTTGTATAAAAATCATCATGAAATGTTGCATGGATATAGATCCTTGCATTATCTACTGTATTAATCTTTTTTTTTTAAGAGGAGCACGTGACAGGAGTACCAAACGGTCTGGTCAGCAGGTGAGGTCGTCAGGATTCAGGAACGAAATGGCACGTGGTCAGGCAGGCCAATTAAGCGGCAACCTTTGGATCTGCTGCTATCAGTGCCACACGCGGACATGCCCACACCGCACACTGGATGTGCCAGCATCGAAAACTCGGTTGTGCTCGTCGTCTACTCGTCTTTTGTCGTGCAGACTTTTTTTTTTACCGAGACTTCGCTCGTTTTTTATTAAGCATCAGAAAATTCAAACAAAGTTGTTATAGGACCACTAAAAAGGTGGTTAACACACAAACACTAAAAGCGAAACAACAAGAAGATGAAAGAAAGTACCCTCCACCCTAAGTGTAACAACCTGAAAATCCGAGCTACAAAATTTTTTTCGACAAAAACTCGAGTGATGAGTGTGACATGTCATCATCTACATCCTAAACATGTACGTAGCCCTGTCATGTCATGCATAGCATTCATGTGATCATAAATAAATTAATGTCTTATGTCATGATCAATATTTCATATGATATAACATGATGTTGCAATGGTTTTACTTCAATGTTTCAATAGTTCATTTGTCATGTTGCATTATATTGTAGTTTGGCTTTTATTGGATTCATGTAATGATTAATGAACCAACAATATTTATTTGTGAAGTAGATAAATATAATCTATGAGAATATACCTAATATGGCCTATGACCCTTAATTATGCCATGAAGTATTTTACAACATGCAAAACAAGTATATATACATGTATAGGAAAAATGAAAAGAGAAAGATAAAAGAAAAAGAGGAGAAAGCAATCTGGCCCGAACTGGCCCGACCAGCCCAGCACCGGCCTCTCCTCTTCTCTCCCTCCGCGCTCGCAGCGGCCCAGCAAGGCAGCCCAGTCGGCCGCCCTCTCGCTCGCTTCCTCTCCCGTGCAACCAGGCCCAGCAAGCCGCGAGGCCCATCAAGGACCCGCCTCGCGCCGCGTCGAAGGGAATCGGCCTGAGCCGCTGACGACCGGACCCCGCAGTGGGGACCAGCTGTCATGAGCTCCCCACGGTCCCCCCATCGACCGGCCGCGCCCCAGATGTTGTGTACGATATGTTTCTTGTTAATGGCATTAAAGCATCCGTTTTATTTGATTCTGGAGCTACATGTTCGTACATGTCATCCAAGTTTAAACGAGAGAATAAGATACCTACCACTCCATGTTTGGAGCCTATAGTCACCAGTTCTCCTCTTGGCGAGATGAGAAGCACCCATATCTGTAAGGGAGTGAAGCTTTTTATCGAGGGTCTAACCTTCCGAGCTAACCTTACCCTTCTACCATCAAATGGTTTAGATGTTATCCTAGGCATGGATTGGCTTACCGAGCACAAGGGTTTGATCTCCTGTTTACCCAGATATGTTTAGATAACTCATCCTTCTGGCCAAGCAGTTAGATGTGCACCTCAGAAGGAAAAATCAGTATCTGTGTTATGTGCTCTAAATGCACTCAAGACTCAGGCAGAATCTCTGAAAGAGGAGAAGACTCTCGCTGATGTTCCCGTTGTCAGAGAATATGAGAATGTGTTTCCAGAAGAGTTGCCAGGCATGCCGCCTGATCATGATGTTGAGTTCATAATTGACCTCGTGCCGGGTACAGGTCCCATTTCTAAGCGACCGTACCGCATGTCAGTTGATGAACTAGAAGAGCTCAAGAAGCAGCTGAAAGAACTTTCCGACAAGGGCTTTATTAGGCCTAGTGCTTCGCCCTGGGGATCACCTGTTCTGTTTGTGAAAAAGAAGGATGGCTCAATGAGGATGTGTGTTGACTACCGCAATGTCAACGCTGTTACCATCAAGAACAAGTATCCTCTACCAAGGATCGATGACTTGCTTGATCAGCTTCGTGGTGCTAAGTACTTTTCGAAGATTAATCTCAGATATGGTTATCATCAAATAAAGATTCACGAGGAAGACATTCCTGAGACAGCCTTTATCACTCGCTATGGGCAGTATGAGTTCACCGTTGTATCCTTCGGTCTCACGAATGCCCCTGCCTACTTCATGAACATGATGAACAAGGTGTTTATGGATGATCTTGATCGGTTTGTGGTAGTCTTCATTGACGATATTCTGGTTTATTCATCCACTACTGAAGAACATGAAGCACACCTGAGAGTAGTGCTCGAGAAGTTGTCTCAACACCAGCTTTATGCCAAGTTCAGCAAATGTGAGTTCTGACTTGAAGAAGTTTGCTTTCCTTGGTCATGTACTCTCAGCAGATGGAGTTGCTATAGATTCTGCAAAGATAGAGGCCGTGAAAGAATGGGAGCAACCTCGCAATGTGTCCGAGATCAGGAGTTTCTTGGGATTGGCGGGTTACTATCGCCGATTCATTGAGAACTTTTCAAAGATACCTCGTCCTATGACAAATCTCTTGAAGAAGACCAACGAGTTCGAATGGACACCCGAGTGTGAGCACAGTTTCCAAACTCTGAAGGAGAAGCTCACTACCACGCTTGTCCTAGCCTTACCTGATATCACTAATGACTTTGTTGTCTATTGTGATGCCTCTCGCCAAGGACTGGGTTGCGTGCTGATGCAGAATGGGAAAGTTATTGCTTATGCTTCCCAACAGCTGAAGGAGCACGAGCAACGATACCCCACTCATGATCTCGAGTTAGCCACCGTTGTGCATGCTCTGAAGATCTGGAGACATTATCTCATTGGCAACAAGTGTGATATATACACCGATCACAAGAGCCTGAAGTATTTCTTCACTCAGGAGGATTTGAATATGAGACAGCGCAGATGGCTAGAGCTAATCAAGGACTACGACATGGAGATTCACTATCATCCAGGAAAAGCAAATGTAGTCGCAGATGCTCTTAGTCGCAAGACCTATTGTCATGCTCTATTCACCTCAACCCTGCCACCTGAATTGAAGAAGGAAATTGAAGATCTCCAACTCGAGATAGTACCCCATGGTCTGTTGCACAAACTTCGCATCGAGTATAACCTCATCGAGCAAATTTGTGAAGCTCAGAAGAGTTGCGAAGAAATAGAGTACATACGTGGGTTGATGAAGCTAGGCTACATCCCAGAATTCAGAGAAGATGAGCATGGAACCATCTTGTCGGTGTTTTGACCCTCGAGGGGTTAACACCAACGAGTAATATTTGTAATTGCGTGCTCCCTTATCCGATGGGTGGTGCAAGAAGGACACGACGATTTATCCTAGTTCGGGCAAAGAAGGCCCTACGTCCAGCGGGGGGAGGATAGTTCATGTTATCTTGCACCGAAGTGCTAGTACAGGGGAAAATACAAGCAGATGTGAGGAGCGCAAGGTGGAGTTTGGGCGTTCGGACGCCTAGCTCTCGACCTTACACAGGCTCACGGTGTCGCTCTGTGATCTAAAGCCTTAATGTTTCTATGCTCTAGGTCCTCTCGTCTTTTTTTGTTCGGTCCCTCTTTCTAACGCCCTGGCGCCTCCTTTTATAGATGAAGGAGGGGCACAGGGGTACATGTATTTCGATTTCGCATGACGTTGATGACGTATGACGTTGAGGCCGATTACATCGGTGCTGTTGTAGCGATGTACGTCGGTATGGGAGGTCCTGCTCCCGTCGCGTCAGGAGTTGTTGAGTCCCGCTCGAGGGTTCATTTGTTGACGTCGAGGGGCGACGGTCAAGGGTCTTGGCCGGAGTCCAGGGGGTCGTGCCGAGGAGGTCGAGCCTCACCGGATAAGGCCGAATCCTAGAAAATGTAGGAAGCGTGTTGGTTTATACGTCTCGAGGTGGTGCTGGACGTGGCACAGTGCTCGGTATGGTGCAACAGCGTAGTACGACTTGCGGGATTCCGGGGCATGGGCGGTAAAAGCCAGATTTGACCGCCACGCCTGCAACTGTTACCGTAACTGTGGCCATGCGGTTAGGCGGGGGTAGGTAGATCGCATTAAATGCGCTCGGGCCCGTACGGGAGAGTCGGTAGCCGAGGGGTGCACTGTCCTCGAGGACCGCCCATTCTCCCAAACGAAGTTACGTCCTCGAGGGCAGGCTCGTTCGCAGGGCGAAGTTCCGTCTTCGACGGGTGGCCCGAATTGTACCCTCGCGTGTACAGTACCAGTCCGTTCAGTAGCCTCTCGAGTGTACAGTACCAGTCTGTTCGGTAGCCTCTCCAGCAGGCTTTGGCTTTGGGCCGTCGTTGTCCGTTCGTGAGTCAGCCCGATATGTCTCAGCCTGCGGGCCTTCGTACGTTAGCGCGGGAGGTCACCGGAGGGGTCGAGTTGCTGATTTTGCGGGGTTTAGTTCGGTAAACCAAGGGTTTGGGGTACCCATTTCCTGGGTATCGACAGTAACCCCGAGCCCCTGCACGAGTGATGACACTCGGGCAGGGGGTCAGGAATTGGAAATGGGACGTGATTCGGATTTTTTCGTGGGGGGCGCGCGAGCGACCCCCGCGGGGGTAGCCCCCGAGGCCTCGTAGGAGTCGAACGACTCCTATGAGGGCTTTATTTATATTTAGTTAAAGGGTGCTTGTCCAGTCGGGTACATGCCTGAACTGGAGTCGTAGCGCTTTACCGAGGGGAGCCCCCAGGGGATTTTTGACCCTCTTTCGTCGAGGGGCGCCGGGCACTGGCGAGCCCTCGAGCCTTGTGCGGCTGGGGCGTTGCTGGCCTCGGCATTCTTCTCACGAGTCCTTTCGATCGGATGTGAGGCGAGAAGCATCGGACTACCCCCGATTGGGCGAGCCACGAAGTTCTCAGTGAGCTGGTAACGGGAAAATCCAAGCGAGAGCCCGTTCCTCATTCGATAGAGGTCGGCAGGAGGCCCGGAGGCAGTCTCATTAAAGCAAAACGCAATGGTCCTACGGATACCGATTCCATTTGATAGGTCTCGGCGGTTCGATGCCTCCCTTCGGGGGGATTCCATAAAGTCCGTAGTGTTTCGCCTTGGATGCATCCAAAGGGGTCTTGAGAGTTCGTACTCAAGCAGGGCCTCGTGTTGGCTCCCCCTTGGTCACCCTGACTCGGGTGCCCGAGGGCGACCGTCGAACCCTGATCGTGGGGCCAGCCTTCGCTCCCTTGAGGCTTAGGGCCGGAGCCTGATTTCTTTGGTGCTTAAGGGCGGCCGTTGAGCCCTCACTCGAGGACCGGCCTTCGCTCCCTCGAGGCTTTGAGGTGGGGTCAGAGCCTGTTTCTTTTTTGGCGCTCAAGGGCGGACGTTGAGCCCTCACTCGAGGACCGGCCTTCGCTCCCTCGAGGCTTCGAGGTGGGGCCAGAGCCCGTTCCTTTTTGGCTCTCAAGGGCGGCCGTTGAGCCCTCACTCGAGGACCGGCCTTCACTCCCTCGAGGCTTTGAGGTGGGGCCAGAGCCCGTTTTACCTTTCGTAGGAAACTCCGTTAGCAAGCAACGGTTCTCTTTTCTTATCGTTGGACGCGCCTTTTGAGGAGAAGGGCTTCAGCGGTGCGATCGTGGCGGGCCCGAGCAACGGCTCTCTGTCAGAGGTGTGACGCGTGCGTCCGATCGAGGATCGAGGGGGGAACGGTCAGGTAAACGCATTAATTGCGGGGAGTTACCTTTTTCCTGCCACCGGACTCCGCCCGTTGCTCTTCCCGAGTATAAAAACGGAGGGGGACAAGTGTTCGCTCCCACCTTTGCCATCCTTTCGAACACCTGCTATCCTGCGCACGTGAGGGTAAAAACTTAGAGCAAGAAGTCGTGATTGGGAACCTTCCTGGTCATCCGTCTGCCAAAGATATTCGTGCTGTTGTTGCCGCCGCCGCGCCCACCGAGCAGATCTGTGCTGCCGCTGCCGCCATGGCCCCCATCCTCCAGCCCGCCGAGCCCTGGCACCCGTCGACCGTGACGCGGCAAAGGCTTATCGAGCTGGTGAGGGAAGGACTTCTCCGCCCCGTCACCGATCCGAATCGGCCGGAGTGGATTGCGCCGCCGAGGGACCACCAAGAGCCAAACCCGCCGGAGGGCTACGTGGTGAGCTTCCTCAAGTATCATCGGCATGGGTTCGGTGTGCCCCCGAGCGAGTTCATGCGGGGGTTGATGAACTTCTACGGCGTCGAGCTCCAGCATTTCTCCCCCAACGCCATCTCCAACGCCGCCATCTTCGTGGCCATCTGCGAGGGCTACCTCGGGATGGTGCCACATTGGGAGCTATGGCTCCACCTTTACAAGGGGGAGTGGTTTGCCTCCCCGGTGGCGCAAGGAGTAAGGCGAATCGTCAGAGCGGGGTGCCTCAACTTTGCGTTGAAGATCGAGAGGTCGGAGGAGCCACGCGAGTACATCCCCACGGATTGACGTCCAACCACTCCCGGTGGGACGAGCAGTGGTTCTACCTTCGCAATGACGGCGGCTACCTCCCGCCGTACACCGGGCGGCTTATCGCCGAGCGTCCATACAACTGGCCGCACGGTGTCGCGGGAGATCTTCAGCGATGACTTCATCCCCTCGTCGTTGCGATGAGGACCCTTCGAGAGGCAGGTCTGACGGTGAGTGTGGTGGTCTTGGCCTTCCACAGTCGACGGGTGCTCCCTATGATGGAGCGCCCGTTGCGGTTGGACGAGATGCTCCCCTCGGCCGCGCCCGAGGTTCTCAAGAGGTGCCGGATGTCTGGCGAGAGGCCGTCCGCCACAGAAGTCGTCGCGCGGGTAAAGGGGATGGTGGCTGGCTTGTTCAGGGTGGAAGACGTCAAGCGCCTCCCCATGCAGCCGGAGGAGGGTTGCCTCAACCTGGTGAGTGCCTCGACCCGTGCCTTTCGCGTTCCCCCCTTTTCTCTTGTCCCTGTGACTAAACGTCTTTGTGTAGGGGAGAATCGACTACCGGAGATCGAGGCCCCCACTGAGGGAGGACGCTCCCGATCGTCAGGTAAGACGCTTCACCGCCCAACAAGAGAAGTGGAGTAAGGACGAAGAGGAGAAGAAGAAAGCCAAGAAGCTCCGGGAGCGTGAAAGACTTGCGAAGCGCCGCGCTGAGCAGAGGCGCGACGGGCTCCCGGAGGAGGAGTCTCCCTCGTCCGGGGGAGATGAAGATGATGATGATAGTGATGACATCGAGGGGGTGGAGGGGTGCCTCGACCGCATCTTGTCAGGTTCCTCCCATGTTGACCGCCCCTTCGTGCAGGAGGAGGTGGCGGAGCAGCGCGCCCCCCAGCCGGTGGCGTCGGCCTCGGAGCGCCGGCCTGGAAAAAGGGGACCCTCCTCGCGTCGTACTCGAGGCGAGACCCTACCCACTTCGATCTGGGAAACTCGGTCCGGTCGTCGGTGCAGGTGGAGCAGAGCCGTGCCCAGGAGGCCCCGTCAAAGCAGGGAGGCGCGGCGACCCCACCGACGGCCCCGAGCAGCCTCAGCCCCGGGAAGAGCTCGGCTTCGGGAGGGGTCTCGAAATCTGCTGGTGGTTCGAGGGGGACCCAAAAGGCCTCTATCCCCTTCGGGTAGGTGTCGTTGGTTCGTTTTCTTTTCATTGCGTCCTCCTTGCGCAATTTGATAAACTTTTTGCCGTTCTGCTTCCCATCCAGGCCCAAGCGCCAGATCGAGGAGGCGTCTCTCGCGCCGGCTAAGCGGCTCAAGATGGATGCAGCCGTGAAAATGGAGGCCCCGATTACAGGTGCGACGTCGAGGCCCTTGGCTCCGTGGGAAGCCAAGTGGTTGTCCTCAGCCCTAGGTGCTATGGCGCGCGGTAGGCTGACGGGTTCCACTCTTGCTGCAGGGTCAAGCGTCTCGAGGGCCGTCGCGGGCGGCGACTCTGAACCGGAGAGGACGCATGAGGGAGGGAGCACCTCCTTGACATCGTCGCCTGCGGCCCTCGAGCTTGGCCCGGCACCAGGGGGCGGTGCCCCGACGTCGGGAGCTTCCATTCCTGGCGGGCCGGAGGCTTCGATCCCCGCACCCAAGGCGGGAGCCCCCGAGGGCCATGAGCCGGGAGAGGAGGTAGTCGTTGTGGATCTCGAGGGTGAGGAGACCACGGCCCTTTCCCCCTCGATGGGAGAGCGGAGGCCCTGGCCGACGGGGCTACGCGAGCTCGAGGCCCGGAGGGAGCAGGAGCAGGGGGCCCTGCAAGAAGCGAAGCTACCACGGCCACAACAGGAGGGGGAGAAGGAGCCGTCGGAGTGGCGGGAGGAGGAGGAAACTGGGGGCCAGCCCTAGCATCAGCAGGAGCAGTAGACGCCGCCAGGGGACACGGCGCCGCTGGTCCCGCCGGCGCAGCAACCGCCCGAGACGTTGGAGGCGGAGGCGACTTTCGGACTGCCCATGCAATGGGTGTCTGTGATTACCCTGGACAAGCTGCTGGCCGAAGGAGAAATGGCGTCAAAGGCGTCGATGGTCCCGCGGCTGCCGGGGACGCAACCAGAGGAGGCCTCGGTACCGAACCCGGCGGAAGACGCGTCGATGGTGGCCCTGCCGGCGCCACAAGTTGTGGTGTTGGGGGAAGCGATAGCCTCGACACCTCCACTGCCTCCGAAGGCACCAGAAGCAGCGTCGGGTCAGCCGCCGCAACCGTCGACGGAGCAGCCGGAGGAGACGGCGGCTTCTGGCGTGCTGAGGAGGTCGACGTCCGACCCCGGGCTGAGGGATGCCCGTGCCGCGTTGAAGTTCCGCACCCCGGCGGAGTTGGCCATGAGTTACAGCATCCCACGCAATGTGGTGGACGAGATCGAGTCCTTGGCGCGAGCCAAGGTCAAGACGGTCCTTCCGCATTGGGGCAAGGAGCGCATCGTACTCTAGGAAGTCGGCGACTCTAGTGCTCCGGGGATCGAGATGAACGACCTGGCGGAGGTCAAGTGCTGGGAGGAGGCCGAGTGGTCCCGGGCGTGGCTGCGGCACTTGCTAAAGCTGGGCGTCGAACTCGCCGAAGGCCTCGACCGGAACCTCGCGGTGAGTCACTGTGTAGGCCATATGCAGTTTTTTAAGTTCTTTCGTATGAAATGCCTCAACCCTCGACTTCTTGTCCCTAGGAGGCGCGGAGGCGTTCCTACTCCAAGTCATACTTCCTCCACGAAACGCACAACAGCCGGGAGGAAGTGCTTCGTCAACTCGAAGCCGGCTGCTCTGCGCAGGCCAGGGTGGCCGAGATCGAGGAGGAGCTGAAGCGGACCAGGGAGGAGGCCGCCAAAGCCAAAGAGGAGGCCGCCCGGGCGAAGGAGGACTCCGAGGCCGCTCGAGGGGAAGCCGCCCGCCTCAAGGAGGAGCTCAAGTGTGCTAGGGAGGAGGCTGACGCGGCCAAGGCCGAAGCGGAGAGGGCCAGGGGCGAGAGCGTCCGAGCCCAGGAGCGCGTCGAGCTACTCGTGGGGAGGCTCAAAGCTCCATGGAGCGCATCCGCTCACTCGAGGCCAGCTTCGCTGAAGTCTCCGCTAGCCTGGAAACCCAGCTCGGGGCGATGAAGGCTACCCTCCAAGAGAAGGAGCAGGCCATCATCCTGGCTGGTGGCGCCCTCGAGACCCTCCGCTGCGAGAAAATGGAGGTGACCCGGGCCTTCAAGGAGGCCCAGTGGGAGCGGGACGAGGCTCGGGGGGAGCGCGACGCCGTGCTGGGGGATCGCAACGCCCTCAAGACTCGCTGTGCTGGTGAGTTCCTTGAAGGGCTTTTGATCTTTTTTCTTCCCGTATGGCTTTGTCTGATTCTTGCTTTGTGTTTCAGGCCTCGAGTCTAAGCTGCTCGCTACCCAGACCGCTGCCAAGGCGCTGCAGGAGAGCCTCGCGGTAGAGGGGGCGCTTCTCGGCTGGCTCCGGGTTGCCCTCGACGGCCTCTGCGCCTCCTGGGAGGTCGGGCCCGTCGAGGGTGCCGAAGAAGACATCCCGGGTGCCGCGCGCGTGGACCGAATCTACTACCTTGACGCCACACTTCGTGATCGCGTGCGGGAGGCGCTTCATACCGGTGTGAAGCGGGCGCTAGCAGTGGTCTCCTCTGGCTTCGTATTTGACATGAACGTGGTCGCCCAAGGCTTCGTTCCTGATATCTCAAAGACCAGCGCCGAGAATGAGGAGCGATGCCGAGGGCTCATCAATGACGCCGAGAGGCCAGGGGGAGCGCTGGTGAAGCTGTTCGAGGACGAAGTCCTCCCCCTGCGGTTGAAGGGTACCTCGTCGAGGAGGGCGGCGACGGAGTGGGCCTGTAGGGCAAGGCTGGGCGAAGGTGCCCATGTAATGAATTAGTTTTTTGTAACTTATATTCACTGTGGCTTTGAAAGCCCTTTTTGAACAATAATGCATCTATTGTAATGCGATTTGTCATTTTACTTTTGAGCCTTTTCTGCTTTCTTTTCACCTAGACTTTGCTTTTTTGACTAAGTTTTCGACGCATGCTCGTATCCCTCGAGGGGGGGGAGCGAGTGGAGGTACCGTAGCCCGAAGGCGTAGGAGAGCTCCCGGCTCGACAACCCTCGACCCTCTAGGGAGTTCGAGGCGTTTTCTACTTAGTCGCGAAGCGTATCGAGGCGTGAGAAAGAAGAAGCGCTCGAGTTCTGATCGCCTGACTCTTGCTTTCCGACTGAGCGTTCGACGCAAGCTCGTATCCCTCGAGGGAGGAGCGAGTAGAGGTACCGTAGCCCGGAGGCGTAGGAGAGCTCCGGCTCGACAGCCCTCAACCCCTAGGGAGTTCGAGGCATTTTTCAACTTAGTTGGGAAGCGAAAGGGAGGCGTGCGAAAAAAAATCGTTCGTATTTTTAGGAACTTAGGGGGTTCCCCCCCGTTAGCCCCCGAGGGAGGCTCGACTCTGGTGAGACAGGGTCGAGGCTACCTCTTGCATGTACCATAACAAGTTTGAACTTATAATCGAAAGTACTCCTTATATTTGTCATGCGAAAATGTACAAAACATGCGAGAATGTACAAGGGCACTGGTGCCCTAAGGGTAGAAACAACGTAGCTGTTCGATGTTCCATGCATTGGTGAGGATTTCGCCTTTGTCGTTAGCGAGCTTGTACGTCCCGGGCTTTAGCACCTCAGCTACGGTGTATGGGCCTTCCCATGGCGGGGTCAGCTTGTGACGTCTCTTGTTGCTCTGTCATCGACGTAGGACGAGGTCTCCAACCTGGAAGTCTCTCGGGCGCACGTGCTTGTCGTGGTAGTGTCAAAGTTTTTGCTGATACCTCACGGAGTGAATTAGCGCCATGTCTCGAGCCTCCTCGAGCTGGTCGACGGAGTTTGCGAGGGCTTCTTCGTTGCTTTGCTCGTTGTACGCCTTTAGTCGAGGGGATCCATACTCGAGGTCAGTGGGGAGGAGGGCCTCAGACCCATAGACCAAGAAGAATGGGGTGAAGCTCGTGGCTCGACTAGGTGTTGTCCTTAAGCTCCATAGGACCAACGGCAGCTCTGCGGCCCATTTTTTTCCGTGCTTGCTGAGGCGGTTGAGGATCCTTGGCTTGAGGCCCTGCAAAATCATGCCATTGGCGCACTCGACCTGGCCGTTAGTTCGAGGATGTGCAACCGCGGACCAATTCACACGGATGTGATGGCGATCGCAGAAGTCCAAGAACTTCTTGCAGGTGAACTGTGTGCCGTTGTCAGTGATGATGACGTTCGGGACCCCGAAGCGATGGATGATGTCGGTGAAGAACTCAATTGCCCGTTCGGAGTGGATGTTGCTGATGGGCCAAGCCTCGATCCACTTGGTAAACTTGTCGATGGCAACGAGCAGGTGCGTGTACCCTTTGGTTGTCCTCTTGAGAGGCCCCACAAGATCGAGCCCCTAGACCGCGAACAGCCAGGTGATGGGGATCATTTGTAGGGCGTGAGCTGGGAGGTGCGTCTGCTTGGCGTAAAATTGACACCCTTTGCACAAGCGGACAATGTTTATGGCGTCAAAAATGGCGGTCGGCCAGTAGAAACCCTGTCGGAAGGCATTGCCTACGAGGGTCCTTGGTGCTGCGTGATGGCCGCAGGCCCCCGAGTGTATGTCCTCGAGGAGCCTCCTGCCTTCCTCGATGGTAATGCAGCGCTGAACAACGCCTGAGGGGCTTCGCCTGTAGAGTTCCGTGCCGTCATCGTAGATGACGTAGGACATGGCCTGTCGCGTGATCCGTCGAGCTTTGGTCCGGTCCTCCAGAAGCTCTCCCCGAATGAGGCAGTTGAGTAAAGGGGCTCGCCAATCCGGTGGCGGGTTCGACAGAGGAGAGGTCTCCTGGATCTCCATAACCTGGGCCCCGGTCGAGGGGGCCCCGGTTGAGGTCGTGGGGTGGAGCTTCGAGGGCGTAGTGCAAGCCCCCAAGCCCAAATCGACGGAGGGCTCGAAGAGGTCCCTCAAGAACACGTCCGGAGGGACTGTACCTCGAGTTGATGCAATTTTTGTGAGCTCATCCGTGGCTTCGTTGTATCGTCGAGTGATATGACTAAGCTCGAGGCCGTGGAACTTGTCTTCTAACTTGCGCACTTCATTGCAGTATGCTTCCATCTTGGCGTCATGGCAGCTCGAGGCCTTCATCACTTGGTCGATGATTAGCTGCGAGTCGCCTCGAACGTCAAGGCGTCGAACCCCGAGTTCAAGGGCGATTCGTGATCCAGCGACAAGTGCTTCGTACTCCGCGACGCTGTTAGAAGCGGCAAAGTGGATGCGAATGACATAGCGCATGTGGACTCCGAGGGGTGAAATGAACAGCAAGCCCGCGCCTGCTCCTGTTTTCATGAGCGACCCGTCGAAGTACATCGTCCACAGCTCGGCAAGGATTTGGACTGGCGGCAACTGCGTGTCGGTCCACTCAGCGATGATATTCGCCAGCACTTGAGACTTGATGGCCTTTCGCGGTGCGTAGGTGATGGTCTCGCCCATGAGCTCGACCGACCACTTGGCAATCCTTCCAGCGGCCTCCCGGTTATGGATGATCTCCCCCAAGGGGAACGAGGATACCACGGTAACCGGGTGGCTGAGGAAATAGTGCTGGAGCTTGCGACGTGTAAGGACGATGGCGTAGAGCAGCTTCTGCACCTACGGGTAGCGGATTTTTGTTTCCGAAAGCACTTCGCTAACGAAGTAAACCGGCCACTGGACGGGCAAAGCGCGCCCTTCCTCTTGCCTCTCCACCACTATGGCCGCGCTGACCACCTGAGTGGTTGCGGCGACATAGAGGAGGAGGGGCTCGGGTGGTTTAATCGACGTCGCCGGTAGAGGAGGGACGAGAATCGGAGTGGATGTCAGCTTGGCTTTGAGTTCATCGAGGGCCTCCTCGGCCTCCGCGGTCCATGTGAATCGCTCGAATTTTTTCTAGAGGCGGTACAGAGACATGGCCTTCTCCCCTAAGTGTGAGATAAAGCGGCTGAGGGCCGCGAGGCAGCCCGTGACCCTCTGCACACCCTTAAGATCCTGAATTGGCCCCATTCGCGTGATGTCCGCCACCTTCTCGGGGTTGGCCTCGATCCCGCGCTGGGAGACGATGTACCCGAGGAGCATGCCCCGACGCACTCCGAAGACACATTTCTCGGGGTTGAGTCTTATGTTTTTGTCTCGAAGGCACCCGAACGCGATTTTGAGGTCTCGAATGAGGTTGTTCGCTCTTCTGGACTTGACCACGATGTCATCGACGTAGGCCTCGACCGTGTCGCCTATGTGTTCGCCGAAGATGTGTAGCATGCACCGCTGATACATTGCCCTGGTGTTTCGAAGGCCGAAGGGCATGGTGACGTAGCAGTACATGCCAAAAGGGGTGATGAAGGAAGTCGCGAGCTGGTCGGACTCCTTCATCTTGATTTGGTGGTAGCCGGAATAAGCATCGAGGAACGAGAGGGTTTCACATCCCACGGTAGAGTCAACAATTTGATCAATGCGTGGTAAAGGAAACAGAACTTTGGGACATGCTTTGTTTAAACTAGTATAGTCAATACATATCCGCATTTTTCCATTCTTTTTCTTAACTAACACGGGATTAGCTAACCATTCGGGGTGATGGACCTCCTTGATGAATCCAGCTGCCAAAAGCTTGTGTACCTCCTCGCCGATGATCCTGCGCTTCTCCTCGTCGAAGCGGCGCAGGCGTTGCTTCACCGGTCTGGACCCGGCCCGGATTTCCAAGGCATGCTTGGCGACTTCCTTCGGTATGCCCGGCATATCCGAAGGACTCCACGCAAACATATCAGCGTTCGCATGGAGAAAGTCGACGAGTACGGCTTCCTATTTGTCCTCGAGGTCGGCGCTGATCGTTAGCACCTTCTCGCATGGGCAGCTTGGGTCGAGGGGGACTTTCTTGGTGTCTTGTGCTGGCTCGAAGTTGTCGGCATGTCGCTTGGGGTCTAGCATCTCGTCGGTGAGGTGCTCGAGGGTCGCGGCTATCATGGCATTTTGCTCGATGGCCTCCCCATATTCGACGCATTCGACATCGCAGTCGTACGCGTGCTCATAGGAGGAGGCGACAGTGATGACGCCTTTGGGTCCTGGCATCTTGAGCATGAGGTAGGTGTAGTTCGGGATCGCCATGAACTGCGCGTAGCCCGGTCGGCCGATGATGGCGTGATACGTTCCGTGAAACCCAACCACCTCGAAGGTGAGGGTCTCTTTCCTAAAGTTGGCAGGGGTGCCAAAACAGATAGGAAGGTCGATACGGCCGACGGGGAAGGCCTTCTTCCCTGGTACGACGCCATGGAACCCCCCGGCGCTGGGTTGGAGTTGGTACCTCCTGACTCCCAGGAGGTCAAGGGTCTTGAGGTAGATGACATTCAGGCTGCTGCTGCCGTCCATGAGGACCTTCGAGAGGCGGGTGTTGATGATGATTGGGTCGACGACGAGCGGATAGGCCCCGGGGTTGGGGACTCGATCCGGATGGTCATCGCGGTCGAACGGGATGGGCACATCAGACCAGTCGAGGTAGTGAGGCATTGCGATACGAACAGAGAAGACCTCTCGACGCTCCCGCTTACGCTGTCGGGGCGTGAGCTGGGTCGAGGGGCCCCCGTAGATCATGTAACAGTCATAGACTTCGGGGAATTTTCCATCTTCCCCGTTGTCTCCCTCATCGCCGCCTTGGTCTTTTTTGTCGTCACTTTTCTTCACGCCCACTTGCTCGAAGTGCCTTCGAAGCATGCGGCAGTCCTTAAGCTTGTGCCTTGCCCCGTCCTTGTGATAAGGACAGGGCTCCTCGAGCATTTTGTCGAAGATGGCGCCCTCAGGGGGACCTCGAGGTCTTTTGTGTTCGGTTGCTGCGATGAGATCATCTTCTGCAGCCTCACGCTTGCCTTGCTGATGTTTCTTCTTCTTGTTATTTCTCTTCGGCCCTTTGCTCGAGCCTCCAGCGTTGTCGGCTACTGGCGTTTTTCCCTTGTCCTTCCCGTCGCTGAAGAAGGCGCCGACGGCCTCTTCGCCAGCCGCGTAATTGGCGACCACATCCATGAGCTCGTCGATGGTGTCGGGGCGGTTACGCCCTAACTCGCAAACTAGGTCCTTGCAGGTCGTACCCGCAACAAACGCTAGAACGACGTCGAGATCAGAGATGTGGGGTAGTTCGGTGCGGAGCTTGGAGAATCATCGAGCAAAGTCGCGGAGAGACTCCCCTGGTTTCTGCTTGTAGTTGCGCAGTTCCCAGGAGTTCCTGGGACGCACGTAGGTACCTTTGAAGTTCCCCTCGAAGATCCGGACAAGGTCGATCCAACCGCGAATCTGGTCAGGGGGAAGCTCCTCGAGCCACCTACGCGCGGTGTCAGACAGGAACAGGGGAAGGTGACGTATGATGGCATGATCGTCATGCGCCCCGCCCGCCTGACAAGCCAACTGAAAGTCGGCTAGCCAGAGCTCGGGATTGGTTTCGCTGTTGTATTTGACGATGCTCGTGGGGGGTCGAAACTTGTCGGGCAGCTGGGCGCAGCGGATCTTCCTGCTGAAGACTCGGGGACCCGGTGGCTCCGGGGCTCGTCGGTCTTCGTCGCTGTCGTAACGCCCTCCACGATGGGCGCTGTACCCTCGATCCTCGGCATCCCCGTGCTTGCGTCTGCGGTTCTCGACAATGTCGAGGCGCGCGTCGCGGGGAGCGCGGTCGTCATTGATACGTTCTCGGGCCGGCTTCTTCTTCTGTCAGGGGGTCGCCCCCTGATCGATGGAGCCCTCCCTTTTGGGCCGAGAGGGCTCGACCTGAGGTTCGGAGGCAGCCCCTCGACGCCTCGAGGCTGAGCTCTCGGCTTGCTGGACAGCAGCAACTTGGAGGAGATCCTCGACCTCACGTTGTATTCGCCGAGCTTGTGAGTTGGATGGCGTGGGCATATTGCGAAGGAGCATAGCCGCCGCAACAATGTTCTGGCTTGTTCGGGGATAACGGTTGGCGGGTTGCTCGGGTGCTCCTACCTCGATGATCTGCCGGTTGACTTCTCGGGCCCTGGCTCGGGCTCTACCGTCGGGCGGTCGCCGCTCTTGCTCGAGGGTCAGCTCGAGTAGGCGCAAGCGTTCCTGCTCGTCGGCGAGCTTCGCCTGCAACTCCTGAATCTGTGCCAGCTGTGCGTCCTGCTCGCCAGGACGGGGGCACGCTTCTCAGGATGCGTCTGGTTGTTGTTCCTCTGCTCTAGGGGGAGCGTCACCCACCACAGCTGTAGCCGTCGCGGCCGCTGGATTGACGGTGTCCTGATCAGAGTTGACATCACCATCGATGTGGAGGCACTCGCGGGTAGGATCCCAATGATCAGAGTCAGAGTCGGGGTCGCTGCAGCAGAAGACGGGGAATTGCCCCCGCGCCTCCTCCTGCAGCTACCGTCGGAGTGTGCCGACGGTGTACCTCCGGGGGCCGGGCGCTCTTACGAAGGCCAAGCCCTCGGAGTCCGGTGTGACAGTCTCCACATCCATCATTGCGCGGAGAAGGGCGCCTGGGCGGTCCTCCAACGTGCTCATGTTGGAGTGGGTCGCTGTCGAGATCGTCGTCGTGGGAATGTTGAAGTCGAACGAAGGCAGCCGACGACGCTCGAACAGCTTGTGCGGGAGCGGGCTCGATCGAGCGGGGGCTTCATCACGCTTCCTCGACGTGTGTACTACGAAGGTGGTGTCGGGGTTGTGGTGGGGTCCTGCCGGTTTGCCCTCTACCTCTGAACTCGGGTCAGATGCTCCCTCAACAAGGGGTTCGTCATCTCCGGTCAGGGGCGAGGAGAAAGCGGTGGGAACCCTCCCCGACTTAGGTTGATGGCGATGACGGTGCCGACCGTGCCTCCTTCTGGATGTGGCAGCATGGTGGTAGGACTGGCGAGCGGCCGCCCATGAGCGTGGAGGCGTACCGCGACCTCCGTTTGGGTCACTGATTGAGAGCAGGGTCATGTCGTAACCCTGGTCGAGGGTCATGAACTCCAGGCTCCCAAACCAGATCACCGTAGCGTGCGAAAGTGGTGAAACAAAGTCGCCCATCCGGAAAAATGGCGGGAAATCGTTAGTGACACGCGGCTCCCCTACCTGGCGCGCCAACTGTCAGTGTTTTGACCCTCGAGGGGTTAACACCAACGATTAGTATTTGTAATTGCGTGCTCCCTTATCCGGTGGGTGGTGCAAGAAGGACACGGCGATTTATCCTGGTTCAGGCAAAGAAGGCCATACGTCCAGCGGGGGGAGGATAGTTCGTGTTATCTTGCACCGAAGTGCTAGTACAGGGGAAAATACAAGCAGATGTGAGGAGCGCAAGGTGGAGTTTGGGCGTTCGGACGCCTAGCTCTCGACCTTACACAGGCTCACGGTGTCGCTCTGTGATCTAAAGCCTTAATGTTTCTATGCTCTAGGTCCTCTCATCTTTTTTTGTCTGGTCCCTCTTTCTAACGCCCTGGCGCCTCCTTTTATAGATGAAGGAGGGGCACAGGGGTACATGTATTTCGAGTTCGCATGACGTTGATGACGTATGATGTTGAGGCCGACTACATCGGTGCTGCTGTAGCGATGTACGTCGATATGGGAGGTCCTGCTCCCGTCGCGTCGGGAGTTGTTGAGTCCCGCTCGAGGGTTCATTTGTTGATGTCGAGGGGCGACGGTCGAGGGTCTTGGCCGGAGTTGAGGGGGTCGTGCCGAGGAGGTCGAGCCTCACCGAATAAGGCCGAATCCCGAAAAATGCAGGAAGCGTGTTGGTTTATACGTCTCGAGGTGGTGCTGGACGTGGCACAGTGCTCGGTATGGTGCAACAGCGTAGTACGACTTGCGGGATTCCGGGGCATGGGCGGTAAAAGCCAGATTTGACCGCCACGCCTGCAACTGTTACCGTAACTGTGGCCATGCGGTTAGGCGGGGGTAGGTAGATCGCATTAAATGCGCTCGGGCCCGTACGGGAGAGTCGGTAGCCAAGGGGTGCACTATCCTCGTGGACCGCCCATTCACCCGAACGAAGTTACGTCCTCGAGGGCAGGCTCGTTCGTAGGGCGAAGTTCCGTCTTCGAGGGGTCGCCTGAATTGTACCCTCGCGTGTACAGTACCAGTCCGTTCGGTAGCCTCTCGAGTGTACAGTACCAGTCCGTTCGGTAGCCTCTCGAGCAGGCTTTGGCTTTGGGCCATCGTTGTCCGTTCGTGGGTCAGCTCGATATGTCTCAGCCTGCGAGCCTTCGTACGTTAGCGCGGGAGGTCACCGGAGGGGTCGAGTTGCTAATTTTGCGGGGTTTAGTTCGGTAAACCAAGGGTTTGGGGTACCCATTTCCTGGGTATCGACACATCTGGTTCACGAACAGAATCTGTGTGCCCAGCAATCCTGCCTTGCGTAAGGAAATTCTGTGAGAAGCACATGACTCTAAGTATTGCATCCATCCTGGTGGTGTAAAAATGTATCAAGATATGAAGAAGCACTTCTGGTGGAAAGGCATGAAGGCAGATATTGCTAGACATGTGGCCGAATGTGACGTCTGTAACAGAGTCAAGGCCGAACACAGAAGACCCGCTGGATTACTCAAACCACTCGATGTTCCTGAATGGAAGTGGGAGAGTATATCCATGGATTTCATCGTGGGTTTACCTCGATCACCAGCTGGTAATGACTCCATTTGGGTGATTGTGGATCGTCTAACTAAAGTCGCCCACTTTGTGCCTGTCAAAACCACTGTTAGCACTGAAAAGCTAGCAGATATCTACATCAAGGAGATATTGAGGCTCCATGGAGCTCCTAAGAGTATTGTGTCTGATCGTGGACCTCAATTTATGTCCCAATTCTAGCAAGCTCTTCACGAGTCCATTGGGACTGACCTTGATTACAGCACTGCTTACCACCCTCAAACAGATGGTCAGACAGAAAGGTTGAATCAGATTCTTGAGGATATACTTCATGCCAGTGTTCTCAAATATGGAACAAATTGGGAGAAATGTTTGTCTTTTGCTGAGTTCTCTTACAACAACAGCTACCAGGCAAGTATCTAGATGTCACCCTTCCAGGCTCTTTATGGCAAACCATGCAGAACCCCATTGATGTGGGACCACCTAGGTGAGAGGGCAGTCTTTGGCCCCGCTAAGATCAAGGAAGCCGAAGAAGGAGTTACTCAAGTTAGAGAGAACTTGAGGATCGCTCAAAGCCGACAGAAGAGCTACGCTGATAGAAGGCGCCGAGACCTTGAATTTAAAGTTGGGGACTTTGTCTATCTCAAAGTGTCTCCACTTCGTGGTACCATCAGATTCCACGTGAAAGGAAAACTAGCTCCAAGATATGTTGGTCCTTACCGCATCTGTCAAAGAGTTAGAAAGCTCGCATAGAAGCTTGAACTACCCCCACAGTTGGCAGGAGTACATCTCGTATTCCATGTCTCACAGTTACGCAAGTGCTTAAGGGTACCCAAAGAAGAAGCAGTTACCACTGATGTGCTTGATATCCAAGATACTTTGGAATACAAAGAGCACCCCATCAAGATTCTAGGATATGACACCAAAGAAACCCGAAGCAAATCTATCCCTATGTGCAAGGTTCAATGGAGCAATCACACTAAACGTGAAGCAGCGTGGGAAGATGAGAATCAGCTGCTGCTATAGTATCCTTATCTCTTTGAAGGGTATGTCACCTCTTAAATCTCAAGGACAAGATTCCAATGAGGGGGAAGGACTGTAACAACCCGAAAATCCGAGCTACAAAATTTTTTTCGACAAAACCTTGAGCGATGAATGTGACATGTCATCATCTACATCCTAAACATGCACATAGCCCTATCATGTCATGCATAGCATTCATGTGATCATAAATAAATTAATGTCTTATGTCATGATCAATGTTTCATATGATATAACATGATGTTGCAATGGTTTTACTTCAATGTTTCAATAGTTCATTTGTCATGTTGCATTATATTGTAGATTGGCTTTTATTGGATTTATGTAATGATTAATGAACCAACAATATTTATTTGTGAAGTAAATAAATATAATCTATGGGAATATACCCAATATGGCCTATGACCCTTAATTATGCCATGAAGTATTTTACAACATGAAAAACAAGTATATATACATGTATAGGAAAAAAAGAGAAAGATAAAAGAAAAAGAGGAGAAAGCAATCTGGTCCCGAACCGGCCCGACCAGCCCAGCACCGGCCTCTCCTCTTCTCTCCCTCCGCGCCCGCAGCAACCCGGCAAGGCAGCCCAGTCGGCCGCCCTCTCGCTCGCTTCCTCTCCCGTGCAAGCAGGCCTAGCAAGCCGCGAGGCCCATCAAGGACCCACTGGCGACCGGACCCCGCAGTGGGGACCAGCTGTCATGAGCTCCCCACGGTCCCCCCATCGACCGGCCGCGCGCGACGTCACCGTGTCAGTGCCTGCTCCCCGCGTCGCCCCTAAGCAATTCGCCCCGGCTGCTCGATTCATTCCTCTGCCTCATCAACGCGCGCCCGCTCGCCACCTGGCCCGACAGCCTTGGCAAGAAAAGCCCGCGGCCGTGAGGAACTTTTCCTCCCGCGCGCGCACATGCGTTGCCGCCACGGTGAACTACACCACTGTAAAGCACTCTCGCACCCAGCCCCTGCTAGCCTCCTCATGCTATCCCATGGACCCAGACTGAGCCCCAGCTGCTGACCTAGACTGCCCCTCGGCCGCTTGATCGAGCGCCTTCGCCGATCACCGTCCGCCGGCCACCTACCTCTGCCTCTACCCTATATAAGCAAGGGACCGAAGCTCTAGGGCTCCTAGCCGCCGCCACCACTCCGATGGAGCCTCAATTGCACCCTAACCCGCTCAATTTGGAGAAGAGAAGGGGAATTGGAGGAGAAGGACGTCGGGGAAGAAGAAGGGGCCGCCGCCGGAGTTGGAGAAGAAAGGGGAGTGCCGCCGTGCTGTTGCTGTGAAGCCATCAAGGAGCAGGGACAGAACCACGAGCCGCCACCGCCGGAGCTGCTTGGACGTGTATCGTGCCTTCTCTCCTCTCCAAACGTCGGTGAGCACCGCCGCCCCTCTTCCAACCTCCGTCCCTGCTACGGCCATGGCGCTTCGCCTTGGGAGCGCGAAGGCCGAGACCTCAACCGGTCTCCCTGGACACACCCGCACACACGCACGAGGCTAGCCGAGCCTCCTTGGACCACGGTATCAGGTGGATGTCGGACCGGAGCGCCGCCTTGCCAGCCGTCGTGCGCAGAACGCCGCCGCGACGAAGCCACCCTGCTGCCTCACTATTGCGCCTCGCCTTCCATTGACCTCGGATCCGCGCTCGCCTTGATGAGACGGACTCCGTGCACCCCTTGGCTCCACGATTGCCACGCCGGAGCACCGACCTGAGCCACCTTGCCATCGTCATGCCGGTGCGCTGCCGCTCCAGAGTGCCGCCGTTCGCCGCCGTTTTCCCGCCGCCTCCGACCACAGCAAGGACCAAGAAGGGGCCGAGGAGCACCGCCGGAGAGAGCTTCGTTGACTGGACAAGATGATGGAGGCCGTGGACCCTCTCAAAGTGCCGTAGCCGTGCACCATGGACGCACCGGAGCTCTGCCGTGGGAGTTGCTGCCCGCGTGGACTCCGCCGTGGCTTTTGGTCACCGCTGGCGCTTCGGGCAGGTGCTGCGTGACTCCAATTGCGCATCTACGCTACAAATTGGAGCTGGAGTGACTCGGTGTGAAGAGTACACCGAGCGCCTCGGACGCTGAGCCGCCGTCCGTCGTGGAGTACGTTGCCGGGAGCCAAGCTGTCGACTTGAAGCCCACCATCGTGCTCGCCTTAGCGTCCTGGAGCCGATGGGCAAGATGATGACACCGGAGGGCCACCGGAGCGCTGGAATTTGGAGAAGTTTCGCCGTCGGCGAGCCCCGGCGTCGAGCCGAAGGAGAAGGAGGAAGGGGATCAACTCGGCCGGAGGAAGATGGACGCGGTGTAGGTGAACCGTGTCGCTGACAGTGGGACCAGGAGGAGCTGGCTCACCGTGGAACCGGTTTGCGAACCGTATGGACCCGAGAACATGCCTGTGCACCCGGCTCATGTGGATTAGAGTCACTGACAGTGGACCCCAAGGACGCCGGTGCACCGTGGACTAGAAGCTGTGGACCGAGCCAGTTGAGGATCCAGCGCGATGACATGGCAGCGCCAGATCGTGCCACGTGGCCGGCCCGACCTGGCCCATATTTGGCCCACTCGGCCCATTAATAGCCCATTAACGGCCCAGTGGGACCCACCTGTCAGTTGACCGTTGACCGCTGACGTCAGCAGTGACGTCACCCGGACCCCACCTGTTAGGCCTCTGTTGACCCGGTCAATGATGACGTCAGCATGACGTCATCCGCCACGTCAGCCGCTGTGTTGACCCCGTTTTACCCTGCGTGACACGTGGCCCAATCCCGTGCTGCCACGTGTCAGCACCAGATAAATCAACCCTTTTTTCTTTTTTAGAAAATGGTTAAATCTTTAAAAATTCATATCTAATTCATCCGAGCTCCGAAAAATGCGATCCACGTATCCAAATTTTCTATAAATCGAGCCCTATCTATCTAAGCTTTGTTTGAGTGTATTTGGATCTTCTATTTGGCATTCATTCTTTGTGCTAATCTATAGGGGTCGCTTTCACGACCATTAATTCTCGTTACAGGCTCGAGCGAGGACAAGTCTGACGACAATGACTACCAGGAGAAGTCCGACACTAATTCCTGTTGCTATAATATTTTGCCCGTGCTAGGATTGCATGATAGATTATTATTTGATGAGCCCTACCTTGTTGTAAACTTTCACTTGCTTACCCGCTGTTATGTTAGCCACTTGCTTTTCTGCTATATTATATATATATACTTCACTCGCTTACATTTGATGCGACGTGATGAACCCCGGGAAGGCCTGGAGGGTGCCAGGCTGGAGATGTGTGAGTTGATGGATCAGATGGGCATGTGAGCTGATGATGCTATATCTGGGTTTGGGGTGGAGCTTACGGCAGGGAGTAGGGTGAGGGTTAAGTCGATCGAGCCAGGATCTACGACGAGCTTTTGGAGCAAGTCTTGCCAGGGAATGTATCTGGACATTCCCATGAGAGGAGCCTGTGGCGGGCTAACTGAGATGCGATGGTGGTCTTTGGGTGTGATCCTCTGAGAGGTGGAGCCCGGGACGAAGGTGCCGTGGTAGCACGTTAAAGATAAACCCTGACGAAGATATCCTGGTTTGGTCACACTTAGGGACTGCTGCGCTGGTATCCGGACCTTAGGAATCTCTTGCTTTCCACTCGCTCTCCATGGGGGGAGACAGCCGAACCGCTGGATAGATCGATGCCACTACTTCTAGGCGAGTAGTGATAGGAAGGTATATGGATGGGATGGAGCTAACACTCTACCGAGACGATCATGGCACCCCCTTCGGGAGTGGGTACATGGCATGGCATCCTCTATGGGAGCGGATACATGCTCTCTTCACAGTTCCAGTGATCCAGAGCTGGATGGTAGAGTGGCATCGTTCTATGGCAGTAGGCGCCCAGAATCTGCCTAGGTGATTGCAAGCACCGAAGATGGCTATCTAGTGGATTAGTGAAACCTCTGCAGAGTGTATGGTTGATCGATCGATACATAAGCTAATTCGTTGGCTATGGACCTTTCCTTAGGAGGATGCACCGGACTAGTGAGTGGAGTGTTCTACCTTCCCCTGAGTATGATTTTCGGCCGTGAGCCAGGTTGAGGGCTGCGGGCCGCTGAGGCAAGCCGAGAGGGAGTTGGCTTGTCGACTCGAGTCTGAGATGGTGTTGGAGGAGTAGGGATGGTGCTACAGTTATGGATGGTGATGGATGGTGGGAATGGGTTTGTGTTTAAAACTTGTTTACTATATTGTTATTTATATACCTGAATAATGCATAGGAAACTCCAGCCTTATAGGTTCCTTTTCGATATATCCTTGTTTTGCATCCACTTCCACAAAGCAATGCGTAGGGTGGGAGTGTGGCCAGTACAAATCGTACTAAAAATTTGGTTTCAGGTTCAAGGAGTGAGTACTCTTCTGGGGAGTACAGTGAATGAGGGTTTCGTGCCTACGCTCAAGTTGGATCGAGGATGATAGCTTCCGCGCCTCAAGCTTTTATTGTTATGCTGCATGAACTCTGATTCCGCCAAGTGGCGATGTAATAAGTTATTGTAAACCTCTCTATTGCACTCTTTTGTTCGACGTATGGATTATGGTATTCAACTGTTATCAGGTAATGTGATTTAAATGGTCATATTACACTTCGGCTCTGTGGATTTCCCCTCACGAAAATCAAGGTCGTTTCACTAAGCGAAACAACAAGATACATCATTGCAATGACACTAACTCAGGAGCTGGCCAAGAGATGACCGTGACGGCCATGAAGACCTACGCGGCGAGGGAACCGCGAGGGGCATCACACACTCGGCAAGAAACTGCCAAGCTGGAGCCAAGCTCGACGTCGGTGACCAAGATCGGCCAAACAACGACGTCAACAACCAACTTCAGCAACACCAGCATCCGAGCTAGAGGAACCAAAATGACAGCGGAGCAGAAGCTCATGCAGGCACAGCAGCTCCGGCGGAGACGAGGAGCGTGACCGAGGTACTCCGACGAAGCCTCCAAGGAAGACATGACATCCGCGAACGCCAGCATCGTCGAACGAGAGCACGAAGGAGACTTTCGCCCGCTACCGGCCATGGCGGCGCGAGCCGGAGGTGGCCCCGCCGCCGCCATAGCCCTGGCGTCGCTGCCAAGGACGCACGGAGGGAGGAGCGGCCGCCGCCACGGCATGGAGGCACGTGGCGCGATGGCTTGGAGGTCGCCGCCACAGCGCCAGAGGCGCGGAGGCGAGGAGGCACGGCGGCCGCCGCCATGACGGCAGAAGCCGCCGCCCGGCGCAGCCAAGGCGTGGAGAGGGGGCCGGCCGGCCGTCCCGCCGCCCCACCCCGACGGGGAAAGGCCGGATCTGCCGCCGGCGGTCGCCCAGCTCCCCCGGCTGGGCCCATCTCCGCCGCCACCGCCAACCCTAGCTCCGGGCGCGCCGCCAGCCGATCCGGGCGACCAAGCCACGTGGGGGCCCAATCCAGCTGCGGATGCGCCAGATCCGGTCAAGGGGGGCCCGGATCGGCCACCCCGCCGGCCGACGGCCGCCGGCGTCGGAGAGGACAGGGGGGAGGGGGGAGAGAGGAAATACGGAGGTGGATAGGGAGAGGCGGGGAGGCGCCTTTTTGAGCCCTCCTCGCTGGCCGCTGCCGGCGGCGGCGAGGAGGAGCGGCGGCGGCGGCCTTGTCGGAGGCGCTGAGGGAGGAGGTTGGGGACGGCGGCGGGGGGCCCCCGAGTCGCTCTCCAGGGGAGAGCGATGCGAGGGAGAAGGGGTTGGTGAAGTCATCTCGTGCAGACTGGCCTACGCTTGCCAATGCGGTTATAGCCCCCATGATCGTTGGCATTTTCCGTACTGGCACACTCGTTATTCCCGAAATGAACCGGAAAGGAAATTCATTAACATTTCCAACATCCACAAAGCCGTTAATGTTGCCACTTTTAATTTGCTCGCTCGTAATTGCGATATGGGACGAGAGAGAAAACTATACAGAGTGCTGATTCTAGCCTTGTTTTCTATTGTAACTCAGGCTGAAGCGAACCTCACGGTATTGAGAGTACCAAATCGAAATTCGAGGGCTTGTTTGTTTCTGTTGCGTCTTTTAGTCTTTTTTATCTTAAAAGGTGTCATTCTTACTTCTAGCATTGGATCTTGTAATTTCTTAGCACACCCAAAAGCTAGAAAAGGCTGCTCTTAAGGTGCCTTTCAATTTCTAGTTCATTCTTAGAAACCAACTTTCTAGATTTTCAAAAGCCAACTCAACAGGTGAATTGTTTGTTTCAACTTTGCTTTTGGCCAGCATAAGCAAGATAAAAGCTAAGACAAACATGCCTAGAAGACTAAATAAACAAAGAGAAACATGTATTCGTATCAATTTTCCATCGAGAACAATGCTAAGAGAACTCATATGTTGCTATTGAAGCCTCGGAGTGAGGCTTCGCCTAGCTCATCCATGCCATGGCTCAAGCAGGGCTATCGGGGCACTGGGTGAACAGCGATCAAAGTGGGGCAATCGAGGCACACGACGACTAAGGTGGAGTAGAGGGAAGTGGAGGCGAGGAGGGCGAAGTGGACATGAACGAGTGGACATGAACGAGGGGGAAGAATGGAGAAACATTTTATCATTCTTGTGTACAATGCTGAAGTGGACATGAACGGGTCATACAATGCTGCTCCACCAGAGGAGCACGGGATCTACCAAATGCGCACTAATACAAGAAAGAATTCTAGAAAATGGCAGGGGCGCCTCGAATATGTTGAAATCAAACGCTAAAAAGTGTATTTTATTCTTCGATTAGAATAAAACATAGGGAACCTACTTTTCTTGAAAGAAGAACTTATAAAAAGATGGACCATCCTGCCTCTGCGTTCATAACAAGCCGCGGCACATTGGAATATTAGGCATTAGGGCGTCCCCAATGACTGACAATTTACTATCTAGGAGGATCACTTGACCAATGAAAAAGAAAGAGGATGAAGCGCTAGCGATTCTCTCGTCGCTCGTCTAGCTCAGGGACCGAGGCCAAGCGAGCGCACGCATTGGTGGGCAGGTGGCTGATGGACTCCGGCAGGGAAGCAAATATGATTAAAAAACTAATGTGTAGGGCCAACAGATGGAGAAATCGTCGGCTGCCAATGATTACCGCTGAGGACGCCCTGACAAAGGATGTAGCCAGTGATTCAACCAGAATCGGCCAGTCAGAACCAACCAAACGAACAATACGTGAAATTCGACAGAGAGGATGGTGTACTTGGACAACTACATGTTTTTATTTTTTTTAAATACATCTCTTCAATTCGATATATACGTAGGAGTATATGCCCTGAATACAGGGAATGAAGACCAACAAATGCTGAAGCTACAAGCAATTAAATCGACCCGCCTAAAATTAGATACATCCATCCCTCTCGTATAATAAGCTGAAGCTACTACGTGTAGACCGACCAGCCCGGTGATCAGAATAGGTACTTGGACAGCACGTACTTGGGGGCAGGCCTCCTGTCCCCGAGCCAATGCTGCATGTGCACGCCGATGGCGTCCAGGTGCTGCCCGCTCCGGCCGTGGAACCCCACCACCTTCCCCTCCGTCGTCGCCGACGAGAAGTAAGCGCCGAACTCGTCGCCAAACGGCCCGTACTTGCCCCGGTTGGTGATGAACGTCAGCGACCTCAGGACCCGGGGCCCGTCCTCCCTGTTCGTGTTGTAGTAGCCGTACACGCACGTCAGCACCTCGTGCGGGAAATCCAGCTTGACCTGCACATGCGTTCAGGGGAAAATGATGTCACGGTGGTGAAGACATATGCAGGGCTCATGGCATATCCCGGCAAGGGGATGGGTCATGGTTGAAGCTGCGAAAAACTTGATTCGGCACTCACCCTGTGGGTTATGTGGCCGCTGTTCCCATGCCTTGAGGACCAAGTGGAGTGGCCATTCCTGTCATACTCGATCTGTATCGACCCGATGAATGCTCCTCTCATGATGTAGATTTGCTTCACGCCAGTGTAAACGCCGTCGTCCCACGCCCAGCCACCCTCCCCACCCCATGGTCCTGGTCCCATCGGAACCGGTTCTTTCACCATGCCATAAGCAACCTGCAAAAATGATTAGAATGCATCGATCACTGTCTGTTTCAGCTAAATCCGCTGCAGAAATGCTGGTGATGGTTCCATCGTTTCCGAACCAGATTCAGAGTTTCAGACTTTGCAAGAATTTTATTACCTCATTGTCTGTATATGCATTGTTGCTCGGCGCTTGAGCAAGCATGTTGTAGTTTACTGAAGGGCTAGTCATGGTCTTTGGTCTGCTAACAAATCGCTGTGATGCCAACTTGCCTTCCTGAACATGAACTCCAATGCCATCGATGTACCACCCCTCCCTGCCATGAAATCCTACTATCCTTCCATTGGTAAAGCTTGTGGAGAAGTATGTGCCATACTCATCCCCATATGGTCCATATGTCCGCTTGTTAGTGTGAAACGTTAGAGATCTGACCACGGTTGGGCCCATGATTATTGCTGAATCATAGAACCCAGTTATGTGGGTCAACACCTCTGACGGGAAATCGAATATTATCTGCCAAGGCAAAAGTTGTCAGATCATCAGAACCTGATAAACGTTACTGTTCAGCAACAAAACTGATAGTGCAGTCACATTACCTTGTCAGGTATAACACCTCCGCTGAATCCATGCTTGTTTCCCCATACTGCTTGCCCATTTCGATCATATAGAACCTTAATAGAAGAAATTCCCACTGCGCGTGTCAAATTGATCTGCCACACACCAGTGTATACACCATCATCAAATATGGTGCCACCACTTCCACCCCAGGGACCATAAGTCTGAGGGCTGCTCATGGCTGCAGCTCCTGTATCTCCATAATAACTGGGGAAAGAAACCATCTGCAAGGCGAAGTTCAGATTTCAGAATTTAAATTTGTACAATTATCTGATAACAAGCGAACAGGATGCATTCATGCATATGATAGGCTAGTTTGTCACACCTTGTTCCAGAGCGCTCCATCATTGTAGTTGGGTGATGGGTTTGTATACTGCTGCTTGGGTTGATTGCTAGCATAAACTGCATAGCTGTCGCCTCTATCTCGCACAGCGAGAACCATGTCAGTTCCAGTATCACCACGAGTGAGTCCATAGCCGTTTCTACTTTGTGAGCTTGGGAGGCTCATAGGTGAAGGTGGAGAATTCATTGGATTTGGAAAATGCACTTGCTTCAGGTAGAAACCTATTGAGTTGAGATATGACCCAGACCGCCCGTGGAATCCAATTATCTTGCCTCTGCTCACTGGAAGTGAGAAAGGTGTCCCATCTTCTGTGCCAAAAGGTCCATATGTCGAACTGTTGCTCTGAAATGTCAATGATCTTATGATGACAGGTGTCCCGCAAACAGATCCATAATGTCCACTTACAGACACAAGGACTTCATCTGGAAAATCTAGCTTCACCTGCGGATCACACAAAGCATGAACAATTTTGTCAAACAGACATGAAAACTGATTTGAAATTCTGAACTTCTTCATCAACACAAAAGCATTTGTTTGGATTAGAATAGAGATCAAATAAGGCTTGTCGAGTACAAACTTGGTGCAGCTTGAGTAAACAAGATTAACAAAATGAAAATTTCTCTTTGAAGTTCATCAGTATCCAAACAGGATCATTTGATATCAAAATAGAAACAATGCAAATGCTTCAGGGATGATTTAGTGAAGTATACCTTATCAGTCTCAGAGCCTCCATCAGTACCTCCATGTGTTTCTGACCAAACCGACCTTCCTTTCAGATCATACTCAATCCTTATTGAGTCAATAGCTGCACCATGGCCAATAATGATCTGGCGTATTGTTGAGTACACACCGTCATCCCAAGGGTACCCTCCTGTCCCTCCCCAAGGTCCAACCACTATGGGACTCTTCCCATTAATGCTTTTGATGCTCTAGTGGAAATAGATCACCAATTTTTGTTAGAACATGATAATAGAACTAGAATTCTAAAAACTATATGACATATCACTTAACCATTCTGTTTTTAGCTTTCATTTCATCTCCAGTAAAATCGAAGTACCGCTATCACATTCAGTTGGCAGGCTTTTCATGGAACAAAAAATCATTGTTGGATGCAAGTCCTGTTCCATATTCTAAGTTTTCCAAGAAAGTGTCCAAAAGTGTCCATTTTCCAAAACTGGAAAATGAAACCTCCAAATGGTTTGTCATGTGCTGTGATACCAACTATTATGCACAATTACACGGCAGCATTTTTGAAGGTTATATGCATACTTAGAAGTTCATTAGGTCATTATCAATACACATATGTTTTGGAAAACAAACACAGAAATATGTGTGTGCATGCACACATACAAGCTTACAAATAAACAAAAGAAAGTACCATTTTTCGTTGCGCAAATAGGCTCAAACACTTGAGAGTCAGAGAACTGAGCTTATGCCTTCTCCTACCCTTTACCGTGTTGTGATGAGTTTAATAAGACAAGAAGAAGCATGCCCCTGCCAATTTATAGGATGACTAAAGCAAAGGATGCCAGGGCCAAACCAGCCACCAGTTGCAACTCCCAAGTCGCAAGCAGGCAGCAGCGCTAACGGTTAAGGAGACCTGAAAGCAAACAAGGGAACTAGATTCTCTGACCTACTGGAGCCCAACTCACGCACAGAGTTTCCATGACGCGATTATCCGTCGGTTTCCAGCCCCTCATATTCGTTCGCCTTTTACCGATCTGCAATCCCTGGCCACACCGACCTTTGCATGATTCCCTGCAAACTAGCGATCATAAATTAAAGAAGACACATTTCTTACTATATGAATCCTGCAATATAATGTTTTTTTTTCTTTCACTCGTTATTCTGCCTGTTGTGGGTGGAGGTGGTGTGGTGGCAGTGGCACTCACCTAGCAAATGTAGCTTGCTGGATTCTTGATTCCATCTTCGAGAAGGGGTTGCTTGCTTGGAATTCACCTGGCTAGTCTTGACTTCGTTTCAAGCAGTGGACACGCTGACAAAATGGAAATCAATTTCCTGGACCCTAGTTCTGCAGCATGGCCAATTTCATCAATCTGGCAGTAAGTCAAATAAAAATCAAAAATAGAAAAAATTTAAAACAGTAGAAAAGGTTACCCAATCAATCTGGCAATGTGCTCTTGCCATGCTTCAGCTTTCGAAGCGCCGGCGAGCTCGATGCCGTCTTGGTCCCGCGGGCGCGCCTCCCACGCTAAAAACGAATTTGGTGCGGATCTCGTTTTCCGCCATTCCTCGCCCTTTATGAACTGGAGAGCAGCGCCTGCGCGTTGGCATGAGGGAATCGCGGGGAGAGCGAACCTCACCCACACGCTGCCAGCGCGCCGGCGCCGCTCGCCCGAAGGCGGAAGCGAAGCGTCGGACGCGACGCGACGGCCGACGTAACCGAATCGGGGAGGTTCGCTTCGCCTGGCGGCTGACGTTCAACAGACAACAGCCACCAGCCCACCGCCCATCACCGTCGGCATGTCACGTTTGCGGCTGGGCGGGCCGGTTCGCAGCATATGGGGCCATCACCGGCGTATCGAGGATAGGAATATGTTTCTCACACGGCGAATGCGACGGCTTGACGGCGTCGGCTCCGCCGCTCCGGCGCGGGTGCGGGCACATTTTCTGTCGACGTGGAGCATGAGAACGCATAGAAGCACAAATCGTTGACACCACTGAAAAACGAGAAGGTAATGGATCACAGCTAGACACGTTGAGAACCCATTTGCTGATTTGCCACACAGTTTTTATTACATGAAGTGATTCATGCCTCCCCTTATTCATTTCATTCAGACACAGAATCGATTCTACTGACAAATTATAATCATTTCACACCAAGAACAGCGTACAACCAGTAGTATAAGGCCAATGGCTTTCTTTAGAGTGAATCAGTTCCATGAATTGTGGGCAACGCGATCGCACATCGCAGGTCAGAATGCCCAAGCGGCAAGCGGATCGAGGTCGACCCAGCAGGCCAGCACGCCAACGAGCCACCGATAGGGAAAGCTGACGTCCCTTCTAACGGGCACTCGACGACGTCTTTGGGTTTGGGCTGACAGACTTGCTTCTTCAGTCTTCACCCAGCGATGCCCTCTGGTTCCCAAGTCCCAACAGGAAGATACTACACGTCTACAATACAGTGCAGTGCTTCTCTGAATATCAGGAGAACAGCAGCAGGGACAGCCCCGAAATGGGAAGGGTCTGCTGCGTCGTCTTCGAGCTGGGCCGCGCCAGGTGTCGCTGAACTCGTCCCAATCGACAGGTGCGGGGTGCCAACCAGAAAGCGACCGGACGAGTTGAAACCAAACATCACGCGTTCGGCATGCAGATGGTCGGCGATCTCGCGGGGAGTCGCCGGCAGGTGGAGCAACACAGAAGATCTCCAGGGGAGCCTACGGTGACCCTGACGTGACCAAGCACCTCCGTACCCAATCCACCAGGCCCTTCTCCTCGCCCGGCCTCTTCCGCTCTTCGCCGATTTCATCAACGCAATTGTATATAAAAAACAACCCATGTTAAATCCTACTCGGCTACTCGCATATGAGAATAACACACGGGCCACTGCTAGATGCATGATGCATCCTTTCTGTACCATATAGCCACACAAAATTAGACAAAGTCCTCGTTCTCTTTATTCTTATACAGTCCTCAACCGCGGTAAATCATCCGTGCAGGACTGCAGGGCCTCTATAATTCATAGGCTAATACAAGTCTGACATACATGTACAATCGTGAAAATCTACACCAGAGTAAGGTTCAATAATACAGAGCAAATCCGGGCATCTCGGTGCAACGCAGCGGATAGTAGAGAAAGGACATACAGGAATGTTGCAGGGCACCTGAACAAGGCCACTAGCCGCCGACCTACAGGATCACACAAGAACTTGCCTGAATCTGTTAATTGTTGTAGACAGACAACGGTCAGCATGGGTGCCGGGTTGCAATGAGGAATGCAAGTCAAATAGTATAACAGTGTTAGCGAAATCAAGTTTACTTAATATTACCTTCCATTCATATCTGATTATATGCTCATTGCTCCATCAATTCAGCCAAGCCAGTCCAAGAGGGAGCTTTAGAGAAAGACTGTTTCCTCCTGATTCCTTCTATAGCAGAAAAGTTGCCGCTGGCCTGATACCATAAATCAAAGTATCAAAGTATTCAGTTAAGATGCCAGTTACTGAAATGTTTTAATAAATGACCATAGATGGTAAAGTACATAACTGAAAAATGAAAGGTAATAATCAAATAAAGAACAAAACTAAATTAGAAAAGATTAGAACAAACACAAACAAACTTCGATGCAGGTCAGTGGCCTCACAAACATAGCTAAACTTCGAACAGATTACACAAATATCAAGCGAACAAACCTTGAAACACAGCCCGCAATCTGTATCACAAACAGGATAATCTTGAGGGCAGCAGTATTTGTTATCCTTGCAGCAAACTGCATTATCCAGTCCACAACAGCTCCAGGAAAGGCAAAAGCCCAAGACACGCCACGAGCAACAACAGGTGGATCCTTCAGGACAGTATGTGAGCAGACTGCATTTGGTTGGACCTGGGCCTGGTGAAGGAGGAGGGTTGGGGCTTGATTTGGTAGGAAATGATGCCATCATGTTTATACCACAGACACCCTTGGAATCACCAGTGTTTCGATGCATATGAATATAACCCTTCATTCCCCAACTTTCACCCCAAGAGTTTTTCACAATCCAGTAGTCCTTGCCACCTTCAGAACCATAACCCACAATCAACACAGCATGATCAAGAGATGTTGGACATGGACCATCAAAGATACCCTGCACAAGAAAATATTAGAAGAGAAGTAAAATAAACAGTTATTGTTCTGTAATATGTGATAGTGACAGGAGAAACTAATTATGTATCTGTTACCTTGGAGTATAGCTGAAATGCTCTAGCACTGCCACATATTCCTACACTAACTGGTTGCTGGGCAACAGCCTGGAGTAACAAATCTTCTTTGTTGGAAGGTACATCAGAGTAACCATCAATTGTCACAACTCGCTTTTTCAGCTGTAATATAAGCAAACACATCACATAAACATGGCATGGTAAAAGGTACTAAAGAGTTTGTAAAGGTAATTTTCTACAACCCCATGTTACCTTGTTCTTGTTACATGTCCCATCTGCTTCACGATAGGGGTAGTCCGCTTCTGTGTCAATTCCACCATTTTTAACCACAAACTTATAAGCATAATCCATGAGGCCACCACCACAGCCACTATTATAAGATCTGTCACAGTCAATTAGTTCCTGTTCAGAAAGACTGACCAGAGAGCCTGTCTTGATTTTGTTTATTCCTTCCATAGCACCTGTAGCGGAAAAACTCCAACAAGCTCCTGAACACCAATAAAGAAATTATTAAGACACATTAGCTTGTGGCACATACAATGATTGCAAATAGGTACAAAAAAATTAACACCACCGCCGCGGCCGTCGGCTGCCCGTGTCGTCCCGCCGATGTACCACCCACCGCTCCTTCACCGACACCCGCGGCATGTTCACCCTATGGTGACGTGGCACGCGGCTGGTACCATGCGGTCCCGGGCTCTTGCGAAGATGCCTGGCGACCCGCAGGTCTCTCCGGTACCCTCTTCCATTCGCGACGCCTTGTCGGACCCTCACTGGCGCCGTACGATGGAAGAGGAGTACGCGGCTCTCCTCGCCAACCAGACATGGGATCTGGTGCCCCGTCCGCCCGGCTCCAACGTCGTCACCGGCAAGTGGATCTGGACACACAAGCGGCGGGCTGATGGTACCCTTGAGAGGTACAAGGCTCGCTGGGTTCTCCGGGGTTCCACTCAGCGCCCTGGAGTCGACTATGATGAGACTTTCAGCCCAGTGGTGAAGCCGGCCACCGTCCACACGGTGCTCTCACTGGCTCTCGCTCGCTCCTGGCCCGTGCATCAGCTGGACGTCAAGAATGCTTTTCTGCACGGGACTCTCAATGAGATAGTCTACTGCAATCAGCCGGCGGGGTTTGTTGACTCTTCTCGTCCCGACATGGTCTGCCGGCTCAACAAGTCTCTCTACGGCCTCAAGCAGACCCCTCGGGCGTGGCACTCTCGGCTTGCTGCCTTCCTATTGTCACTCGGGTTTGTGGAGGCCAAGTCCGATACGTCCCTGTTCATCTATCACCACGGAGCTGAGACTGCCTACCTGCTGCTCTATGTTGATGATATTGTCCTCACAGCCTCCAGTCCGTCGCTACTCCACCGCATTATCAGCTCCCTTCAGCAGGAGTTTCCTATGAAGGATCTTGGTGTGCTCCACCACTTCCTTGGGATCACGGTTGAGCCTCGTCCCACCGGACTACTTCTTCACCAGCGGCAGTACACTCTTGATATCCTGGAGTGAGCTGGGATGATTAACTGCAAGCCCTGCTCCACTCCGGTTGACACACAGGGCAAATTGTCAGAGGCCGAGGGCAACCCAGTGGCAGACCCCACTGCATACCGGAGTCTTGCCGGTGCACTTCAGTACCTCACCTTCACCAGGCCGGGCATCACCTATGCAGTGCAGCAGGTATGTCTTCATATGCATGATCCCCGAGAGCCCCACCTCACTGCTCAAGCGCCTCCTCCGCTACCTCCACGGCACCGTCGACTACGGCCTGCTTCTTCACCGATCTTCCTCCACCGAGCTCGTCGTCTACACTGACGCCGACTGGGCCGGGTGTCTGGACACTCGGCGCTCTACCTCCGGCTACGCTGTCTTTCTGGGCGGCAACCTGGTGTCCTGGTTGTCGAAGCGCCAGCCGGTGGTCTCCCGCTCTAGTGCCGAGGCGGAGTACTGCGCTGTTGCTAACGGCGTGGCTGAGGCCTCCTAGCTCCGGCAGCTCCTCGCCGAGCTTCACAGCCCTCTCTCCCGGAGCACGCTGGTCTACTGCGACAACGTTAGTGCGGTGTACCTATCCACCAATCCTGTTCAGCACCAGCGGACCAAGCATGTGGAGATCGATCTACACTTTGTCCGTGATCGAGTCGCCATCGGCGATGTTCGGGTCCTCCACGTCCCGACCACCTCCCAGTTTGCCGACATCTTCACCAAGGGCCTCTTGTCCTCGACCTTCACTGAGTTTCGCTCCAGCCTCAACATCACCGGTGGCTAGTTGTGTCTGTGGGGGGACTCGTGTGTGTGCTTCTTTTCGTGTCTAGTCTGCAACTCCACTGCGCCGGAAGTTCAGACTGCGGGGGGGTGTTGGAGTATGAGTATTAGGCCCATGAGGCTAGGCCCATGAGGCCCATGTATGACATATATTACTACCCTTCTAGGGTTAGCCCATGTAATCCAATCAGAAATTCTAACACTTTGGATTGGATCTAGTGCCTGGAAAGAGCTACAAAGCTTCAAATGACCGAGACCATACAGTTTGAAATTTCTAGTCAGTACAATTGCAAATGATCATGTGAACAAAACATTTCAGGTTGACTTGTCTAAGCATGGAAAAATTATAATTGGACAGGATGACAAACACCAGAGGTGTGACTTAATCCACCATAGAAAAGCAAGTGAGCTATTCTTGTGGATTGACCAATCCTCCATGTTTCGGCACAACTGATGAATCAGTAAGCTCAGAAATACACTTGGATTCCCCAGCCTTGGTTCCCTTTTACTGTTAAGCTTAATTCTACAAATCGAACTACTCCTTACAAAAGGGTCAAATGGATTCTAAGTTACTAACTCACTACTGTGCACTTCGTTTAGATGTGCTAACCATAGAGTTGTCAATAGTGTCGATAACAGGCAATTTTGAAGACTACACTGGACTCTGATGTGGGGAAACAGATGGGTTTTGCAAATTTCAACCAGATCGAATAACGGACGCTCACCGCAGCTCCCCTGGTCCTTGACCTTGGTGACGGCCCCGCTCTCCCTCCAGTCCAGAGCATCAGGCACGGCGCCCAGACCGCCGCCGCCGAGGCCCCGGAACACGGGCGCGGCGCCGGCGGGGCTCCGGAGCGCCCCCGCCCCCGGCGCGATGCGGCCCAGGCGCGCGGCGCGGAACTCGGCGTGCGTCAGGTCCGCGAAGGCGTTGAGCCCGAGCGTGAAGGACGGGGGCGCGCCACCGTCGCCGCCAGCGGCGTTGACGCGGGCGTTGTGCGCGGCGACGAAGGCGGCGTTGTCGGCGAACACGGCCAGCCGCGCCGCGCGCTCCTCGGGCGTGGCGTAGGCCTTCCCGTGCTCCGCGCACCACGCGTCGAACAGCGCCTCGTACGCCGGCGGGTCCCCGCCGGTAGCTGCCACCGCGACCGAGGCGGCGAGGAGCAGCGGCAGGAGGAGGAGGTTGACGACGGAGGGCATTTTGGCGACCCCACCCACCACGGCACTCCTTGCGCCTGCTCTGCTCTGCTCTCGTGGGTCCGGGTGAACAGGGCGGAGTTTTAAGTAGGGTTTGGATAATTGGAGTGGACGTGTACGGATCGGAGCCGTACGCCGGGGAGCGGAGACCGGAGAAGTGTGGAGAAGAGAAGCGGAGGATGGCGGCGGCGGCGACCAGACGGGAGAGCGCGGTGGGAGAGCACGGCAGGCGGCCGACTGGGTGGAGTGGAGGAGGCAACGATGAACAAGCCACCAAGAAAGCGACGGCCGACTCGGGGCCGGGTAACGAGCAGATTGGTCCAGGTGTGTGAAGCACGTGGGAAGAAGAGGGCGGGTAGGTTGGGGTTGTGTTTGGGGCCGGTCTCGGGCCACGCAGCGGCCGCGCGCGAGCGCGACGCAGTTTCATCGGTAGATTTTTTTTTTTATAGACTAGCTCACTTATTCGTTCCGAAGAACAAGATTGCCTTGCCTAAACATCGAAACGTATTGGAAATTCCATCTGCTAAAAAAAAACGTATTGGAAATTCCAAGTAAAAAATATAATTCAAACTCTGCATTGCACATTAGCATATACACTTCTCCTATTATCCAGTCGCCTGTTTTGATTGTTTTGATTCAGGCAATGCGTTGGTCTTAGGCAACATATCTGTTTTGGATTTGGATGCCCTCTTTCCTTCCTTGGTCCATGCGTGGCCTAGCAGACAACGATTTTTTTTATACAAAGATAAAACATTTTATTTGATAGGAATTAGGAAGCAAACAACAAAGGCGTGTCCTGACTACTGAATTTCCAAAAGAAAAACGCACAAAGATTTCTCAACATATGCAGCATGAACGTAAAACTGAGGTAAAATTTAGTTACACCTGCGATGGTCAATCTCTACCCATTGCCAAAATCGATTCAGCTTGATTCGAGTCTACAACATACAAGTTCTGCACGTGTGCTCTCCACGACTGTAACAGTTACCGTTAAGGACTTCAAACATATGTGCCCGCCCTGAAGTGGTACACCTTATTGACACCATCATGAAAGGTCCATTTCTATAGACGACAACCAATATCGTGCAGATTCTGAAAGAACACGAGAACTATAGCTCGTCCTGAACACAAAACAAACAATTTATAACGTCAGGTACCTCTTTCTTGTGTAACTTAGGACGCTCCAGGATAAGAAATGAAGATACATTGTAACTTACATGATAGTCGTAGTGCCTATGACGCTGCAAATGCATTGGAAAGAAACAATGTCAGGAACTCAATATCCATATTGGTTGATATATAAAGCACTGTGTCATACTACTCAGACTAACTATGCAGCTAAGAGCTATGAACACTTGGCACATATTTTCGCTAAATTCTTCATTGGTGTGCTGGCCACGCCTATTATTGTCATATTATCTGTGCGATCATTTATATCACAGATCTACAGGGAAGCAAGAACCTACAGCCTGAAACTTTTAGCTGAGAGGGCTCGTGATAAATTAAGGGGGTGGAACATTGAACTACAAACCTCCCAAGAAAAGAAAGATCCTATATGACAAGGACAGGATAAACGGAATTGCATTGCAACAGGGATAAGGGATCCAGTATGACAAATGGAAGAAATGTACCTTATATCTATCCCTGTAACGGTCCCTGCCACGGTTTCTATCCCTCTCTCGCCTTCGTCTCTCCCCTTCCTCCCGTGCCCGCCGTGCTTCCTGTGGAAAAGCAACGCCTGTTAACTCCTCCAAGGCTCACATTCACAATTTCAGAATTGTTAACAGGCAACAGCGATCAGAGCATAAAAGAGAATAAGATTCCATGTTAATTAACCTCTTCTTCTCTAGCCTTCCTCTTCTTTTCAGCCCCTTCAAAGGCCTCTTTTTCAGCCTGCAGCATATAAACAAAAATGAGACAGGGTTCCTACGGCAGGACAACATGGATCACAACATGCTTACCTCCTTATTTGCAGCAAAAGTTTCATCTACAACATGCCTTGCATAGTCTGGGTCATCGCAAATCAAAATGTTGTCGAAAACTGAACCAGCTTTGACCTGTATACCATGGTAGTAGTAAGTTCAGATAGGATTTAAATTATTTGATAGAACCAAAGATTGTGATGGGGCACATGTCTTTGCCCAGTTATGATGTTTGATACCTGCCAGACTTCAATCCCCACATACTGCAAGGGTTTCAGAACATATAGGTCTGGGTCATCCTCAAACTCTGCAAAAGATAGTTTAATTAATGTTGGGTCAAGCGTGCAAGATTCAGTTCAAAGACCGATATGCAGTAAAATTAGTGTCAAGAGAAATACTTAAAACTGTCATGCGACAGAGAGTAGACATAATCTACATAATAATATGTAAAGGGCAGAAGTCAGAAACATGTCTCACCTGGATTGTCAATCCATGGGGTCTTCCATTTTCCTTTGTAGTTAGGATTCTTAATTTTCTGAGAGCAGAAATTTCATGAGTACATAAATATTCAAAAGAACAAAAGGTTAAAAGATAACTAGTAAAGTAAATAAACCTTCCGCTTCCATGGTCCCTTGTATTCTGGATTAGGTATCATTCTGGGCTTCCATGTACCGTCTTCATCATCATCCCATGACTCAGGCTGACGTAGAAGAAAATCAAAAATATTGTCATCTTGTGTTCGTTTAGTGATTATGTATAGAAATTACTGACACACACTAGTGAATCAGGAAAAGTGACTAGGGTGCTAAAAAAAAGGGAAAGCAAAGTAACAGGCATGAATGAGTAAAATTGAACTTTTCTCTATCCTCATTTGTTTGATAACATAAATAGAAAAGGTCTATCATTTGCATATTTGCATATTGAGATCTGAATAAGTGTTCTGAAGCATGAAAGTGTCCATTAAATTGTTAAAACCGAACTGATGTATATTTAAAAAAAACTCAGAATCATGCATACCTTTTTGTCCTTTGGATCAGGTATCTGTTTAGGAATTGAATCATATCCCTGTTCAGTGCAGGTAAAAGGTTATGTAAAATTATTGATCCAGTCATCCAGATAAGTTTAAGATAGGAAATATGACAAGGCATACCTCTGGCTTGACTTGATCAGGATCTTCAATATATTCCCTGTCATCCCAGTCTTTTGGCTGAAAGAAACAGATGCATAAGGAAAGGCATGGTTGAAATGACTGTATCACAATGTTTTCATCACACCAGAAAATTCTCGAACCTTTTTTGCATTAACATCTTTGATCTTACGAGGAGGAAGGATATCCCAGTCAGTGTACATGCTTCCAAATTCTCTCTCCCGGTTATCGATAAGGATGCTATAAGTGGCATCAGGTCTTAGAATAAACGTGTAAAAATGTGTCAACTTGTCTGCTTCGCATTTTAGATCTTTCTTGATAGGGTAGTTTTGCCCTTGGTATGAAAGTATGAGATGGAGCTTCTTTTTCTGATCCCCACATATATCAGGCCCAAACATGAAGCTGCATAAGCAAAAATCAAGACATTGGTAATAGTCAGTAGAAGCTAAGACAGACTGAATAATTACTAGCAGTTCAACAGGAAGGCAACCAGGACACTATACGTTAGTAACTAGATTGGCTCTGTTTGACTGTTTCAGATGATCTTCCAACTAATTTTCATCTGGTACGTACCACTAAAGATATTTCATGATACCCGTTGACTTTCTGAAGAAAAAGATAGTTGATGATTTTTTTTTTATAAATTTGAAGCAGCTCACACAGCGTATTAATATTTAACAGCTGCAATCAAGTTCAACATATTAACCAACACACCAAGCTACCACTGATGATTCTCTAGGCATATGCACAAGATCCGAAGGTAGGATTACTACCAGGTGTTTATGAAAAAAATGTTCTACATCAAGGTGAAGACCTAAACGCTCCAGTTGTACAGTTCATGGATATACAAGGACACATTTCATATCTATAATTTTGGACACTATATGAAGGAACCTCATAAACAAACTTTTTTAGGCCAGACACAGAGAGCAAATTGACCTGTAAGGAGTGTCGCCACCAAATTTCTTCTGGTTGAGATAACCAGACATAAGTTTGATGTAAGCACCACCACATTCAATATCTTGCTCAATCTTTAGAGAGTACTGGATCACCAATGTCCGGTCCTTGTTACTAAACTCTGGAAATTTTGCCGATATAGCAAAATGTTTGGCATCTCCAGTTGTTTGTATACCTGAAAAGTTGGTTTCACAATGCAAATAATCATATGACGCATGGAACAAACCATGGCAAAAAAGCCAAAAAATAAGGATATACCTTTTTTGGTTTTAAAAGTTGAAGATGATTGATAAACTATGTACAAATCTAGAAATGCCCCTCTCTTTTTTTACCCAAAAAAATGTTGATGATGAGAACAGGGGGTGGCGAATGGAATGCAGCCTGAGCCCCTCCCCTGATTGATTTTTTTTGTAAGATGCTCAAGTTCAGTAGTTTAAATAACATGAATAGATCCAAGGCATATCTAGCTGGAAACTGGGTATCAAAATATCCACTGTCACTGTCAAATACAGATTTGTTTTTTTTTGGTAAAACGATACTAATACAAGTGAAGAGTGGGGCTAGGTCAACTCATGATTATATCCTCACCTTTATCGTCAGGGTCTCCAGAATAGGTTCCCGCTGTGTGTCGGAAGGTTCCGGCTTGTCCTTGGCTCTTCTTCCAATCAGATTTCACCCAACGGCTATCCCACCCCTCTGAATGTTACCATGTTTCATAAATTAATCACAAATAAAAAAATCCACCTAGAAAAACAATAAAATTGAGTGGAACATCAACTACTGATAAAAAATCATGGACTGCACATGACATCACATTGGTAGGACGACAGACTGTAAGTCAACTGTAAGTTCTTCGACTCCTGGAGGCAGGAGGAGCAGGACCGCTGGAGCATATCAGAAGGCACAACTAGCAGTAACAATATCTCTAGACTAATTCACTTCTCTGGAAAGCTAAACCATATGAATATTGAACAACTCTCTGAACCAACAAACTGAAATTCTGAATCTGTCGGCGTTAGCAGTCAGTCAGTCAGTAACTCGCCACAGTGACACCAAGCTAAACTAAACCAGCAGCGAATAGCACAAAGGAACACCAAATTAATCCAACACAGTCACAGAATCACCCAATTGCTCCTCGAAGACAACCGTTGACCACCGAATTAAACGCGCCGACTAGCTAAATCAGAAACGAAAATCAACCCAGCACAGCCACACACAGTACCATCGAACTTCTCCTCGAAGAAGACTTCGCCCGAGGCGAGGAGGAGCAGCGACGAGAGGATCAGCGCGCCGAGGAGGAAGGCTCGCCCGTCGCCGAGGCGCCCCATCGCCTCGCTCACCTGAGCCGAGCCCCTGTATGTACGGCGGCGAGCTTTCCTACCACTCTCCTTGGTGGCCAACTGGGAACCGCGAAGGGAATATTTGTAAAGAGAGCCGATACGAGAAGGGGCTCATGTACGGCATTTATTCACTATAATGCCACTACGTCTCGCGCCGTCTCAGCAGCGTGGGATGGCATTTCTGTGGTTGTTATGAAATCGCGGGTCAGCTTGGGAGAGAGTGGAGAGATCACTCGCTGGTGAAGGCCGGTCGAGTCTTCCGTGGCGGACCGGCTAGATGGATAGCGACAAGGTGGGCGACGACGTTGACTTGTCAAAGTCCATGACGGACCTGGTGACTGGACTCCCACGGGCCACGGCGGCACGGCCCGAGCTGTTGGTAGGGCCCGTTGCCGGAGACCTGACGGCTAAGCACGACGTTGACTTCTTGCTGTCTGCTAAGCGTCGCGGATCCCCGCCGCAGCGAATCGCCGCTCGTCGGAGCTCCGGCGATAACCACTAGGAGCTCGCCACGTCACCAGGACGACGTGTAGCTTGTTGCCTGTGTGCATGGCATATTTGCCGTGCTCCCCGGTGGCAGAAGAACCTTTTGGTCATCTTAGCTTCCGGTGTCAATCACTATCAGATTTTCACATCCAAGTATCCAACGCGTGACGACCATTTTATCAGAAATGACATGAACCTGCAAGGTAACCGCTTGAACTTGAAAGACAAAGTATAGAGTAGCTACAGAATAAGCAAACCACGAAAAGGATAGTGGTAGGGCTTATTCGGTAGAGCAACCCACGAAAAGGACAGTGGTAGGGCTTATTCGGTAGAGTTTTATTTGTTGGCTTCAAGCCCCAGCCTCTGCATATTTGTGCAGGGATGACTGCTGGCTATTTTTTCTTTCCCAGACCCCGCAGTGCGGGAGCCTACGACACTGGGTACGCCGTCTTTTATTGAAGAAACTAAAATGACTGTTTGGACCATAATGAAACCCAAACATAGATTAGGCATCTAAATGTCCATTTTATGACTTTAGGCACCGGCTTGACATTTAGGGACCACCAGCGAACTTTACTAAAAGAAAATAGCTTCAGCTGGAAGGTGAAATGGGCTCATGAATAGTTACAATAACGACTGAACAATTACACGGACAAGCTCTCTAAAGCCCCACCAAATAGAATCAATGTTGAGCTCAACAAAACAACATAGATCTATATTTGCCCGTGCTGCCAATCAGATCACCGTCTGACATTAACAAAGATACCTGCACATGATGCATGTAAGCTGACCTACCACTTGTTTACAGTAATTTTCATGCTCTAGAAAATTGTTTTGTACAGAAAATGATTTCAAGTTTGACACCTTGTGCATATATGTTTCTTTCAGGAAGCAGGCGAGCTTCATAGCAGGAAATATTCTCTTGAAGAGGTTGCCGCAAATTTCAAATGTGCAATGTTCGAAACAACACAAGATGTCTTCATGATGCAAGACACATGGTATTTAATAGTCCTTTTTTGTAGCGCACAAAACTTGCTAATCTAGTAGATTCATTCTATCTGACAATTCGATGAATATAGCAGTTGTGTCAACAAAGTTCCACACCTGAGGGCAAATGGGCAATATGATTATAGGTCCATATAATCAACCATCAGGTGTCAGCGGCTTGTCTGGATCTTGTTAGATTCCACAATGGCTTGTGGAAGCTGGGATAGTCTCCAAACATCCACTAAGCTAGCTTCCACAATCTGAAAAGCTGAATGAACCTAGCTTCTACCAGATTATGGAATTTTGGATGGATACAAATGCATCATCAGTGGTTGAGAGAGAAATCACTTTGTAAGCGTGCACATGCACAATGGTTTCTTATTCAGAATGCAGAGGAAGAAAAGCTCCTCAAGGCTACCATAAAATTGCCGGAAGATGTAAAGAAAGGACTAATGTTTGACATATTTTTAAGTGACTGTGTCAGCAAGGCTGCATAATGGCAGGAAAAGTAACAGAAGGTGATGGCTTGTGCAATTTCCTTTTTCCACCAATGGAAAAGGAAACTTGATCAGTATTGACAGCAAAAGCCGAACATAACCACCATATACAATGTGGGAAACAGTTGCCGAACAAAGGTTACTGTTGCTTGTTGGATGAAGCAGCTGTTGAACCTGATTTGGATATGGATCAGAGTTGAAAATTATGGCATTCTTATTTGTTCTTTTTGGCTTCTGTAATGGTATATCTGTGGATGTCTGATCTTTATTTATTATATCCATTGCACATATCTGTCATTGGGGGTGAGAAAGATTATTTTTAGCAAGTTGTCTGTTATGGCTTAGGCTGCGTAGTGCGTAGGAGTGAGGCTTGAACTGCCCGAGCGGGCGGCGCCGTGGCCGGCTGCTGGCAGCTACGAACTGGAATGGCAAGAGCTAAGATAGTGAATACTGGGTGCCCAAGGGAGACAGGAAGTCTCAATCCCAGGCTTATCCTTTCATTAACCAAAAAATGTTCAGGCTATATAGCCAATGCGAATACAAATTGGTGACACGAATAGCTAACTGACTAACACATGCAAATCTAAGATCCTGGCCGTAGAGAACTGGAGCCACTCGGTTCACAGTCACCATGTGAACCGTGCGTGCCTATTATTCAAATAAGCGGACTGCATGCATGGGCTGCTAAATCTGGTGTGCTGCGACTTGAGCTCAACCACTAGCTTTGTTCGGGCGCTGCCAACCAAAACATTGTCATTGCTAATTAAACTGACAATATCTTCTTTAAAATTACCCTCAACCAGAACATTTTACTATCATTCTGCCTATAGTGATGAATCTGCTTCGTTTTGGATGAAATGGATTAGAGTCGTCACACTTTTACAGCTCACTGAATGATTATTTCTTTTATTGCAATTTATACCATATGAATTGAATAAAGTGCAAAGCAATACATTTGCCTTTGCACTTCGGTACATGATCACAGTAACAACAGCTGAATAGATCCAAAGATCTGTAAATAAACAATAGAAAAGAACAAAAAATCCCTCATTTCTGATTTCTGTGCCTGTATCTCTCCAGTCTCCAGTGCCTGATCAGAGCAGAATCAGACATGGTACCCTGACGCCCAGCTCTTGCAGTGCTCGCCGTCGACCTCCTCGCTGCCGCCATCGTCGTCGTCAAGCCGGAGCGCGAACGCGAGCGCCATCGCGGCCCACAAGAGCACGAAGATGGCGGTGCCGAGCCCGCCGACGAGCTTGAGGATGACCTCGCCGTCCTCATCCCGGACGTAGGACCGCAGCTCGGCGAGGAAGTCGGCGGTCCGCGTGAAGGCGAGCAGCGCGGCGGCGCCCTGGAAGATGGCCGTGAGCACGGCCCCCGCGGTGTGCGCGGCGTGCGCGCGCCCGGCCCCGGCGCCGCCGTCGGTGAAGGAGCCCGAGCAGCCCGCGGCGGCGAAGACCACGGTGAGCGCGTGCAGGAAGACGAGGAGCAGGCCGCACGGGGACGGCGCTAGGCGGAGCGACAGCGTCAGGAAGATGCACGCCGACGCCGCGCCCAGCAGCGTGTAGTTGCACAGCAGGAACGCCTTGTGCGCCGCGCGTATGCTGCCCGCCATCGTCGTCGATCACCTCTCTTCTTGATCGATCGGAATCTGCGAGAGACTGCGGCCGCTAGAGAGCAGATAGATCGAGAGGGAACGGAAGGATGGAGGCGGCGCGAGGAGTGGAGCGGAGTGGAGAGGACTGACCAGAGAGCGAGGAGGCGAGCATTAATAGGGCGGAGCGCGGCCGCGCGGCCGCAATGGAGCCGTTGGACGACGAGGGGTTAACGGCTAGTGCCGGGGAGGAGCCTGTCCGCCCGCCTCGCGTGCGACGGAAGCGAAGGGAGAGAGTCAGAGAGACGTTGAGGGCCGGAGAGCGAAAAGGGAAAAGGGAAACTTTGCTTCATTGGCTAATGGGCCAAAAGCGACGCATGCGATGGCAGCCCAGTAATTATTGAGCCGGAGAAGCCAATAGGCCCAGCCCAGCGAGCTGGTTAGGTTAGCCCCGCCAAGGGACGCCAGCGCCGCCGCCGTTTCTCTTCATTCACCGACAGCTCTTCTCTGCCTTCTCTGGCTTGCCTGGCGAGATTCCCCCCCTCCCTCCCGTGCTGAACAAAAGCGGCGCGGGGGTTTTCTAGGGTTTAGTGGTCAGGTCCGGTGCCGTGCTGTGTTGTCAGGTAGCCGCCTCCCCTCCTCCTATTCAGCTTATTCTTCTCCGCGGCGGCGGCTTGGATTGGAGCGGAGGGAGAAGATGGTGGCGGCGATCAGGGTGCCCAAGACCCAGCGCGCCAGGCGGGAGCTCCTCAAGCACGCGCCCAAGCTCGTAAGCTTCCTTCTCTGCCATTCCTCCCACTCATGTTCCCTTTTCCAAAGCCTCCCTGCCACGCGCGTATCCACCACTAGGGCGGCCGCCCTAGGTCCCTGTGGCCGGGCACCCCTTCCCTACTCCCCGGAGCTGGCGTCTGTCGAGGGCGGCGTGAGGTTGAAGACAACAGCGGCGGCGCAGCGCTGCTTCCGTTCTTTTCTTTTGTGCGAGACGATGGAGTGCGTGATAGGCCTGGCGCCTGGGGCTGGGCTGTGGTCTTCCAGCAACGGCCCAAGGGTGGCAGGCGGTACTAATTGTCTTCTTCGGTAGAGTTTGATTCGTCATGGAGTTTGATTACTAATTGGTCTGATTCAATTTGTTAATTATGTTGATTTGAAAAGCATCTTTGGTGGTAGAAACTCGGCAATGGTACTAATTGTCTTAAAAATTGGCACGTTCTGTACTGTATTTCTCTATTAAAACATGTATTATTGATATTTTCGCTATTAAAAGATAACATGTTGATTCTTATTGGCTATCCTACAACTTTTTCTCTACAGCAACTCCAATAGTTGGCTAAAATTGGTAGCCGAATTCTAATGTTCATCTATTTTTGTAGAATACTCCTTGAAAAAAACAAGTGGTTCACAACAGGCTTTCTATTCTCCAAAGCCAGATAGCGAGCACCCGTGGCTGGCTTTCAATGGCCACCAAAAATCAACTGATAGCTAACTTCCTATTTTGCAAAGTCAGATACAATATATGTTGGAGCCTGCATTTTGCTATACGAATTCTAAAATAGCCTCCACAGCAAAAAATAGCCCAACTGTTAGAGTTGCTCTTAGCATGCATGTTGTTGTCAGTTAGCCAAAATTTTATTGTATGTAAGTCTGCCCTAGGTCATTTCTCGGGCTGGATCCGCCACTACTCCCTGCAGCGAGCAGGAGTGGGGAGGAACCCGTCAGGTGACCCAGTCGGCTGCCCACCAGCGTATTTAGGTTCCTCACTATGATGGCAGGATGAGCGATGTACGGGGGTTCTCCATCAAATTAAGCGCCTTTTTTTTTGCAAAAAGGAAAACTGCGGATTAGTTGCAACACTCCAAAGAGATATGTGATGAAGAGAGTAAATGTAGAAAATCTTTCTCGGGAATAGAGCTGCTATTAGATCAGAATACCCATAGATGAGGTTCCTTTGGTGTCAGTTATCCAGATTTTGTATCTCTACCTCACAAGCTAGCTAGCCTAATCTTGGTACGGCCCTGCTGATGTAATATGTGCCTTCAAAATGTGTGGTAGCTCAATGGAGTGGTAGCTGCTCACAGTGGGCTGCCTCCATAATCCGTTCCCCTTCTTGCATGTCCCTCCCTTCTAGTTGTCTGCTCTTGGAATTGGCTTTCTGGTGTCCCATGGGCTTCGTGTGTCGTGTGTCTCAAACACAAAATCTAGTGTTTCATTTTTTTTTGGCAAACATGTGGAAATAGGACAGAAGTACCATACTTTTGCTTGCATAGCTTATATATGTGTGTTTGGATACTAGTAGGGCACCTCACGCCATACAATGTCCAGGTCAGCCACTACCATGGAACATCCTGGCTGTGCTGCCGCCCTGTGGGGGTCTGCTTGCTGGAACCATCTTAGAACAAACAGTATTGCCAAGGCAATCTTGGGATAATCTTAACAAATCTTGTGTGATGTTCATATCCTTTCTAGTGATGAAGCTCTATAGAATCTTTATCAAATCAAGCAATGGGATGGCTAGCTGGTTAAATACCTTAGCAAAATGTGCAATGCATTATGCTTTATGCTGAAAATCATGTCGTGATCTTAGCTGTCTGGTATCCACATAAGGAGGTTCTGCATAATTTGAACCTTGTATGCAGTGGAAATAGAAATAGCATGTTTGATGCTTTGTGTTTCAATCTCACATCTGCCTTCTGCTCTGATAATTTTCCCAGGTTGAGACCAGCAAGAAGACGCTGATCCTCCATGGTACCAAAACTAGTGCTGTGTTGAACTCTGTGCTGTCAGATCTTTACCACCTAAAGCGTGACAATGCTGTGAAATATACCAAGAAGAATGACAACATTAGGCCTTTTGAAAGTGGTGGAGAATCTTCTCTGGAATTTTTCTCCCTCAAGACAGACTGTAGCCTTATAGTGGTGAGTGAAATCATTTTGACTAGTTCATAGTTTGCCATTTGGTGGATGATCGTTTGAAGTATTGATTCCATTGGAAAAAAAATGATGTGATCCTGATGTTGTAACAATTCTTAGTATGGAGTAGAAGTAGAATAATCTAGTGGCTACATAATTAATTTCTGTTAATCGTGCCTTCTAAATCTATATGTAAATGAGTATAATATTTTCTATTTCTGTCCCAATGCTTTATCCTTGTGTCATTGTATCTTAATTCTTAAACGTGGTGATTTGTACCCATGTCTTAAAGAGATTATCTCACTCCATTGTTTTGAACTGTTTATTTTGACTCATGATGCAGTATGGATCTCATTCAAAGAAGAGGCCCAACAATCTGATTTTAGGAAGAACATATGACCACCACATATATGACCTTGTTGAAGTAGGAGTTGAGAACTACAAGTCGATGGAATCTTATGTTTATGATAAGAAGCTAGCACCAAAACTTGGATCAAAGCCTTTCTTTGCTTTCATAGGGGAACACTTTGAGAGTGCTGAAGAGCTGAAACATTTGAAAGAAGTGCTGCTTGATCTTTTCAAAGGAGAGGTCTGCCATTTTGTTACTATAGGGTGTTATGCATGCATTGATAATCTCAAGTCTTGAGCTTAATAATAAATTGTTGTTGTTGAATGCAGGTCGTAGAAAATCTAAACCTTGCTGGTGTGGATCGGATCTATGTGTGCACAGCAATATCTCCTACGACTGTCTACATGATGCACTGTGCTCTCCGTCTAAAAAGGTCAGGTACATCTATTCCTAGGATGGAGCTGGTCGAAGTCGGACCTTCCATGGATCTGGTTGTAAGGAGGCATAGACCTCCAGTTGAAAGCTTAAAGAAGGAAGCTATGAAGACTGCTGACCATGCTAAGAAGGTAAACCCGATGGAAGTAACATCTGCATTTTTCTGTGTTCTCACTGAAATCTTCCTCCTGAATCACTGTGATATTCACAACTATCATGAACCTTCTTGCAGATGAAAAATGTCACTAGGGATATAGTGAAGGGCAAGCTGGGCAAGGTCTACATGCCAGACCAGCAGGTTCGTACTGAGTTTTGCTTTTGGGAAATTTGTATCATGATTGGCTTCGATTCACGGTTTTTGACTGAACTCAGGTTGGAAAGTTGACGTTATCAAACGACATAAAGGGACTAAAGAGGGAGCGTCGCGAAGCCAAGAAAAACAAGGAGGACTCGAAGAAGCAAAAGGTCAACCCTGAGTAAAAGATCGCTAAAGTTTACCTTTGCTTGGATACAAGCCAGATTAAGAAACCCTGCTTGTAACTGGTCCCAACTGCTGTGTTATCCAAGTGGAAGCTTCTTGCTGTCAGATTGTGGTAAATAGTTTAGTGCCATCTTCTTGACTTCCACAACAGTTTTGTGTACCAATTCTTGTTAGACGTATGCATGGAAATTTTGATAATTTATCCTCCAGTACATTTTCTAGTCCTGATGTCATTCACTGGTCCATGATGGATGCGCTTTGCCCTCACGAAATGGATGGCATTTCTATGATTCTGTAAATGTAGTTCAAGCTGTTAACAAATCCGCAGTTGCTAGTCATCTTGCCATGCAATATGCTCTTCTGTGTTTCTGTAATTCAGTCCTGTGCCAAGATCACCGGTCATCTGAACTTATGTCCTCGTCTTGCTCTTGCTTCTGGATAAGGGACCAGTCTTGGAGCGAATCACATCACCGGCAGAGAATACTAAGACTTTGGGGCTTATATTTGGCTGGGCGATGTGAGAGTAAGCTAAAAACAAGAAATGCAAGAAAGGCTGCTCCTGCCTCCGTACTTGCAAATATTGGTAAAACCATTGTAGCTTCAGAAGCTTCTGTTGTAACTAGCAAATGGAAATGTACTTTCTCCTGAAAGTCTGAAACGCTGAGACTCAATTTCGTTACTCAATTGTCAGAGTGGCCGGCTCGTGTAAACTTATTTTCATACGGAGTATACGTGGTAGAATCAGCTACAACTTGTACGGCGGCTAGGTCCGCATGGCTTCGAGTATCGGCGGATCAGCGTAGGGCCCGTGGAGCCACCCCTCGGCGACGTATCGGTTTACCGCCTGCGTGAAGTGCACCCCGTCCCAGTTCACGTACGCCGACGGGTTGGCGCACGCCGCCACCCCCGGCATCCCGCACACGGCGCTGCCGTTCCAGTTGTAGGCGCCGCCGGTGCCGCAGCACGCCTTCAGAACGTCGCTGACGACTCCTGCACGTGCATAACGCCGCAATAGGTCCAAGTGTGCACCAAATGTCACCAAAGCTGAAATTTGAAGTCTTACCGAATTGGCTGGGATTTTCGAGGATTCGACGGACCGGGGTGTAGAAGTCGGCGAAGACGATGGTGGCCCGGGCCGAGGGTGCTTCGCCCTGAGCCCGCGCACGGCGGCGCGGAGCAGCGCGTTGTGGTGCCTGGCCACGTCGTTGACGCCGCGCAGGCAGCCGATGCGGTCGTAGCCCTCCGCCGCCGCGCTGGGGCTCGTCCCGAGCAGGGTGAGGAGCACCCTGCTCGGGACGAGCCCCGGCGGGTTCCCCGGCACGACGACGTGCGCCGCGCCGTCGCGGACGATCAGCCTCTGTCGATCATGTCATGTGACGACGCGCAAAGCTCTCCATTACCACTCGACCGTCACTGATGAGAAGGAATGTGTGCGCGCGAGGCGAGCACCTACCTCGACGGCCGAGGCGATGGTTCTCACGACTTTCGGCACGTACGCCATCACTTGGGACTCGGTCTTGTTCGCCATCCAGATGAAGGTGTAGTCGTTCACCCCAAACTCCCCGACCAAGAAGAGCGATTTGCTGAAACATTCCCCTGCTGCAGCAATCGTCGATACAGTCAACAGTACGTACGGAGTACAAAAATAAGTACCACATGCTATTAAGAAAAATCTATCGTGTCATCTTGAAGAGGGAGACATGTAATGTGGGTGCAAATTGGAGCACATGAGGCATGGGGGCATACTACCTCCCGTGGTGCTGCAAAGGGACGGTCTGAGGTCCTCGAACCAGCCCAGCTGCACGTCGTCGGCCCCTAATTTTTAGGGTCCACTGTGCATCATATATCACTTCCGGGATCAGTAGGTGATACGCACAATTAAGACAAGATTGATATCAAAAACCATACTTTTATTAATATAGGAGAAAGCATATTACAAGGTTCAGGTAACTTTACATAGGTATAACATACATCAGAGTTACTATAGCGGTCTCATGATGTTGTTGTTTCATTCCTACAGGCAACTTAGAGGGCGGACGCAACCCTAACCTTAGTGTACTTTCGTATCCTAGTTGTGGTAGTTCTCGAGTAGCTCCTTCGTATAGCTGCACGGCTCCGTCTTCAGTTATGCTCCAGCTGTCCTATCCTTATGTATTCCTTGATAGCTTCATCCTGGTGTGCTCATCTGTAACTTCACTCTTAAAAATATAGAATAGAGGAGATTGAGTACATAAAGTACTCAGCAAGCCCTAACTTTGGGTGGAGAGAGGTGGAAAGGCTTACATAGAGGTGGTTAGTGGTAAAGGTTGTAAAGTGAGTAATTATAAAATATAGGTTGGGCCCTGGTAGGGTATTATCATCCTCACCAGTTCCCAGGTTAATTATAGGTTACCTTAACATAGAACAACCTTACCAGATCATCATAGTTGTCAAAGCCTAATCATTAGGGACCTCATCCCAGCGGTTGCCCATTACTAAGGACGTGGCTATTCGAATAGGATTAGTAAACTCTACAGAGGTGTACAATTTTTTCCACATGATAGGCACCATTCCTAACCATGCGCAATTGGTAGAAATAGGCCTAACAAGACCTCGTACCCGAGAGGACGCTACCTTTGATTTTCATATAATTCCACCACGGACTACTCAGGGATCGGAACCCACAAGCATCAGGATGATCACACAGCATCCTAGATTATTGAGTGGTTGGATGATCACACAGCATCCGATGGATAATCACATAGCATCCAAATTAAATAAAAGAGGTTCTCGTACACGGCACAACAATAAATTTTATATGGAAGACCATATAGCAACCATGCCGATCAGACCACGGTAGATCACACAGTAGCCGTGTCCTCTCATGTTAGTCCGTTGTCACTCCGGTCTCCTAGTGAAAATTATACTTCTATCTAACAGGGTGTGAGATCAAGTCTACCCATATAGACATGTGGTTGTACAAAATTCTAGCTAGGCGAGATGGCCAATGAACTAGTCGTTATGTGACCGAGGCGAGTAGGATCCCACACAGACTATCCTGCTAAGGTAACTCATACCACATGAATTACCCCCACTCGCCCCTGTCGGGTTTAGTCCAATTTTATCAATTTAAGTTGTATAGTTATTATCGTCAAACTTATAATTCTTATATCTCATCAAGGTAACCGATATATTCTCATAAAACATATTATTATAAGCAAATTCATAATTCATCATAGCTCAATATTAATTCATAAATGTGAATATAAGGAGTATATATATTAAGATTAGTAAATGGTAGGGTATGTTAGGTTTATGGTGGAGGCTAGCAAATGTAGATGTAATAGAAGGGGAGTAATTAAAGGAATGGTAATGTAGAAAGTAAGGTGGAATTAGGACTTGCCTCTATTCGATGACGAGCACATCCGAGGTTCCGATTCTGATGTTTCTAGCTCCTTTGTCTTTGTGTAGCAGTGCTTCAGGCGTCCATAGGGTTCTCCGTTTCTTTTATCCTACGCTCACCTAGCGTCCACAAGCAGGAAGGCATAAACAAGAAAATAACAAACAAAGCATGTAAAAGCAATCATAGGCAAACCAATCGTTCCTAACGGGTGACAGATGATTATCTATGGTCATCTTTACTATGTCAACCAGAAGTATGAAATGGTTGGAGACATTTCGTCCAACAAGGTGACTCCTAGCTATGTTAGGTACGTGTATACAACTACATATGCACACACTAGAGTTAGCGACATATACGCTTACACATCTGTATTTGTCTAAGGAGTTAGCTGGATGAAGATGGTAATGTTAGCCATACATAGATATATGTACTCGGATATCGAGTGTTACTTATGTATGTACATGTATTCTATAATTTTAGGTGATTGGGTATGGACATATTCAGATACATGGATATGCACCTTTGTGAATATTCCATTTAACTACTTCTACGTGAAAACTAGAAAGAAAAAGCAATCATATCTAGAATCTAAATGGGCACCATTAATTAGGTTTATGGTCATGATTAATTAGGGGTTTTATTTTAGATAAATTATGGTTCAGGAATTACTCAGTTCAAAGCTAAAACAAAGGAGATCTAAATTACTACAAACCTTATCATTAATTATTAAAGGAGACAAGCATGCAAAATTATTTCTATAAATTTTACATAATCAGCATGGGTGGAAACTATCTAAAATGATCTAGGATCAAACTAGTTTACTTAAAAATTTTCTAGAAATTTTTCTAGAATTATTAGGCTTACCTTTCCATATCCTGTGTATGTATCACCGTGTACGCTAGCAATTTTATACCACAGCTGGCATGTGGACTAGCACCTAATACACTGACTGCAGTACTATGCTCGTGGACCGCAACACCGATCTGTAGACCCAGCTCTGTTCTCTCTAAATTTCATGAAACTAGGTTCACAGAGGAAACAGAGAGGGAGTTGAGTCTATGACAGGCTGGGTCCATAGAGAGGTGACACCTTCCCATTGGCTACCATTCGTGGGCATTTGGTCATGGGGCTTTGACCCATCGTCCTCATTCTCACGGTCTCAGAAAGAGAAACAGAGAGAGGGAAAGAGAGAAAGAAGCAGTAGAGCAAGGAGACGGCACGGCGGCACAAGGCAAGGACGACAGCAGCAGCTGAGCGAAGGCACTGGACGGAGCAGGGCGGTGGTGGCCATTGGACTTGAGCGGCGCGTCTGTCGTCCTCGTCCTCATCCGGCCGAACAGAGTCGGGGACGGAAGAGCTGCGGCCGGCGGCGGCCATGGCTCCGGTAGCGGTCTCCGCGACGAGAGGGACAGGAAGGCGAGGCGGCTCGGTGTCTGGGCGATGGCAGGGCCGTCCAATGATCCAGCACGGCGGCCTTGGCAGCTGGACGGCGGCAATGCCGTCCATGGCTCCAGCGCGGTGTTTGGTCCCAGCGCTGCGTTCCATCAGCAGGGTGGCGCGATGACGTCTCCGGCGTGACTTCGTCATAGGACACCAGTGCGGCGGCGGCAAAGCTGTGGCCGCGCTCCTTCATGGCGTGAGCCGCGGAACAGAGCAGCAAGAAAAGGGATAAAGGAGGAGGAAGCAGAGAAGAAAAAGGAAGGAGGAGCTGGACGAGTTCATCAGCAGGGTCGTCGTGCGGCGGAGGCAGAGGCCTTTGCCTCTATGCAGACCTTAGCGCCGGCGGCTTCCGAGCTCGACTTCCACTTCGCGGGCTTGGCTCCATGGCGGGGTATGCGAGCTCGGCGGCCTTTTATAGGCGCGATCAAGGCGGTGCTCCGGAGAAATATCTTCGGCGGCCAGCTCGCATCCTTGCGGCGACCGGTTTGGCAGCACAGTGGTCAGCGAGTAACAGTGCCATCGGCACAGTGGGGTCGTCGACTTCGGCGACGTGACACAACGGCAAGGAGGCAGCCGTGGGAAATATCTCGGGGGTGGCCTTCGGCCAGAGGTCATCTTGAGCTCCAGCTGTTCGACGAGACGCATCATGGCGGCCGTAGCGACCTCGCACAGTGAGTCAGCGGTTGCCGGAAAATATCCCGGCGGCGTTTTCTTCACGAGCGCAAGGAGAAAGACGGTCTCCGCGGCTTTCGCGGTCTGGACGTGATGCTTACGCGGCTTGTCCACGACACGGACGTGACGAGGCGCTGCGCGCTGTGTCCTGGGCTAAGCCAAGGGTGTAGGTGATGTAACATTATATATACGCCTATGCATGCATGATGAAAAGACATATGCAAGGTATATGACATGTATATATGTACGACGATAACTTGTATACGATGTATATATGTCTATATATAGGACATGGGTAAACATAAACGACGCATATATGCAGGACTAAGGCAGATACGTATAAGCACTATAATATATAACGTACTAAAAAGGAAGAGATGGCATTTTTATGCTAGGACAAGGGATATACTACTAAAGAAGATATATCATGTATACATATATATATAGAGAGACTAACGTTATAACGAGCAAACTGTCAAGGTGATGACTATTAGAAACAGAGCAAGTAAAAACAGTGTATATTAGCTACTACTATATTATAGACAAAGGTTCTTACTAATCTAGGGTTCAGGTTAATATTATTTTGGTGCCACAAATAAATTCTAGAAAAGCAAACATGCAAGCACACATTCAAGCCAAGCATTCCATCATTCGCAAATAAATGCATATGGTGGATTTTGATGCAAGGTTTTTAAATATAAGTTTTTGGATGAGAGGGAAATAAAGTAATTAGGTTTTAAGTTATTAACTATAAAAGTTCAAATTTTTAATAAATTTTATAATGATACAAAACACAGGGTGTTACTGATCTACCCCACTTAGAAGAATCTCGTCTCCGAGATTCCATAAACTAGAGGGAGAAACCTAGTGGAAGGGAGAAAACCAAGAGGGAAAGATCTAGAGAGTGAATTTCTTCGGCCTTTAATGTACTGTCCTTCAGTTCACCGTTCCGCTACTCTTCCTTTTTCTTAAACCATCTTTTAACCATTTGGTCTTCGGAGAATTCCATGTCTTCTTCAGGGCTACCCCACTTTAGAATAATTTGATCTTCTAATTTTTCTGGTTGTAACATCTTGGTCTTCTAGAGTATTCCATATCATATATCACTCTTTAATCTGAGTTGTAGAGATCATGGTTTTATGTATATCGCACTGTATATTTATGATCTAGCTCCTTATAAGTCGCTCCATTTTCTTATTTTCCTGACTTGTAATACTTCAAGGTCTTGTGGTGCCATATCCTTGTTTTTTTGCTTTTGAGCAACAATCATAGTGTTCTTGAGATTCCATTTTCCATCTTGAAATTTGCATCTTCACTGCCATTTTATTAGTTTACGCCCTATCTAGTCAGTGCTTTCTTTCTTCCATATGGTCCCAATCTACCCCACTTAGAAGATTTATCCTTAAATCTTCTAGTTTATTTTCTTATATATTATTTCTTGGATATGATTATTTCCCCTATAGAGTATTCCTCATATTGTGACCGCCCTTACTTATCTCTTAGTTCTTTTTGCTCATGCATGCAATGGAATCGCGAGCCAGACACACAATTTTTTGATTGCCACGGGGAATTACAACAAAGGAGGAGGGAGGTGCTAAACTACAATTACATCTCCCTGGGAGGACTAGTCTACTACGTCGGACGACAAGGCTTCATTCCGGCGGGCTCCGGGGTCTTCGATAGTGCTGGTGGTGGGGTCTGCTTCTTCTCTTGGTGGAGGTTGAGTGAGTGGGAGAAGAGGCTCGGCGTCGAAGTCTCTTGATGGTGGTGGTGCTGGGGGTACCACGGTGTCCATCCATCTTCTCTCTAGAGGATAGACGGGGTGTCCCTCGAGGATCACGGGCTCATTCCCGTCCATGGCGAACATCCTGCGCCTAGGCCTGGTGATGAGGTAGGCGCGCTTCAACTCTTCGGCGTGTTGGTCGAAGATGGTCTTCAGAATCTCGGTGATGGTGGTCTCGCGACTTTTTGCGCTGGCAACTCGGGTTTGGGCTTGGGCGCGGAGTGCCCGAGAATTGAGCTCGGCTTCTTTGGCTCAATGAATCTGGGTTCTCAGTGCGACGACTTTTCGGTCATACTGCTCGTCGAGGGTGAGCAGGTAGTCGATCAGATGCTTCATTGCAGGGTCAGCTTCTTGACCTTGCAAGGCCTCAAGGCGAGCGATCCAGAATGGATCGTTCTTTTCTTCAGGCGGAAAGAACTTCATGGGCGTACTATTGATGGGTCCTTCGTATATCTTGACAAGATGGTGTAGAGCTTTGCGGGCGATGACTTGGTAGGTGTCGGTGAAGCAAAAACCGGTGGCGGTGGTACTCCATTCTTCGATGATGTTGGGGTAGTCTTCACTCTTGTCAATGTAGGCGGTGACTTCATAGCGCTCGGTGCCATGTTCTTCATACTCATGGCCTTCATACTCAGGGCGATCTCGGATGCCAAGCCTTTGCATGGTGGTGTAGAGGAGTTGGGGAAAGCCTGGGGTGTGGATGCAGTTGCTGCTAACCCAAACATTTTTGTTCATCTCCATGGGTGGGAAGGGTTTAGTGGTAGAGATTTGTGGGTGGAGGGTAAGAGTTGCGGATGCATAAGAGATGGGTGGTAAGCTAGCAACAGGATGGGTGGAGTGGGATGGTGGAGAACTAAGTCTTGGGTTGTGTATGGATGATGCTTTGTATATATGAAGTTCTGTTTATATTTAAAATCTATTTCATATTTGAAATCTGAAAAATCTAATTCTTTTATTTATTTTTTAACCGCAGCAGGCAACGTAAGAGGCCCGCTGCGGTTAATAGCCTTAACCGCAGCGGGCAGCTTAAAGCACCCGCCGCGGTAAAGATGTTTACCGCAGCAGGCAATATAAGCCGTCCGCTGCGGTCAATCATCATTAACCGCAGCGGGCAAGTTGCCCGCTGCGGGCGCTGGCGCCCGCTGCGATGCTGCCTGGATTTACCATGGCGTGGCAGCGCAAGCGGACGCCGGTGCCCGCCATGGGAAACCGGAAATGCCCGCTGTCGTTATTCTAAACAGACATAGTGCGATCAGCCCGTCAGCGTGTACAAACTTCAATAATTCAGATAACAAATGCAGTATCAACAAGGGCTATTTTCGCGCGCATGTGATTACCTATGAAATCTATGATGACCCTTCCGTCGCTGGTGCGCCCCGTGGGGCGGCCGAAGAAGGTGATGCCGCAAGGGGGCTTGTCGATCCACACCGGGATCACCGGGGACGCCATGATCACGAAGTTGCCGGTGTCGATGTACGAGTCACCAAGGGTGAACATGGAGGTGACGTTGCGTGGGGAGCCTGCAGATGAGCTACTCACCACGCAGCTAGAGAGACAGGCCAGGAGGGAGAAGACAGGTGTGAGCGCCGCCATGGCTGCTGCTGCTGCATCATGCATTTCTGGCAAAAGGCCGGCGGCTTTGTTGCTGTATTTAACGAGCTGAATGAATAATTGAAGCAGGTGGCTTAGCAAACCTGCAAGGGAGAAGAAGTACCTCGTCCAAGGTGTTTGAAGAAAGGAATATTGTCATCTATTTTGCTATGCATGGTATAGACACATAACTTGGCTGCGGGTTTTAGCTGCTGTTAAATTTATAAGTAGCACTAGCTTCATGTCCGTGCGTTGCTATGGGATGACTATTTTTTTACTAAAAACACAGAGATCGCACCATAAGATAACGATACTGTTAAATTAAATACCGGGGTTAAAATGACATTATATAATCAAAAAACAAAGGTCGTGAAATTAAAATGCAGCTTTGCAGGCTCACAAACATTATTTTATAAACCTTTCCATAGTGGCCAAGATAATAATATTTTATAAAGAAATCTCTGATTTTTACATCTTTTTGTGCATCAATAAATGCTCGTGCAATTGCAACGAGAAAAAACACTATTAATTTTAGATTATGTTGCATACCAGAAAGGCAGAAACACATTCACGTCTATCGTTTCAAAAATAATGAGTCTCTACTTCATGTCCCGAGTCCAAACTCCAAAGCACCTGCATGTACACAAGCAGAGTGTCATCTCAAATGTTGCAACTACAGAATTAGGAGCCTTCCCGACCAATTTCATCTTACTTGTACACCTCAATCGCCCGCACGGAATGACCCTTTTTCTCATATCTCAATCTGATACAAACCAAGTTGTCATCAGAATATAAAAAGTCAGTTGAAATATTATATCTTGGCCATAACATCTAAAAATTAGCATCATATCAGATTCTAGTTAAATTGCTGTGGTAGCAGATAGAGTGAACAAATAAATTTCCAATGTTTGTAATGATTTTTAACAAACTAAACAATGTTTTAACAACATGTGATATAAAATGTCGAGAGATCTGTAATGGTCTGTATGTGGCTAAGACTCTTCGGATATGCAATTGAACAAAGTTCAATTGACTCTGATCTGATGCCCAAATTTCTGATCAATTTAACCCTATCATCGTCCTCTCCAACTCTCAACCCCAAATTCCCATCCATGGGACCCAAAACCAAACAAAATCCATTCTCCACCCTACTTAAGTTGATTCTACCAAAATCTATAAGCAATAGATAGCGATTTCAAAACTAAATTACAAATGCTAACCATCACACTCTGCTCTGCAGGAATCTGCATGGTACATTAAGCAACGCCATAGACCAACTCATAACTTGGATGGTCCTGATCAGCTAGCATAAGTACTGTTTACCGAGAGTACTTTTACGTTGCAGCAATTGAACAAGTCCTTGAGAATTGGACCAAGAACGTCAATGACCATGAGAGTGTGCTCCCCCTCTACCCCAAACCATTTGCGGGGGGGGGGGGGGGGGGGGGTAGCTGAAGTTTTGAAGAGAAATATATTAAATAGGTGAACGCATATGAAATAGACTGACATATGTCCTTCAATCCTTGTATTGCTATACTTACTTCCTCCTTGGAGAACTGAGAAGCATGTATAGTTTTGACTCATAATGCAGCCGAGGATGCTTTGACTTTTCAGAATGTATAGTTTTGACTCATAATGCAGCCGAGGATGCTTTGACTTTTCAGATTCTTGGTAAACATGAAACAAAGGAAGACAGTTAGGTAGCGTGTCTTGACTCTTGAGGCTGAAAGGGGCACGCCACCAAGCTTTAGTAGACCTGACTAAAAATAAAACAAAAATAGAAAACAAACCAAGCAGGTTGAAAACATGATATCACAATGCATCGGGGATAACTATCATCTAACAAAATCTAAGAGAAGCTAACCATATATACAAATAATAAAAGTTAAAAAACAAAATGGTATGACCCGCAAGAGAATTTGTTTGCTGGTTGTTGGTTCAACAAATATTTCAACATTTCCTTCACATTACCTAGATCAATATCCAAAGACCATCACAAAAAATCAATTGAAGCTCAGTAGTCATTTGCAGAAGTGAGAATTAGTTTGCTGGTTGGTTCAACAAATATTTCAACATTTCCTTTACATTAGCTAGATCAATATCCAAAGACCATCACAAGAAAAAATCAATTGGAGCTCAGTAGTCATTTGCAGCAGTAAGACATAAATCAGATATCGACACTTACCAGCATCTCAACATACCCATATTTTTTTTATCACAAAAGTCTATTTTTAGTCTAATTTCTCTCACAACATAGTGCAAAGCACATTCATAAGGCCGAGGGTTTGGGGTTCGGAATGCTCACCGGTGGCGTGAATGAGGCAAATCACGCGACGTAGGGACATCTCACAGCGTGGAGAGTCATCACTGTGCAGGTGGGCTCCGCAGCTACGAAGGCTCATTGCGATGGTGCCCCGGAGGTCGACAAATGTCGCAGAACCACAATTCCTCGCCGGGCGGAGGAGCAGCAAGGTGTTGTGGCCGCGAATGGTTGGAGGTGCAGAGTAGGGACATCGGAGCGGCGTTCTCGTAGTGCGGTAGTTATGGCCAGTTGTTGTGCTGCCGTGGCCAGCTTGTGCGTCCCGTGGCCTAAACCCTAGCCGGAGTCGGTCCACTGGCTGCTACTGTGCAACGGGCAACAGGCCGGCTCCGTGGAGGTGAGGCAGCAACGTTGCTGCAGCAGCGTTTTGAGCAGGCGTGAAGGCGTGCATGAAGGATCGCATCGCGGTCGCATGCGGCTGCACGGGCACCTGCGAGCCAGCGCAAGCAGCGTCATCGTGGCCACCTCCGGGTGGGTGCGGGCGGCGTCACACGAGGTTGCCGAGGTGGCCGAGGGCGCCATCACGACCAGCTCCTGGCATGCGTGGGTGAGTGCGGCGACGACGCGCCCAGTCGTGGGCGGGTGACGATGGGGAGGTAGACCGATGATTCATGGGATATAGGCTAAATTATAGGAGTGGTTTCCTTTTTTTAGCTCTTTCCTTTCTAATATTGCAAGCCGCGCGTGGGAGAGGGGCTGCATAAATGCATGGTTTCCATTTTAGCTCTTTCCATTTAGTGTCACAAGGCACGCACGTGAGAGAGAGATCGTGGGATCGCAGGAGGCAGAACCATGGTCCCCACGTTATAATGTCGCACCAAAAAATGTCCACTCTTTGTTCTTTTTATTTGTGGGAGATATTATGTATATATGTTTGATGATGTAGCTTTGCTTGCAGGAAAAGATGGACCGTGTCCCCCTCAACACCCTAAATATTGTCAATATGGGCTAGCACGAAGACAGGCGTGTATGATCGTTAGCTTGTACAGGCACCAGAGTGCAACCTTGATCCTCTGTCTGGTGTCTGAAATCCCCCTTCAATGGGCTTCGTCGAGGACGGCCATCGAAGCAGTTCCTCACATGTATTTTGAGTGTAGAAATTCTCAAAAAAAAAAAGTATATTGAGGGTAGAGTCCATTGCCATATAGTTTAGGGGAGTTCCTCGTAGTATTTCTTTAGTGCTAGAGCAAAATTGCTAATTGCCATCTTGTTGTCTAATATTGATGAAAGACGACTCCGGACCATGCACAGGAAGACTGCATAAGCTACTTGAAATACTCAGCTCTTGCATTTTTATTATCGCTGCTTATTGTAACTCCGGCTTCCGGCATGCAGCTATAGAAATCTAGACACGTAGGGTGAAGGGATCCCTAGGGTGAATAACCAGCACGTAGCCTCAAACACGATGGAGCAAAGGCACCTTTTTTTCCATTACTGCCAGCACTAGGTAACATTTAACTGGTCTAGACATGTTAAGAAGTTCAGAAGCACGCATGGCCAAAATAACTGGTTCGAACTAGACAAACGCACTGACACAGTTCACAGAGCACGGGGCACATATTTACATGAAGCCAGCGCCAATAAGGCGCAAGTTTATTTTGGCACAAGCTTACCATCCACCACCGCCAGTACCACTACCCTTGTTACCATTCCATGCACCATCTGCCGCTTTATCCCAGGAACTGCCACAACCCCCTCCTTGGCTCCCGCTCCCCTCGCCACCTTTGCCCCAAGGATCGTCCTCTTTCTTGGGAGGAGCTTCTGACCCACCGCCCCATGAAGGCTTCTCTTTGGCAGGTCCTCCTGTTGAGTTCCATTTATCCTCGTTGCTCTTTCCCCAACCTCCACCACCAGCTCCTCCACTGGGAGCGCCCCATGCACTGCTAGCACCGTCCTCTTTCATGGGAGGAGCTTCTGACCCACCACCCCATGAAGGCTTCTCTTTGGCTGATCCTCCTGATGAGTTCCAGTTATCCTCGTTGCTCTTTCCCCAACCTCCACCACCAGCTCCTCCACTGGGAGAGCCCCAAGCGCTAGACTTGTTAGCATCACCGCTTGGCTGGCCCAGGATAGATGGAGATGATCTGTTCTGGCTCCAGGAATTGTTAGCATCACTCTTTCCTGCCTGATCATCTTCACCAGATGTGTTCTGCGATTCCCAGCTGGGCTTGCTTCCTTTGTTGGCATTCCAGTCAGAAGACCGAGACCAGCCACCACCTCCGCCGAAGGGCCTTCTTTCACTGTTGTAACCACCGCGGCCACCATTTGCCCTCCCAGAGCCCCAGCTGCCACCATCTCCCCTCCCAGAGCTCCAGCCGCCACCATCTCCCCTGCCAGAGCCCCAGCTGCCACCATCTCCTGACCCGAAGTTGTTACCTTGAATACGGTCACCCCGCCCAAAGCAACCTCTCCCTCTTCCTCTGCCACCATCAAAATCCCTCCTGTTCCATGGCTCTCCAGACCTTCCACCACCTGATTCATCATTTCTATTGCCTCCATTCCATGATGATCCACCAGCATCCCCAAAATTCCTTCCTCTCCCTCTGCCTCTATTTCCACGTCCAAATCCACCTCTATTATTTCCATTGTCATCATCACCAAACCTTGGGTTGTTCCAAGCAGGTCCCTGATCCCCCAAAGAGAAATTAGGTTTGCTCCAAGAAGATTCCTGAATCCCACCTGACAAGCCAGCACCCCATGTGTCAGTTTTCTTGCTGTCATCATTACCCCCCTTGCTATTCCAGGGATCATCAGCATTTTCCTTAGATGGAGTGCCCTTTGTTGTCGTGTTCCAGCTATCATTCTTGTCATCAGCATCCACAGTAGAAGACATTTTACTGGCCCAAGGATCAGTCTCTTGTTCTTTACCTACAAAAATAAAATAAAAGCTCGACAAGAGACCCAGAACAGATAACACTGCTATTCAGCTTAAAATGGTCCAGCCGGGTGACCAATGCCAACCATTCAGATAGTCTCTCGAGTACCTTCATTAGAACCAATCTTGTTTGCCCATGGATCATTCTTAAGTCGTTCAACTACACATGAAAGTGTGAATAAGATCCTAGTAATAACTACATCTACAAGTTTGTAAAATAAGGAAATTGCTTTACTCAACGCTACTAAGCATTCTCCCACTTACCCCCATCATTGCAGGAAGAGTCTTTCGCCTTGGTGTCCCAGCCACCACTGGTATCCTCAGCACCATCAGAAGTCATCTTACTTGACCAAGGATCATTCTGTTGTTCTTTACCTACAAAGAGTCCCCAAGACAGCAAGTAAATTAGGAAGCTCAGAGGAAAACTACAGCTAGAAACATTAAACAGAGTAAGTGGAGAAATTCTCTGATTGCTTCTCGGTCACCTTCAGTAGAAGACACCTTGCTTGCCCAAGGATCACCTTGTTCACCTACACAGGAGTGATACAAATAAATGCTTTGTAGCATAAAATGGACGGCAAGAATGACAATTATTTTATTATAATATTGATATAGCTCTCAGCTTGAGGACCAGTTTGTGCTTTGTACAAAGTTAAATTGTAATAAAAGAAGCAGCTGGAGCCTTAGGTAAATCAAGAAATTTGAGAAGCATGTTCGAGTTGCAATTTAGAAATAGTCACTTGAAACTTTAACAGGGGAAACTAGAGGTAGAAATTAAATTATTAAACAGGTTACTGACCTGATGGTTTGTTATCCTCTGAGTTATTCCAAGTGGAAGGCTGATTTTGACCATAGGACTTGGTGCCTCCACTGCTACTCCAGAGCTGGTTACTTGGTGGATTTGTAGCATTCCAATTATCTCCACCACCCCATTTTGGTCCATCACCACTGTTATTTTCCCTTCCCAACACAGAATCGCTTCTATCACCATTTCTCCAACCATTGTCACTCCCTCTCCCTCGTCCTCCATATTGCCCTCTTCCTCCTCTTCCCCTTCCCCTATATCCACCAGAATCTCCAGCTTCATTGTCTGCCTGATTATCAGACCTCCAAGAGGGTCTTTCAGCATTGTCACCACCCCATGAATTCTTCCAACTTCCTTGATCATTTATGCCATTGAAATCTCCAGATTCCTGACCCCTACCCCTACCTCTTCCTCGCCCAAAGCCACGTCCACCTCCAAAATTTCCAGGCCTGTTCCAACTGCTATTCTGATCATCACCTTTGTTCCAACCATCACCACCAAAAGATTTCGGTTTATCCCAATTGCTGCCACCAGCTTGGTCCGAAGCTCCGGCTTTGTTCCAATTTCCAATTTCATTGTTTGTTTCTTCAGACTTAGCAGATGACCAGTTTCCTTTTGCCCAACCCTCATCCTTGGCATCAGCCACAACAGATGATTTATTCCAGTTGGCAGCAGAAGCATCCCAGCCTCCTGCACCACCTGCTCCATCACAGCTGTTGTCTTTTGACTTGCCCCAGGTACCATCTTCAGTGACAGGCAAAGAACTGCCCCAAGCCCTATTGTTGTCCACATCTTTTGAAACATTGTCTTTTGTTTGGTCTTCAGTTGTGTTGCCCTTAGGTTGGCCCCATCCTTGACTGACATCCTCCAGCTTACTGTCTGGAGGCACTGTAGCCTTTTCCCAGCTATTTGGTCCTTCCGTATCAACTGCTTTGACCTTGCTTCCCCAAGGGTCTGTGTCAGCTCCAGTTCCCATGTCCGTAACCCTGCAAACCTCTCCCCAGTTGTCACTCTTTTCACTCTCCTTATTGACAACCGCTCTGTCCCAGGAGCTGCCAGCAGCATCAGATCCACCAACTCCAGCTTGTTTGTTCCATGCATTGCCACTAGAATCTTCCTTTTGAGTGGCACTAGTGTTCCAAACTTCAACAGCTGATGATGTTGCTTTCTTACCCCATGGATCAGAATCACCATCAGCAGAAGACACCACTTTCTTACCCCATGGATCAGAATCATCATCAGCAGAAGACACCACTTTCTTACCCCATGGATCAGAATCAACAGCAGCAGAAGGTACTGTTTCCTTACCCCACGGATCAGAATCACCATTCGTTTTCTTACCCCATGGATCAGAATCATCTTCAGCAGAAGTTTTCTTACACCATGAGTCACCTTCTGATTCTCCACCTGAAAATGTAAAATTTTGACACCCAGCTAAACTGTGAAAACCTCAAATACTGGCATATGCGCTTAGCCTATTTAATAAGCATAAATGACAATATCTGCAATAGTGCAAGAACCATCGACCTACATTTCTTTTAATATCTCCATTTTGTGATGTATGTCCAAGGCCTCGGGAGCATCCATTTTGGAATTTAGGTCCATGTATGATGACTGTTTTCATGATGCGAGCTCTGGAGGGTATAACTAATCTAAGTAGGACATTTAATTTACACTTGGAGTTGTGCATTAACTTATTGTTTCTTTTGCATCAATGTTGGTAGACGTGGACAACTTAACATAGCATTGATATCAGTAGAATCAAATCACTAATTTATAATTTTGTGAAACTTTTAGGTTAATGTGGGCACTTGTTGGGTCTCATCTCCAACCTATCCCAGAAACCTGTACTTTGTGTAAAATGAATAGGAAGCAAAGGAAAGGAACCTATTTCAACAAGTTGCAAGCTAGAAGCGCAAATGTCTAAACCCAACCCACAAGAAAAGTCTAAACCACATTAAAAGTGTTATCATTTGTATACACTTTTTATAAAAGAAATTCAGAAGCTTGTAAGAAATCTTGATAAATAGACCATGCCTCTTTTAATCTCACATTAGTTCAATCCTCACCAATAAATAGAGTTTCCATCGTTTCGTTCCTAATGGCATGATCCACTAAAGCAGTTTTTTTTTTTGCAGATTTCACATGGCAAATATCTGAACACATAGTAATGCAATGCATTTCCCTAGAAAGTGATGAAACAAAAAAAAATAACACTGCGATAAAGGCACAAAATAAAAAATGGTGGCACAATTGAATAACAAAACTAAATATTACCTGCATTCTGGACTGGTAGCGTGGAACTTGGAAAGGGTTGCCATGAGTCACTGCAGCCCATCAAACAATTTGGTGAATAACAAGATATATATAATAACAATAAATAGTAGTTCAAAATATCTATTCCTCCAAGTGATGCTTTACATGAGCGAAGAGGAATGAGACAAATAAGAAAGAATTTAACATCTTTATTCTGTTTAGAAATTGGACCAGATACAAGCAAGGAGTTAAAACAGAACTGACAACAACATCAAAAGAGCATCACACAACCTCAACGATTCAATAGCCACAGTCGGACGTTTACTTTTTACACTCACTTATCCACATGTTGGCAAGTAGCAAGTAATATATATGCTATACTTAGTACTCGAAAACGAGCTTAGCTTCTCAAAAATGGAATAGGTGTAAAAGTCCAGGAAAAGATCTCTAGTTAACGAAGTGAAAAACAACATCACAAAGGCACACGGAAATATATCTAAAATAATCCATACTAACTGTAAAGCAAAGACAATCTTTTCTTAACCATGTGGAATCAAGGCAGGCTTAAATAAGTACAAAATAAATAAATTTGGTTCCTCACTTTTGGGTAATTTAGAAATCCATGTGACTACAAAAAGAGGGCAGTGACTACATTTATTCCTAATCTCCAATGAAGGGTTCATGTATATCTTGTCTTCTTTTTATGTGCATCTTTCATTAACTAGGATCCTAGATTCCTAGCAGCATGTGCAGCAACAGCACAAATGAGTAAGGAAGTTCATTGTTTGCTGTCGAAGGCATGGTCAATTGTTTGATAAAGTTCAGGCAGATTGGCAGAATTAGGAAACCAAGCAGTACAGAATTATGAAAACAAGGATTCTAGATGTACAAGTACACAGTGAAAAGGTGAAGTATATAAAACAAACCTGCCAAACGATGGCAACCCATTGTCCCATGAAGTTTTGCCTGCTTCTGAACCTAATAGTCAATGAAAGTAACAAATCCGACAATTTTAAACATCAATTCAGCAGCATAAGAGATCAAAGAACTCGTGTCAAGGGCGTAGCGATCTAGGGTAGCTGGCCCTCGACTACGTAGTTCGTAGTCTCGTGCCGTGTCTTCCAGAGCGGAGGTTATCCCCCTCACGGCGCCTGGGCTTGAGAACGGTAGAGAGAGAGAGAGATTTGATAACTGATCTTTCTTGATTCAATTGTTCACCGAGTACAGAATATAAAGGCCGATGGCCATGCAACCTAGGCAACAAACTTGACAAAATAACTAATTATAGAAACCAATCTCCTAAAATCTCGGCATGCCATCTAGCCACTATCTTCAGCCGAACCACCCTCGAGGCTGTCCACCCTCGAGGCCGTCGGACCACCCTCGAGACCACCCTCGAGGCCGTCCACCCTCGAGGCCGTCGAACCACCCTCGAGACCACCCTCGAGACCGTCGAGGCTGTCCACCCTCGAGGCCGTCGAACCACCCTCGAGACCACCCTCGAGGCCGTCCACCCTCGAGGCCATCGAACCACCCTCGAGACCACCCTCGAGGCCGTCGTGTGCAGCCGACCCACCCTCGAGGTTGTCGTGTGCGCGCGCAGCGGCCCGCGTAGCGGCCCTCCTGATGTCACGGACTCGCCGCTGACGGGTATACGCTTGGCCCCACATGACAACTCGAGTCTTGTAAAGTATGAACTTCCTAAATTCAGGTTTTCTATTAAAAGAAAGTAACTCATCTAGTAACTCATCTGTCAATGGAGCGGATGGCTTTTTAATATACAACAGTCAGTAGGCGAGCAGTAAACTATTTGGAGAGTTTCCCTTTTACACTATAGAGACTGATCCAAGAAAGACAAGCCCAAAACTCTACATAATCTACATAAAGACACTTACCAAAGAAGGATGTATCTTGACTTCCAAAATTACTAGCTGGAGCACCAGACGAGTTATCCCTAGTAGGCCATGTAACATAATGAGAAGCTAATATGGAAGTGATATCATACTTTGGCATAATGATGGTGCGATTGCATTACAGGATTTACAGCAAAAACAACAAAGAAAACAAAACTAAAACATTCTTCAGTTGCTTACCCCCTATTAGCTGGGACTGAGAGAAGATCAGCTTGTACTGCACATATGGAGAAATCAGTCATTGTCCAAACAACAGCTCTAACAATATGTAAGCTAACCAACCTGTCACAATTTTCAGTAGAGAATCTAGCTTAACAGTCACATCATTCCGAAATATCCGAACTACTCGACAGAGGTAGCCCTTCAAAGGACCCTTTCTAATACGCAGCATCTGCCCAACAGAGAAAAGTTGTTCTCTGGTGCTCCTGTAAGGCCTTTCATCTGTAGTATGAAGGAAATCAGAATGATATACTTACAAATATTACAGAAGAAATCAAGAAACACTTACTGTTCCGATGCTCATTTTGCTCATAAGTAGGTTCAGAAAACATTGGAGTTGTAAAGTCCTGATGATACATAGAAAGCGAAGTGACACAATGAACTCCTCAATTCATTGACAAGTAGATACCCATATCTACTTACCGAATTCTCAGTAGTAGAGCTTCCCAGACCCTTCCGAATCTTTTCGCATGACCCGCTTTGAGCACAGAAAAACCCACAGTTCTCACTTTCACTTTCATTATAAATGAACAGTACTCCCAAGTATAAGTGTTTAACGACCCCTTGCTTACCCTGCAAATATATTTAATCAAACCACAATTGTGTAAATGGAAGAAATGGTATTCTTGAATACTCCAAAAAGACAAACACATATGCTGGAATTTAAAAGTAATCTTCATGTTACTGCAATAGCAGAGCAATGCAAGTTAGATAAGAACAATGTAGCAGTACTAGTACATGGACAATGTTAAAACTATAATTGGCAATACTCAGTGAAAGAATCCACACCATGTTTTCTACAATATCTCAAATGAATGTTTCCTTGAAATAAAAGCAAAAACAAAATACATAAATTCCCATACTGCTTACAAAATGAAAAAGCAACAGCAGATTCCTGTCAGATTAATAGTTAAATTTTCACCTGAAATGGCCCTTCCACAACATTAACAGTGTCATTTATGGATATTGTCTTCTTTTGATGATCAACAGCTGTAAACATTTTATCTACGCAGCCTTTCTTAATATCCTGCTTTCTCACTGTCACTGCAGATCCTTCAGGACCACCCTTTAGTATCTACACGGAACCCGTTCTTCTTAGACAAAATTAAGGATACAAAGTTGAAGTGTGTGTTATAAGATTATTACCCTAAAACCCTCTTTCTCAACAGCAATGATCACACCAAAATCCTTTCGCCTGCTCATTAGGAAATTATAAAATATAAGGATGAAATCCGTAATTAGTGGACAGCGATTATAAACCATATAACACACACTCACCCATAGAGTACAAGATCATGAAGGTTGAATTCATCGTTGTCATCATAATTTTCAGTAGAAGTTGACGCTTTAAGGTCTGATGCTTTGGAGGATTTTATTTTAGAAGGTGATGACTTCATATCTCGTTCTGCTGGAAGGTTCCTTTTCTTAGAACCATACATGCCGGAGAGCCAATCCAAGTCATCAGCAGAAGCTCTATTGCTTGGACTAGAAGAGAACTTCAAAAGCTCTGTTTCTGTCGGTTGTATCCCCCAATAAATCAAAGAACTAAGTGCCACCTTTTTATACAGAAATCCGTCTTTGAACATCAAACCATCAAGTACTTCAAAAACTTCACCGGTCTGACGATCGCGCCTTATTTCAATATGAGGCCTGAAGAATCTGCATGACAAATGGCATTTTGGAAACTGTGTCAAAACTGGTTAAAATAAAATAAAAGTTAATGGATGTAGGACAAGGAAGCTTCAGAAAGAAAAATTACTCTAGTTCTTGGGAGCTGATCAATCGTGGAGCAGGAACTGCAGCTTCTTTTAGTGAAACTGCACCACCCTGCAAGGACCAAAGCATGAGATAAGTTAAGTAGTTACCAATCAGGCTGCTGCCAAAACAAGAGCAGTGAAAGGAGAAAGGTGGAAACAAATGGTTGTTCACAAGCACATGGGAGCCAAGCAATACTGTCAGCTGGCAAACAAGCAGTTATATAATCAGTTGATCAGTCAAGGGAATATACATTCAGTAAATAATACCCCCCCCCCCAACCCCTAACTAGCATTCTATCACGACATGGGGAGCCAAATAATATTGTGGGCTTGCAAACAAGCAGTTATATAATCAGTTGATCAGTCAAGGGAATATACATTCAGCAAATATAACCCCACTAGAATTCTATCATGACATGCAAGCTGTCCACCTCAGCAGTCCCCTATCACATGCAATTACAACTCATTAGTACATGCAATTATGATATCCACATCAGCGAGACACATCATCCACTAACATGCATTTAGTTGTCCACATCAGCATGCCAAGCCATCCACCAACATTATTTATAATAATAGTTTATCGGTTCATATAAGTAACCATATGTATTTCTAATTTCATTCCAAATTATCAGCAATTCCCGCAGCAATGTGTGGGGTATGCTTCTATTTATATCTACTGTAGAACACAATACTATTGGTGCATCTAGATTCCTGAGATGTTTCATAGATTGTAGCAAAAGTCCCCCAGATACCAGATATCTATATCCTACTTAATCATGGCCAGGAACAAAATAAATTCAAGTAGCTTGGATAAATAGAGAAAGCAAATCAAATCAATAACAGTCATTTCTAATGCGAAAGTATAAGAGCATTACAAATTTTTTCGAAATAGCATGGAGGTCAACTCTGGGTATGATTTTTATCATCACTTTTTTCCGTCCATCGTCCACATTAACGACCTAAAAAGTCACAGGAAAGTAGTGATGTAAGAACATAGAAAATGAAAGTATATGAAGAGGATGATACCCCCAGAAAAGAAAAAAGGCACAAACACATTATACCATACCTGGGCCAGATCACCTTTATAGTTTCCATTCTTCATGCGGACCCATGTACCAGGAGTTATTACAAATGGCTTCGTACGGCTGGATAACAAGCTAGGAACTTCAGCTGCAGGAACAGAAGTAATTCTGCTCATGTACACATTGCAAAACCCTTTGCATGCCTGTAACATGGGATGCCTATGGTAAGTGAGACATTTTACATCCAAAATACAAAGCATATACACAGAGATATTAATACAAAAGAAAACATTATGTTTACTAAAAATAGTTTTTACAAATTCATTAAAAATTCCCTCTCTTTCCTATCAAGTAGTAAAACTTTGAGTGCGTACAAAATGAGAAAAGCAAAGCGAAACTGTGCCACATAAAAAATATCAGGGTTTTAAAATCTTAAATATTATATTATACTCCCTCCATTCCAAATTATAAGATGTTTTGGTTTTTCTAGATATATGCAGTTTTTTTGTGCACTTAGATATACACTGTCTTGATACATTGCAGAAGGAATGTATCTAGAAAAGACAAAACAAATTGTAATTGGAATGGTGGGAGCATACTACACAAAACAGCTATGGCATAATAAGCACCGTGCTACATGTCAACCAGCATGATCTTTCTAGTATGCATGAAATTTTTTCTCTTGCTGTAAAAGGAACAGATTGTGTACCTCTGTAACATCACAGGCCTTCTCCGCTTCAACAAAAACAAACCCTCTTATGTGATCAAGTGCAAATGCTGTGATAATTGGCACTTTGGTACCAATTTTTCGCAGGTCAACAAATTTTTGCATGAAGCAGAAAGCCATTTGGCGCTCACGCCCAACCTGGAAAGCAGTTAAACAAATCAGCACATGCGCAACAAATGCTATTCAAGCAATGTCAAGTCAAGGGTTTGATAATCACAAACCTTGCATTTAACTCTCCAAATAGTAGGCTCTTTGAGTGCACAATCCATGGGGAAAATGTCATCGTCTTCTCTAGAATAGCTCCGATCAGCAGCGTATTTCACACGATTACTGTATCGGTCCTTGATGAATTCCTCAAGGTCATCGCCACTAAGCTCCTCTTCCTTTATATGAAATGGAAGAGGGTGTGACCTTTCAGTTCTTTTGTAACTCAGATTTTGTGCTTGCTCCCCACCAGTAAAGAAACCTGCAGTTGACATAAACAAGATCACATGAGCAGAAGATTGCGACAATCAATAGGCAATAAAACCTCCAAATACATTTATGGTCAAAGAGTATGGTATGAAATGACATCAGTGCAATGATGATTATAGAACATAGGTCCTAAGGCATCCAGATAATTGATAACATTAAGTCTACAGGTGCAGGGTGTCGGACTCAGAAAAAAATTGGACACATGTGTCCAGGTAACACTGCTCACATCCGAATTGCAAAATAAATGACAGAAAAGAGCATAAAGTGAAGCTGATTTTGGATGGTACATACATTGGTGTAGAAGAGGAAATTAACATACAGGACTAGTTCATTTTGTGCAAAACGTGTTATTGGAAAAACAAAGCAACAAAATGTTCTGAATGTTACGCAGTTTGCTAGTGCGTCACACGAAATGCACTACATTGTAAAGATGTATTGTAACAATAATATAATAACCACATAAAAGCACGACCTTGGGTAACAAATGTCAGTATCACATTCTGCTCAAGGACTAACTTCCAAAACCAAAACCAGCAAAATTCGCATTTCTATCTATTAGCAAATAGGGATGATTTCGTCCCCATGCAACTAGCACACTACTAGAATATCGGACTCTACAGCTTTTAGTTAAGCGATGAAAATTCTACAGTGCTGACTGCTGTATAAGGGTTCCTGTCGTTAAGAAGGGGAAAAACCCAAAACCCCCATCGATCAATACAGATCAAAACCTAGGTAACAGATACAAGGTGAAAACAAAATGTATCCCGAAACCATACGCCCAGATAATCGACATTGCGCAGAACACAAACTGCAGATCGATCCACTCGACCCATCCACGTCTCACGCACGCCTCGGGGACCGAACCGAATCCGTACTCTACTCACCGTCATCAGGGTCATCCTCCTCGGACTCGAGATCGAGCTCCTCCTCCTCCTCCTCCTCCTCCTCGTAGTCGTCGTCGACGCCGGCCACGTCGTCGAAGAACTTGAGGACCCCGGCGCGGCGGCGGCGCTTCGCGGCGGAGGACGACGAGGGCCCCGCCCCCGCTGCGCCGGCTGCCTTCCGCCGCTTCCCGCCGGACCCGGAGGCCCCGCTGGCGCCTGGGCCGGGGGATTCGGTGGCCACCTGCTTGCCCTTCCCCTTCGCCATGGCGAAGGGAGCAGCGAGTGGCGGAGTGCGGAATGGGAGTGGGGAATGGAAGACGACGCGAGTCTCTCGAGGTGAAGGAGGGGCCTTTAACCACTCCCGGCCAGGGCCCTTCAGCTCCCGAGAACGCAGAGGGGCGTTTGCAGATGCCCCCTTTACGTAGTGTGGAATTGCCTTTACTTTTTGGTTTTTTTACCACCTAACGCGATGAAATGAGCGGTGTGTGCCAGTAGCATACTGGCATGGACTGATGCCCTGATGGCCGCGTGATTTCGGGGATGGAAGTGAGAATTTGCGTCTTTACAAGGGATTCGATTTCGAAAGGTGCGAGTAGCGGGGCCGGAACTGAACAGAATGGGTTAGAATCACACTGCTGAAACTTGAAAAAAAAATTTCGGCCTGTTTGATGCTTCAGAACCAGATGAATCAGTTGAATCAGGTGATAAATAGTGAGAGAGAAATAGTGAATAATCAGTAAAATCAGAGCGAGCTGGAGCTGAAACAAACGGACCCCCAAAAACACTGACTTAAGGATTGCGAGTCAGTCAGTGTGATTGGCGTTTTGTTTTGAATCAAATCACGTTTACAGCTCCAAATCAAGTTTGATATGCTTGTAGTGAATGAGATTCACATTTCTGACTCCAACTCAATTTATTATTAAAATATATTTTATAATTTATGTAAGGGCCCGTTTGGATAAGTGGAATTTCTTGATTTGAATTCATCGTATAAATTATAGTTATGGAAGAAAAATTCATAGAATACGTTAAATAAAGTCTATATTACTTAAGTTGGTGAAGAAAAGAAATCCATGGATTCCATTTCCTATCTCCCATCCTATGAATATGTGATAGGCTTATACGTGGACTTTAGAAAGTTGTGGAATTTCATATTCTTCTTCCATAACTATAGTTTATACTATAATTTAATTTCGAGAATTCCAGGGGTCCAAACAAGCCCTAATGGAATTTATTCAATATCATAATATTTAGACTATCTTTACTGCAATTGATCAAAATTAAGATACTAAAACATGATATTATGCTATATTTGCCTTTTTCTAGGGCATATGGAGTACAAGAGCTAGCTAGCTAAAATTAGTTTAAATTAGCTCTAGTGCATCAAAAAATAGGGTTTTCTAGATAAGTCTTTGATCGACTAGTTGCTAGCCAGCTAGCTAATCAAACATGGCTAATTTAGGCTAATTTTTAACCCCAATTAATTACTAAACATATGTATCAAATTCAAACATACCTTTACTGCTCCTTTCATTTTAAATTATAAGATATTTTATTTTTTTAAATATATATTATTTTTACTATGTACTAGACATAACGTATATATCTAAGTGTATGGCAAATTTATCTATTAGAAAAACCCAAATATCTTATAGGAGTATTTTATTTTTGGTCTAATTTGCGCGAGCTCTATGACTCTGCGACTATGGTTGTGTTCGCTTCTGGTGAAAACTGCAATGGCTTTAGCAAACATACCATCTAGACATGTTTTTTCTAGTGAACTTTGTTGGTCTCATTGCTTTTCTTTTATCTTTCTTCATAATTCCTATAAAAATAATACTTGGTTAAGATTTGAAAACATGTGTTGATCTTTATTATATACAGAGAGAACATAACACTATATAGACCTCGTTGGCACAACTCATATTCATCATTAAAGACATTTTTAAATAATACCTTCACAAGCAGCTTTCTCCATAAAGCTAAGCTTTTTTTTTAAAAAAAAAGACATTTTGCAAAATAACCTCATGCATGGTTGAGAAAAAGGGAAATGAAGGGGAGAGTTATGAAAAGCTAATTGTTTTTCCAGCTTCACCTCTTTTCTGTTCCTATGTGAGAGCATAAAAAAAGGAGTTTCACCCATAAAATTATTTTAAAAATGTGTTTGAAAAAATAGATCACAGCAACTCCCAAAGATGCTAGTAGAACTTGTGCCAAACAAGGATTAAATTCAAAACACCAGGCATGAAGAAAATTACTTAAAGTAGATTATACTTGGCATAATTGTTTTTTTAATTTAGACCTAGGTCATCATATATCATATAAAGTCTAATATTTATGTGATTAATCTTATATTTTCCTAGTAAAAAATCATTAGATAATCAAAACAGCCTATAATTTTTCATTGATCTAGTAATTTCTATATTGTCTTGAGGTCCTTTTAACACGATTATAGAAAAGGGATCAGAACGTTTGTTTTTTTTTTTGGTTGAAATCCTAGCCATCGACCATATCCAACGACCAGCGGCCGTTGGCCTCTCGGCCAAAACCCCGAACCGCCTTATTACCTCCCGCCTAAACAAGAACCTCCTCCGCGTTCCCCTTCCCTCCGCGCACCAAATCAAGAAACGCCACCCCCGTTCTTGGATTCTTGATCAGTCCACCGCGCACAAGCAGAAGCAGACGCAGATGCAGCAATGGAGTTGTTTGAGAACGCGCGCTCCATGCGGCTGAAGAGCCACCTCGGCACGTACCTCTGCGCCGCCGACAACGGCGAGGCCGTCTCCCACGGCTACCGCCGCAACTCCCGCGGCACCGTCTGGGCCGTGGAGCCCGCCGGCGACGAGTACGTCGGGCTGCAGGGCCAGCGCGGGCTCTACCTCGGCGCCGCGGACCCCGCCGCGGCGCTCGACGCCGCCACGGTCAGCTGCAGGGTCGTCCAGGGCGTGCCGTCCAGCCCCAACGACAGCGCCTTCCTCTGGACGCCGCGGCGGGAGGACGGCGCCGCCGCTGGGTGCCTCACCCTGTCCGGGCCGCTCGGCCGCCTCCTCCGCGCCAGCTTCGGGGACACGCCGCAGGACAACGCCGTCACCCTCGACTTCGAGGTCGGCCCGGAAGAGAGCGCGTGGGTGGTCGAGGCCGTCCCCGCGGAGCAGGCGGCGCGCCCGCCGCCCTGCCGCGCCCAGTCCTGCGACCCTCGGATGCAGGCGACCGCGGCGACGTCGGACACCGCGTCCAGCTCCTTCGTCAGGTTCTACTCCGCCAAGGTATCCGGACAGAAGCGAGACCCTGATTGGTTTCCTTGAATTGGCTTCGTCCTTTCCCAATCTGATGCTTCCGGTTCTTGCACTTTTGCAAACGTGTTTCCGTCGGTTGATTTCTTGGAGAACAAACGCCTGTTGTTTTGTCGCAAAGATTCATTCCTGCGTAATTGCCTGCTTGTTCGGGCAACTAATTAATTGGAGGTAAAAAAGAACGCTAACTTGATGGGTTTTTGGTAACTGAGAAGTTTGTTCTCGATCGTTCTGTTCTGATTTCTGAACGAGCGCGTTCTGCTGAATTGGTTCATTTCTTGATCATGTTATATGAGCTTAGTGAATCTTGATCAATTTGTATCCGATGCTAAGACGAAATTCTATGATTTTCAGGAATCCAAGACCAAGGTCGAGGAGCCGCCATCAATCGAGGAGCCTCTGCACATGCCGGCGCGGCGCACCATCTTCCACAACACGGCCAGGGAGGACGGCGCCGTGGACGACTTCGACGAGGGGACCTGGAGGTACTTCACGTTCGACGAGCAGAGCCTGTCGGCACTGAACCGGAGGCTGCAAGAGGAGACCAAGCACAAGGACTTCGTCATCTGCCGCCGGAGCGGCGGCGCCGCGCCCAGGCTGTTCCCCATCGTCCTGGACCTGCCGCCCGGCAACGACGAGATGGAGTTTGTCCTGGTCCTGGTGCCATCTAAAGGTGCTAGTGCTACTCTCTACTACTGGAGCTCATGGCTCTCCTGAACATATTCTAGGCATTTATGCTAATGTTGTGCATCACCTGTAACTGCAGCGGCAAATGATCTTCAGTGGCCATAGGGACGTGACCTGGTGGTACCTTTGACAAGGATGGAGAGTAAATCTGGCAGTTCAGCAAGAACTGAACATTTTTGTTCTAGTGTATAGACTGTAGAAGTAGAAGTCTATATAGACTGAACTTTCTTGTTAATGCTCTGATGAAATTTCAATCAGCTCGGGGGTTCAGGAAGCTCATTTTGGCCTCGTCCTCTTGTTCTGGACACTGAACTTGTAGTTAGCTTGAAACATTAGCAGATGAACAAAGATTGTCACTTTGTCAACAAGGTATACGATTTCTTCCTTTTGGAAGGTGTGATGAATTTTGTTCAGGAATGACCGTGGAGATTCTCTAGTTATCCATCTCTTGTGAGTTGATGTACTTTATCTCTGATGCAGTGTTTCTAATCAGTCTTTCGTCAGATTTGGTTGCTTTAGCTGAAATCATAGTATAAAGATACTTGAAGCCATTTCAATCTTCATTTGAACAAGCCAAGAAGCGATCAGTTCACAACAGTCGACTGTAAATCCTGTACAAGTTCAGGACATGCACCAACATTTGTTCACTGTTTGAGGAAATCTGAACCATACAATGATACAACATGAACCAAAACCACACTATCCTACAGGGAACGCTTTGCATAACCCCAGCTATATGATATCTACTGATCTCTATTTCTCACTGTCGCCCCAACCCCCACGCACCCAGTATATGCAAAAACTTCTAAAAGGATGATGCTGACAAGACAAAACCATGCATAATAATGCATCAACAAGCCATTTGGTCCCGGAAAGCTGCTATCTCCTCAAATACAGGTAGCCTCCTTGACCTGAACGGCGTCCACTCTTTCATCACAAGGTCTAGTTTACCCATGATCTCTTCATGGACACTGAGGCCAACTTCGAACGGCGATGAAACACACTTCAATGGGTTTAGTTCGCTGAGAAGCTGCTCAGCACGGGCAACAACTTTTTCATCTTCTGATCCATATATTCTTCGTAGTACAACATCCTCAAGTGCTTGTCGTGCCTCCTCATGCCTACCCTGCTTAATCAGGCACAGCCCAAGGTTGCACGCCCTGTTGGCATCAGGCTCAATTGTTTGTGCCTTGCGGTACACCAATTCTGCAGCTTCGAAATTGTTCTGCTGCATGTAAGCCCAGCCAAGATTGCCCTGTGACATATACCGGAAGATTTTTCAGTGAGCTGACTAGCTGTGCGCAACTGAAAACTTGGTGCAGGCAAATAAGTTATCAGTATGAGTAACCAAGGGAGAACAAATGGTACCAGAATGCGAGACGTCTCTTGTTGGATTGAGACCTGAAACTTCTTGCCATGGGATCGTGCTTTCTTCGTCGCCTTCCCATTGAAGGCCTCACCGAGGTTTATCATCTTCAGCTTCTGTTTCAAAAGCTCAATCTGTTCCTCAACTTTCCCGCATTTCTGAAAGATGTGACCAATCAGATTAAATGTAGGATCTCTTGAACACTTGTGCAAGGTTTGCAGCAGCAAAAAAGCGTACCTTGTAGAGATCAATGAGGAGGTTGTCAAGGGATTCTTGAGCCTGCTTGGAGCAAAGGTGCCTGAAGGATCTGATGGCCTCGATTGCCTCCTCGGAACGATCCTGCTGCTTCATCACCACGGCCATGTCCTTCAGTGCACTGTCCACCCTGTCCCCTGAGTTGATTGCCTTCCAGAACCACACAATTGCCATATCCGGTTGCTTCTCCACAAGCTGAATCATGCAATGAAATAAATATCATTTAAATTAGCAATCAAACCTGTTTTAGATTGAATTTAGGAAAGTCTTGTATAGTAAGCATAATAACTGTCACAATTAAGTACTTAATTCTACCAATCAGTCATGAATCACATCATTTACTGGACGAATGAATAACTTATACTACCCGTTGGACCTCCCCATTTCAGACAACCATGTACTCAGACGCCTAATATGGTAGTTGTACAATAGATCGAATGGGTCAATGAAACAGCGTATCTAAATTCTAAAAGCATAGATCCGGATAAAAGGAACTATCACAGTCAATATCCATATAAAGTAAAAGGCAATCTAGCCGTAAAGTTGCAAATACACCATGTCAAGTTTCTACTGACGAACAGAACGAAGAGCGCCAAAATATTGGAATATCATGATTATGAAGACATTTACTTCTACGATTTGCCAAAAAAAAAGGCCATACATGAGGTGGTTTAGGCCAACAACGGCGTCTACTACAAAGGTGAATCGGCATGTAGAGAACTGAGTACTTAAGGAGGCACCTAGAAACAAACATAATAAAGCACTTGCTTTGATTGCTGAAAAATATATAATTGCACAGTAATATATACATAAGCTAACAGCAACGCTGGGGGTAGTGCTATTGCTGATGCAGTATTGTTATTACTACAATCTAGAGTAGTCAAGAAAAGGCAGGGATGATTGAGAAGAGCAGGAAGGACTGTAACCTGGAGGTGCTTGGCTATGACGTACGGGCTGTCGCCGGCGGGCACCTTGTGGACAACATGGAATAGATCCTTCTTGTCCCCGCCGGCAACACCACCGCCTCTCCTCTTTAAAGAAGCCATGGTGGCTGAGGGCCGGGTCGTCGGCTTGGCGAGAGAAGAGAGAGGAGCAGAGGCGGGCGATGAGAACGAGCAGCGGTCCGCTGAAAGACGGTTTCTATTCCTGTCGCGGTTTGCGGGATCTGGGAGCAACGAAGAGGGGATCGGGAGGAAGATGAGGGGGGTGGAGTGAACCTGGACGGGAAGGCATCCAGATTCCGGAAATCCGGAGACGGGGTTGGATGGGGACATGGCGCCCATCCAGCTGAGCCGCGCGGAGGCAGGTGGGTGACGTGTGATGATCCGAGGGCCCGGTGCAACGAGCCAACGACGTGCTTGCGGCGCCTTGAGGTTGATGGCGCGGGGGAGAACTGACCTGAGTGGTGATGGACGGAATAGAAGGTTAACTGCTCCGCTTTACACGAGCACTGTATACGTCCAAATGTGTTTGGATCTGCTTCTTTTTTTCTAAATAAATGCTTGTGTTTGATCGGCAGAATTTAACTAGGAGTGTTCCATGTTATAAAAAAAACTAGGAGTGTTCCATTTTCCATGTGGTTTTATTTATTTATAATTTGATACATCCAGTTATAATTAAACATACTTCCTATGTCTTTAAATAAATAAGATTTATAGACCTGTCTTAAGTCAATCGTTTTAAACTTTGATCGAATTTTAGGAAAAACAGTTAAGATTTATGATATAAAATTAATATCATTAGATATACCACAAACATGTTTTTATAATATGTTTAGTTTATGTCATAGACATGTTAATCTTTTTATTAAGTTAGTCAAACATAATAAATTTTGAGTGACATGGATTCTAGAAACTGATTTATTCAGGGGCGAAGGGAGTATTTTAAGCATCAAATTTGTTAGCTATTAGTATTATTATTAAGGCCATTAGAACTAAAAGTTAGCAGCTAAAAATTTAGTACTAGTAGATCCAAACATACTTGCTAATTATTAGCTAAGGGCTACTAACTATTATTAGTTCCATTAGTTAGTTTGGAGTTGCTAAGTGTTAATAGTTCATATGCACCTCCAAATCACTATCCAACCACTTATTAGCTAGTAAAAAAAGCTGCTATAAACTATTAACGCTAATTTTCAATAATCATAGATTCAAATAAACACTTGCTTATGAACGAAGGTAATATTTCCCTTCTTGGGTAATTATTTGATAGTAATACTTTGTTTGCAATACAAAACTTTGAACCCACTTTCTTTGTTCATGACGTCTGAATTGTCCATTTTGTATTTCTTGATGTACATACATACTTTTCTACTTCCTCTATTTTAAATCAAAAGATATTTTATCTTTTCTAGATACATTTTTAATATAAAACCAAATATAGTGTACAAAAAACTAAAACATATTAATTATAGTCTGTAAAGGATGCAGTATGTTTTTAGTTTTGTCTCTCTCGTACAAGGTCGAGCTTGGAGTTAAAATTGTACAAAAACATAAATATTACATAGTACAACCATGCCTCTCTCATACAAGAGCGACCGAGAGCTCCAAGCCGGCTTTGCTCCTACCATGCGTGAGCTAGCGGCGAGGGTATCCATGTGGAGAGCGTCGTTGCTGGCTGCGAGAAAATAATATCATTTTTTCTTTTGAGAAACAGAAAACAAAATCGGATGGAACCGAACAAAGCGGATCGTGGGGGAGAGAGATTACTTTGGATTGGATTTGTGCTGGCCGGACATATGGCTATGCGCGGACTAACCGGGCCCAAGTGTGACCTAGGTGGAAAAATAATTAAGATAATGATTAATTGCTACTTTGAGATGCACATATTTTTGAAAAGAGGTGTGTTGGAGCATTTCTCTTTGAGAAAAAAAGCTATGACCAAAAACATCTAGGATGATATTGAGTTGTGTTGGTTCACGCCGAGGGTTTAACTTGTTGGTGTCACTTGAGAAAGAGTGGAAAAAGTTGACAACCTAGTCTTGGGTCATCATAGGATCCACACTATCCTGCCGTGGATCTAGTCGGTCACACTGCATTGTCATTGTCTTTTTCCTCTCAATCTCTAGAGTACGAGTAAGCATTGCACTCTATGATTCCTTATTTACATGTGAGCTCTACACAAACCACGACAACATCATGTTCTTCTTCATCAACTCTGTTGTTTGGCAATGTTTCACATGTCTTACACCACAAATGTCTTGCATGTTAAGCATATGCCCCTTGTTGGCAAGTGTATACAACAAAATCCTCAAGCGAAGATGTTCTACATCGACGATATGATGGCTCTAACCCAACCTCCACTCTATAGAAGCAATGGATGCCCTCCCATCCTGATGCTCATGGCATTATCCCCAATGGGGGCAAGCTTGTTGGCTCCAATGTGGTTACTCTTGTTAGAAGACATGAGATCTATTCTACGTTAGGTTTGACAGATTCTAGCGCCTGTACTAAAAGTAGTATCATGTTCCTGTGTTGTAGAGTCAAAGTTTGATTCGGTGTTGTAGAGTCAAAGTGTGACAACAAAGTGTGGATGCATGTAATACATGCAACCGTATTGTAATCTCAACCATTGTAATGCCACCGGTGGGGGGCTCTTCCCCGCCTATATCAACACACAACCAAGGGCCCGAAAGGGCATCCTTTAGGTTTAGGAACTAACGCTAGAAATTTGAAAGGGCATTCTTTCACAACTCTGGCGGTGCTATGGTGTCCACATGTTCATGACTCATGAGGGAATTATGTTAGTGTCCAGGCTTGCCGACACGTACGCATCTTGGCAGTTGTTGCTAGGCCCCGAATGTTGCTCGTGTGTCTATCCTCTTCTTCAAGAAAATTCTTTTAATGTCATAGAAAACTATAAGCATCCTTTTATGTGCCATTAAAAAGTGTGGTTCCCTTCAACGCCATCGATCCTACTCTTTATTAAAATGTCTAATGACAAAATCTATTGTTATAAACTACTCCTAAATAACTAATGTCCATCAAATAAAGTAGCACATAAGGAAAGGTAAAAATGTAAACTAATGAAAATGAAGAGAAAAAAATTAAATAGATGACAAATATTTTTGAGTGACACGTAAATGATGGCTATAGGTTTTGGTAGCATTGAAGGAACTTTCAAGTTTTATTTCGAAGACTTTGTATGCTGCTCTGCTTGATATCAATAGATTTGTATTGTTTGAAGAAGAACAGGTTGGGCATATGCCTGTATCTGTTGCCGGTACATTTGCCCCAAAGGGCAAAGAGTATCGGTATATACGGATATGCAGCGTATATCAGTTTCTTTTACAAAAGATTGGAAGATTCCCATCATCATCTCGAAGTGCGTAGCTAGCGAGCAAGGAAAAGACACCCTGATTCATATATAGACGGATCACATGCATCTGCCAGCAGGGATATACATATACTCACATATACTCCGTACGTGCCTTTTTAAAGGACCTATACTATATCTACATCTCCATCCATGCACGACACGAGCTCGCAATGAGTAGATTACACGAGCAGCTAAAGATGGCTGTATTTGACCGGCCCTTTGCGGCGAAGATACATGATGGTATGTATATGCCGTAGCCTCCTCCCAAGGCTGTGAAAGAAGGAAAGGGCAGGGTCTCTTTCGAAAAATCTCTCGGAATTAGTGAGGGAAAAAAAAGAGCCTGCCGCGTACACGTCCACTAATCGAATCCCTTCGCGTGGCCGCATCATGCGCTGGCCTCTGCCCGTCCTGGTAAAGACTAAAGAGGCATTGCACCATTGGATAATTTTGGTGTCTCCAAAGAAGAATGTTCTAACTCAAGATGAGTGACTGCTTATATGAAGCCTAAATTTGTACACAAGCACTTAATACCGGCCGGTATGTTTCTTGTGGCGGCTCTAGCGGCAACGACAGCGGCACCGTCGGAACCAGGTATAAGGTGTATGTGGCAGCGAGTAGGTAAGGAGGGGACGACGACATGCAAAGGAGAAGGACAAGGGTAGCTAGATTAGCGTGGTTGTGGGGGCAGACAGGTGGCAGAAATGTCATATTTACTCTCTTTAAACGTGGAGGCCTCGACGCGGCCTCGCCTGTCTGTGTCACCGGAAATATTATACGCCGCTGGATCTCCGAATCAGCGGTTCTCCACGCCGTCATGCGCCATGTCATTCCACCGTACTCGCGTGTTGCCTGCTGCCGGTGGCCGTGTTTTCCCACCCACGGAGGCTGTGCAGTGGGCCCGACTGCTTTGTGGCCCGCGGGGCGGTTATGGCTGAGCGAGGCGGGGTGGTGGCGCCTATTCTGGCTTATCGGTGGCTTGGCGCGCTCCGGAGAACGGCGGGTAACTGGTGGGCCTAGACGACGTGAGGCCCACCTGGCGGCGATTATGATGGTCACGCGACCTGGTCGTCCTAGGGGGCATTGTCGAACGGTGATTGGCCACTTGCGGGGCCAAGCGGCGGCATTGAGTTTTGAGGTGCGCCTGCGGAGCATGGCCGTTGTTGCTGTTCTTTTGGCGGGTGCGTGTGAGGTGCCCACGGCTTAGCGAGATGTTGGCCGTGTGACCGGTTGGCTCTTTCATAAGCTTCTAGGGTACTGAAGAGACCTTTCCTCCCTTTTTGGTTCGTTGGCTTCCAGGTGCGTGCTTGTCGTCGCCTCTTCCCCTTTATGCTCTTCTTCCTAGCGGCGCTGTTGTTTGGGTGTGCGGCGGGCAATGGCGAGCTCGTAGGAAAGAGAAATCGACAGAGTGACCAAATAAGAAAGATTTTAAGTTTCAATGTGAAATAGAAGAGCACAACATCTTCTATTGTCAAATAGGAAATTTTCTCGATTATTTTTGTTTTTTCCGAAGATCCCGTTGTCATTTTCAAACCCAAACATTAGACCAAACCGAGAATTACCCGAATGAAGTGGCAATGATCGATACTCTGATTTGAACCCCTGCACGAAACTCGACAAAGAATCTAGTAAACGCCGCCCGGAGCTCGCCATCTGTCCAGGGGCCCCGCCACGGCCAGCTTCCAAAGAGAGCGAGGACTGAGCAGCGGAGCAGCTCGAAGGAAGGGAACCGAAGCAGCTGGAGCTGGCCACTCTCACTCTTGGGAAGGCATGCAGCAGCTCCGCCCCCACCCGGCCCCATGCGTGGTCCTACAAAAGCGCGGCAGATTTGCTTTGAACTCGCAAAGACAAAGGAGCAAAGAGCAAAGCTATCAGGAAGCAGCCACAGCGATAGATGGAGAGAGGCATTAAAGAAGAGCCAGCGAGCAAGGAAAGCGAGCAAAGCGTCGTAGAGCAACGAAAGAAGAGAAGCGAGCTACAAGGAGATAAGAATGTTTACAAAACCAGCCAAGCAGGATCCGATCCATGTCATGTCACAGATACCCACACTCACCACAGACCACACCACGCCACGCCACGCACTGTGCATCCATGTCTTCAGCCTCCGATCCTCCCTGCTGGGATCATAGATCGCCACCTGCGTCGTTGGCATCCTAGCTTCCTTCGTCATCATGCTGCTCTGCTCCGCGGCCCTCCCCCACTTCCACTTCCAGCCGTCTCCTCTGCTTTTCTGCGCCACCGGCTGCCTCATATAGCTCGGAGCTCACTCAGCTTGCCCTGGTCGTGACGTGCCTCTGCTTGGCATTGGCAGAGCGACAGCCGACAGGCGGCGCCATTGCTAGCCTCTGTTCCCCGTGAGAGTGAGGGAAAGGGTAGGAGAAGAATCGAAGCCAGAGGGAGCGCGCGCTCTCTATATGGGAGCAAGGCCAGACGGGTCGTCGGGGGCTCTGGAGTGCTGCGGCAGGCTGCTACGACTGCTAGCGTTCGTCGTCTTCTTGGTCTGCGCCTGCCTCGTGATGGTCATGGCGGCGACAGATGCTGCGAGCTCGTCGTCGAACGCCGCGACGTCCGCCATGGCGACAGGCGGCTCGGCGCCAGCGTGGCGTTCAGCGGGCGGACGCGGCAGGACGGCGGACGGCGCAGACGCGTTCCGGAGCAGCGAGAGGAGGATCCCCAAGGGTCCTGACCCTATTCACAACAGGTACGTTGATGGTGGTTGATGATGAGTGCATTGTGCGCATCCGTGCACTTTTGCTTCTTGTACAGTTATCTGTCCATGCCATTGGCATTAAACAGAAAATGAAAGTTATTTTACTGCTAGTAGGTTTTTATGTACATTATACAGGTATTCTGCCCAAACTGACAGTTCACTCATACACTACACTGAACATATGACCATGGTGAATGAATCTATGTTTTTCTCTGAGGAAAAATTATATATGTATACTGTCTCAAAGAAATACTCAGAATGAGCTTTGCAGCCTTTGCTGCTACTTCTCTTTTGCTGCTCTAGAAGCAGAGGAATTCCTAACACCAGAGGCCAGCCCAATGCATGGTTCCTTATAGTGATACATACATGTGTCTGCTGTTGCATTGAGGAGTTCTCGGATTCTTCTCTCTAAGTTTTGGCAAATCAAACTGAATGATGAACAAAACCAAGTGTACTCCTTCTGACAGGAGAAGCATAATTGTTGTTAGTAATAGTAATACCGTACCCACACCTAAATAGGAGTAGTAAGCTTCTAGTACTGGGTGGGACCTTATCCACCTTGGCCGGCCATGCTTTTGGGCTCAGCAAGCTTGACCAATGTGACCAGCAACTTAAGTTGGAGAAGTATCAGGGACAAATGATTAGCAATGGCAAGACAGTGCAGTGGTTACTGTACCTGACAAGGAAAGAACTGTCTTCCTATGTCAGTGGGTCTCACTCTCACAGGCCACAGCTCAGTTATCCCTTTTTCTTTTTTCTGAAAGAAACACAGCTTAGGAGATGATGACAGCCACATAGTAGTTAATTATTGAAAATGTAAAACTGCAGTGCGTGTGTGCCTGCTTGAACAACTGTTGGGAATGTGCTGCCTGCAGGCGTGCCGGGAAGACGACGATCGCGCCGCGCCGGAGAGACTAGCCGGAGGCCGCCGGCGACGACCACAAAGGTGCCGCCGGCGCTCATCGTCTTGCATCAGCGCGGGAGCCTTTGGATGTTCCGGATGAGCTACCTGGCACGCAGTTCGTTAGCCACGCTGAAGATGATGAGATGTGTGCAAAGAGGTTAATTACGCTCTCGCTCCTTGGATGGGGATTTTGGTGATTCTCGGGGCATGTATAAAAAGAATCTGCAATCTGCCCTGCAAGATTTTCTGCTTTTTCTTCTTCCACCGAGGTGGTGAGATCGAGTGAGGTTGATCAATATTTATTTCGCATATTCTTCGGAGATTTGATTTGAATCTGTGTCTATCAATCCCATTTGTCCTACTGTAACCATGTTGCGTGTGTGTAGAAATTCAGAAAACCGAAGCTGCCGAATTGGGCAGCGACCTTTGCCTTGCCTGCTGGGCTGTTCTACCTGCAACTGCAAGTGTGTGCCATGGTGATTGTGCGCTGTGTCTGTAAACCATACTTTATTTGTGGTTCAAATAATGCGCAGTGCATTAATTATACTGGTGAAAGCGAAAGAGAGACCACTTGTAGATACTAAAGCAAAGCATCCATCGATGCGCACGGCTTGTGTTTGTACGAGTGCGCGTGTGCTCTGCCGTAGGTCAGTACGTGCTTTTGCCCCTTTTACTTCTTTTGTTGCAGGCAGAGGCAGGCTACTACACACATACCCCCTTCTTTTTTTTTTTGTTTGAAGTGTTCGAGGAGCAAGAAAAGAAAAGAAAAGAAAAGAACTGAACTGAACACACCGTTCGATTTCCGTCCCGGATGAGTTCGAAGCAGCCGCCAGCCTGTTGGCTCCGACAGTACCACACCGTGTTTATTTTATCTTTTTAAGAAAAAAAAAGATTCTGAAAATAATACAGAACCATCAGATCAGAAAATGTCGCCGAAAAAAAGGAATGTCAGAGGCCTAGTGCCGTAGTGCGTGCGTGTCCAGCACAGGCCAGAAGGCAGAGATCAGGACACCGATAAGGCGCGACCCGTCGCGCAATAGGGTAGCGCGCGACCCCCCACCCCGCGTGGGTCACTTGCGGGGAACCAACCAACCAGCACGTAATCCATCAATCCCATGCCCCCTCTCCGTTCTATTTTTAGGTGATTATCCATCTGCTGTCAGTCGTGACCTGCTACTCGAATTTGCTGGCGGCGACTAACTGAAACTGAAAGAAAAGACTGAATCTAAACATGGATCTGAAACTGAGATAGGTAACTGAAAATTTTAAAACTGAAACTGAAAATTAAATACTGAAACTGAAAATTTGGAATTCTAAACTGAAATTACTAGTTGAAAAACTTAAAAATAACCAAAAATTACAAAAAATGCTAAACTGGAATTGAAATTGTGAAATTAGAAGAAGCAACTATAGCTGCTCACGGTTTGCCTCCTCCTCTAGCGACCGAGACGGGCCGGGGCGCCGGGTTGTCGGGGTGGCCACCGCCGGGGCCTAGGGCGCTGCCGCGCTGGGCAGTCGCAACCGCAACAGCCGCAAACCGCCGAGCAACTGCAGCCGCAACGAGCAGCGGGACGGCCGCCGGCGACGAGCCGAGACGCCGAGGGCGCAACCGGTAGCCTGCAGGGCGGAGGCGGAGCGCAGACGGAGAGTGCGAGCCGGCGAGGGGCGGAGCGCAGATGGAGAGAGCGAGAAAGCTAGGGGCGGAAGGGAGGCAGGGAAGGACGCGCAACGGCGACGCTGGGAAAAAGCGCAACTCTAGAAGAAGTGGCGGAGCACGACGAGACAGAGGAGGAACAAGCTAGTCTCAACTGGGCCGGCACATCGTGTTCTGGCGTCGCGCGCTGTTGCCGTAGCGCGACCGGTCGCTTAAAATAGTTTTCGCAGAGATCACCGTGGCAGAGTGCGGTGCAGACGCGTGCACGGGCGGCCCGGCAGTACAGTACAGTGCAGGCCTCGTGGGATTGACGCGGTGGTGGGGGCCTGGTGGGCCGGAGAGGCTGGTTTCGGCGTCCTGGGCGGTGAGTGTCTTGCGTTCCGTTCAGCGCCACACGAGAGTCCAGAGAGAGAGGCTAGGCCCAGCCTAGCAGCCCTTGACGAGGAAAACGGAAGTGCACGAGGGGCCAAGCCCAAGTCTTGTGCCAACAAACCCAACAGCGCGCCCGCATGGGCGCCTGTCAGTTTTAGATCTGTCTCCTAAGCAGCAGTTAAGGACCTGTGTCTGTGTTTTTAAATGATCTGGAGTTTCTGTATGATCCTATGAAATTCCTGTCTTCTACAGGCAGTAACCAACTAAATTTGAACGGAGCTAGAGCCACTCTACAATGCACCAAGGTAACGAGGAGCCAGGAGCTTGGCTTAAGAACGAAATATGTTCCTAACAGTTTACTACGACGGTTTGGGCCCATCTATTAATAGCTGGGCGTCGATGCGCTGAGCGCCTAAGCCACCCAATGCCTGTGACAATATGTCATTCAACTTTATTTATTAGGAAGTGCAACAAGCTTTACACCTACCAGTACTTCTGTATCAAACCAGTACTTCTGTCAAACGATGCAAAGCATAGGGTCATAGAGATGCAAAGATTTGTGAAGATGCGAGCATCAACCATAGTTAATGAGTAGTACCAAGTTTAAGTGTTGAGTAAATTTCCTGTGGTGTTAAAAAACTTATGATCACTTCAATGTTTAGGATCCTTGTCAGTATTCTGTGATACAGTAATGGCTAAAATGCTTTTGATGACAAACAGGATCCCTCGTTGCCATAAAACTAAAATTTCACGAGGGCAGAGAATTTTCATGAGTAATAAACACACCCACCATGCCGGGGCGCGAGAGGCCCCCTCCACGCCAGGATCTAGTAATGGGCGGCTCAGCGGGGTGGGGCCACTGGGATCTGCTGCCGTCATGGTCGAGCCAGCTCGAGCTCGTCGATCTCCTTCAAGGAGCCGCCTCCTCCCTCACCGTTGCCTCCTCAGGACTCATAGAGGCAAACCGTACGTATCGACCACACCGCTTCTAAGCGAATTCGTGGCTGCATCATCACCTTGTGAAGTTCCGTTGAGCGTCGATGACTACCGTCTGCCCCACCGCCCCAATCTCCTTCCTCGTTGCCTCCCGCCACCAAAATTCCCATCAACGACTTTGCCATGGGCTTCTCTCCCGCCCTCGCCACTCGCGGAAGATCCCTGCTCATCGGAGCACAGTCTCGGCCGGCCACCGTCGGGAAGAGTAATGCTCGGGATTAGCTGGTTCATGCTGAGGCCTTTAGCTAGATTTAGCCGAGGTTTGTTTGGATCGACAACAATTAAATTTAGCCGGCTAAAGCTTAGCTAGTGGATCCAAACAAGGTCTAAGCAAGAATGAAAACGTTCCTAACAGTTAATTACTATGCTAATTGATTTCTTGACGTTTGTTCATGAAGGTTCTTATAAGACAGTGGACTATATGTACCATCCTTATAAGTCGAAACTTTTTTTTTTACAACTTTTGACCCTCACAATGCAAAATCTCTCTTCTGGTTCAAAATTGCTATAGGTAATATATTGTACAATTCACAGAGGTACACGTACACCCCTATCTATACACATACACATACGGTACACCCAAACAACCGTGGACCCTTGATCTAACCAATAATTACCACATATTACCTCCTAAGAGGTAACAGATTTATAAGGAAAATATCTTTTTATTAGATCTAGTATGCATGCAAGATATAATATCTCTAACAAGTTCTGAAGTTTTTTATAACATGGACAACTACACACATGCAAATACTTGTAGGCGCACACTTCACACATGTGCGTATTTTATTTTCTTATTTTTACAACACGGCGATGATTTATAGTTACAACACTAATACACATAGTTTTTTGTATTTATGCTATTATATTTTTTTTACTTTGGAGTATTGTGGATTTGTGGGGCTATTTTGTGGTTGGCATAAGAATCAATAAATTTTGTAATGTGACAGGTGGTCCAATATAATTTTAACGTAAAATTTTTTGATGAAAATGACTTGTCCACATTTTTTATTAGAAAATTGGTAATTGCATGCGGCGCCCAAAAAAAAAAGATGATGGTCTACTGCATGCGGCACCGGAAAAAAGGAAGGTGGTCTACAGCATGCGGCACCAAGCATGCAGCACCAAACAAAGGATAGTCTAGGCGGGGATATGCCGAGATTTTGGAGATTTCTTTTCTATTTTATGAATATTAATTAATTAAATTTCTTTATTTATTTATGAAAAATCAAGGGCTGTGATTTTTTTGAAATCTTACCTCCTATGAGGTAAGAAGTGTACCGTAACAAAGCCTAATATATTGCACAATTCACAGAGGCACACGTACACCCCTATCTATACACATACACACATAGTATATGTCAAGTTTTAGCATTTAGCATCAAGGTAGTAGTAACCCATAACCACATGATCAGGTAAACATGATTAAAAATATGATAAAAATAACATTAACATGTAGCACCATTTAGATTTATGATCCATTCCATAAAAGTCTCCAAGGCCGCTCTTTCCGTGAGCATGGACGATATATCGGTTTAAACTCTGCGCAGAGGTGTACACTTCTACTACGGGTCATGATTTCCAAATGTCCAAGGTCATGACTCCCAAAACACTGAAAACCATATAAAGCCACTCATAGGTTTGTCTAACAAGCTAGGGCCGCAGGGTCATCGAATATAGAAAATCCCTCTTCCAGAATGGCACATCCCAGTTATAACACATAATGAAGAGGCAGCCCTATACCTAACTCGCAGTTCCTCTAACTTGCTAGAAAAGGTCCTATGAACAACTAGAGCCAGAGCCATATAGCCCCCGCAGCTGTACGTTATGTCCTGGATGATCACTTACAGTTTAGATCTTATTGAAAACCATCTTTAATAATTAGTTGCATAGTTATTAATCAAGTTACAAGATCATGGTTATAAAGAACTAGCACAAACTATCCATATGCAACATTCCCAGTTAACAAGGTAAACATGTATTCAAAGCTAGGTAGTTCTATCAAGGTAACAAAGAGACACATGCAAATGATCTTTAGTGTGTTTGGTGAATAGGTAACAAGGATGGTCCCAACTATACTTGCCTTAAGACTTGCTTTACCCCCAAAGCAGTGTGCTTAGAGAAATATCATCTTTATCTTCCATTCTATAACTTTTGATCTTCAACTTCTAGATCGCCAACTTCTCGTAGATCACCAGCGTAAAGTTCACCGATGGGACATAATCATAGAACACCACACAAGCAATCTTCGCAATCATACATGAAGCAAACAAAGGAACTATATAAGAATGATACACTAACCATAGTAAAACAGATTGAAAAGCTCTTAAAACTAATCTACACGTAACTACGGTCACACAGACGCAAAGATCACTGAAAACAGAGCTATAACGAGAAAGTTATGAATTTAACAAGATTCTCTATTATAAAATAATAGATTAAAATAAAGTTTGGTTTTCAAAAGTTGAATATAAATATAAAAGTGATACTAACAGATAGGTTTTGCAAATACGAATCCAACGCAACTTGAACACATCAAATCGGAGCTAAAACGGAGAAGTTATAAGCGTTTGAAGATAGTGGCAAAACTATAAATAGATGAAAACATATTTTGAAACTGGAAAAGGAAAATATGTTTTCCAGTAAACAAAGCATAATCTGTGGAAGACGCTAAGGCTCTTAACAAAATTTGACAGAAGGCAGGGGGTGTTTTGGCAAAGTTGCCGGCCGAAGGGGTACGGGCCACCGTGGGCCGTTGAACTTGAGATCAACGGTCTAGATCGGTTGGAGGTGTCAGCCTCACCGGGGAAGAAGATGAACACGGCGGCGACATGGCCGACGACGAGGAAACCTCACCGGCGTATATGGAACAAGCGCTACGGACCTCGGTTCAACTCTGAACCTAGACAAAATGAACGGGGAGCTCATGGCGACCTCACTGGTGAGGAAGATGGGAATCCAAACGAGTTGGAGATGACCGGTGACTGGCGACGGCGGAGACGAGCTTGACGGCGTTCACAAGCCAAAGACTACAGACCACTACACGACTTGGAACGAGTAGCAATCGAAAGAAGAGATCAAGGTGAGCTTACCAGAGTAGAAGATGAAGCTCGGGGTGGACGGAGGCGGGTTAAAGGCGAACGGCGGCGGACGGCAGCGTACTGCGGGTAGCAATTAGCACCGGATGAGCTCGATAGACCAAAATTAAGGGCACTGACGTGTTCAGGAGAACAAGCTAGAGCTGGAGCTTCTTCTTACGACGATGAAGAACCAACGGCGATGGCGAATTTGAAGCTCGGGCGGCGACGACGATTTAGGTTTGGGCAGCACTGGAGCTCGGACTAAGCAACGCGGCGCTAGAGTTTGAGGTGAGGTCGAGGCGGCGACTCGAGCTTGGTATTTAAGGGCGGGTCTGGCTTGGGGGTCACGGTGAGAGCGAGGATTTGAGGCGGAGTCGGACTCCTGCCGGAGTCCGGCGTGGTTACGAGGTAGGAGACAACTGGTGTGGGCCCCGCTTGTCAGCGCCACACAGCGCGGGAGGCGGGAGATGACGCGCGACTTGCTAGGCTTGGCCTGTTGGCCCAAGAGGGAAAGGGAGCGGGCCACTGCAGCAGGCCTTTGGGCCGATCGCGGGGAAGGCGTGGAGAAGGAAAGGCTGGCCGGCCGGGCCTTCGGGCTGACCGGGCCAAAAAAGGAAGAAAGGGAGGAGGAGGGAAAGAAAACCTTTTCCTTTTATTTGAACCTCTTTTCAAATATATTTTCAAACTCTTTTGAATTCATTTTCAAATTTGTTCAAAACCACACATCACAAAATAAATAATGCACCAGCATGAATGCACAAATATGTTGCTAAACCTTATGATAAATTTTAATATAATAAAAAATATTATTTTTCCTAGGTTTTCACGAGCACGAAAGTACATAACTAAATCATTTTTAGTCTATTTTCAAAATTGCAAATTTTGTGGTGTTACAGATACCTCATTTATTCTGTATTTAAGTCGTTTTCTTACAAGCTATCAAAATTAAAGGTAGTAGTTGGTAATGTAAATTTGTGATGAAGTTCATTTTTCAAGCTTCAATTTACATGCTAGTCTAATTTTCAATCGTAATTATAAAATCAGGTACGAGGTGCCCTGTGAAATTTGAAACCGGAGAAATAACTTTGGTCATCTTGATAGTTTCAAAGACTGTTTCCCATTTTATAAATTAAGATAAGAAATTTCAGTTTTAGCTTACCAAATCGTGACTGATTTGTCTTAAATAAAACCAAATGAAACCATTACCATCTTAGAAAGGGACCCTTTACAATAAGATATTTTTTTTGGCATAATGAGTAAACAAAGGGACCCTTCATAGTTTAAAATATGTACCTGAATATCGGAGCCCCGCGCCCACGCCGCTCCCGCACGGGCGGCCCGGGGGCAAAACCCTAGCGTTGCTGCTAAGCCGCCCCCTTCCCCCGCGTTTCCCCCTCGTCGCCGCTGGAGGAGGCGGCCGGGAGGCCCGCGCGGCCTCCTGGGATGGCGGCGGTGGGGCGTCTCTCGGCGAGGCGGCCGCTCTGTGCTGGGAGAGGCCCGGAGGCGGCCATGGCGGCGGTGGCGGCGCTCGGGCTAGTGCTCCACATCCTTGGCGGTACAGCGACGTCGCCTTGGTGGGGAGTGTCCGGATTGGGGCTGCTGGCCGTCCGCGGTGGTGGGGCACTGCACGCAGGCCGGCGGCGGGTGTGCTGTGGTGGGGCCGGCTCTAGCTTTGGGCGGGTCCCGCGGTGTCGTGCTCTCGCGGATCCGGCATGGGGGCGGCCGGATCAGGCGCCCCTGTGCTGGATCTCGCGCGGAGGTGATGGTACCCTGCGGTGGTGCTCCGGTGCCTCATTTCTTGGGGCAGGGAGGCTCTACCTCCTCTCTTGGGGGCAGGGCGAGCAGCGGCTTGCCATAGGGTTGTTCTGGTGCCTCACGCGGCGGTGGATTCGGCGCAGTGCGGTCTGGAGGAGGTGGTAGAGGTGAAGCGGCTCGGCGGGCCCCAACGGTGGGGGTATGGCTTCCTCAGCAATGTCGTGGTGGCATGGCTCCGTGGCTGTGGCTTGCCCGCGGTGCCGTGGTGGTGCTGCGGCGATGCCAGGTCCGGTGGAGGCCACGCTTGTCCGTTGGGGCTCGCCGGCGCGGTGGTGGTGCCCATGCGGGTGCAGGGGCAGTGGCGGGGCTCCCTCCCCTTCTGCTCATCACCACCTTCTTCCTGATGGTGGCCGCCTTGTGGCGGGGGTTGGGGCTTGTGTTGGTGTTGGGGGGCGGTCTCCGTCTATACCATCCCTTCCTCATGGCCCTACCCTCTGTCGCGGGGCATTCGTTGGAAGGAAAGAGGCCTTGGCGTCCACTAGGGTGTTGGAACGGGGCCTTGCCTCGGTTCTGGTACCCTGTGGGCAATGGCGGCGTGCATGGCTGGTGGACGTGCACGATGGCGGGATGCTGGTCTTCGGCAGGTGATTGACGGCGGGAGGATGGTGCAGCTATACGGCTGCTTGGGTGGCCGACGCGTTGACTCCTGGTGAGATTTCTGCAGTTTGTCTGGTGACGATGGTTTTGGTTCCTGGCGGGGACCCGGCTTCTTGATAGATGCCTGTGTTGTGGGTTCTTGGGTGAAAGCCTGGCGACGGCGACATCTGCGGGTGTCGTTCCCTTGTTGAGGGTGTTGCGTCCCAACACTCTCCACGAGTGAAAACCCAGTCCTGTCTTGGACGAGCGACGGCGGCGCTTGGGCGTCGTTACCTTCTTGAAGGCGTCATTGTGGATTTTGGCGTGGTTGAGACGTCTCAGGCAGGGCTAGCTCGTTGTTTCCACTGTTGTGTTGCGCGGTTGGCGTCAGTGGTGGTGTAGGCATAGTTTTTTTGTTTGTAGTTGTTTTCTTTGAGCTTTTAGTAGAGTGGTGGCTCGCGTCGACGTCCCAATCTGACCAAGGGTTGAGTTGTTAGAGGCTTGTGTCGATGTCCCAATCCGACCAAGCGTGAAGTTGAGTAGAGTTGAGTGGGCACTTTTTGTGGCACGAGTTGAGTTGACTTGGTACCTAGGTGTGCAGTCGGAGTAGGGTACCCTCCACATTTGTGCGTGGTTTTCGCCCAGTTTCCACTTCAAAAACTGGGCGGGACACTTGCCTTTGTTTTTTCTTTATTCGTCTAATAGAAATCACGGTAAACCTTTTACCGTCCTTTTAAAAAAAGTTTACAATATGCCAGACAGCATGGACCGAGGACCGTGGATGAGTCGGAGGCACCGGAGGACAGGCTCTTGAAGGGTCGTCATCACAATTCAATTTCGTTTCGTAATTCGTACGTATTTGCCAAGCTGGAGTATGTGTGGATGAGTCGGAGCTTGGCCTTTCTCTTCAAAAGTCACAGCGAGGCGTTTGACGTTGCCTCGATTTAGGCCATATATAGTTTCAGAATTTTGGGTCTCGACGCAAACAGAAAAAACACGAGCTTCATGATCATTGTTTTACGAACAAGGCTGTCCTTTGCATATGTTTGGGCTCAAACTGCGGAGGTCATAGTGATGGCGGATTGGTGATCGAGGCTTGAACGCCCGCCCATGAACTGATGGCGCCGTAGTCGGCGCCTTGGCTGGAAGTACGGGAGCGAGGGAGAGACGCCGACAAGTTCTAGGGCGTCAGGGAGAGAGAGATAAATCTCAATCTCTGATTGACTTCACTAATGAATAATGTTTGGGGTACTTATACCCTTAATCCTAAAACTCTTAACTAATATTTTGGAATAACAAAACACACTAGATAACTAGGACTCTGATAACAGACTCGTTGAAGTCAACTGTGTCCCGGTTGAACGCTCGACATGGTGACCGCGCTCTGGCGCGATGGTACTCGTCTCCACCGATCAGACACCTTTAGTCTTGTGCCTCTAGTAGACGCTGTCGGTCATAGCACCATAGGCCTCGACTAACCTTTGCAAGCTGTTCTTCTTAACCGTCGTCGGAAGCCTTGGTCGGCCAGCCTTCTTGTGCAAAGGGTTCTGGATTTGCCTGCAAACATATCATCGAAATCCCCAGCCATGATCATTGTTTACGAACCTTCTGGTACAAGGCTTCGCTCCTAACGGCTATAGACCCATTGGATTGTAACCAAGAAACCAACTGTATTGCCGAATGCCTCCCACTCTCAGCTTGTAGACCACCTATATCCTCATCACTCTGATGATCAGTGTCATCGTCCCTCATTCTCGTTCTCCCTCGATGGGCCGATGGAAAAAGGCAGTTCTAGTTCTACACTAGTTTCAACTCGAGAGTATATATATATATGGAAGGCATGGCAAATTATTTATGGTGGGTGTTGATGCATGGAGCGACTGTGTTGTAAATGTTTTCAATCTAGAGTTGTAAGTGTTTTCAATCATAAATAAATGAACAATATTGCAGCACATGGGCACAATGTGTCCATCTGGATGCCCAATGTAGACAAGAACACATACGAGTCCCCCAGAACTGAGAATTCTGCTGGCAGCTTCAATGCTAGCTCAGTTGTCTAAGGCACTGTGATTATTACAGTTATTTTCTCTCCTCCTGGAAGGTAGCCCAAGTTGAAAGCAATAAGCCTAGCTAGACTCAGAACGACTTATTTGAAATGGAGGGAATCAGGGAATGCATATCTTAATCAGGCAACCAGGCAAAATCTCTTGTTCTGCTAGTCTTGATTTAATGGACATGTTCAGTTTAAATGGTATTAACAAGGCCTTGTTAGTAGTACGTGATTGGTGATGACTTGATGAGCCCGCTGCGGTGTAATATTGGACCAGAGCTGGGCTTTTGGTGCATAATGCCAGATCCCTTTAGCTTTAGAAATCAGACTGGTAAAGACTAGAAATCAGACTGGTATAAAGACTGAAGATATCGCTTCAGCCCCCTTTCAGGTTCGTCATGACGAGGAAAAAAATTGCACATGTCGGTTTTAAACCTGGCGGATTTCTGCTGGACGGAGCCAAAAATTGTTCTTTGTGTTGGGGGAGCGCCCCAGGACCGGAGGGGCTTGTTACCTCTGACTTGTGTCTGACTGACAGTTCAGAGTATCTATCTTATTCATGTCCGCAGGTTTCAGAGACAAGCCCTCCGGAGGTTAGATCTCCGCTATGAAGCCTCCACGGAGGCCATGGAGCCAATCGACGGCGGAGGTCCGGTGGCGATGACCATCGCTTAGGCGGAGGCTGATCCCCTCGGAGGTTAGATCTTCGCTGGAAAGCCTCGGCGGAGGCCATGGAGCCAATCGATGGCGGAGGTTCGGTGGCGATGACCGTCGCTCAAGCGGAGGTTGATCGACGGGACCTCAACTCCCCCGGAGGCTCCGTGCGGAGGAGGCGACAACCCGAGACTGCCTTCATCAGGATGGCGCGTCGGGCCAGGCTAGGGGGCTTGTGAACAAGTAGTGAGCTTAATGGACATCTCGCAGGTAGTGATGGGCCACCGCCCGCGGTCGGGGCCAGGAAATGGGGGACCAGCCTATCCCTAGGAGGCCCACGTGTAATAGGGTCAGAGTCTAGGGTTTTGAAACTCCCATTAGGGGTACGCTTGTACTTTTAGTCTTGAGCTGGGGAGCCACTATAAAAGGCCATGCCCCTGTGTAATTAGAGGGGGGGTTGTCCGGTAATAGCTACAGTGTGTAACCTGTCCTAGGGCCCACCTTGTATTTCCACCATTTTATATCAAGAGGGGGTTTGTTTTGGTCCTATCATCCTACCTCATCCTGATTCTGCTGGGAACGTGTCTCAACAGTTGGCGCCCACCGTTTGTGTCTGGCCGAAGATAACACCCGCAGATGTCACCAAAGAACAGGACCTCCGTTAGGAGACGTACTGCCGCCGAGGCGGAGGTACCACAACCCTCTGCCTGTGGGAGATCAAGAAGAAACACTCAAAGCACCTACGCCTCCGCACCGGAGGACGGAGGTGACAACGAGAACAACAATACCACACGAAGGAGGGACCCGACTGAGCAGCATCTGGTCGCCCAGAACCAAGAAGATGAATTGGCCAGGCTGAGAGATGAGATGCGCCACATAGAAGATGAAAGAGACAGGTTAAGAGCACAGCAAGCCGTCACCCAAAGAACAATACAATCATCACATCAAACGGATGAGATAAGGCAGCAAATGGCCATTCTGCAAGCAGAAATACGGAGCATGCAACCTCTGGCAGCAAGTCCATCAGAGACCGCCCAACCAATCACAGCAAGTTATCCCCCAGCTATAAATGCGCAAGCTGCGCACACCATAGTTCCAAACCTACCCACATGAGTTTTTGACCCAAAGTCACCGCTGTCCGAAGGTCTGCAAAGCTCACCATGGTCTCCAAGTTATAAACCTGTGTCTCTGCCAAGATTCAATGGGAATTCAAATCCGAGAGTTTATAATAAGTTTCAAAGCTGCAGTAGCCTCCACAGAAGGCAACGATCATGTAATGGCTAAATTATTTGTGATTGCAGTAGAAGGAGCACTGGCATGGTACTCAATGTGGAAGCCAAGCACTGTATACTCATGGGAGAACCTACGGGACCAGATACTAGCAAACTTTAAAGCTTACATGAGCGAGTCGCTAACATCATCAGACTTGTTCAGCAGCAAGCACCTCAAGGGCGAACCCCTCAGAGACTATTATCAGAGATTCCTACACCTCCGGGCTAAAGCACCAGATGTCCCTTACGGGGTAGCCATAGAAGCAGCAATCAAAGGACTCAGGATCGGCCCATTTGTTAGTCACTTAGCAAGGAAGAAGCCAGCCATAATAGCTCAGCTGCACGAGGAGTTCAAAAAATACTGCAGGTCCGACAATGACCTCCGCAAAAGATTAGAAGAAGCAGACAGTCAAAGTAAATAGTTCTCAAATAATGGCAACGGAAGAGATAGCAGGAACCAGCAAAGACAATAATACCAGAACCAATAGAAATAAGTCTTCAATTTGCAGAGTAGCCAGCCTCCGAATGCTCAGGACAAAAAAGAATCCAACTACAAGTAAAGAAATCAAAGAGGGCAGGGCTACAGCAAAAGCAACAGGTCCAAGAATTGGAGCAAGAACCAGAAACCAACAAAGCCATACTGCCTTTTTCATGGAGAGGACAAAGGGTACATCACAAAGGATTGCCCGGAGGCCCAAGAGACATTTGACAGGATGAAAAGCAAACAGTCACAACTGCAGCCCCAGCAGCAAGGTAGCAGAGAGGTAAATCACACTTACAGTTCGCAACTCCATCAGCAATACAACCCAAGTTTCCTAGGATACGGTCCAGGACCACTACCATAGCAAAACCTGGCCCACCAATACTATCGAGCATCACTATCAGCCTGGAGACCAGCGTATCAGCAAACAACACAGCATCAGGATTACACCCCGAACAGAGTAGAAAATAGTCTAACTTACATCAACCCAAGACCTCCGCACATAACACTTATTGAATCAACACAGATGCAGACACCTCCGGCGGCACAGCAAAGGCAGTATGAAGCATTACCAGCACCTCCACAGTATGCTTTAACCCCATCAATAGCCCCGAAGGCAGAGCCTTCGACAGAAAACCCATTAAATTCGCATTCGGCACTACCAATCATTGGCATGATACTACCTATAGCCGGAGGCTCAGCCCTGGAATTTGAAACCAAGAAGAGAAAAAGGATCACCTCCGTATGGTAAACATGTAGCAGTTCAAAGAGCATACAAATCAATAGAATGGTCCAAGATGCCAACAGAATTCACAGAGCAAGATCTCCAAGTAGAAAGCTACCCGCACGCGGATGCTATGGTCATAAAGGCAAACATAGAGGCATGGGAGGTAAGCAGAATACTCGTAGACTCTGGGAGCTCAGTAGACATCATTTTTGCAAATGTCTTCAATCAAATTAAACTCAGTAGAAGCCAGCTGCAACCGCCAGATACTCCGCTAATTGGATTTGGTGGGAAAAATATCAATGCACTAGGCAAGATATCATTACCAGTGTCATTCAAAGACAGAGACTGCGCCAGGACAGAATACATCACATTTGACGTGGTAGACATCTACTACCAATACAACGCAATATTAGGAAGAGGATTTACAAACAAATTTAATGTGGCAATACACATGGGATACCTCTGCATGAAAATGCCAGCATTGCATGGGATCATTATAGTGTGAGGCAGTCAAAAAGAAGCAAGGAACATACAGAAAGTAATCTACAAAGCACACATGGAAACATCAACACCATAGCAGCAGAGGAGCCTCCGGACATGCCTGCGGGAAACACCAATATGGCAGATCAAGAGGACACAGTAACATTACCATTGGAAGAAGCAGTCCCTAACAGGATAGTGACCATAGGTGCCAACCTATCAGAGGTAGAGAGAAAACACTTGTTACAACTGATAACAAAGAACAAGGATGTCTTTGCATGGTCAGCATCAGATCTGTAAGGAATCAGTCGGGATGTGATTAAACACATCCTCGACCTCAACCCAAATGTCAAACCAAGGAAGCATAAACAGAGAAAGATGTTCGAAGAATGCATAATTGTAGCAAAAGCGGAGGTTCAAAGGTTATTAGATGCCAAGGTTATTAGAGAAGTCAAGTACTTAGACTGGCTAGCAAATGTTGTCTTAGTGCCAAAAAAGAACGACAAAATGAGAATGTGCATGGACTGCACAGATCTCAACAAGGCCTGTAAAAAAGATCCTTTCTCAATACCCCGGATAGATGCATCAGTCGACAAGGCAACATGATGCAAGCGCTTTTTTCTGTTAGATTGTTTCTCAGGATACCACCAGATATGGCTAAGAAAGGAGGATGAAGAGAAAACAAGCTTCACAACCCCCTTCAGCACCTATTGTTTTGTTAGGATGCCAGAAGGTCTCAAAAATGCAGGATCAACATTCTCAAGAATGATTCAGATTGTATTACGAGCTCAACTTCGGAGGAACATTATAGCCTATGTCGATGACTTAGCAGTGGTCAGCAAACAAACCAGAGATCATTTAGACGACCTTAGGGAAACATTCGCCAATCTCAGAGAAGTAGGGTTAAAGCTGAACCTAGAAAAATGTATCTTTGGAGTAAGAAAGGGAAAGATGCTCGGTTACATTGTTAGTCCAGAAAGGGCTAAGAGCAAACCCAGATAAAATAAAAACAGTGTTAACAATGTGAGAACCAGAAAATAAGAAGGAAATACAGCGACTGACAGGCAGAATAGCAAAACTCAACAGATTCATCCCAAAATTGGCAGAACGAAGTTTACCATTTTTCAGAACACTCAAGGTATCGGACAAATTTGAATGGGGCAAAGAGCAGTCGGAGGCATTCCAGCAGCTCAAAAACTACGTGACAAAGGATCTTATGTTCATAGCGCCAGATGCGGAGGCATCCTTGTTACTATATGTTGCAGCCTTCGTAGGAGCAATCAGCACAGTGCTAGTGCAAGAAAAGGAAGTTGACAACAAAAGCATACAACACCCAGTATACTATGTATCAAAAGTGTTGCAGGGGGCAAAACTAAACTATTTGGAGGTCGAAAAAATAGCATACACAGTAGTCACAACATCAAGGAAGCTTAAACATTAATACCTCTGGTCTGGCCGCTTCAACGATGGGGAATGGATCTTATAGGCCCTTTACCCGCAGCTCAGGGTGGAAGCAAATATGTAGTTGTGGCAGTAGAATACTTCACAAGATGGATAGAAGACAAACCACTTGCAACAATCACCTCCAAAACAGTCAAAAAGTTCTTCTGGCAAAACATAATTTGCAGATTCGGGGTTCCAAGGACGCTCATAGTAGACAACGAAAAACAATTCGATTCAGACAAGTTCAAAGAATTCTACAAGAGCATCGGCACACAAATAGCCTTCGCATCATTCTATCACCTAGAAAGTAACAGAGCAGTGGAAAGATCAAATAGAATTATATTCTCAGCAATCTCCAAGACATCGCTGGATCACAAAAAGGGCAAATGGGTAGAAGAGCTACCAAAGGTGGTATGGTCTCACAACACAAATGTATCAAGAACCATCGGGTTCACTCTATTCAAGCTACTGTATGGAGAAAAGTAATGATGCCAGAGGAGATCAAATACCAAAGCCTCCACGTAATAAAATAGAACCTTATAAAAGATGAAGAATACACCAAAGAGATGACCGAAGCATACAGGCTAGAGGCAATCGACAACATTGAGAAATACCAAGACCAAACCAGAAAATGGAGGGATGGGAAAGTGGTCACTAAAAACATTAAAGATGGCAACTGGGTAATGAGGCGGAGGCCAAACGCTCAAAACATAGGGAAACTACAGCCAAAATGGGAAGGACCGTTCATAGCCAAGCAAGGTGGAATGAAAGGGTCATTCTATCTACAAGATGTAGAAGGAAGAACGTCAACTCACTCTTGGAACATTGATAGCCTTAGGAAATACTACACATAGAATGTAAGGACTCCGTAATATTATAATCGGAGGTCCATAGATTTAAATTCCTGTAATTTACTTTTTCTGCAAAAATGGCTTGCACTCTTTTCCTCATGAAAGGGACTCCAAATCAGAATGAGGTTTTTAATGAGGCAAGACCACATGTAATTAACCTCTGAATATATAAAGAGGACCCCCAAAAACAATACTCAGAACAGTCGAAAGCAACCTGTCGAGGATCTGGGAAAGGGGTATCCCAAAGCCTTGATTAACCAGACTAATCCCCGAGGTCAGCAACGCAAACCCTCCAACGACGTCCCTCACTATCGCTCGAAAGCCCACAGGCTAAGGCATACTGGGCCGACTCCCGAATGGGCGTCGACAGCCCGAAGCTACAGCCTACTCGATGAGCTACCATGTGGACTGAGACTGTATGCTCAAGGGTATGGTTCGGGAGACCCCTCGAGGACGGAACTTCGCCCAGGCGAATGGGCTGGCCTCACGAACGGAACTGCGCTCAAGCGAACGAGCCCGTCCTCGAGGACAAAACTTTGCCCGTGTGAATGGGCAACCCTCGAGCACAGAATTCCCCTTGGCTACCTACTCCCCGTATGGATCCAAGCGTATTCAATGTATTTTACCTGCTTTCGCCTAACCGTATGGCCACAGTTACAGCAACAGTTGCGAGTATGGCAGTTGAATCCTGCTTTTGCCGCCCACACCCTAGAATCCCATGGATCGTACCTCACTGTTATGCCATACCAAGCACTGTGTCCCATCCGGCACATCCTTGAGGCTCAAAAGTCAACACATTCCTCGCATCTCCCGGGATTCGGCCTTATCCAAAGGGCCTCGACCCCCTCGACTCGACCCCCTTGACTCGACCTGAGGCCTCAACCGTCGCCCCTCGGCTCTGTCACACCGACCCTCGAGCGGGACTTCAACAACTCCGATCAACACTTCAACAACTCCCGACGCGATGGTTGTAGGACCTCCCATGCTGATGTACACCTCTACAGCGACACCGACATGATTGGCATCGACGTCATACGTCATCGACCATGTTAGCACTAAAAATATGTACTCCTGCGCCTCTCCTTCGCCTATAAAAGGAGGCGCCAGGGCTTGGGACAGAGGATCCGAGATCCGAAAGCATCACACGCTAAGGCTTAGATCATAGAACAACACCGTGAGACTGTGTAGAGAGCTAAGCGCCCAAAACGCTTGAGCTCAGGCCCACACTTCTCACACCCGCTTGTATTCACCCCTGTACTAGAACTTCGGTGCAAGATAACACGAACTATCCCTCCCCACTGGACGTAGGGCCTTCTTTGCTCAAACTAGGATAAATCGCCGTGTCCTTCTTGCATCACCCACCGGATTAAGGGAGCACGCAATTATGAATTTACTTGTTGGTGTTGAACCCCGGGGTTGAAACACCGACAGTTGGCATGCCAGGTAGGGGTCCTGAGTGTTACCAATGATTTCCCGCCATTCTTTCCGGATGGGTGACTCTGTTTCACCACTTCCTCGCGCTACGATGATCTGGTTCGGGAGCCTGGAGTTCATGTCCTTCGGACAGGGCTATGACATGACTCTGCTCTCAATCAGTGACCCAAGCGGAGGTCATAGTGTGCCCCCACGCTCAGGAGGGGCCACTCATCAGTCTCACCACCATGCGGCCGCAACCAGAAGGAGGCGCGATCGGTGCCATCATCGCCATCAACCTGAGTCGAGATTGGTGCCCGCTGCATTCCCCTCACTCCTGACCGGTGATGAGGAGCCCTTTGTTGGGGGATTATCTGACCTGAGTTTAGGAGCAGAGGACGAACCGGCAGGGCTCCACGACAACCTCAACTTCACCTTTGCAATGCACTCGTTGAGGGAGCCCGGCAGAGCTCCCCCGATGTGCGCAACCCCCAATACATCAAGCCTACTTCCGCACGAGCTGTTCGAGCGTCGTCGACGGTTCCCATTCGGCCTCATCAATGCCACAAAGGCGTTCTCGACCTTGACCTGTGCCAACATGAGCATGATAGGGGACCGCCCAGGCGCCCTCCTTCGAGCAATGACGGATGTGGTGGCGGTCATGCCAGCCTCCGTGGACCTAGGCTTCGCGGGAGCACCCGGCCCCCGGAGGTACACCATTGGCACACTCCGACAGTAGCTGCAGGAGGAGGCGCGGGGACAATTTCCTGTCTTCTAGTGCTGTGACCCTGACTCCGGCTCTGACCATTGGGACCCTACCTGCGAGTGTCTCCACATCGACGGTGACGTTGCCTCCAGTGAGGACACTGTCGATCCAATGACCGCTGCGGCTGCCGCTGCGGCAGGAGGGTCTCCCCCAGAGCAGAGGTTCGACAACCAGTCGCACCCCAAGAGGTGTGCCCTCATCCTGATGAGTAGGATGCACAGCTGGCACAAATCCGAGAGTTGCAGGCTAAACTCACCGATGACCAGGAACGACTGTGCCAGCTCGAGCGAACCCTCGAGCAGGAGTGACCACCAACCGGCGGAAGTGCCCGAGCCAGGGCCCGAGAGGTCAACCGGCAGATCAATGAGGGCGGAGCACCCGAACATCCCATCAACCATTACCCTCGAGTAAGCCAGAATGTTATCGTGGTGGCTATGCTTCTTCGCAATATGCCCGCGCCATCCAACTCGCAAGCTCGATAGGTACAACGCGAGATTGAGGGTCTCCTCCAAGTTGCTGCTGTTCAGCAATCCGAGAGCTCAGCCTCGAGGCATCGAGGGGCAGCTTCTGAACCATAGGACGAGCCCTCCTAGCCCAAAAGGTTGGGCTCAGTCGATCAAGAGGCGGCCCCCCGAGCAAAGAAGACACCAGCCCGAGATTGTATCATCGACAACTGTGCCTCGCGTGACGCGCGCCTCGATATCATCGAGAACCGCAAGCGCAAACATGGGGACGCCGAGGATCGAGGGTACAGCGCCCATCGTGGGGGACGTTACGACAATGATGAAGACCGACGGGCCCCGGAGCCACCGGGTCCCCGAGTTTTCAGCAGGACGATCCACAACGCCCAGCTGCTCGACAAGTTTTGACCCCCCACGAGTGTCGTCAAGTACAACGGCGAAACCAAACCCGAGCACTGGCTAGCCGATTTTCGACTGGCTTGTCAGGCAGGCGGGGCACGTGATGATCGCATGATCATACATCACCTTCCCCTATTCCTATCCGACACCTTGCTTAGGTGGCTCGAAGAGCTTCCCCCTGACCAGATTCACGACTAGGTCGACCTGGTCTAGATCTTTGAGGGGAACTTCAAGGGCACCTACGTGCATCCTGGAAACTCCTAGGAACTGTGCAACTGCAAGTAGAAACCAGGGGAGTCTCTGCGTGACTTTGCTCAGCTTTTCTCCAAGCTTTGAACCAAACTCCCCCACATCTCTGATCTTGATGTAATTCTAGCGTTTGTTGTGGGTACGACCTGCAAGGACCTAGTTCACGAGTTGGGGCGCAACCGCCCCAACACCATTGACGAGCTCATGGATGTGGTCGCCAACTACACGGCTGGCGAGGAGGTGGTCGAAGCCTTCTTCAACGACAAAAAAGACCAGAGAAAGGCACCGGCAGTCGATGCCGGGGGCTCGAACAAAGGTTTGAAGAAGAACAGGAAGAATAAGAAGAAGAATCAGCAAGGCAAGCGTGAGGTTGCAGACGATGATCTCGTCACAGCAGCCGAGCGCAAAAAACATTGAGGTCCCCCCGAAGGGGCCATCTTCGACAAGATGCTCAAGGAGCCCTGCCTTTATCACAAGGACGGAGCGAAACATAAGCTCAAGGACTGCCACATGCTTCGAAAGCACTTTGGGCAACTGGGCATCAAGAAGGGTGACGATGAGAAAGACCAGGGCGGTAATGAGGGAGACAATGGGAAAGACAAAAAATTCCCCAAAGTCTACGACTGCTACATGATCTACGGAGGCCACTCGACCCAGCTCGCTCCTCGACAATGCAAGAGGGAGCGTTGAGAGGTCTTCTCCGTCTGAGTCATGACCCCCCACTACCTCAACTGGTTTGATGCACCCATCACATTCGACTGCAATGACCATCTGGATCGTATCCCTAACCCCAGGGCCTATCCGCTCATATTCAACCCGATCATCGTCAACACCCGTCTCTCGAAGGTCCTCATGGACGGCGACAGCAGCCTGAACATCATCTATCTCGGGACCCTCGACCTCATGGGGGTCAAGAGGTGCCAACTCCAACCCAGTGCTGGGGGCTTCCATGACGTCGTACCAGGGAAGAAGGCTCTTCCCATCAGCCACATTGACCTTCCCGTATGCTTTGGCACCCCTGCCAACTTCAGGAAAGAGACCCTCACCTTCGAGGTGCTCGGGTTTCACGGAACTTATCACGCTATCATCGGCTGACCAGGATACGCGCAATTCATGGCGGTCCCAAACTACACCTACCTCAAGCTCAAGATGCCAGGACCCAGAGGCATCATCACCATCGGCTCCTCCTACGAGCATGCGTACGACTGTGATGTTGAATGCATCGAGTATGGAGAGGCCATCGAGAAAAATGCGATGATAGCCTCGACCCTCGAGCGTCTCACCGATGAGGTGCCCGACCTCAAGCGTCACGCCGACAGCTTCGAGCCAGTGCAAGAAACCAAGAAAATCCCCCTCGACCCGAGCTGCTCTGGCTAGAAGGTGCTGACGATCGGTGCCGACCTCGAGAGCAAATAGGAAGCAGTGCTCATCGACTTTCTCCGTGCAAATGCTGATATGTTTGTGTGGAGTCCTTCGGATATGCCGAGCATACCGAGGGAAGTCGCCGAGCACGCCTTGGAGATCCGAGCCGGGTCCAGACCGGTGAAGCAACGCCTGCGCCGCTTCGATGAGGAGAAGCACAGGATCATCGGCGAGGAGGTACACAGGCTTTTGGCAACTGGATTCATCAAGGAGGTTCATCACCCTGAATGGTTAGCTAATCCCGTGTTGTTTAAGAAAAAGAATGGAAAAATTTGAATGTGTGTTGACTATACTAGTTTAAACAAAGCATGTCCCAAAGTTCCATTTCCTTTACCACGCATTGATCAAATTGTTGACTCTACCGCGGGATGTGAAACCCTCTCATTCCTTGATGCTTATTCTGGCTACCACCAAATCAAGATGAAAGAGTCCGACCAGCTCGCGACTTCCTTCATCACGCCTTTTGGCATGTACTGCTACGTCACCATGCCCTTCGGCCTTCGGAATGCCGGGGCGATGTATCAGTGATGCATGCTCCAAGTCTTCGGTGAACACATAGGCAATGCGATCGAGGCCTATGTCGATGACATCGTGGTCAAATCCAAAAAAGTCGACAGCCTCATCCATGACCTCGAAATCGCATTCGAATGCCTTCGAGCCAAGAATATAAAACTCAACCCTCAGAAATGTGTCTTTGGAGTGCCTCGGGGCATGCTCCTCGGATACATCGTCTCCCAGCATGGGATCGAGGCCAACCCTGAGAAGGTCGCAGCCATCACGCGAATGGGTCTGATTCGAGATCTCAAGGGTGTACAGAAGGTCACGGGCTGCCTCGTGGCTCTCAGCCGTTTCATCTCACGATTGGGGGAAAAGGCCCTGCCCCTGTATCGCCTCTTGAAAAAATCCGAACGCTTCGTATGGACCATGGAGGCTAAGGAGGCCCTCGACAAACTCAAGAGCATGCTGACCTCCGCCCCAATCCTCATCCCTCCTCGATCAGCGACGTCGACTGAACCGCCTGAGCCCCTCCTCCTCTATGTCGCCGTGACCACTCGGGTGGTAAGCGCGGCCATAGTGGTTGAGAGGCAAGAGGAAGGGCACGCCTTGCCTATCCAGTGGCCGGTCTACTTCGTCAGTGAAGTGCTTTCGGAAACCAAGATCCGCTACCCGTAGGTGCAAAAGCTGCTCTACGCCAACATCCTTACGAATCGCAAGCTCCAGCATTACTTCCTCAGCCACCCGGTTACAGTGGTGTCTTCTTTCCCCTTGGGAGAGATCATCCAAAACTGGGAGGTTGCTAGAAGGATTGCTAAGTGGTCGGTCAAGCTCATGGGCGAGACCATCACCTACGCACCATGGAAGGCCATCAAATCTCAGGTGCTGGCAGATTTCATCACTGAGTGGATCGACACCCAGTTGCCGCCAGTTCAAGTCCAAGCCAAGCTATGGATGATGTACTTCGACGGGTCGCTCATGAGGACAGGAGCGGGCGCAGGCTTGCTCTTCATCTCACCCCTCAGAGTTCACATGTGCTACGTCATTCGCATCCACTTTGCCGCTTTTAATAATGTTGCGAAGTACGAGGCTCTTGTCAACGGGTTGCGTATCGCCCTCGAACTCGGGGTCCGACGCCTTGACGTTCGAGGTGACTCGCAACTCATCATCGACCAAGTGATGAAGGCCTTGAGCTACCACGACGCCAAGATGGAAGCCTACTACAATGAAGTGCACAAACTGGAAGACAAGTTCCACGGCCTCGAGTTCAATCATATTGCTCGACGCTATAACGAAGCTACAGACGAGCTCATGAAGATCACATCAACTCGAGGTGCTGTCCCTCCAGATGTATTCTCGAGAGACCTCTTCGAGCCCTCCGTTGACTTGGGCTTGGGGGCTGGCACCACACGCTAGAAACTTGACCCCGCGGCCTCGACTGAGGTCCCCTCGACCGGGGCCGAGGTCATGGAGATCAAGGGGACACCTCCTCCATCGAGCCCACCTCTGGATTTGCGAGTACCTTTCCTCGACTGCCTCATTCGAGGGGAGCTCCCAGAAGACCGGACCAAGGCTTGCCAGATCGCTCGATGGGCCAAGTCCTATGTCATCTATGGTGATGGCAAGGAACTCTACAGGAGAAGCCCATCAGGTATCCTTCAGTGCTGCATCACTATCGAAGAAGGCAGGAGGCTCCTCAAGGATATACACTCGGGGGCTTGCGGCCACCACGCAGCGCCAAGGACCCTCATCGGCAACGCCTTTCGACAGGGTTTTCACTGGCCAACCGCCATTTCTGATGCCATCAACATTGTCTGCTCGTGCAAGGGGTGTCAATTCTACACCAAAAGGATGCACCTCCCAGCTCACGCCCTACAGATGATCCCCATCACCTGGCCGTTCACGGTCTGGGGGCTCAATATTGTAGGGCCTCTCAAGAGGACAACCAAGGGATACACGCACCTACTCGTTGCTGTCGACAAGTTTACCAAGTGGATCGAGGCCCGGCCTATCTGCAATATCCGCTCCGAGTGGGCGGTCGAGTTCTTCACCGACATCATCCATTGCTTTGGGGTCCCGAACATCATCATCACTGAAAACGACACACAGTTCACTGGCAAGAAGTTCTTGGATTTCTGCGATCGCCATCACATCCGTGTGAACTAGTCCATGGTTGCTCATCCTCAAACTAACGGCCAGGTCAAGCACGCCAATGGCATGATTTTGCAGGGCCTCAAGCCGAGAATCTTCAATCGCCTTAACAAGCACAGAAAGAAATGGGCCGCGGAGCTGCCTTCGGTCCTGTGGAGCTTAAGGACAACACCTAGTCGAGCCACAGGGTTCACACCATTCTTCTTGGTCTATGGGTCTGAGGCCGTCCTCCCCATTGATCTCGAGTATGGTTCCCCTCGACTAAAGGCCTACAACGAGCAAACCAATGAAGAAGCCCTCACAAACGCCATCGACCAGCTCGAGGAAGCTCAAGACATGACACTGATTCACTCTGTGAGGTATCAGCAGAAGCTTCGATGCTACCACGACAAGCACGTGCGCTCGAGGGACTTCCAAGTTGGAGACCTTGTCCTACGTCGACATCAGAGCAACAAGGGGCGTCACATGCTGACTCCACCATGGGAAGGCCCATACATCGTAGCTGAGGTGCTGAAGCCTAGAACGTACAAGCTAGTGAACAACAAGGGCAAAACCTTCACCAACACATGGAACATTGAACAGCTACGTCGTTTCTACCCCTAGGGCATCGATACCCTTGTACATTCTCGCATGTTTCGTACATTTTCGCATGACAAATATAAGAAGTACTTTCGATTATAAGTTCAAACTTATTATTGTACATGCATGAGGTAGCCTCGACCCTGTCTCGCCAGTGTCAAGCCTCCCTCGGGGGGGCTAACGGGGGGAACCCCTAAGTTCCTAAAAAATATGAACGATTTTTTAAAAAATCAAGCGTCTCCTTTTGCTTCGTAACTAAGTAGAAAACGCCTTGAACTCCCTCGAGGTTGATGAGGGTTGTCGAGCCGGGAGCTCTCCTATGCCCCAGGGCTACGGTACCTCCACTCACTCCCCCTCGATACGAGTATGCGTCGAACACTTAGATGAAAAGCAAAGGTCAGATGATCGAAGTTTGAGCGTCTCTTCTTTCCTTCGCTTCGACGCGCTTCGTGACTAAGAAGAAAATGCCTCAAATTCCCTAAGGGTCAGGGGCTGTTGAGGTGGGAGCTCTCCTATGCCTCTGGGCTATGGTACCTCCACTCGCTCCTCCCTCAAGGGATACGAGCATGCGTCGAACACTTAGTCAAAAAGTAAAATCTAGGTGAAAGAAAATAGAGAAGGCTCGAACTTGAAATATCCAAATGCATTACGTTTGATGCATAGATGTTTTAAAGGCCCCCGAGGCCATACTAAATATAAGTTACAAAAACTAACTTATTTACACAGGAACCTTCACCCAGTTTTGTCCTACAGGCCCGCTCCGTTGTCTTCGTCGCCTTCCTCCTCGACGGTGTACCCTTCATCTTCGAGGGGAGGACTTCATCCTCGAACAGCTTCGCCAGTGCTTCCCCTGGCCTCTCGGCATCTTGGATCAGCCCCCGGCATCGCTCCTCATTCTTGGCATCGGTCTTCGAGATGTCGAGGATGAAGCCTTGGGCAATGGCATCCATGTCGAAGATGAAGCCGGAGGAAACCACCGCCAGCGCGCGCTTCACGCCGGTGTGGAACGCCTCCCGCACGTGATCCTAAAGGGTGGCATCAAGGTGGTAGAGCCGGTCGACGAGCGCGACCCCCAGGACATCTTCTTCAGCCACCTCAGCGGGCTCGACCTCCCAGGAGGTACAGAGCCTGTTAATGGCAACCCGGAACCTGCCGAGAAGCGCCCCCTCCACCACGAGGCTCTCCTGTAGCGCCTTGATGGTGGCCTGAGTGGAGAGTAGCTCGAACTCAAGGCCTAAAAGACAAAACAAGAGTTAAACAAGTCACATGAAAAGAAAAAGGTCAAAGCCCACCAAGGAACTCACTGGCATAGCGGGTATGGAGGGCACTGTGGTCCTCCAGCATGGCGTCACGCTCCTCCTGAGCCTCGTCTCACTCCCACTGGGCCTCCTTGAAAGCCTGAGTCAAGTCAATCTTCTCGCACCGGAGGGTCTCCAGGGCGCCACCATCCAAGATGATGGCTTGCTCCTTCTCTTGAAGGGTAGCCTTCATCACCTTGAGCTTGGCATCCAGGCTGTCGGCTCGAACATTCTCCTCCTTAACCAAGGCAGAGAGGGTGTCACGCGTCATGGAGACCTGAACCAGACTGGCCTCGAGCGAGCTGATACGCACCACAGAGCCTCGGGCCTCCAGTGCTCTTGAGCACGAGCGCCATCCCTCTTGGCCTCCTCCGCTTCACCCCTGGCCACGTTGACCTCCTCCTTGACCCGTCGGAGCTCCTCCTTGACTCGGGTGGCTTCGCCTCGAGCTGCCTTGGCGTCCTCCTTCGCCTGGGTGGCCTCCTCCTTGGCACTGGCGGCCTCCTCCCTGGCCTGCTTCACCTCCTCCTCGACCTCAGCCACCCTACTCTGGGCAGAACAGCTGGCCTTGAGTTGGCGAAGCACTTCCTCTCGGCTGTTATGCGTTTTAGGGAGGAAGTATGACTTAGAGTGGGAATGCCTCCGCAAGTCCTGGAAACAGGAAATCGAGGTTAAGGCGATCCATACGGGAAAAGCCAAAAACCGTATGTGATCCAAACAGGGACTTACCATGAGACTCTGGTCGAGATCCCCAACGAGCTCGACACCTAGCTTGAGGAAGTGCTGCAGCCACGCCCGGGACTGCTCCATGCCCTCCTAGCGCTCGACCTCCGCCGGGTCATCCATCTCGATCCTGGGAGTGCTGGAGTCGCCGAGCTCCTAGAGCAAGACACACTCCTTGCCCCAATGAGAGAAGAGTGTCTTTACCTTGGTTCACGCCAAGGACTCAATCTCCTCCGCCATGTCATGTGGGGCGCCATGGTGCTCCGCCAACTCGGCCGAGGTAGGGAACTCCGACGCGGCGCCGATGCCTCCCAGCCCAGGGTTGGACGTCAACCTCCTTCTCAACAGGCCAGGAGCCCCCAACACGATGGCGGCCACTGTCTCCTCTGACCGCTTCACCTGTAGACCAGAAATTGCTGGCTCCTCCGACGGTGCGGTTGACAGCTGCAGTGGCTGGCTCGACGCTGGCTCAGGCGCCTCCTGAGGCGGCGGAGGGGACGAGGCCATTGCTTCCTCCAACACCATGTCCTGTGGTGCCGGCAGGTCCACCATTGACACGTCTGCCGGTGGGCTTGGTGCTGAGGTCTCCTCCTTGAGCTGCATTGAGGGTTTCAGTGCGGCTTCTTGTAGTAGCTCATTGAGGGTGATCATGGACACCCACTGTTTTGGGAGTCTCCTCCCCCTCTGATGGCTTGGGCGGCTGCTGTGCTGATAAGTCCGCAGCGTCACGTCCCCCGGTGGCGTCTGCTGCTCCTGATTGTGCTAGGGCCATTCCTTGGTCACCTCCTCCTCCTGCCACTCCTGTGGCTCCTTCTCCTCCTGCTGCATCCATGGCAGCTCCTGCTTCCACTGAGCCTCCAACTCGTGCAGCCCTGTCGGCCACAGCTTCCGCTCCCCCATCGAAGGGGGAGGGGTGATGGCCTCCTCACCCTTGAGGTCAATGAGGGCTACCTCCCTTCCCAGCTCATGGCCCTCGGGGGCTCCCATCTCGGGCATGGAAGCAGAGACCTCGGGCTGGCCCAGGTCAGGGGCTCCCGACACCGGGGCTCCATTCTGTGGCACCGGGCCGAGCTCGGGGACCATGGACATCGACATGAGGGAGGCGCTCCCCCTCCTACGTCTTCCTTGGCTCAGAGTCACCGCCCATCATGGCCCCCGAGTCGCTCGACCCTGCAGCAAGAATAGAACCCGTCAGCCTACCACGAGCCATTGCCTCGAGGGCTAAGGACAGCCACCTCGCCTCCCACAGTGCCAAGGGCCTCGATGTCGCACCTGTGGTCGAGGCCCTCATCTTCGTGGCCGCGTCCACCCTAAGATGCTTAGCCGGCGCAAGGGTCACCCCCTCGATGCGACACTTTGGCCTAGACGAAAAGCAGGATAGTAGAGAACTTAATGAACCACATTATGGGGAAGCAACGAGAAGAGACTTAAATCGACAACACTTACCCAAAGGGGATAGAGGCCTTTTGGGTCCCCCTTGAGCCACCAGTAGTCCTCGAGGCCCCACCCGAGGCTGAGCTCTTCCCCGGGCTGGGGCTGCTAGGGGCTGTCGGTGAGGTTGCCGTGCCTCCCTGCTCCGACGAGGCCTCCTGGGCACGACCCTGCTCTGCCAGCGCCGATGACCGGGACCGGGTCTCCCGGGTCGAAGTGGGTGGGGTCCCACCACGAGCACGAAGGGAGGAGGATGAACCCTCGAGTTGAGGGGGTGGTCGACCTTTCCCCTCGCTGGCGCTCCAAGGCCATAGTCGTCGGCTGAGGGGCGTGCTGCTCCGACGCACCTTCCTGCACCGGAAGATGGTCAGTACGGGAGGGACCAGACAGAAAGGGCTCGAGACGTCCCGCCACACCTTCAACATCATCATTGTCATCATCATCATCATCCTCATCTCGCTCTTCCTCGAAGGGAGACTCCTCCTCCGGGAGCCCGTCGCACCTCTGCTGCGCACGGCGCTTCTCGTGCTTTTCGTGCTCCCAGAGCTTCTTGTCCTTTTTCTTCTTCTCCTCATCCTTGCCACTCTTTTCCTACTGGGCATTGAAGCATCTCACCTGACGATCGGAAGCATCCTCCCTAAACAGGGGCCTCGATCTCAGGTAGTCGATTCTCCCCTGCACGAAAACATTCGGTCGTGAGGACAAGAGTAATGAAAAAAGGGGACAAAACATAAACGCGAAAGGCATGGGTCGAGGCACTCACCAGGTCGAGGCACCCCTCCTCCGGCCACATGGGAAGGCGGTTGACATCCTCTGCCCTGAACAAACCCACAACCATCCCCTTCACCCGCGCAACGATCTCCGTGGTGGATATCCCCTCGCTAGACATCTGGCACTTCTCGAGCACCTCAGGCGCTACCTCGGGGAGCATCTCGTCCAACCGCAGTGGGCGCTCCATCAGGGGGAGCACCCGTCGATTGTGGAAGGCCAAGAGCACCACACCCACTGTCAGGCCTGCCTCTCGAAGGGTCCTCACCGCGGTGACGAGGGGACGAAGTCGACGTTGAAGATCCCCCATCACACCTTATGGCCAGTTGAATAGTCGCTCGGTGATGAGCCGCCCGGTGTACGGTGGGAGGTAGCCTCCATCATTGCGGAGGTAGAACCATTGCTTGTCCCACCGTGAATGGTTGGACATCAACCAGGTGGGGATGTACTCGCGCGGCACCTCTGACTTGCCTGTCTTCAACACGAAGTTGAGGCAGCCCGCTCTAACGATCCGCCTCACACCTGACCCCACCAGAGAGGTGAACCAATCCCCCTTGTAGAGATGGAGCCACAGCTCCCAATGGGGCGCCATCCCTAAGTAGCCCTCATAGACGGCCACGAAGATGGCGGTGTTGGAGATGTCGTTGGGGGAGAAGTGTTGGAGCTCAACGCCGTAGAAGTTCATCAGCCCCCGCATGAACTTGCTCGGGGGCGCTCCGAGCCTGTGCCGGTGGTACTTGAGGAAGCTCACCACATAGCCCTCCAGTGGGTTTGGCTCCGGGTGGCCCCTCGATAGCGCGATCCACTCCGGTCAAGTCGGATAGGTGACGGGGTGGAGAAGTCCCTCTCTCACCAGCTCATTCAACCTCTACCGCGTCACGGTCGACGGGCGCCAGGTTCCGCCGGCTGAAAGATGGGGGCCATGGCAGCGGCAGCGGCACGGATCTATTCGGTGGACGTGGCGGCAGCGGTGATGATGCAGATCTCCTCGGCGAATGGGCGGTCGTGAAGGTTCCCAATCGCGGTTTCCTGCTCTAAGCTCCTACCCTAGCACGCAAGAAAGCAGGAACTCAGGAGCACTAGCGGTGGAGAAGACAGGAAGGTAAAACCAGGGACGAACGACGCTTGTCCCCCCTGGTTTTATACCCAGGAAGAGCAACGAGTAGAATCCAGCAGCAGAAAAACATAACTCCCCGCAATTGATGCGCTTAGCTACCCGGTCCCCCTCGATCCTCGGCCAGATACACGCGTTGCACCTCAGGCAACAAGACATTGCTTGGGCCCACCACGATCTCCACCACTGCACCGTTTAAGCCTCCTCCTCAAAAGACGCGTCCAACGGTAAGAAAAATAAACGTTGCTCACTGACGGACTCTTCTAGGAGAAGGTAAATGGGCTCCGACCCCACAACAAGCCTCGAGGGAGCGAAGACTAGCCCTCGACCAGGGTTTGACAGCCGCCCTCGAGTACCCGAGTCAGGGGTGACCAAGGGGGAGCCAATACGAGGCCTCGCTCGAGAACAAACTCTCGAGACCCCTTTGGACATATCCAAGGCGAAATGCTTCAGACTTTTATGGAATCCCCTGAAGGGAGGCATCGAGCCGCCGAGACCTATCAAATGGAATTGGTATCCCTAGGTCTATTGCATTTTTCTTTAATGAGACCGCCTCCGGGCCTCCAGCCGACCTCTATTGAACGAGGATCGGGCTCTCACTTGGATTCTCCCGTTACCAGCTCACTGAGAACTTTGAGGCTCGCCCTATCGAGCATAGTCTGACGCTTCTCGCCTCACGTTTGATCGAAAGGACTCATGAGATGAACACCAAGGCCGGTAGCACCCCAGCCGCACGAGGCTCGGGAGCCCGACCGTGTCCAGCACCCCTCAACGAAAGAGGGTCGAAAATCCCCTAGGGGTTCGATGTTCTGACATACCCCTCGGTAAAGCGCCACGACTCCAGTTCAGGTCCATACCCGACTGGACGAGCACCCCTCGACCAAAGACAAATAAAGCCCTCGAAGGAGTCTTTTGACTCCTCCGAGGCCTCGGGGGCTACCCCCGCGGCTGACGCTCGCGCGCCCCCTCGCAGAAAAATCTGAGTCACACCTCGCTCCTATCTCCTGACCCCCTGCCTGAGTGCCACCACTCACGCAGGGGCTCAGGGGCTACTGTCAAGGATCTGGGAAAGGGGTATCCTAAAGCCTCGATTAACCAGACTAATCCCCAAAATCAGCAACGCAAAGGGTATCCCAAAGCCTCGATTAACCAGACTAATCCCCGAAATCAGCAAACGCAAACCCTCCAACAACGTCCCTCACTATCGCTCAAAAGCCCACAGGCTAAGGCATACTGGGCCAACTCTCGAACGGGTGTCGACAGCCCAAAGCTACAGCCTGCTCGACGGGCTACCACACGGACCCAGACTATACGCTCGAGGGTACAGTTCGAGCGACCCCTCGAGGACGGAACTTTGCCCATGCGAACGGGCCGGCCTCGCGGACAGAACTGCGCCCGAGTGAACAAGCCCATCCTCGAGGATGGAACTTCGCCCGTGTGAATAGGCAACCCTCGAGCATAGAATACCCCTCGGCTACCTACTCCCCGTATGGATCCAGGCGCATTCAATGCATTTTACCTGCTCTCGCCTAACCGTATGGCCACAGTTACGCAACAGTTGCAAGTATGGCAGTCGAATCCTACTTTTGCCGCCCATACCCCAGAATCCCGCAGATCGTACCTCACTGTTACGTGATACCAAGCATTGTGTCCCATCCGGCAGCTCCTCAAAGCTCGAAAGTCAACACATTCCCCGCATCTCCTGGGATTCGGCCTTACCCGAAGGGCGTCGACCCCCTCGACTCGACCTGAGGCCTCGACCGTCGCCCCTTGGCTCTGTCACGCCGACCCTCGAGTAGGACTTCAACAACTCTAGTTAACACTTCAACAAGTCCCGACGTGATGGTTGCAGGACCTCCCATGCGGATGTACACCTCTACAGCGACACCGACATGATCGGCATCGGCGTCATACGTCACCGACCATGTTAGCACTAAAAATATGTACTCCTGTGCCTCTCCTTTGCCTATAAAAGGAGGCGCCAGGGCTTGGGACAGAGGATCCAGGATCTGAAAGCATCACACACTAAGGCTTAGATCATAGAAGAACACCGTGAGACAGTGTAGAGAGCTAAGCACCCGAAACGCTTGAGCTCAGGCCCACACTTCTCACACCCGCTTGTATTCACCCCTGTACTAGTGCTTCGGTGCAAGATAACACAAACTATCCCCCCCGCTGGATGTAGGGCCTTCTTTGCCCGAACCAGGATAAATTACCGCATCGTTCTTGCATCACCCACCGGATGAAGGGAGCACGCAATTACGAATTTACTCGTTGGTGTTGACCCCCGGGGTCGAAACACCGACACAGCCAGCACCGCAGCTGCAATATTCGACAACTATTCAAGATTTACAATGTCACTTCATGCCACCATTAAGGAAAATGAGAAGGCATGAAGCAACCTCTGTGAAACGCCAAAAGACCTTGAAAAAGCCCTGTCATATCAGGCATCGATGTAGGCAATCGCAACCATAAGTTGCGAAGGAAATCGGGAAAAGACCTATGAACCAACTCAGGCACTGGTAGCTCTAAAAAGAGAGCAGCATCACACTCACCAGCTATGACCTCCAAAGTACAATATTAAAACAAGCGGAGGTAACACACACACATAGTTACGAAATCATGAAGTCAAGCAACCTCCGCATCATACACCTTCCAAAGCAAAGGCAATATAACCACAAAAAATTAAGTTTAGCAATACAAATACTCCGAAGCAGAGATAATACATAAAGCTAGATCATTTATTATTCAATTTTATGCTTACAACTGATAAGACTCATTGCGCCTTGCTCATAGCAGGAACAATGTGCAAAGCGCACGTATCTAACTGCTAGAACAAAACGTATGACCTCCGGATTAGGACGTCCACCCACTCCACCTAGTTAATCTGCTGCCACAAGATATGGAGGTGGTGCAAAGATTGCCAACACAATAGCCTGCGAAAGAGCAAAGAGTGCAGCCTCTGAAAGTACATCTGAAGGTAAGCAAACTAAGGCTCCCTAAAAAACAGGCGCTGGCGGAGGCAAGCCCTGGTCAGTAACAGAATACCCCTATCACCTACCGGCTGCATACCACCCTGTGCCTTAGGAAACCCAGCCAGTTGAATCAAGTCCAGCAGACGCCCGGTACAAAGAGAAGGAGATGAACCTCCAACGCCAGCTTGTACATGACAAACTCCATAATCATCTGTCAGCACACCACTTTGCACCTTCCATCGACAAGCAACCACCGCATCCAAAATCCTTACACCAACCACACTAAATAAGATCACAGCCGGCCGCCATCTCCGAGGATACAAAGGCAATATAAGTAGAGTATCATTGACAAACAGAAGCATCACCATCTTTAACCGTTGGCAACAGGTTCACTGATGTGGCCATTCCATTACGAGTCCTTACACAGTACCAACGCAAGACAGCTCCTAGGGAGCACCATTAGTATAATGTACACAACAAAGCAGCCCAAATGACCAAGGGGGAATAGATCTTTTTATAAGGACCTTCCAAGCATCATTAAACCAACTGCAACTACCTATCATTAAAGGAAATAAACACAAAATTAGTACCTATGTCATTTCGCATCAGCAAGCAATGTACAAAATCAAAAACAATAAATAGAAAAGATACGCAAAGTACACAAGGGGTACTATAAAAGAGGTAGAGCTCAAGGTCTGCACGCATAAGCATTAGGAAAGGGCCAACCACAAGCAACTCTCTATAGCCAAAATCCGATTAAGGGAGATGGAGGCGGATGTGCGCATACGGACGAACAAAAATAATAAGATACCACACAAGAATTCATAAGGGGGTCAGCAAAAGAAACATCCCAGAGACAACGAGGGTTTCTGGGATAATGCCAAAGAAGTTAGCCAATAGCGCAAGCCAATCAGGATCATCGCCTGAACAGAGACAAGGGGGGAACCGCATAAGAACTCGTAACGTGCCCCCGTCTCCGCTAAGATCTACCACAGCTCGCCTCCGCTGATCAAGCGTCAGGACGCGCGGAGGCATAGCCGAAGACCACAAAGTCAAACACAGCAATAAAATGGTAATACACAGCAAAATCGACACCAGCACTGGTCGAAGAGAAACAACGATTGTAATATCCACCTTATGTTAACAATAAATTAAAATTATTAATACATAAATGTGCTTCAAAGTGGTTACAACCTCCAAGGAGGAAAGCAGGAATCACTTTCGAAGACTACAACTGCAATCTGGCATGAAGGCCTCCAACTAATTCAAGAAGACATCCGTAGAATAGCGGAGGTCAAAATAAACAAGGCCATGAAAGTTCCATCGCAACACTCAACCTCCGCGTAAGCAAGAATAATTACAAAGGTCCAGTTGGACCACACCGTGCAAGAGAACGAGTAAAGCTAGAGCGCTTATCATCTAAGTCGATGAGAATAAAATCAAACATGTCGTCCATCATGCGCCTAGGAAACGCCGACTTCCAATAATCCCACAGCTCGCTGCTAATGTAAACATCATTGCGCATAAAGGTAATAGGCTTGACCTCCTGCACATGCCCCAAACTACAGACCTGTGTAGGATGATTCAGCCATTAATAATTTACAAAATTAAGAGTAACTTAAATTGTTCCTTACACGTGCGCGCTGGCACTAGGTCAGCAAAAGACAAAATATACACAACTACAAATCAAGATGAATTTTTACACCTCCTCTTCAGTGGTCAAGTTCTGAAGCCCCGTCCGAGCCTCCGGAGATGCAACCACTTGCTCCATCATGGCATCAGTCCTAGCACTTGCAGGAAGAACTTGAGTAGTAGAGGCACCAGCGTTGGCAGATCCCCGGGTGTGTGCAGATGTGCCGCCAGAAGAAGTCAGGCCATGACCGCTGCGCTTGCCATACTTTAGTTGCTGAAAACAGCAGAAAATAAGAGAAGAAAATCGCCAACACAACAAAATAAGACAAGAAAAGCTAAACATACATACCGTTTCACGAGTAACATTAGCCATGGCAATGGTCTCCGACTGGCCAAACTTGGACCAGAACTTCTCCATGAAGCTACACACGATGGTCTTAACAAACTGACCCGTTCTGCCAAGTTCAACAGGATCTTCTAGCTCAGGACAATCAAAATTCCCAATTTGAACATTGTCCTTGGACACAAAAAGCTTGCATAGACAGGTGGCAGATGTCTTTGCACTGAAATCGGAGACTCTGGTCATAAACTCATTAAGCTTGTTGAGGTTCACCTTGATCCAGGAAAAGATCCTGGAGGTAGAAGCCTCAGGATTAATCAGAGTCACCACACCACCAAAAGCCCGAACAACGGAGACGTAGGATTCAGCCACTTCTAGCACGGTCGACCTGGTGGCAGTCAGCTCCTTCTCAAGTTCTTCAACTTTAGTCTTAAGAGCCGCCATCAACTGCCATTCAGCATCCACTTCCTGGCGCAGGAGATTTAAAATCTCAGCAGCTTTGTCCACCCGCTGATTGGCGGTGGCCTCCGCTTCTTTGGCAGCAGTAAGAGACTTCTTTAAGTCATCAGATTGAACCCCAAGAGCTGATAGCTAATTCTCCAAACCGGAGGCCTTCTGAGCCATTCGTTCCTTCTCATGGGTCTGAGACTCAATCTCCGCCTTCAAAACCTTGATAGCATCATACTTTTTGACCAGTTTAGCACCAGTACTGGTCTCAACGGCCATGGACAAGCCGACGCTCTGCAGATAGTGACAAAGCAATGCCAAAATCAAATACACGAGAAAGAGAAGGTAAAATATATATAGTTAAGAACGGAGAAAATGAAACTGAACTCACAATAACATGATGATTAATGTTGGCGTTCATCAAGGTTTGAAGCGACAGCTTAGCCAGACACTGGTACAGTTCTCCACCCATAGCATCAGTCAGTTGGTCAATACCTTGAGCCCAGCCAAGAAGGGCACTTATGCCCTCATCGGGACAGCTGCTGGACGGGAAAGACCTAGAGCCAACGATGTCCACTGGAGGTTATGCAGCCGTAGGCACTGTCTCAGTAATAGCCCCTCCGAGAATGGTGGATCAGGCGTCAGAGGTGGTGAAAGGGCAGTCTGAGTGGCCTCAGCAGTAAGGCTATCTGGAAGCAGACACAAAAAACACAAGTCACACAAGGAAACAAGAAAATATAAAATCTCAAAAAACAACATATACATGCTCACCGAGCAAGGAAACTTCCCCATCAGAGGCATAACCATGAGAAACCTTCAAAGTCAGGAAATCCACATAGGTCATACTCTGAGTAAGAATGTTACCTTGACTCAAGGTGTAGGCATCCTTGCGGACGTTAGTATCCTCCACTCCAAGTTGGGCAGTCTCCTCTGGCTTCTCAACACGATGAGCCGTAACACCAGCCTCCTCCAATTCATCCTCATCAGAACTGGCATCGAGATACACACTAGTAAATGGCTTCACAGAAAGCTCAGGGGGCGCCGTTTCAACATGCTGAGGCAGAAGATCAGCGGGCGGCAAGATAGGCCGAACCAAAGGCGAACCAGAGGCGTCAATTGCTAAAGCATGGGACACCTCCGGGGAACAGCAGGCGACAGAGACCGCCGAGACGGGCCCTCGGAACTAGGCAATGCTAAAGTGTCAACTTCCATTAGAGTCTCAGTCTCCACCTCTGGATTAGCAATGATGTTCCCTTCTTCATCATAAAGATCTTCAAAAACGTCCTACATCTCCGCAGATTCGGCGGAGGACTCTTTCTGTTTCTTCGAGCCTCCGCGCGTCAAAGCGCCAGCTTTTCTTTTTTTCCCCTCGACAGCCTTTGTAGCAGTGCCGGCAGCAGTCAATTCTTTCTTCTCATTCTTCTTCTTCAACTTCTCAGTGAGCTCGCGCTCAGTGTAGTGAATCCTGAGCTCCTCAAAGACCCTATTGAGGCGAGGCATGGTACCAGCTTCAGACCTCCGGGTGAGATATTCCTTTTTAGAAACTTCACCAAGTATTTCAACAGCCTTCTACTCTGTGGCACAGACAAAGTCGTCATTGCTCTGACCCTCAGGGAGCTGTAGCCCAAAGTGCGGACACGGGATCCCGCCAGCCACACCAAAAACAGGAAGATCCAGTTTCTGCATGATAAATTTCTTCCTATCTTTGCCGCCAAGCAGGGGCCAGAAATCAGAGGCAATCATCTCCTCCACAAGATCCCTTCCTCTGGAATAACAGCAGGCATAAGCAAATACTCTGGTACAAGACTTCATTTTCTCAGAAATGGTTACCTCCGGCTTGATGCTAGTGTGCGGGTCCATCCGGGTTATAACGAAGGCGAAGGGAAAAGTAATGATCCTCCGACCATCCTCTCTGACTCCAGAAGCACCAGAAGTCTTCACATAAAACCAGTAGTCCATCCAGTCAGTAGGCTCCCATTTTCCCCTCTAGCACCAAGAAATCACAATTTTTCCTTGCCCTTGCCGGGATTCCTCTTGGCCATAAAGCTACATGATGCGAAGTGAGCAAGCTTTGTACCAATGTACTTTGGCTATATTTTTATAACTCATAAAACTCCGCAAAAGTGTTATACTGATCCCTCCACCGTACGAGTCGACAGCCCAAAGGAATTTACTCATATTCAGAAATGCATGAGGGGTCATATGATGAAGTTGTATGTTGAACCACACAAGTACATACCGAAAAAAGTTGTAGCAGGGGAAGCGAAGACCGTAGGTGAAGAAATCCCTAAACACAATGGTTTCATCTCTCTCAGGTAGCGGGATAGTCTCCTCACCCGGAGGTCGCCTATGGCCAGCAGGAATATAAACCTCCCCTTCGAGGCCATCGATCATCGCCTGGGTCGGTCGTAGCTGACCTCTGAATCAGACAAAGCACTCTCCGAAGGCATTAGATCACTAGGGGAAGCCTCAACGTCAGATAGCGACTCCTTGAGATCCCTAGCCTTTGCAGCAGCCAGCATGCACTGCTCGAAAAGATCAAGGAAGCCTCCGACTCTGATACCCTGGAACTGGGAATAGGGGCCAGAGAACGGACGATGACGTGCGCAGCAGGGGCGTTTAGGTGCCACGGTGGTAGGATGCCGAGGCAAAGGCAAATGCAGAGGCAGCGAGCGAAAAAGGAAACTTATGCGATGGTAAGCAAAGGGGAGTACGGGTCATTATCACCGTCCACCTCCCTTATATCGGCAGTGAAGTGGCGCCTCGACTTCTCAGCCCAACGGTCACAACGATCCACGAATCGAATGGCAGCAGATGAAACGACTCAAAATCAATGCCTAAGATTAAAAACCAGGCAACGGTAAAACGCAAAGCCTCCGGTCCAACGTTCAACAAGCCAGGGGGGTCAGAGGTAAGCACAGCCTCCACGACTAGGGACGTGTTGATGGCTAGACCTGCCTTCGCTGGACCTAACCCTCAAGGAGGGAATGTTGGGGGAGCACCCCAGGACCGAAGGGGCTTGTTACCTCTGACTTGTGTCTGACTGACAGTTCTACAGTATCTATCTTGTTCATGTTTGAGGTTCCAGAGAGAAGCCCCCCAGAGGTTAGATCTCCGCTATGAAGCCTCCGTGGAGGCCATGGAGCCAATCAACGGTGGAGGTTCGGTGGCGATGACCGTCGCTCAGGCGGAGGTTGATCCCCTCGGAGGTTAGATCTCCATCGGGAAGCCTCCATGGAGGCCATGGAGCCAATCGACAGCGGAGGTTCGGTGGCGATGACTGTCGCTCAAGTGGAGGCTAATCGACGGGACCTCGACTCCCCCGGAGGCTCCGTGCGGAGGAGGCAGCAACCCGAGACTGCCTTCGTCAGGACGGTGTGCCGGGCCAGGCTGGGGGGCTTGTGAACAAGTAGTGAGCTTAATGGGCCTCTCGCAGGTAGTGATGGGCCACCGCCCGCGGTCGGGGCCAGGACATGGGGGACCAGCCTACCCCTAGGAGGCCCACGTGTAATAGGGTCAGAGTCTAGGGTTTAAAAACTCCCAATGGGGGCACACTTGTACTTTTAGTCTTGAGCTGGGGAGCCACTATAAAAGGCCATGCCCCCTATGTAATTAGAGGGGGGTTGTTCGGTAATAGCTACAGTGTGTAACCTGCCCTAGGGCCCACCTTGTAATTCTACCATTTTATATCAAGAGGGGGTTTGTTTTGGTCCTATCATCCTACCTCATCCTGAATCTATTGGGAACATGTCCTAGCACTTTGCATGCAAACCAATATTAAGGGTTCACATTTTGGATGAAGCATTGCTCCATGTTTTTGGGATGACGCAGTACAAGACGAAAGACATAGAACAAGAGAAGTAAAACCACAAGCTAAGTCTTTTATTTTGCAACATTACCACCATACACGTATATATCTGCCACAAATGATACAAATCAAGATGACATAGTGGGAATATAAGAATTCCATTTCGCAAATGCAAAAAGAACCCTCAAAAGCATGGTGATGTATCAAGTCAACCAACTCGAAGTGTTCCATAAGTAATTTGGCTCCAATACTGCTGATGCGAAAGGGCAAGCAATGCAAAGATGGTAGCCGACCTCCGGTGTGGCCATCACATAGAGTACAGGATCATGGTGAGGGCTTGGTGAGCAAGGTTGTTGCCAGTGAGGAGTTTATTTTGGATGAGAGTCCAGGTGAACATTTTGCAATTATTCCCCACATGTATGTGCTCCTCAAATGACATTTGCTCTGTATCATCGGTAGGAGCCCAAGAATAAAGTTTTGTATGCTAAATCGGTGCTATATTGTCCATACCCATGTAGCTTATCCTAGTAATTTTATCTTCTTCATCCGGCTATAAAATATGAACATTCTGAGTATGGATCCAAGGAGACGCAAATTCCTCAATTTGGGTTACGGTAGTAATCTTTCCCCTCAAGGTTCTGATCTAGATGTTGTATGTAAGTTCCTATATATTGGGTAGTTTTCTTTTTTCTCCTTACCAACAGTAATTGGAATAAGGTCAAGTGCTCGGTTTCTTGGGTCTCACCAATCACCATTGAGCTAGCTATGGTGCCAAGATTTTGCTTTGTTTCCATTTCCACTGGGCGTGATGTGGTGGAGACATTGAAGAGGAAGCAGTCTACTTTGCTACACCATAGAAGGCAGGACACGAGGGAGAGGAGACACTTAGTCTTGCAGTAACTTAGGAGCGAGCGCTCATCCACTTTAAAGGATGAGTTCATCCATGAATCTTAGGGTATATTCCCTGTGAGGGATGGCTATATATGCCCTTCTCATCCCCAATCCAAAACACCACTAGAAGCGGATCATTCCCCTCTTATGTCTCCTCGTCCCTTGAACTAAACACTACATTCGTCATTCCAAAAGCCAGATTGGGTTTGAGCAAGTATCCAAACAATATTCATCTAACAATAATAGCTTGAGATTGCAGCATCCCGTTGCCATGGATAGACGATGGAGAAGTAATAAGGACTTCTCTTTTAAACATTCTTTCCTCACTTTATTTCTCAAATCCCCATTGTTTTAGTTAATTTTTTAGCTCAGATCCCCCGATCTTGCGGCCGATGGCAGAAAGTTTCCATTTTCTAAATAAAAGTTATGTGATTCATGGCCCAATTTAGAGATCAAAATGAGTCCTTATGACAAACCTCACATGTTGAAGAACAAAAGCTTCTATCCCCCGGAGGCTCCGTGCGGAAGAGGCGGCAACCCGAGACTGCCTTTATCAGGACGGCGCGCCGGGCCAGGCTGGGGGGCTTGTGAACAAGTAGTGAGCTTAATGGGCCTCTCGCAGGTAGTGATGAGCCGCCGCCCGTGGTCGGGGCCAGGAAATGGGGGACCAACCTACCCCTAGGAGGCCCACGTGTAATAGGGTCAGAGTCTAGGGTTTCAAAACACGCTTGTACTTTTAGTCTTGAGCTGGGGAGCCACTATGAAAGGCCATGCCCCCTGTGTAATTAGAGGGGGTTTTCGGTAATAGCTACAGTGTGTAACCTGTCCTAGGGCCCACCTTGTAATTCCGCCATTTTATATCAAGAGGGGGTTTGTTTTGGTCCTATCATCCTACCTCATCCTGAATCTGCTGGGAACGTGTCCCAGCACTTTGCATGCAAACCAATATTAAGGGTTCACATTTTGGACGAAGCATTTCTCCATGTTTTTGGGATGACGCAGTATGAGACGAAAGACATAGAACAAAAGAAGTAAAACCACAAGCTAAGTCTCTTGTTTTGCTACATTACCACCATAAACATATATCTGCCGCAAATGATACAAATCAAGATGACATAGTGGGAATATAAGAATTCCAATTTCGCAAATGCAAAAAAACCCTCAAAAGCATGGTGATGTATCAAGTCAACCAACTCAAAGTGTTCCATAAGTAATTTGGCTGCAATACTGCTTATGCGAAAGGGCAAGCAATGCAAAGATGGTAGCCGGCCTCCGGTGTGGCCATCACATAGAGTACAGGAGTCATGGTGAGGGCTTGGTGAACAAGGTTGTCGCCAGTGAGGAATTTATTTTGAATGAGAGTCCAGGTGAACATTTTGCAATTATTCCCCACATGTACATGCTCATCAAATGACATTTGCTCTGTATCATCGGTAGGAGCCCAAGAATAAAGTTTTGTATGCTAAATTAGTGCTGTATTGTTCATACCCATGCAGCTTATCCTAGTAATTTTATCTTCTTCATCCAGCTATAAAATATGGACATTCTGAGTACGGATCCAAGGAGACGCAAATTCCTCAATTTGTGTTACGGTAGTAATCTTTCCCCTCAAGGTTCTGATCCAGATGTTGTATGTAAGTTCCTATATACTGGGTAGTTTTCTTTTTTCTCCTTACCAAAAATAATTGGAATAAGGTCAAGTGCTCGGTTTCTTGGGTCTCACCAGTCACCATTGAGCTAGCTATGGTGCCAAGATTTCGCTTTGTTTCCATTTCCACTGGGCGTGATGTGGTGGAGACATTGAAGAGGAAGTAGTCTACTTCACTGCACCATAGAAGGCAGGACACGAGGGAGAGGAGACACTTAGTCATGCAGTAACTTAGGAGCGAGTGCTCATCCACTTTAAAGGATGAGTTCATCCATGAATCTCAGGGTATATTCCCTGTGAGGGATGGTTATATATGCCCTTCTCGTCCCCAATCCAAAACACCACTAGAAGCGGGATCATCCCCCTCTTATGTCTCCTCGTCCCTTGAACTAAACACTACATTCATCATTCCAAAAGCCAGATTGGGTTTGAGCAAGTATCCAAACAATATTCATCTAACAATAATAGCTTGAGATTGCAGCATCCCGTTGCCATGGATGGACGATGGAGAAGTAATAAGGACTTCTCTTTTAAACATTCTTTCCTCACTTTATTTCTCAAATCCCCATTGTTTTAGTTAATTGTTTAGCTCAGATCCCCCGGTCTTGCTGCCGATGGCAGAAAGTTTCCATTTTCTAAATAAAAGTTATGTGATTCATGGCCCTATTTAGAGATCAAAACGAGTCCTTATGACAAACCTCACATGTTGAAGAACAAAAGCTTCTATCATGTTTAGACCAATAAACAGACGCATGGTTCACACCCTTTGGAATGAACTATCAGCTAGCTTTTTTTTGTGAACACAGTGATTTACATAGGGACTGCGAGAAGCATACCGCAAGGGGTACCATACAGCCACAATATCAATGAAATGTGATTTCACAGCTGGTGATCACAAATGATGTAGGTCCTAATTAATGGTCCTGTTCCTATGCCTACATGGGAAAAGCACACACAAGGCTTCCCGGGGGAGAGTGGTGATGTGAAGGTTATTGTTTGAAATTCCATGAAGGATGCAGAATCATGCTCCGCTATCCTGGCTGCTGAGCTAGTTCCTTGATGAGCACATTCTGTGCTTGCACCTCCGGCTTTGCGAATCGCTGCCAATCTTTGCCACATCACATGATTGATGCACAACCTTGGTGGTGAAGAGATCAGAGAATGTTCCAGAAAGGAAGAGATGGAGTTAATGAACTCCTTGATCGATCGGCAACTGCCCCACACACAACCGAGACCAGAGGCGGTTTTACAACTAGCTCAGTTTCTTCTCTCTGATTCGCTCTTTGGACCTTCACCTAAATTCCCATTGCATCCCATCCCCAAATCTGCTTAACCCACAGCGCCGCTTGCTGTCTCCTATTACATATTCTCCTGTCCAACCCATCTCCCTATATATTCTTCTCTCAGCCAAATGTATATACGCTTGATGAAGAAGCTACTTGTTTATTTATAAGAGACAAGAAAATGAGTATGCATGAAGAATGCCATATAATGTGATACCACATTTATTCTGTATTTAAGTCATTTTCTTATATAAGCCATCAAAATTAAAGGTACTGTAGATCAGTAGTAGTTGGTAATGTAAATTTATGATGAAGTTCATTTTTTAAGCTTCAATTTACAGGGCAGTCCAATATTCAATTTGTAATTATTAAATCATGTACCAGACGCCCAAAATTTTGAAACCGGAGAAATAATTTTGTTGATCTAGATAGTTTCAAAGACTGTTTTCCATTTCTTTATAAATTATAAGAAAAATCAGTTTTCTACAGCTCAGACGTTTGGACTATTTTATAAAAACACTGCTACAATGTTGGAGTTTATATCAGGTTTTTATACATGGCGACTTATCGATAACAAACTTGTAAATCAGGTTGGCCACTACAACTTTGATAACCACGTGAACATTCAAGATTGTTTGGAAATTATTTCACAATCTAAGAACTTAAAACATATATTTGGAACTCTAAACAACATCAAATAATTTTTCAATTACAACGTTGCAGATTGTATATATTCAGAACTACAACTTCGATACATACCAAATCAACGCCTGAGGTTGTTTGAAGATTTTAAATTCTAACCCAAACAATAGAAACAATATTTTGGAAATCTAGATAGTTGTAAATAAAAACTTCTCAACTACAAAGCTTATGTCACATCGAGGGATACAATTTTGATGTACACATCTTCTTTATTCAAGTTTATATGAAATGTTATGAATTATTTTTAGCTGCAACTATTTTGGGATGCCAGGACGAAGGCTGTGTACAACAATCTTAGTGGTTCTCTGATGGGTGACCAGTGGAGGTTCTCCCGAGGCCTTTGGGTGTTTGTTTACTTTTCCGTCCTTCGCCTTTGGCTCGAAGGTTTTGTCACTCCAGCAGCTCAAAAACTATATGACAAAAGACCTCATGGTCATAGCATCAGATACAGACGCAACGTTGTTACTGTATGTTGCAACCTCCAGTACTGGTCCAAGAAAAGGAAGTTGACAATAAAATTGTTCAGCAACCAGTATACTATATATCAGAAGCACTATAGGGGGCAAAATTAAACTATTTGGACATCGAGAAAATAGCATATGTAGTAGTCACGGCATCAAGAAAGCTCAAACACTATTTCCAAGAACACGAGATCCTAGTCCTGATAGCATAGCCGCTCGCTGACATCCTAAGCAACAAAGAAGCATCAGGGAGAATTGGTAAGTGGGCAACAGAGATTTCCCAGTTCAGCATAAAGTTCATCGCAAGAATAGCAGTCAAGTCGCAAGCACTCGCAGACTTCTTGGCAGAATGGACATCTTCGCAACACACAGAAGATGAAGCGGAGGCCTCGATGTTGATATTATACACCGACGGGGCATGGGGTATCCAAGGTGCAGGAGCCTCCGTAGTATTAATATCATCGTCAGGCATCAAAACCAAATACACAGCAAGACTATGCTTCAAAGCAACCAACAATGTAGCTGAGTATGAAGGAGTAATTCTAGGGCTCAACAAGGCCAAGGCACTAGATGCAAAGCACATCATGGTCAGAACAGACTCATAGGTAGTCACAGGGCAAGTAGAGAAAGAATATGTCGCCAGAAACCTAGAGTTAGCCGCATACTTAGAGGTGGAAAGGGGTCTAGAAAAAGATTCTAGGGGTTCACACTAAAGCATATCCCTAGGAGGGATAACACAGAGGCGGACGAGTTGGCCAAAGTAGCGGCAAATCAATCGGAGGTACCCGAAGGCATTCTTTCAAAAACTGATGACTCCGGCGACCACAAAAATATCCAAGGCATTTGCGGAGGTGCTCCTAGTAAGCACGGAGGATTGGAGAAAAGAAATAATTGACTATATCAATGGAGTTGATGTGACATCAGATGAAACAAGCACTGCAATATTGGCCACACGGGCAAGGAATTATACAATAATCGATGGAGTTCTGTACAAGAAAGGCATAGTCCAACCGCTACTCAAGTGTATCACCGAGTCAAAAGGTAGAGACCTCTTGCTGGACATTCACTCAGGAATGTGTGGATCACACATTGGTCCTAGAGCACTCTCAGCCAAGGCAATCAGGCAGGGGTTTTACTGGCCCACTCACATCAAGGATGCGTTACACATAGTAACAACCTACAAGGCGTGCCAGAGTTTCGCACCGCACCAGACATCTTCGGGGGAAAACATAGCTAGTACCTCCGGTCTGGCCACTTCAAAGATGGGGAATGGACCTTGTCGGCCCATTACCTCTGGCGCAAGGCGGGAGTAAGTATGTAGTAGCAGTAGAATACTTCACAACCATCACCTCTGAAATAGTCAAAAAATTCTTCTGGCAAAACATAATTTGCAGATTCAGGGTGCCAAGAACACTCATAGTCGACAACAGCAAGCAGTTTGATTTCAAATAAGTTCAAAGAATTCTACAAGAGCATCGGCACACGAATAGCTTTCGCCTCCGTGTATCATCTAGAAAGTAATGGAGCAGTGGAAAGATCAAACAGAATCATATTCTTAGCAATCTCAAAAACGCTGTTAGATCACAAGAAGGGCAAATGGGTCGAAGAACTACCCAATGTGGTATGGTCCCACAACACAAACGTATTAAGAGCCACCGGGTTCACTCCATTCAAGTTACTGTATGGAGAAGAAGCAATGATGCCAGAAGAAATCAAGTATCAAAGCCTCCGTGTGATCAAGCAAAACCTCACAAAAGATAAAGAATACAACAAAGAGATGACTGAAGCCTACAGACTTGAGGCCATAGATAACATCAACAAATACCAAGACCAAACTAGAAGATGGAGGGATGGAAAAGTGGTCATCAAAAACATTCAAGATGGCAACTGGGTGATGAGGCAGAGGCCAAACACTCAAAACACAGGGAAGCTACAACCAAAATGGGAAGGACTATTCATAGCAAAGCAAGGTGGAAGGCGGGGGTCTTTCTACGTACCAGATCAAGAAGGAAGGACGGTGGCTCACTCCTGGAACATCGACAACCTTAGAAAATATTACACATAGAATGTAAGGACTCCGTGGACCTATAAGCGGAGCTCCATAGATTTAAATTTCTGCAATTTATATTTCTTGTAAAACCGGCTTGCACTCTTTTCCTCACACAGGGGCTCTAAATCGGAGGTGAGGTTTTTAACAAGGCAAGATCGTATGTAATCAACCTCTAAAAATATAAAGAGGACCCCAAAAAAATGATACAAGCAGTCGAAAGTAGCCAGCACCGCGGCTGCAATATTCGACAACACTTCACGATTTGCAAGGTCACATCACGCCCATCATTAAGCAAGACGACAAGGCATGAAGCGACCTCCGGGGAATGCCACAAGTCCTTGAAAAAGACCTATCATATCAGGCATCAAAGCAGGCACCCGCTACCACGAGTTGCAAGATAATTAGAAAAAGTCCTACGAACCAATGCAGGCACCGGTAGCTCTAAAATGAGCACAATGCTAGTCAGCAGCAATAATGACCTCCAAAACAAAGCATTAACAAAGCGAAGGTAATACAAACCTGCAAAGCAACCTCCATGCCAAACACATTTCAAAGTGGAGGTAGGAACAATACAAAAAGAACCTCCGTGATGTATACATTCCAAAACGGAGGCAACAAATAATATAAATAATCTTTATTAGTTAACTTTTCATTTACAATCGATAAGGCTCATTACGTCTCGCTTATGACAAGAACAATGCGTGAGACCAAAGTGCACGATCTCCGGGTCAAGATATCTAGCCACACCACCTAGTTAACCTACCACCACAAGATAGGGAAGTGGCGCAAAGATTGACAACACTATAGCCTGCAAAAGAGCAAAGAGCGCAACCTCCAAAAATGCGTCTAGAAGTAAGCAACCTAAGACTCCTTGAAAAGCAGGTGCTGGTGGGGATTAGCCTTTCTCATCCATGAAATACCCCCTATCGCCTCTTGGTTGTATACCACCCTGTGCCTCCGAGAAACCAACAAGTTGAATCAAGTCCAACAGTCGCTCGGTACGAAGTGAAGGAGGTGAACCTCCAATGCAAACTTGTACATGACACATTCTGCCATCATCTATCAGCACACCACTTTGCGCCTTCCATCGGCAAGCGACCACTGCATCCAAAATCCTTACACCTATCACACCGAATAGGATCACAGCCGACCGCCATCTCCGAGGATACAAAGGGAATTCAGGTAGATTATCAATGAAAAATAGAAGCATCACCATCCTTAACTGCTGGCAACAGGTTCACTAACGTGGATTTTTCATTACGAGTCCTCACACAGTATCAGTGCAAAAGCAACTCCCAAAAAACACCATCAGTATAATGTAAATGACAAAGCAGCCTAAACGACGAGGGGAGGAACAGATCTTCTTGTAAGGACCCCCAAGATCATTAAACCAGCTACAGCTACCTATCATTAAAGGAAACAAGTACAAATTAGTACCTGTATCATTATGCCTCAAGAGGCAAAGGTACAAAATCAAGGGTAGTAAATAACATAGATACTCAAAATACATAGAGGCACTATAAAAGAAGCAGAGCTCAAAGGTCACAAACACTAGCGGCCAGGAAGCAAGCGACCAAAAGCAGCCCTGCACAGCCAAAATCTACACAACAGAAATGAAAGCTGATGTGTGCATACAACCAAAACAAAAACACAGGATACCACGCAAGAATTCATAAAGGAGTTAGCAAAGTAGCTAACCTGGAGGCCACGAAGGTCTCGGGGGAATACAAAAGAAGCTAGTTGACAGTGCAAGCTAATCAGGATCATTGACCACCTAGAGGCAAGGGGGATACCACGTAAGAACTCGTAACATCCCCCGATCTCTGCTAATAACAACCAAAGATTGTCATCGCTGATCAAGCGTTAGGACGCGTGGAGACCACTCCGGAGACAACAAGCACAAGCATAATAAGAAAAAGCCAGCATGCGACAAAGACAAGGCCAGCCCTGGTTGAAGAGAAACAACGGCTGTCATATCCATCTTGTAACTAAACCTAAAATAAATTTTTTTATAGGAAATATACATCAAAATGGTTACATCCTCCAAGGAGAAAAAAAAGCTCAGAGATCCCAACAATGATCCATCATGAAGGCCTCCGACGGAATCAAATCGACCTCCACAACTCAGTGGAGGTCAAGCTAAACAAACTCCAAAACAACATTCTCTTCGTGGTGTCACACCTTGTTGGGGATCAACTTTGACACACAAACATCCTTTTCAAACTTTGGAGACAAACATTTTGCAACAAACATTAAGAGTTGACTGGCGAAGATAACTTCGTCACGCTCTAGAAGTTCGACGAAGACCATGTGGATGCTTCGCATATGTGATTTTATATGTTTCAGGTTATCCGGTGAAAAATGACTTCGCTGAGCTCTCAATGACCAGCGAAGCTAACGTGGCAACTCCACATGAGAAGCCTGCGAGGTTCTCAGCCAAGTCAAGAAATCATGATCAAGTCCAAAGTTACCTCAGAAGACAAAGAAGGAAGAGGACGAAGTGTGTTTTACTACTTCGCCAGTCAGCTTTCTAGCTAAATGTATAGGAAGTTCCTTGGATAACTATGTAAGATTTTGGAATGACAAAGTCAGGGGGTCTATAAATACCCCCGGAGTGTAAGTTTTTGGACAGAATAAAATACAATTGCAACCTGCATATTGTTTTCACCTCATATACGCGTATGTGATTTCATTACCCAACACACCTCCACGTAAATCGGGAAAAACTTACAAAGGCCCAGTCGGGCCACGCCACGCGAGAGAACGAGTAAAGCTAGAACGCCTATCATCTAAATCGAAAATGACGAAATCAAACATATCGTCCATAGTACACTTAGGAAACACCAACTTCTAATAATCCCATAGCTCACCGCTAACGAAAACACCATTGCGCATAAAAGTAACAGGGCCGATCTCCTGCACAGGTCCTAAACTACAGACCTGCGCAAGATGATTTGACCATTAATAATTTACATAACTAGGAGTAGCTGAATGTATTTCTTACATGTGCACACCGACACAAAGTCAGCAAAAGACTAATTATACACAACTGCAAGATAAGCTTAATTCTAAACCTCCTCTTCGGCAGTCAAGTCCTGAGCCTCCGCCTGAGCCTCCGGCTGAGTGTCTATCTGCACAACTGTCGCATCAGCACCAGCAGTAGAAGAAGGAGCTTGAGTCTCGAAGACGCCTGCCTCAGTAGACCCCCTGGTCCATGCAGAAGTGTCGGCAAAAACTGTTGAGCTCCGAGCGTCGCGCTTGCCATAGTTTAATTCCTAAAGCAGAATAAGGTAAACAAAAGGAAAAGTCGCTGACATGGAAAATATAAAAAATATAATAACCACTCATACCGTCTCATGAGTTTTCTTGGCCATGGCCATGGTCCCAGTTCGGCCAAACTTGGACCAAAATCTCTCCATAAAGCTGCGCAAAGTGGTCTTCACAAACCGATCTATGTTGCTAAGTTTAGCTGGATTAGATACCTCCAGGCAAGCAAAGTTCCCAATCTACACAATTCCCTTGGATGCGAAAAACTTGCAGAGGTAAGTGGCTGAGGTCTTGGCACTGAAATCGGAGACTCCGATCAGAAACTCATTAAGATTGTTGAGGTTGGCCTTGATCCAAGAGAAAACCCTAGAAGTAGAAGTTCCAGGATCAATCGGAGATGCAGCACCACCAAACTCATGAAGAGCGGAGACATAAGACTCCGCTACCTCCAACCCAACTGACCTCAGGGCATTCATCTCTATCTCAAGACTCTTGACCTTAGCCTTCAAAACCTCCACTGACTGGCGCTCACCATCCACCTCCTTGCGAAGGATTTCGTAGATCTAGTTAGCCTTATCTGCGCGCTGGGTAGCAAGAGTCACTGATTTTTGAGCATCATCGAGAGACTTCTTTAAATCAGCGGACCTGACTTTGAGACTTGATAGCTACTCCTTTAGCTCAGATGTTTCTTGCACAAGCTCCTTCTTCTCATGAGTCTCAGACTCCACCTCCGCCTTCAGCGCAGCAATCGCGGCATCCTTTCTCACAATCTCGGCATGATTGCTGGATTCAACCGCTATGGACATAGCATGGATCTGCAAAATTGCAGGATCATCATTAAGCAAGCTAAATTTGACAAATTGTCAAAAAGCACAACAAAATATTACAACTCACAATAATGTGGTGGTCAACCTGGGCGCGCATCAGGACACTATGAGGTAGCTACACAAGACGGCGAGTAAGGTCAGAACCCATCACTTCGGTCATCTACCCAATGCCTTTGGCCCACCCAAGGAGAAAGCGTTTATCCTCGTCAGCACCACAACCAGATGGAGAGGTCCCCGATCCACTAGCATCTCACGGAGGCTGGGATGGGGCAACCACATCCTCAGAAACAACACCCTCCGCTAAAGGAACAGACGATGTCAAGATCACAGGAGGAGCTATCTGAGTAGCCTTCGTAGTGATATGAGCTGAACAGATAAACAAAAGAAAACAAGTCAAAAATTAACTAACAAACACAAAAATTCACAACCATCGCATACGAGCTCACCAAGCAAAGAAACTTCCCCCGCAGAAGCCCTACCACAAGAGACCTTCAGAGAAAGGAAATCTAGGTAAGTCGTACTTTGGGTAAGAATCCCACCTTGGCTCGCAGTGTAGGCATCCTCGTGGACCTCCCCATTTTCCACCTCATGCTGCTCATCCTCCGCAAGATGTACAACATCAACAGCTTTAACTGCCATCTCCTCCGCCTCATCATCATCAGAGCTAGCATCAAGGTAGGCACTGGTGAAAGGCTTCGCAGCGGCCACCGATGAGATAGCCTCTTTCTCAGGCTCGGGTAGAGGCACAGCAGATGGCACAATAGGCTAGAGTGGAGATGACACGGAGGTATCAGCCGCATGATCGTGAGACACCTCCAGAGGAGTAGCGGTAGCCGGCGGAGACCACAGAGAAGACCCCTCAGAATCATGAACTGTCAGAACACCAGCCTCCGCCAGAGTCTCAGCATCCACCTATGAACCCATAACAAGATCCTCCTCCTTTTCATACAAACTTTCAAAAACATCATCAACCTCCACAGTTTCTACGGAGGTTCCCTTCTGCTTCTTCAACATCCCACAGGTTAAAACACCAGCTTTTCTCTTCTTCCCCTCAGCAGCCTTTGTAGCAGTAGCAGCACCAGCGATAGCAACAGCAGTAATCAGATGTTTCTTGTCTCTCTTCTTCTTGATTTTGTCAGGAACCTCACACTCGATGTAATGCACACCAAGCTCCTCAAAAACTCTGTTAAGGCAAGGCATAATGCCAGCCTCTGACCTCCGGGCAAGATACTTCTTCTCAGAAACTTCACCAAGAATTTCAACAGCCTTTTGTTTAGTCAAATGAACAAACTCCTCCTTGCTCTGACCCTCAGGAAGACAAAGCCCAAAGTGTGGACAAAGGACTCCGCCAGCAACTCCAAAAATAGGAAGGTCCAACTTCTGCATAGTAAATTTTTTCCTGTCCTTACCGCCATACAAAGTCCAGAAGTCGAAGGCTATCATCTTTTCAACAAGGTCCCTACCACCTAAATAATGACACACTGTAGCAAAAGCCTCCATGCAGGACCTCCACTTCTCGAAATCGATCGACCCAGGCCTCACGGTGGTCTGCGGATTCATCCAGGTCATCACGGAAGCAAAAAGAAAACGAGTGACATTCCTACCACCCTCCTCAGGCCTCGTGAGGCTGGGAGTCCGCACGTAGAACCAAAAATCCAATCAATCAGCAGGCTCATACTTCCCCCTCTGACACCAAGAGATAGCAATTTTCTCCTTACCCTTGCCTGGGTTCCTCTTCACCATAAAACTACAAGATGCAAACTGAGCCAGCTTACCGCGAACATTCTACGGTTGCTTCTGCAGCTCGTAATACTCCGTGAAGGTATTCATGCTATGTTCACCACCATAAGACTCGATAGCCCAAAGAAACTTGCTCATATTCAAAAAAGCATGAGGGGTTAGGTGGTAGAGTTGCACTTCAAACCACTCAAGTACATACCATAGAAAGTTGTTGGCAGGAAAGCGGAGACCATAGGTGAAGAAATCCCGAAAGACAAAAGCCTCATCCTTCTCAGGCTTCGGTATGGTTTCGCCACGCGGAGCCCGACCACGACCAACAAGGAGGAACCCTTTTGCCTCGAGCTCTGAAGTCATATCTTGAGTCATCCGGCTATGACCGAAGTCGTAGGTGACCTCCATGTCAGTCAGATCAACCTTCAGAGACATCAACTCACTCGAAGAAGCCTCCATGTCCAACAAGGACTCTTCAAGATCTCTGGCCTCCGCAGCAGCCAGCATGCACTACTCAAAAAGATCCAGAAAGCCTCCGACTCTGACGCCCTAGAAACAGGAATAGGGGCCGGAGAACGGGCAGTGACGCACGCAGCAGGGGCATTTGGGTGCCACGGTGGCGAGATGCCAAGGCAAAAAGAAAGTGGAGGCAGCAACTAGCAGCGCAAGCTATGTGGTGGTGAATCTAGGTGGGTACGAGCCATTTTCACCGCACCAACCCTTATATAGGCAGTGAAGCGGCGCCTCAAATTCTCAGCCCAACGGTCTCGTCGATCCACAGATCGAACGACCCAAATCAAGTCAATTCAAAACCAACGGTCAAGATCAAACTCTGTACAACGGTAAAAAACCCCAGCCTCTGGTCCAACGATCAAGGGGCCAGGGGGACGGAGGTAAAAGCAGCCTCCGCAGCCAAGGGCGTATTGATGGCTAGACCCGTCTCCACTGGACCTAACCCTCAAGGGGGAATGTTGGGGATGTGCCCCAAGGCCGGAGAGGCATAATACCTCCAATTTCTACCTAACCAACGAATCTGATGTTCCTTTCATGTTTGTGTCCACAGAATCCGAAGGAGAGGCCCTCGGAGGTAGGACCTCCGCCGAGGAGGCTCCTCAGGGGACCATGGAGTCGGTCGGTGGCGGAGGTCCGGTGGCGTCCTCTCCCATGCTCGCGGAGGTCAATGGACCGAGCCCCCAACTCCCGCGGAGGCCCTGCGCGGAGGTGGCGACATCCCAAGAACAGCGACCGTCGAGGTGGTGTGATGGGCCGAGCTAAGGGTTATCGTCAAGGAGCGGACATGATGGGCCCCTCACGGGCAGTGATGGGCCGCGGCCCATGTGTCATGGCGGTAAAGTGGCGGACCAGCTTGCCCTTGGGAGGCCCACATGTAATAGAGTCAGTATGTAGGGTTTCGATATTCCCATTAGGGGCACGCTTGTACTTTTAATCTTGAGCTAGGTAGTCACTATAAAAGGCGATGCCCCTGCGTAATTAGGGCGAGTTGTCCTCTAGTAGCTGCAGTGCCACCTACCCTAGGGCCCACCTTGTAATTCCACCATTTTATATTAAGAGGAGGTTTGTTTTGGTCCTATCATCCTACTCATCCTAAATCTGCTGGAACCGTGTCCCAGCACAAATGTGCATTATATATGCATGACATAAAAAATGACTGACTGGCGCATATTGTTTGTGTGAGGATAATATCATAACCATTTTCATTCCTAGAAGCAGAGTTTATGGGCATCTTTGTCAATTTTGAGGGCATGTACATTGAAATAACAGAAATATTGGATTTAGAGAAATATTACACCACAGTTTACTGCCTCATACTAGCACCATAGCGTGACCCTTAATTTGTTGTCCATGCCATGATATATGCATCATTGGTATTGATGTTTTTTATGGTAATGAGGGTCCCTACCAATTTATTGACACCGGGGCTCTTGCAAGCCCCATAAAGCTCATAATAAGTTCGGCAGATTTTGTTGAAAACACAGATTGGGATCTTTAATCTGTAATTACCTGTTAAAGGATTGGCACGAGCCTTCACATCACATACTTCTTATTCTTCCTTTCATGATAGCAGTAGCCGAGGGAGGCCTCCTTTTGCTATTCAGTTGCAGGGCTGCTTTTGATTAATGACTCTACTGTTAGAGCGTGTAGCCAAGTACTTACTGTTTATTTTCTTCTTGATAAGTATAGTAAAGAAAATATCCAAATAATAATTCTGTGTGAATTGAAACATTAAGGGATTTTAAAACCGTAAGGGATTCTTGAAGAATAATGCTTCTAGCTAGATCCTGCTTTAGCAATAATAATCCAAAAAATAGCAACTAACAGTTCATGCATCTAGATGTGCACGAAAATCACTGTTAAAATGGGAAGGCCTAAATTTGTTCTACTGGATACTAAGGTAGAATACAGTTAAGGTCCCCGTTTAAGAGCCCTTCTGCTCGAAATCCTTCCAAATCAGAACTAGAAAGAAGCCTCGAATCCAAAAGACCTTGAATACTGTAGCGACATGTGACCATGACGCCTTTGGCCTTGCTCGCCGCAGCCTCATGAGCTGCAGGTGTGGAGTGTGGCTGCAAGATTAGAGTATCCACTAAAGCTAAATCTAGAAAGACCTACAGCTGCAACCAAAAAAGATCCAGTGAGAAACTCTGCAAATCTACAACATAGTACAGCTACCCTGACTGAGGTATGGCCATGTCTACAGTATTGACACAAATTCTTGATGCATCTCATTCCCTGTGGTGTCATATGATCAGAGTCACCTGTCTGATTGTTTTGCTCGACACCCTCGCTCGCACTTCACCCTATACCTCCTTCATTCACGAAGAAGGGTCTCGGCCAAGTATACTAGTTCAATAGTCATGGGCACATACCATGTTTTTATAAGATTCTATAATTTGGACTTGTATTTATTACAAGGGGTACATAGAGTTAATTACTCGACCTTCAGTGCTTGATCAACCATGAAAATACCATGCTGTCAAAAAAAACCATGAAAATACCACCACAAAATGAAAATGTTAGCTTTGACTCTATATATCTTTGTGTTCTTATATGCATGAAAACAAAAGAGAAATTAAAGCAATTCATCAACAAGTCTTCGAAATAGCACCTTTTTTTAATCAATAAAAAATCCCTAAAATAAGATCCAATTTAGTAGTAGTTTTATCACTAAATTGTATGGGGACAGTAGGACTCTTCACACAAAACGAGCAAGCGCATTGGCCCAAGAAAAAGGCATATGCGCATGTTTTAATTTTGACAGCCAACGTAGTGACTATTATTTCGATTAGCTCATATGGTATCACTATCGGAGATGGCTCCTTTGCCGAGTGTCTCGGTCTTTGCCGAGTGCCAAAAATTAGGCACTCAGCAGAGAGGTTGGTTAACGAGGGCCGACACTCGGCAAAGGACACTCGATAAATCTCGGTAAAGTCCGTCGTTGCCGAGTGTCTGACACTCGGCAAAGATGGACCCTCAGTAAACTGGGTCTTAGGTGCCGGCCACAGCCCACAGTCACCCTTTGCCGAGAGCTACCACGACTCCTTGGAAAATATCTGCCTTTGCCAAGTGTCAAGGCCATTGCAACCCGGACCGCCGTTGGGAGCAGGTTGGAGACTTGTTTGTGGTATAAGTGAACTATCGTGCGCTTGTAGAACTTATGAACTATTGAACTTGTAGACTTGTGAACTTGTGAACTTTGGACTTGTGTGCGATAAATTGTGGTTTGTGATATATTATATATGATAAATGTGGTAGTTTGTGATATAGATGTGATCTTGGTTATGTTTGTGATATATTTGTGATGATTATTATATATATGCGATGTTTGTTTGGATGGAAATGCAAAAAACAAAAAAAGTATTTTTCTGGGCACCTTTGCCGTACCTCTGATCAGAGTTAAAACCAAATGAGTTGAAACTCTCACCCTTAGCTACACAGGATTTTTTTTCTGCCTGGGAGGAAAAGTCATCGCCTTCCTGTGGTAGATAGGCGTGCTCAACCGAAATGACATCAGAGGTTGGTTCCTGATCAACCAATGAATTTGCTCCAAATGCATTGCAGGTTGGCCTAGTGAGCATCAGGAGCACCTCCAAGTAACAAAATTCTAGCCGATCGATTGCAAAGTGTGTGGTTTCAATGCGACATTAGGACCTTATTAGGCAAACACCAAATCTCCACCACAAGCTATTAGTAATCCTGATGCTTCGCACTCTTATTATCAGTCAAGCTGATGCTGATCTAAACGCCCTCAGGGCCTTCAGGGCAGTGGAGGGAGGCTTTCAAGCTTGTACCGTGGTTTATCATTTCAAGGATTGACTCGGCCAGTAACCCAGTTCACAACAGCCATCTCGCTATTTGTAACACGCGTGTCGTCCCAACCATTGCTTATTTCACCACTCGAAAATCAGATATGATGTCCCAATTAATTATTTGGTCCTGCCACTAGCCCACTATATATTAGTTTCTACGTGCAAGTGTGAAACCAGGCCAATTAATAGAGGTGTCTAGTAGAATTCATAATTTCACATTACTACATGAGTGCTCCTGTTGATGCTGAAGCTAAAACTAAAATAAATGGGAGTGAAAATGAGTATTAGACTCCAAAATCCCAAAAGGCACTTTTTAATAAAGTCATAAATAATGAAAAAAAACAAAATACGGTTTAAAGAAATGAAAGATCATTGTTTGTTAATGCCTAAAGACGCCAATGATATTTACCATTCTGTTTCCACTTTTAGAAATTTGAAGTTCATATTTGTGTCATGATTTTTTTTTGTATAGGTTGCTCCTTATAATTTATTATGGGTGTGTCATGTCGTTATCTATTAATTTAGTATTTAAAAAAGTTACGTCTTACGTCTTAATAACTTCTTATGTTGTATTTCAAATTATTCATCTGTGTTTTAATATAAAATCATTTTAACTACTACATTCGACTTCTATAATGGATGTTACGCGTCATGCCTTCATCACGTTGAATTAAAACTTAGACATAAAAATAAACAAGATTTTATTCTTAGCCTAAACATGATCACTAACTTATCTTAATGCGGAATCTGATCTTAGATATTTACCAGAGTTAGTTGATGTCATCTGTTGTTGCTGGAGATAGGAGTTGATGTAGATGAACTAGATTCACCACCTGAGGGTTTGGATACCCTCTGTTGGTGAAGAGCGTGAGTTACTAGAGTAGCGGCTGCCTTATGAACGCCACCGAAATGACCTGCGTAGGATGAACGTGGGTGACGGTTTTCCTATACCCTACAGCGCCTAAATGACCGGTTATGTGAAATGTTTATGGACGGGTGGAGGCGCTAGGGGTGCCTCCCCTTATATAGTCGCGCTGTGGGCCAGGGGACCAAATCCTAAAAGATCTAAGGGTTGCCGTCGATCATGGGAGATCTAATTAGTTGGATATATATGGCAGGTGAAACCATAAATTAATAATTAGTTAATTTTATGATTAATCTCAGGATTAGCCGAGATCACATTCCAACACGTCTATCACTTTGGTCTCTAGACTCGAGCTCTTTCTTCATCCCTACTCAAAATATATTTTTGAATCCGCCGGCTTGCTTACACCTGATCTTCTCCATCGGTCCATCGTCCTCACCATTCTTCACTTGAGGAACTTCTTCCTTACCACAAGTCACTGGGGTGGCATTTCCAGCTGTGCAGCAGTAGCCACCGTCACGAGCATTTTCATCGTCACTCTGCTCACCAAGTTCGGTTGCTAACCAAGATACTTCTTCCTTAGTTCCGGCAGGGAATGTCGTGGAAGTAACTGGTGGCGTGGAGCAAGACCGGGAAGGAGGACGTTGTGGCATCATCGCCTCTCGGTATGTATGCTCAACCAGAACGATGTAAAAGTAGGGTCTCGAACAATGAATTCTGTCCAGGTGCAAAAGTAGGGTCCCGAGCGAAACACTCAATCTCCTCTGCAAACTGTTAATATTCCTGGTGCTTCCCACTCTCAGTATCAGTCAACCCGATCTAAACATCAACAAGGCAGAGGAAGGAGGTTTCCAAGCTTATATGCCGTGGTTTATTTCAAGAATTGGCTCTACAGCAACAGCCATCTCGCTATTTATAACACGCGTGTGCCAACAATTGCCCACTATTTCCCCACTCAGAAAATCAGGCGTCCATATTATTTGGTCCTGCCACTACCACTATATACTAGTTGCTTCGTGCGAGTGTGCAACGAGTAGAGGTTTCTAGAATTCATAATTTCTTAGCCAAACCACATATGACTATATAAGTACTCATTTTGATGTTGAAGCTGAAACTAAAATGAACTGCGTCAAAAATGAGCATTACACATCCAGAATCCCAAAATGTTTTCCCCATTTTTTTTGTTGTATAAGGCCATAAGGGATCCCAAAGCACATTGTATGTCTGATCAGATATACATAAACTTCTAGGCGTGAGGCTTGTGTGGAAAGATCAACTGACATTTGTCCTTCCCCACCATCCGAACGATTTCAAGAATTGTTTGAGACTGATATTATGAAAGTCTCCTCCGCCATCCAATACAGCACGAAGTAACAAGTGAGAATTATATGAATCTTCATCCATATTAATCATAGAGATATGGAAGGAACTTTAATACAAAAACAGAGAAACCAAATATATGGTGGCATGTCTTTTTTATTTAAAAAGATAAAACGAGAGCCATAGTGGGTTACTAAAAACTGTGGCAGTGGTGATAGTATGTAAGTTTAGAAACATACATAGTGTGCTTATTGTTATTTGGACGTCGATTTGATAAATATTTTAATTTATTGATTGTAGAGTTAGACGTGGGTAATATACATACAAATTTAATAGGTTACTTTAATGATATACTGGGTAATCTAAAACAAATTATAGTATATTTCATAGATATACTAGGTAAATTAAAAGCAAATTTAGGGGTTGCTTTGTATTATCTTTCGTAACCATAAAGATGGATAGTTTGTTATGGACCCTGCAAATTCCAGGCAGCTTTCGGAATTACACCTTAATATTTTGCTGGCAAATAAGGGGTTGCTCATATTCTTTGTGAAACGAAACCGGCAGGACAGTTGCATGTTATTAGTATGCCTAGAGCATTGTACAGGACTTCAAAAACTGTACATGATCTTGTAAAAGAAGAGAGATGCTGAGCCCACAAAGGAAGACTAGATTCAAGAGCGATGTATATATGAGAGTTGGTAAATGTTTTGCTCTCGCCCTTTTTGAGCTTATAGCTATCTCTCCCAGAAATACGTTGTTTTTCCTTTTTGTTGGTTTCTTATGCTTTCCTGTTCAGTTTTTATTTTGTTTCCGGCGGCTCATAGTGGTTTCTATCCGTGTTTTCCTTCTTCTATTAATGTCGTAACAGTGTAAACACAGCAACTCTCCTGCACCTTTTTTAAGCAAAAAATTCCTCTACTCAGGACAAGAGACCATCCCTCTAGTGAATATTGAATTATTGGGTACTTATTAAGCAGAATTTGAACTCCATCTCTCCTGAATGAAACTTGCAAATAAGAAACAGCCGAAATGAAGTACTACAGAACAGTTAGCTTGGATTTACGGCCTTCAGCTAAATTGAGGACAAGAGACCATCCCTCTAGTGAATATTGAATTATTGGGTACTTATTAAGCAGAATTTGAACTCCATCTCTCCTGAATGAAACTTGCAAATAAGAAACAGCCAAAATGAAATACTACAGGAACAGTTGGCTTGGATTTACAGCGTTCAGCTAAATTGGGTTCTCCAAGCAATTGAAGAGCTCTAGGCTCCTTTCTAAGGAAAAAATCAATGGAATCTGAAAAAAAACGCACCACATGAAGTTGCATTGTCTGCGAAAGAAAATGTTTAAAATGGAAAACCAACTTATGCGAGTACCATGCATTAGGGATGCTAGTTATTCCATCAATCATTGTCACATTACACATTAGTTACCCTGGGAAAATTAGAAATGAGAAATCATAAAAAATGCACAAATTTTAGAAAGAAGGCAGTAAGGCACACGACAAATCTGGAGACAGAAGTTTAAGTGGTTGTGATGATGTTTCCTCCTCCTTCGAACCACGAGGGTCAAGATATGTAAGTGGCACAGGATCGTCCTAATGCATTTCCATGGTGGCATCGCAGTATCCTAACCTTATTCCCTCAACATATGTTCATTGAGCTCGGCACTCTCACTCTCAATGGAATCTACGCCTTTGTGGCCTATTCCTAGTGGATCACACCATTTCAGCATCTTTTTCGTGGCCTTACCCTCAGGGCATGTCTTTCGTTAAGAGAAAGTAAAATTTAAAAAAATTACACAGGACTCGCTTAATCCTAGGATTACGACAGCAGTCCTAAAGACACAATGAGCAGCAAGAGATAAATGTAGGGAACAAGACTGTAGTGTACCCCCAGCCTCAACACCCTGACAGACTGACCGAAAGATAAAAACACAGTGGCTGCCCGCAGGGCAGCAAAACCGCAGGCAAACATCCACCCACAGAAGACAAGAAGAGCTTCCAGCAGCACAGGAGATGTTATAGCACGAATCTTAAAGCACTTTTGGACGGTAGGAGATAAGCACCGCTGAGGAGGCACATGCTATGATACATTATTGGGCAAAGTATCTGACCACAGCAGCCACGAAAGCAAAGCATCATCGAAGCATCATCGACCAAGGTAGCCGCTGCAACAAAAGTGATAAAGCATCTGTCAGAGTACAGATCACGACAGCCATGTGTCTACCGGGGACGAGACGCACAATGGTAGCGGCAAAGAACATCATTTATTCATGATCCTTGCAACAATCTTCAACTCTACTTCCCCATGTATCCCATTCTTACCAGACTTTGATGTTCAATATGCACCATTTGAAAATATCAATGTTTCTTATTGCCCTCATTCTTCCCCCGGCTCTTCTTCAATTCTTCAACATCAACTAATATCTAAAGCAAAGGGGATGTGGGAAAGCTTGTTTTCGGTGTTTTCTTCTGGCCCAAGAGGTGCAACTGCAGTTATTTATAGACAGATAGACAAATTCTCCAAAAAAAAAAAAATAGACAGATAGACATCAGAGCTGAGTAACTTCTTTTAAAACTGGTCGGTAGGCGATCTGCGCAATGTATTAATATAGTACTACTTGAAGATACCGAAGTTCAAGAAAAAAAATGTCCAGAAAAGAAGAGCGGCTTATTATAAGGAAAATAGAATACTTTCTTGACAAAATAGAAGAAAAACTCAGCCTGCAGGTTTTTTTTCTTTTTGAAAATCCCTGGCAGGACTTCTACCAAGAAAAGGGCCAGAGTGCAAACCAAAAAGGCGACACTAGTATAAAGAAGTCCCAACTCAGGATTTTGGTTCCTCAGAGCATGATAGGCAAACGGCCTGAGCCACCGGAGAAATTTATCTTAACTAGCTGCTTGCTCTAGCACTACACAGCCGTAGTCCTGCAAGCTGGGTTTGGGAGGCATTGGGTAATCTAGCCGTAGTCCAGTTTATCTTAATGGCGCGCTGATTGTGAACACACTGTACAGAACCCTGTGTGGGCAACGTAAAGCTCTCCATGGCGTGTGGCTAAAGCAGTGCCTAGAACAGAGAGAGGGAGAGAAAGTAGAGGCATCACTCCCATAACTGCGGGTAGCTTTGACGGTTCTGGGAAAAATGGGAGCGGCGCAAGTTGGAGTGGATCTGCCATCAGCATAGAAAATATTTTCAACCTGCCGGTGTGCTCAAAACAGAGTGAGAAAGTTGGCGGCGAAAACGAGGAACTACTAGCAATTCCACACGCTGTGGTCTTCAGTGATGCTAGATTTCTCGTAGGGACCATTTATTTTTAGGCATTACATCAAACTGTGGAGGGCCAAGCTACCAAGCTTATTAAGCTCATCTGGGCCTGCTGCCAGATTTGTGCACATTGCGTAGTCTCCGAGTTCCTTTGCGTGTCGACGTGCCTTGGATCAGGTTGTCCACCAAACGACCGGGAACATGTTGTGCACTTCTGCTAGCAGTTGTTTCGCGACTAGATAACTCTCAACACCATTTTTTTTTAGTAACCGTGGAGCATTAGCTTTTTCCCCAGCCATTCTATACTATAAAAAAACGAAGAAATTGGGGACCATCCACCATAGATATCTACCGTCGGATCAGGCTAGATTTTTCATCCAACGGTTATCCTGGTGGGACGATACTTAGGTGACAGGATGTTTCGGTTCCTTCTGCCCGTGGCGAGCCGTGCGTGGGCGTCGCCCATTATCGTGGCAAAGCATCGTGACTCGCCGACCTGCGTGCAAGAGATGGGATCGCGAAGCGTCGTGACTCCTTGCCGACCCGTGTGCAAGAGACGGTAAGAGCCGAGGACGAACGTCGGTTTCATCCGAGTCTCCGAGCAAGCAAGACAACGCCGGAGGGGAAGGACTGGAGGCGGCACCAGGCCTTGCGCCCAGAGGTCTCCGAGCAAGCAAGACAACGCCAGAGGTGGACGACGGACCTGTTCTCTCCAGTGGTTGCCGCTCGCGGCCACGGTTTTCGGCGAGCACAGGGCACCAGCACCTCGGCCGCTGCCTTCATCAGGGCTTCCCAGCAACATCATCTTGGTCCGGCAGCAGCACATTGAGTCGGTTCAGACGCTAGGCCCCGGGCGCTGCGATCGTCGTGCCAAGTTCACCCAACTTATAATTAAGCAGGCCTGATTAGCCAAAAGTTAACTAAGGAACTTACCTAAGCCGAAAGAATCAGAACAAAAATTACACGGTTAACTACCAAGAGTTTAACCAATTCAGAATTACGAGGCGGTGGCGTTTACAAAAGACTGTTACCCAATATGGCACCACATGTGCGGAAGTCCACATACCACGTCTCCGTTCAAGCACTACTACAGGGCTTGTTGGAAGCTCACACATGGCCAAAGCGCTTGTATCAATTGCCTTAACTCCTTCACGCACCGTGCGGTGACGCACACCAGGAATTGACATGGTACACATCGGTGAGTCGTTGATATGCTCCCCGGTCTTGCAGGAGAATAACACTGACGACACTTGTCCTTGGAAGTGTCATATTGAAACACCTCAGGATTCCATGCCACAGCAACCATATTGCGCATCTCCATGGCCACACATCCAGAATCCTGTCCCCATTCCCTCATCTCATGTCCACTTACTTACTGATGTTGGCGCTCGCACTCTCAACAGAATATAGGCCTTGTGGCCTTGGTGTCATTCTGCCGAAGTTTATTTCTAGTTCCCCGTGTGTGCCATTCTTACAAGACTTTTCGATGCTCATCAGTAGCCACACTTGATGTCCTTTGAAATTAACAAAGCTTCCATATTTCTCTCATTCTCCCCCGTCTAGGTCTTCTTCAATTCTCCAACATTAACTAATATCTAGATCAAAGGATGTGGGCAAGTTTTTGTTTTCTGTGTTTCCACTGCCCCAAGAAGTGCAATGCAGTTATTTATGGACAGATACACAGGAGCACTGAGTAAATTCTCTTAAATATGGTCGGTGGGATATCTGCGCAATGTGTTAATATACCCAGTACAAGATACACTACCAAAGTTTCAAGAGAAAAATAGGCCATAAAAGAACGGGGCCTAAAGAAAATGATACCCTTCGGATATAAAGGGAAGAGAAACACAAAATTGTTTGGTTCATATCCTAGGAAATCTGCCTGGCTCAGGCAGCAATTTGGTTAACATGCTAGGAACTTGTTTGGTTTACTGATGAGTAGTGTATTTCAGCACAACCATACTCATGTCATTTTTCGCAAAAAAACAAGTTACTCTAATATTTCAGCAAAGATTAGTGACCAGACCACCATAGTGCCCCCTAACTATTGCATTGATCCGTTTTGTTTACTGTACCACACCAATTAATTTAGGGAGATTTTGTTGTACCAATAGTCACTGAGCTTTTTGTGACACGTTCACAAAGCGCATGGTATGCATGGCGAGGCAAATGAGAAACAATCCCACCATATCCCCATCCCAAGTTCCACGATTACTCATTTATTACTCGGATGCAGTGTATTTTCTAGATTTATTACATGATTTAATGGTGTTGGTTTTTTAATGGTAGGAGTTGTGTCTATATATCAACAGTGAGGCATCGTCTGTGATCATTTCATCAATCTTGAACGTGTATTCATACGGGTGAGTGTACGTGTGATGTATTGTAGAATAACATAAACCCTTCCCTGAGAAGTGTGGTCACAACGATTCCTTTCCAAGAGTAGAATAGATGTGACGAGGGACGGTGCAAGAGCATGATGGCAGCAGTGCATGAATAGCACAATAAACACATAACAGGATATAGGATTAGTTACCTAGACATATGTGAAGCAAATATAATCTTGGTGTGCAGCCGCCCAGGCAAGGGAGTGCACATTGACCCAAGTCGAATCCTGAGGAGGGAAAAGAGGGAGGGGAGGGAAGCAAGAGTAATAAACTTGCTGGTGTTGCGGACGCTGAGGGGAGCGGGGAAGCGAGTTATGTGGTGGGTGATCCATATCGATCACCAAAGATAGGGTCTCCTTGCTCATATCATTACATTACATGACCACATACAGGATACATTATTGAAGGTCAGGGATCAGACGAAAATGGATCCAGCGATCGATTAATCCCTTGCAGCTCTTGGATGATCCCAAGGGTCGCATATGGTGCACATGCATGCTCCGTCCTCGCACTTGCCGTCAAAGCCCTTAATTTTGGCACATATATCCGGGCATGAGTCGCCTGGGGTGCATCGGACGCCACTCGGGCTGATGTTAATTCTGATACACTTTGCTGTTGCCCCTGCGACTCTCACAACCAGAAAAAAAGGTAAAAACCATGAGGGAGATCAGTCGGAACAACAATCGTGTTCACTAGTATGATATAGGCATGGTCTGGAGACACGGACTATACCTGACACCAGGAGAGCAACCATAGTCAGGAGCATCAGGGTATGGATAGCGTTTGCCATGGCTATCTAGATCTCTTGTATCACCAACACAGGACAAGCTGGAGTGGTTGTGTTGACTGGTGAAGGGGCAATGAAATGGTAGGCCGACCTTATATATATATAGACGGTAGGATCTGATGCTTGATTTTTTATTTTAGATTTTTTTCATCCTGTTACTAGCGCGCCTGCAGAGAGCTGACTTTGTGCTAATATGTATCAATTGACTATTCACCAGATTTTTATCATGATCCTTCTGTCCCAAACTAAATCAACTTCTAGAATGTTGTCTCTAAATTGAACTACTTTAATTTGGTATCAACTTCTATGATAGTCCAAGGCCTATTCCTTGCCTTTGCATATAGAATATACATGCCCTATCTAGAGTGAATGACCAGAGAAACGTTATGTACTCTAAGTATAGATAGATAGATGATCACATAGACAAACAAATAGATATAGACGAGATAGAGATATATAGAGAGAATACATAAAAAGAGATAGAAACATCCAACATGTCTCTCACAAGTATATCATATCACTATAAGAATTTTCATGAATTTCTAGAGCCGGGCTTCTCTTTATTCTATCGGTGAAAAACAACCGCCACAGCCTCTTGTTGTATTGGCACGTAGCCGCCTCTTGACCTATTGACACATCGCGAGATGTCTTACTAGCCGACCTAGCGGCTAGCGCTCCATATATTAGCCAGATATACTCAGATAGCACATCTCTTTTGTTTCTCCATGATGAATTTCAACTAACCTTGCCTTTTTATTTTACCAAAAAACATGGACGTATTAGCAGTTTAGCACAAGGAAACCAAGTTTGCAATGTCAGAACCAGCCTTTGCCTTCTTTTTTTCACCCCTTCTATTCGGCACATGTCTATTATTAGCGCAAAAAAAAAAAAAAACAAGTTCGGCTATCAAACGCACTCGTCGCAGCTTGCATGCGTCATGAATAGACGCGTTTGAAAGACCAACTGGACTCTGTGACGACGTAAGACAGAGGACGGAGTGTTACTACGTCCACAACGCGGGCCTCCGACACTGAACCCGGCCATCCTGCTTGCTACTGTGGACCATCCGGCAACAGAAGGACCCCATGAGGCGGTGCAACAGGCGTCATAACGCGTTACTCTTCGGCCCACAGTGGACATGATCTCAGGTTCTAGAACAGTTACTCTGTTGAGACACAGGTCACCCGGTTGTATAATATAGGGAGAGAGCTTCTTGGAAGAGACTGAACTAATCCTGCCGTCCGCCCACTTCCGTGCTCGAGCTTCAGCTTCCTATGTGTACTAATCCTGCCGTCCGCCCACTTCCGTGCTCGAGCTTCAGCTTCCTATGTGTTCTTCTCTTCTTCTCAATCCATGCTCCTAACACCATTGAGACAGTCGCGATGGAAGTGTTTGTTACACATGGCTGGAACTTTAGTAATAGAATTACCCTTTAGTACTAGTTTTCAGTCTATTGTCATCTTCATGGCTCAAAATTTTATTTTTGAGATATACTAGAACCTTTTCTCTTGGTCTTGTAACTTTGAACAGCTATATGCATTGATCAATGCAGAAGCTGGGATATTAATATATTCCCTTTTCTAAAAAAACCCTTGATAGATAAGAAGAAATATTATTACTGCTTTTCAACATCGTCAGACTAGAAAATATATAATCATGGACGTCGCAACGGGACACATACAACATATTGTGTGGTCTTAAGGCCCGTAATTAGGTAGTTATGTTAGTGGATCTAGTTGAGCTTGCTGCTCAACCTTATCGTAACGTAATTATAAATCCTATTGTGGGCGTGCTGTATCGTGTAATTCCAAAAAAAAATCATAAATGCTAATTGAAATAAAGGATTCATCTCATATGGAAAATTGACTACTAGCTAGTTCCCTCAAAAACATGGAAAATTGACTAGGTGGTTATTTTCACCACACTTGTGTGTCAAGTATGGCGATATATATGAGCTCGGACTCAACCATGAATCTAGAATGGGAGGGACGCTCCGTATTATCGGTAAAAAAATGATAGATTGGGTGTTATGTATGGAAGAAATGGTGCTTGATTTTAACTTTTGAAACCCGCATTATGGCATATTGAGAGCTGATCTTGTACCAAATAAAAGGTAGTAATTCATCATTCAACAGATTTGCTAGCTTGTACATTTCAAATTTAGGGATGAATTTGCAAGACCATCCGTGTCGTGCAGGCGGTCACCAGGACACACAAGAAAAGAGAGAGTACCAGAGATGATTTCACTTGGAACCGACTTGTCTGTTGGGACACGTTCCCAGCAGATTCAGAATAGAGTAAATGGTGAGACCAAGACGAACTCTCTGCTAATATAGTAATAATGGGAAATTACAAAGTGGGCCCTAGGATAGGTAGCACTGCAGCTACCAGAGGACAACTGCCCTAATTACACAGGGGGCATCGCCTTTTACAGTGACTACCTAGCTCAAGATTAAAAGTATAAGCGTGCCGCCAATGGGAGTATCGAAACCCTAGATACCGAATCTATTACACGTGGGCCTCCCAAGGGCAAGCTGGTCCGTCACTTTATCGCCACGACACATGGGTCGAGGCCCATCACTGCCCTTATGAGGCCCATTATGCCTGCTTCTTGACTATGAGCCTCAGCTCGGCCCATCACGCCACTTCAACATCGCTGTCTTGGGATATCGCCACCTCCGTGCAAAGCCTCTACAGGAGTCGGGGCTTGGTCGATTAGCCTCCGCGAGCATGGGAGATGACGTCGCCGGACCTCCGCCGTCGACCGACTCCATGGTCCCCTGAGGGGCCTCCACGACGGAGGTCCGACCTCCGGGGGCCTTTCCTTTGGGTCCTACGAACACAAATATGAGAGGAATACTGGATTCGTTGTTTAGACTCATAATCGGAGGTAATAGCCTCTCCGGCCCTGGGGCGCATCCCCAACATTCTCCCCTTGAGGGTTAGGTCCAGCGGAGGCGGGTCTAGCCATCAACGCGCTCCTAGCCGCGGAGGCTGTGCTTACCTCCGACCCCGCCTTGGCCCGTTGAACGTTGGGCCAGAGGCTTTGCATTTTTCCCTTGCTCGGTTTTAGTCTTAGGCGTTGATTTTGAGTTGGTTCATCTGTTGCCATTCAATTCATGGATCGTTGTGACCATTGGGCTGACAAGTCGAGGCGCCACTTCACTACCTATATAAGGGGGGTGGGCGGTGAAAACGACCCATGCTCCCCTTCACTCGCCATCGCGTAGTTTATTCTGCTACTTGCTGCCTTCACTCTAGTTTTACCTTGACATCTTGCCGCGTGGCACGTAAATGCCCCTGCTGCGCGTGTCGTCGTCCGTTTTCTGGCCCTTATTCCCATTTCTAGGGTGTCAGAGTCAGAGGCTTCCTAGATCTTTTTGAGCAGTGCATGCTGGCTGCCACAGAGGCTAAGGATCTTGAAGAGTCCCTGTCGGACGTTGAAGCTTCCCCGAGTGACTTGATGGATCCGAAGGTTGCTACAGCTACTGCGGAGGTCTCCTACGACTTTGGTCGTAGTCAAATGACGCAGAGCATGATTGCGGATCTCGAGGGAAAAGGCTTTTTCCCTGCTGGTACTAGGCGACCTCCGTGTGGAGAGACCGTGCCAAAGCCTGAGAAGAATGAGGCCATCGTCTTTTGAGATTTCTTTACCTGCGGCCTACGCTTCCCTTCGACCAACTTCCTTCGGTATGTTCTTGAATAGTTTGAGGTTCAACTCCATCACATGACCCCCATGCTTTCTTAAATATAAGCAAGTTTCTCTGGGCCATCGAATCTTATGGAGGTGGGCTTAGTATGAATACCTTCACGGAGTATTATGAGCTACAGAAGCAACCTCGCTATGTTGGCACTAAGATAGCCCAGTTTGCATCATGTAGTTTTATGGCTAAGAGGAAGCAGAGCAAGGGTAAGGAAAAAATTGCAATCTCTTGGTGTCAGAGGGGAAGTATGAGCCTGCTGATTGGTTGGATTTTTGGTTTTACATTCGGACCCCTAGTATTACTCGCCCTGACAAAAATGGTAGAAGCATGGTTCCCGGATGAATCCTTTCGCCTCCGTGATGACCCCGATGAATCCTCTGGCTAGTGTAAAGCATGGTTCCATTGACTCTGATAAGCAGAGGTCTTGCACGGAGGCTTTCAGCATGGCCTGTCGTTATTCTGGTGGGAGGGACCTTGTTGAGGAGATGATAGCCTCCGACTACTGGCCCCTACTTGGTGGTTCGGGGCAGAAAAAATTTACCATAGAGAAGCTGGATCTGCCCATGTTTGGAGTTACCGGTGGTATCCCTTGCCCATATTTTGGGCTTCGTCTTCTGGAGGGTCAGAGCAAGGAGGAGTTTGTCTGCTTGATCGAGGAAAAAGCTGTCGAGATTCTCGAAGAGGTTTCTGAGAGGGAGTATCTTGCCCGGAGGTCGAAGGCTGGTATCGTGCCCCGTCTTAACAGGGTTTTTGAGGAGCTCGGTGTCGACGTTAGGAACCCGGGGGTGTCCTAAGCCAACGAGTAAACGTATGTGTGCGTAACTCGTTCGATGGTGATGCAAGAAGAACACAGCGATTTATCCTGGTTCGGGCAAAGAAGGCCCTATGATTGGACGAGGTTAGGTAGTTTTGCATCAAATGCGCTGTCGAACGCACCCTAAGTTGCTACGTCTAGCGGGGGGAGACGATTTGTATTATCTTCCACCTAAGTGCTTGTACAGGGGTGCATACAAACGAAAGAGAGAATTCGAGGGGGGTCGAGTATAGAGCGAAAGAGTTATTCAGAGTCTAGGAGTCTGCCTAGGCGTGTGTTTGGTTGTTCATGAGATCGTTGTCTGGAGTCGGTTCTTCGTCCGATTGGGCCTCTCTCTCCCTGTTGTATATCCTGGCGTCCCCTTTTATAGGCCAAGGGGAGGCACAGGGGTACAAATGTCCTGGTTCGATGACACAGTGGTGACATCGTGGGTCGTGGTGGCCAACTCGAGGCCACTGTAGAGACGTGCACTGAGCATGGCTTGTTCTATAGTAGCATGGCTTGGAGTTGACAGGCGTCCTTCGGAGGCGTGGTTGCTGACTGTAGAGGATGTGCGAGTCCCTGTTGGGGTCGCATCGGGAGTTGTTGGCACAGCTTTCTAGGTCGATGTGGGTTGACCAGAGGGCGTTGACACATACTCGAGGCCCAATCAAGGGGTAGTCTCGAGCGTAGTGGTTGAACGGATAAGATTGAACTTAGGGAATCCGATGTCGGTTGTTTATCGCGTAGCGCGTCGAAGGGGGCCTCGAGCAGCCTAACAGTGCTGAGTACGGCATAACAGTGTCGTGCAGACTGATGCACGCCCCCAGTATTGGCGGTAAAGCAGGATTCGACCGCTGTACGGACCACTGTTGTCGGCGTTCGGGACCCGGGGGCGTCCTAAGCCAACGAGTAATCGTGTGCGTGTGTAACCCGTCCGGATGGGTGATGCAAGAAGAACACAGCGATTTATCCTGGTTCGGGCAAAGAAGGGCCCTACGTCCAGCGGGGGGGAGAAGATTTGTATTATCTTGCACCTAAGTGCTTGTACAGGGGCAAATACAAGCGAAAGAGAGAATTCGAGGGGGGTCGAATACAGAGCGAAGGAGTTATTCGGAGTCTAGGAGTCTGCCTAGGCGTATGTTTGGTTGTCGTGGGATCGTTGTCTCGTCTGAGTTCGTTGTCTCTTGTCCGTTCTCAGTTTTTTTTTGCCCTACTGGGTCTCCTGGCGTCCCCTTTTATAGGCCAAGGGGAGGCACAGGGGTACAAATACCCTGGTTCGATGACGCGGTGATGACGTCGCGGGTCGTGGTGGTCAACTCGAGGCTTCTGTAGAGACGTGCACTGAGCATGGCTCGTTCTGTAGTGGCATGGCTCGGAGTTGACAGCCGTCCTTCGGAGTCATGGTTGCTGACCGGCGAAAGACGTGATCCCCTGTAGAGGACGTGCGAGTTCCTGTCGGGGTCGTATCGGGAGTTGTTGGCGCAGCTTTCGAAGTCGATGAAGGTTGACCGGAGGGCGTCGATGCGTACTCGAGGCCCGATCGAGGGGGTAGCCTCGAGTGTAGTGGTTGAGCGGATAAGATCGAATCGAGGGAATCCGACGTCGGTCGTTTGTCGTGTAGCGTGTCGAAGGGGGCCTCGAGCTGTCTAACAGCGCTGGGCATGGCGTAACAGTGCCGTGCAGACCGATGCACGTCCTCAGTATGGGCAGTAAAGCGGGATTCGACCGCTGTACGGACCACTGTGCGGACACTATAGCCATACGATTTGACGAGGTTAGGTAGTTTTGTATTAAATGCGCTATCGGACGCAAAGGGCGTTGTCGATCGAGGGAGGGCTCGACCCTCGAGGTATCGAGACGCCCGTCCCGTCGGGGGCCTCGACACTTGACGCGGGATCCTCCCATCTCGAGCGATCATTAGCCGGTGACGTCAGCGTCTTGTCGAGGGTCAGATGGTGACGCCAGTGGTTCTGTCGAGGGTTGCCCATTCGCACGAACGAAGTTCCGTCCTCGAGGGTAGGCTCGTTCGGCGGGCGAAGTCCGTCCTCGAGGAATGGCCCGAATTGTAACCTCGAGTGCACAGTACTAGTCCGTTCGGTAGTTTTTCGAGCGGGCTTCGGCTTTGGGCCGTCGTCGGCCGTGGGTCGGCCCGAAGTGTTTCAGCCTGCGGGACTTTATACGTCCACGCGGGAGGCTACGGGAGGGGTCGAGTGCCGTTTTTGCGGGGTTTAATTCGATAAACCCGAGGCTTTGGGGTACCCATTTCCTCGGTAACGACAACTGTGCGGCTACTGTAGCCATACAATTGGACGAGGTTAGGTAGTTTTGCATCAAATGCGCTGTCGGACGCACCCGGAGTTGGTGGATCGAGGGGGCTCGACCCTTGTTGTATCGAGGCGTCCGTCCTGCCAGGGCCTCGACACTTGACGTGGGGTCCCCCCTCTCGAGTGATCATCAGTTGGTGACGTCAGTGACTTGTCGAGGGTTGCAGCAGAAGTTAAGTATTCTGTTGTGGGTCGGCCCGGTGTGTATTTGCCGGTGGGCCCCGGTGGGTCGAGGATGTACAGTCTGGTCTTGCATGTGTTTTTTCGAGGGTCCCCTTGAGATTAATCTGAGGGTAAACTCGGGGTTCAACATAAAACAAGGGAGGTTTAGGGTACCCCTTCTCTCGGTAACCGACACTCGGCGTGCATTACTACAAGCGTGAAATCCCTGACAAGGTGAAGAAAAAGGTTGACAAGGAGGATTTGGTTACTACTTCTGCTTTCGCTGGTGCTGCTGCTGCTGCTACCAAAGCTGCTAAAAAAATGGAGAGGAAATGGAAGAGTGGCGTGTTGATTCGTGGTTTGCTAAAGAAGCAGAGAGGAACCTTCGTTGATTCTACAGAGGTTGATGATGCCTTTGAGGGCGTATATGATGAAGATGACCTTGTTGTGGGCTCGGAGGTTGACGCTGGTGCTTCTGCACTGCTTGATACTGAGGGTCCATCCCGAGCGTCCCCGCCGGTGTCTCCTGTTCTTGCGGGTGATGCTTCCGGATCGTTCCCACTCTAGATAGACATGCCTCCTGCCGCGTCTCTCCTTCGAGCTAAGACTGGTGTTGTCCTTCCAGAGGTTGCTATTAAGCCTTTCACCAGTGCTTACATTGATCCTATCTCTTGTGATGAGGAGTCGGAGGAGTGGTTTTTAAGGCTGGTGATGTTGAGAAGCCTGCGGAGGACACACAACACGGGGTCAAGAATGCGGCGGAGGAAGAGGACGCGTACACTGCGAGTCAAGGTGGGATTCTTACCAAAAATATGACTTATCTAGGCTTCCTTTCTTTGAAGGTGTCTTGTGGTAGGGCTTCAAAGGGAGAGATTTCCTTGCTTGGTGAGCCTGCATGCGGTGGTTGTGCCTTTTCATATTTGTCAATTATGTTTTGACTTGTTCATTTTTTTCAGCTCGCATTACCACGAGGGTCGCGCAGACGGTACCTCCCACGGTCCCTGCACCCTCTGCGCCTTCGGCTGAAGGTGTCATTGCTGAGGGCACCGCTGGTCCGTCTGGGCCTCCGCTAGGTGCTGGCATCTCAGGATCCAGCGGAGGTTGCGATGATGACAAATGTTTCATCTTGAGGTGGGCTGATGGCATCAGGCAGATGACTGAGGTAATGGGTTCTGATCTTACTCGTCGCCTCGTGCAGCTGCCCCATGAAGTTCTGATGCGGGCCCATGTCGATCACCATATTATCATGAGTTACTAGATGATATTTTGATTTATTTTTCATTAATCCCTTGTCTGGCCTATCCTGCTTAAAGTTGCTACTTTTTATATCTGCAGAGCCATGCTATGTCTTTGGCAGTTGAGTCTAGCAGCCATTTTGAGCTTGAGAAGAAGGACAAGGCGATTCAAGCACGAAAAGCGGAGGTTGAGTCCCAGACTCAGGAGAAGAAAGAGCTAGCGCAAAAAACATCTGAGCTGAAGGAGCAGCTGTCAAGCCTTGAGGCTCGGTCTGCTGAATTAAAAAAGTCCTTTGATGAGGCTCAAAAAATAGCAACTCTTGCTACCAATCGAGCGGACAAGGCTGGTGAGATCTTTGAAATTCTTCGCAAGGAGGTGGATAGTGAGCGCCAGTTATCGGAGGCCCTGAAGACTAATGTTGAAAGCCTTGAAGCGGAGCTGAATGTCCTGAGGTCCGTTGGGTTGGAGATTGCGGAGACCTATGCCTCTGTTGTTCACGCATTTAGTGGTGTTACGACTCTAGTTGACCCTGAATCTTCCACTGCTAGGATCTTTTCTTGGATTAGGGTCAACTTGGGGAAGCTTAGTGAGTTCCTGACAAGGGTCTCTGACTTTAGTGCAAAGACCTCCGCCACCTATCTTTGCAAATTTTTTGTGTCCAAGGACATTAATCAGATTGGAAATTTTTCCTGTCCAGAGGTATCCGATCCCTCTGAACTTGGCAAGACAGATTGGTGGGTCAAAACCACCGTTCTTAGTTTCATGGAAAAATTCTGGTCCAAGTTTGGTCGAACTAAGACCGTGGCTATGGCTAGGATTACTCAGGAGATGTCTGGATTGTTTTTCCTGCTTTATCTTGTTATGAGACTTCTATTGGCAATATTCTTCTCTTGCTCATCTCTGCCTTCTTTAGGAGCTTAAGTATGGCAAGCGTGATGGTCTGAGGTTGGCTGCTTCTGGTGGTGTATCTGCAAGTTCCCGGGGTTCTATCGACGCCGGCGCCTTCGACGCTCAAGCCCTTTCTGCAAGTGCTGGCACTGATGCCATGATGGAGTAGGTGATCGTGCCTCCGGAGACCCAGACAGGGGTTTGAAACTTGACTGCTGAATAGGAGGTGTAAAATTGATCTTATCCCATAGTTTTGTATATTTTTTCTTTTGCTGACTTGGTGCCGGTGTGCATGTGTAAGGGACACCTTAAGCTACTTTTGGTTTTATAAATTATTGATGGTCGAATCATCCTACGCAGGTCTGTAGTTTGGGGCCTGTGCAGGAGATCGAGCCTATTACTTTTATGCGCAACGGTGTTTTTGTTAGCGGCAAGATGTGGGATTATTGGAAATCGGTGTTTCCTAGGTGTACAATGGATGACATGTTTGATTTTATTCTCAGCAACTTAGATGATAAGTGCTCTAGCTTTACTCGTTCTCTTGCATGGCGTGGTCCAACTGGACCTTTGTAATTATTCTTGCTTGCATGGAGGTTGAGTGTTGCAATGGAACTGTCATGAGCTTGTTTGTTTCGACCTCCGCTATGTTGCGGAGGTCTTTTTGAATTAGTCGGAGGCCTTCGTGCTAGATTGCAGTTGTGGCCTCCAGAAGTGATTTCCACTTTCCTCCTCGAAGGTTGTAACCACTTTGAAGCACATTTGTGTATTAATAATTTTATTTTATTGTTAACAAAGGGTGGATATTACAACTGTTGTTTCTCTTTGGCCAGTGCTGGTGTTGATTTTGCTGTGTATTACCTTTTTATTACTGTGTTCGACTTTGTGGTCTTCGGTTATGCCTCCACGCGTCCTGACACTTGATCTGCGGAGGTGAACTGTAGTTGATCTTAGTGGAGACGGGGGACATTACGAGTTCTTACATGGTATCCCCCTTGTTTCCGTTCAGGCAATGATCCTGGTTGGCTTGTGCTATCGACTAACTTCTTTGGCATTGTCTTGGAAACCCTCGTTGTCTCCGGGATGCTTCTTTTGCCAACGCCTTTACGAATTCTTGCGTGGTATCTTATTATTTTTGTTCATCCGTATGCGCACATCTACCTCCATCTCCCTTAATCAGATTTTGGCTATAGGGAGTTGCCTGTGGTTGGCCTTTTCCTAATGCTTAGGCATGTAGACCTTGAGCTCTACCTCTTTTATAGTGCCCCTTGTATACTTTGCGTATCTTTGCTATTTATTGTCTTTGATTTTGTCCATTGCTTGCTGAGGCAAAATGACACAGGTACTAATTTTATGTTTGTTTCCTTTAATGATAGGTAGCTGCTGTTGGTTTAATATTGCTTGGGAGATCCTTATAAAAAGATCTATTCCCCCTTGGTCATTTAGGCAGCTTTGTTGTGTACATTATACTAATGGTGCTCCCTAGGAGCTGTCTTTATGTTGGTACAGTGTGAGGACTTGTAATGGAATAGCCACATCAGTGAACCTGTTGCCAACGGTTAAAGATGGTGAAGCTTCTATTTGTCAACGATACTCTTCCTATATTGCCTTTGTATCCTCGGAGATGGCGGCCGGCTGTGATCCTATTTGGTGTGGTTGATGTAAGGATTTTGGTTTGCGGTGGTTGCTTGCCGATGGAAGGTGCAAAGTGGTGTGCTGACAGATGATTGTGGAGTTTGTCATGTACAAGCTAGCGTTGGAGGTTCACCTCCTTCTCTTCGTACCGAGCATCTGGTTGACTTGATTCAACTGGCTGGGTTTCTGGAAGCGTAGGGTGGTATGCAGCCGGGAGGCGATAGGGGGTGTTGAGTGACTGATCAGGGCTTGCCTTCGCCAGCGTCTGCTTTTCAGGGAGCCTTAGTTTGCTTACCTTCAGATGTATTTCTGGAGGCTGCACTCTTTGCTCTTTTGTAGGCTAAAGTGTTGGCAACCTCCGGGCCACTTCCATGTCTTGTGGTAGCAGGTTAACTGAGTGGAGTGGCTAGATATCTTAACCCGGAGGTTGTGCGTTCTGGTTTAGTAGCTAAATATGTGCGCTTTGCACATTGTTCCTATTATGATCAAGGTGCAATGAGCCTTATCTGTTGTAAGCATAAAATTTGAATAATAAATGATCTAGCTTTACGTGTTATCTCTGCTTCGTAGTATTTGTATTGCTAAGCTTACTTTTTGTAGTTATATTGCCTTCGCTTTGTATGATGCGAAGGTTGCTTGACTTTGTAAACTCGTACCTATGTGTGTGTGTTACCTCCACTTGTTTTAATATTGTACTTCAGAGGTCACGGCTGGTTAGTGTGATGCTGCTTTCTTTTTAGAGCTACTGGTGCCTGAGTTGGTTCACGGTCTTTCTCGGTTTCCTTCGCAACTTATAGTTGCGATTGCCTACCTCAATGCCTGATATGATAGGGCTTTTTTAGGCCTTTTGGCATTTCGCGGAGGTTGCTTCATGCCTTCTCATTTTTCTTAATGGTGGCATGAAGTGACCTTGTAAATCATGAATAGTTGTCAAATATTGTAGCCGTGGTGTTGGTTGCTTTTGACTGTCTTGGGTATTGTTTTTTGGGGTCCTCTTTATACATTCAGAGGTTAATTACATGCGGTCTTGCCTCATTAGAAACCTCTCCTCCGATTTGGAGCCCCTTTTGTGAGGAAAAGAGTGCAAGCCATTTTTGTAGAAAAAGTAAATTACAGGAATTTAAATCTACGGACCTCCGCTTATAATACTACGGAGTCCTTACATTCTATGTATAGTATTTTCTAAGGCTATCAATGTTCTAGGAGTGAGTTGACGCTCTTCGTTCTGCATCTTGCAGATAGAATGACCCTTTCCTTCCGTCTTACTTGGCTATGAACGGTCCTTCCCATTTTGGCTGTAGCTTCCCTATGTTTTGAGCGTTTGGCCTCCGCCTCATTACCCAGTCACCATCTTTAATGTTTTTAGTGACCACTTTTCCATCCCTCCATTTTCTGGTTTGGTCTTGGTATTTCTCGATGTTGTCGATTGCCTCTAGCCTGTATGCTTCGGTCATCTCTTTGGTGTATTCTTCATCTTTTGCGAGGTTTTGTTTTATTACACAGAGGCTTTGGTACTTGATCTCCTCTGGCATCATTTCTTCTTCTCCATACAGTAGCTTGAATGGAGTGAACCTGGTGGCTCTTGATATGTTAGTGTTGTGATACCATACCACCTTCGATAGCTCTTCTACTTATTTTCCCTTTTTGTGATCCAGCAATGTCTTAGAGATTGCTAAGAATATGATTCTGTTTGACCTTTCCACTGCTCCGTTACTTTCTGGGTGATAGATTGATGCGAAGGCTATTTGCGTGCTGATGTTCTTACACAATTCTTTGAACTTGTCTGAATTGAACTATTTTTCGTTGTCGACCGTGAGTGTCCTTGGAACCTCGAATCTACAAATTATGTTTTGCCAGAAGAATTTCTTGACTGTTTTAGAGGTGATTGTTGCAAGCGGTTTGGCTTCTATCCATCTTGTGAAGTATTCTACTGCCACTACTGCATATTGGCTTTCGCCTTGAGCCAGGGGTAATGGGCCTATGAGATCCATTCCCCATCGCTGAAGCGGCCAGATCGGAGGTATTAGCTGTGATTGGTGCGGTGCTAAATTCTGGCATGCTTTGCAAGTTGTTACTATGTGCGATGCATCCTTGATATGGGTTGGCCAGTAAAATCCTTGCCTAATTGCCTTTGCTGAGAGTGCTCTGGGACCAATGTGCGATCCACACATTCCTGAGTGAATACCCTGTAAGAGGTCTTTGCTTTCTGACTCAGTGATGCACTTAAGTAATGGTTGGACTATGCCTTTCTTGTATAGAACTTCGTCTATTATTGTGTAATTTCTTGCCTGTACGGCCAGTCTTGCTGCCCTTGTTTCATCTGATGTCACATGGACTCCATTGATATGATCAATTATTCTTTCCTCTAGTCCTCCGTGTTTACTAGGAGTACCTCCGCAAACGCTTTAGATGTTTTTGCAGTAGCTGGCGATGTCAGTTCTTGGAAGAAGGTTCCTTTGGGTACATCCATTTGGTTTGCCGTTGCTTTGGCTAACTCATCTGCCTTCGAGTTGTCCCCCCTTGGGATGTGCTTTAGGGTAAAACCCTAGAATCTTTTTTCCAGACCCCTAATTACTTCTAGGTTGTGGCTAACTCTGGGTTTCTGGCAACATAGTCTTTCTCTACTTGTCCTGTTACTATCTGCGAATCGGTTCTGACCATGATGTATTTTGCACCAAGTGCCTTGGCCTTGTTGAGCCCTAGGATTCTTCTTCGTACTCAGCTACGTTGTTGGTTGCTTCGAAGCACAGTCTTGCTGTGTATTTTGTTTTGATACCCGATGGTGATATTAGCACTGTGGAGGCTCCTGCACGTTGGATGCCCCATGCGCCATCAGTGTATAGTACCCATATTGAAGCCTCTGCTTTGTCTTCTGCGTGCTACAGAGATGTCCATTCCGCTAGAAAGTCTATGAGTGCTTGTGACTTGACTGCTGTTCTTGAAATGAACTTGATGCTAAACCGAGATATTTCTGTTGCCCATTTACCGATTCTCCCTGATGCCTCTTTGTTGCCTAGGATGTCAACGAGCGGTTGTGTTGTCGGGACTAGGATCTCATGTTCTTGAAAATAGTGTTTAAGCTTCCTTGATGCTGTGACTACTGCGTATGCTATTTTTTCGACCTCCGAATAGTTCAATTTTGCTCCCTACAGCACTTCTGATACATAGTATACTGGCTGCTGTATGCTTTTGTTGTCAACTTCTTTTTCTTGGACTAGCACTGCGCCGATTGCTCCTGCGGAGGCTGCAACATATAGTAACAAGGTTGCCTCCGCATCTGGCGATATGACCATAAGATCCTTTGTCACGTAGTTTTTGAGTTGCTGGAATACCTTCGACTGCTCTTTGCCCCATTCAAATTTGTCTGAGACCTTGAGTGTTCTAAAGAATGGCAGACTTCATTCTGCTAATTTTGAAATGAATCTGCTGAGTGCTGCTATTCTGCCTGTCAGTCGCTGCACTTCCTTTTTATTTTCTGGTTCTCTCATTGTTAACACTGCTTTTGTTTTATCTAGGTTTGCTCTTAGCCCTTCTGGACCTACAATGTAACCGAGCATCTTTCCCTTTCTTACTCCAAAGATACATTTTTCTGGGTTCAGCTTTAACCCTGCTTCTCTGAGATTGGCGAATGTTTCCCTTAGGTCATCCAAATCATCTCCAGTTTGTTTGCTGACTACTGCTAAATCATCGACATAGGCTATAATGTTCCTCCGAAGTTGAGCTCGCAATACAATTTGAATCATTCTTGAGAATGTTGATCTTGCATTTTTGAGACCTTCTGGCATCCTAACAAAACAATAGGTGCCGAAGGGGGTCGTGAAGCTTGTTTTATCTTTATCCTCCTTTCTTAGCCATATCTGGTGGTACCCTGAGAAACAATCTAACAGAGAGAAGCGTTTGCATCCTGCTGCCTTGTCGACTGATGCATCTATCCTGGGTAATGGGAAAGGATCTTTTTTGTAGGCCTTGTTGAGATCTATGAAGTCTATGCACATTCTCATTTTGTCGTTCTTTATTGGCACTAAGACAACATTTTCTAGCCAGTCTGAGTACTTGACTTCTCTGATGACCTTGGCATCTAATAACCTTTGCACCTCCGCTTTTGCTACAATTATGCATTCTTTGGACATCTTTCTCTGTTTTTGCTTCCTAGGTTTGACATTTGGGTTGAGGTCAAGGATGTGTTCAATCACATCCCGACTGATTCCTTGCAGATCTGATGCTGACCATGCAAATATGTCCTTGTTCTTTGTTAGAAGTTCTAACAAGTCTTTTCTTTCTACCTCTGATAGGTTGGCACATATGGTCACTTTCCTGTTAGGGACTGCTTCTTCCAATGGCAATGTTATCATGTCCTCTTGATCTTCTATGTTGGTGTTCCCTGTACGCATGTCCAGAGGCTCTTCTACTGCTACGGTGTTGATGTTTCTATGTGCTTTGTAGATTGCTTTCTCTATGTTCCTTGCTTCTTTTTGACTGCCTCGTACTATAGTGATCCCATGCAATGCTGGCATTTTCATGCAGAGGTATCCCATGTGTATTGCCACATTAAACTTGTTTGTAAATCCTCTTCCCAGTATTGCATTGTATTGGTAGTAGATGTCTACCACGTCAAATGTGATGTATTGTGTCCTAGCACAGTATCCGTATTTGAATGACACTGGTAATGCTATCTTGCCTAGTGCATTGATCTTTTTCCCACCAAATACAATTAGCGGAGTATCTGGCGGTTGCAGCTGTCTTCTACTGAGTTTCATTTGGTCGAAGACGTTTGCAAAAATGATGTCTGCTGAGCTCTTGGAGTCTACGAGTATTCTGCTTACCTCCCATGCCTCTATGTTTTCCTTTATGACCATAGTGTCCGCGTGCGGGTAGCTTTCTACTTGGAGATCTTGCTCTGTGAATTCTATTAGCATCTTAGACCATTCTGTTGATTTATATGCTCCTTGAACTGCTAGATTATTTACCATACAGAGGTGATCCTTTTTTTGCTTCTTGGTTTCGAATTCCAGGGCTGAGCCTCTGGCTATAGGTAGTATCATGCCAATGGTTGGTAGTGCCGAGTGTGGATTTAACTGGTTTTCTGTCGGAGGCTCTGCCTTCGGAGCTGCTGATGGGGTTAAAGCATACTACAGAGGTGCTGGTAATGCTTCATACTGCCTTTGGTGTGCCACCGGAGGTGTCTTCATCTGTGTTGATTCAATAATTGTTATGTGCGGAGGTCTTGGGTTGATGTAAGTTAGACCGTTTTCTGCTCTGTTCGAGGTGTAACCCTGGTGCTGCGCTGTTTGCTGATACGCTGGTCTCCAGGCTGGTAGTGATGCTGGATAGTACTGGTGGGCCAGGTTTTGCTATGGTAGTGGTCCTGGACTGTATCCTAGGAAACTTGGGTTGTATTGCTGATGGAGTTGTGAACCGTGAGTGTGATTTACCTCTCTGCTACTTTGCTACTGGGGTTGCAGTTGTGACTGTTTACTTTTCATCCTGTCAAATGTCTCTCGGGCCTCCGGGCAATCCTGTGACGTGTCGTTTGTCCTCTCCATGGAAGAGGCAAGGGCTTCTTTGGTTTCTAGTTCTTGCTCCAGTTCTTGGACTTGTTTCTTTTGCTGTAGCCCTGCCCTCCTTGATTTTTCTGCTCATAATTGGCTTCTTTTTTGTCCCGAGCATTCAGAGGCTGGCTACTCTGCAAACTAAAAACTTGTTTCTACTAGTTCTAGTATTGTTGTCTTTGCTGGTTCCTGTTATCTCTTCTGTTGCCATTGTTTGAAAACTGTTTACTTTGATTGTCTGCTTCTTCTAATCTTTTACGGAGGTCATTGTCGGACCTGCAGTATTTTTCAAACTCCTCTTGCAGCTAAGCCATTGTGGCTGGCTTCTTTCTTGCCAAGTGACTAGCAAATGAGCCGATCCTAAGTCCTTTGATTGCTGCCTCTATGGCTAACCCGTCAGGGACGTCTGGCGCTTTAGCCCAGAGGTGTAGGAATCTCTGATAATAGTCTCTGAGGGGTTCGCCCTTGAGGTGCTTGTTGCTGAACAAGTCTAATGATGTTAGCGACTTGCTCATGTAAGTTTTAAAGTTTGCCAGTATCTGGTCCCGTATGTTCTCCCATGAGTATACAGTGCTTGGCTTCAACATCGAGTATCATGCTAGTGCATCTCCTTCTGCTACAATCACAAATGATTTAGCCATTACATGATCGTTGCCCCCTACGGAGGCTACTACGGCTTTGAAACTCATTATAAACTGTCTCGGATCTGAATTGCCATTGAATCTTGGCAGAGACACAGGTTTGTAACTTGGAGGTCATGGTGAGCTTTGCAGACCTTCGGACAGTGGTGACTTTGGGTCAAAGACTCTTGATGGTGTGGATAGGCTTGGAATTATGGTGTGCGCAGCTTGCGCGTTTATAGCTGGGGGACGACTTTCCGTGATTGGTTGAGCGGTCTTCGATGGACTTGCTGTCAGAGGTTGCATGCTCTGTATTTCTGTTTGCAGAATGGCCATTTGCTGTCTTATCTCGTCCGCTTGACGCGATGATTGTATTGTTCTTTGGGTGGCGGCTTGCTATGCCCTTAACCTGTCTCTTTTGACTTCCATGCGGCGCATCTCATCTCTTAGCCTAGCCAATTTGTCTTCTTGGTTCTGGGCGGATGGATGCTGCTCAGTTGGGTCCCCCCTTTGCACGGTATTGTTGTTCTCGTCGTCACCTCCGTCCTCCGGTGTGGAGGCGTAGGTGCTTTGAGTGTTTCTTCTTGATCTCCTGCGAGCGGAGGGTTGTGGTACCTCCGCCTCGGCAGTAGTACGTCTCCTAACGGAGGTCCTGTTCCTTGGTGGCATCTGCGGGTGTTATCTCCGGCCAGACACAAATGGTCGGCGCCAACTGTTGGGACACATTCCCAGCAGATTTAGAATAGAGTAAATGGTGAGACCAAGACGAACTCTCTGCTAATATAGTAATAATGGGAAATTACAAAGTGGGCCCTAGGGTAGGTAACACTGCAGCTACCAGAGGACAACTGCCCTAATTACACAGGGGGCATCACCTTTTATAGTGACTACCTAGCTCAAGATTAAAAGTATAAGCGTGCCCCCAATGGGAGTATCGAAACCCTAGATACTAAATCTATTACACATGGGCCTCCCAAGGGCAAGCTGGTCCGTCACTTTATTGCCACGACACATGGGTCGAGGCAAATCACTGCCCTTAAGAGGCCCATTATGCCTGCTTCTTGACTATGAGCCTCAGCTCGGCCCATCACGCCACTTCAACATCGCTATCTTGGGATGTCGCCACCTCCGCGCAGAGCCTCCGCAGGAGTCGGGGGCTTGGTCAATTAGCCTCCGCGAGCATGGGAGACAACGCCGCTGGACCTCCGCCGTCGACCGGCTCTATGGTCCCCCGAGGGGCCTCCACGGCGGAGGTTCGGCCTCCGGGGGCCTCTCCTTTGGGTCCTGCGAACACAGATATGAGAGGAATACTGGATTCGTTGTTTAGACTCGTAATCGGAGGTAATAAGCCTCTCCGGCCCTGGGGCGCATCCCCAACATTGTCGAAGATTCGCGTGGATCTTGCTCGTGCAGAGGGTTGATCTAGGTCGTAGCATTTCCTTGTTGACCCAAGCAAGCTTTTTCTTTCCTGCCTAGCACTTATCTTTAACCTTGCTTAGTAAAATACTATTCACCAAATAAAAAGTAGTAATTGATCATTCAGCAGATTTTCTCGATCGTAAATTTCAAATTTAGGGACGAATTTGCAAGACCATCCGTGCCGTGCAGGTGCCCAGCAGGACACACTAGAAAAGAGAGAGAGTACCAAAGATGATTTAACTTGGACCCGCTTGTCGAAGATTCGCATGGATCTTGCTCGTGCGGAGGGGTGATCTGGGTCCTTGTTGAGCCAAGCAAGCTTTTTCTTTCATGCCCAGCACTTTTCCTTAACCTTGCTTAGCGAAGTAACATAGCACAGCTAGTAAACGAACTCAACGTAGCAAAGGGGCTCATGGCGCAGTGGCAAAAGCCACCGGTTGGGGGGCTCCCACCTAGGGTTCAAACCCTAGGTGCCGCACCAAGAGCTGTAGGGGTGTAAATCCCTCCAGAATTACATAAAAAAAAAGAACTCAACGTAGTACTCTAGAATTCCTGTGCATCCCATACCTCAAACAAATGTCTACAAATGGGACTGCACATGTCTGTGGACACCGATTTCCATGTAGCAAATGAACTGAAGCTTGTGCACAATATGGTTTCTGATATATACTATGCCACAACGTGAAGTATCTGAAGGCACAGACTGTAATCACGCTCTGAATTCAATGCTTCACCATCCTCCAAGCACCACACGGTCCACACCTATGGTTCATCTAGAGTTGTAGAGCAAAACCAGCGATGCAAAATAACTTGGCCAAGCCTTGGTGATGACCTTGCATGGCAGAGCACATATGACGCCTCCACCGCCAGTGTCCATCCCTGGAGCATTAATGATCACCTCCATTAAACATAGGAACACGCGCGAAACCGAATACAAGTGGTTTGTTGGTGTTACAACTACAACAGAGTATACAAGATCATGGCTTTGAACACCACAACACGCACATCATTACTGTGGTACATTTGCTAGCTTTGGGGTGTGCACTTCTTTAACTCAATGTGAGGAGGCAGAACCACTTTTACATCGATCTTAAGTGGACCGCACCAAACGGCTTCTTGCAAGGGAGTCCAATTGAGCGGATTCTACAGCTTGGATTCCTAGTGCATCCCATTTCTAAAAAGGGTTTTGCATTGGGGACTTTGCATGGATTAACACTGCATCTCATTTCCTAGCTTACTCCAGCTAGAGATCCATGTTTTTCCCCTATATCAACTGGTATAGTGTTTCTATTTTTTAGCATTGTCTGGATACGTAGGTTGATTGCCACGATCCAGCTTTATATATAGGCACATGGACTGATAAAATGGATGGGCCGTGTACATCACCCCCCACAGCTCATTCAAGGTGGGGACAACCTGTAAATTTCTTAAGTCTTCAGACATGAATAATAAATAATTCAAGTTGATATATGTTATATTCTATATCGAAAGAAATCATCAGAATCTGTCAAGTTGTTAACCAGAGGCCGAGGTGCCTTCGAAGACATAGTATCAACTCGATGTATCATTCTTAGAAATCTTGTTATTAGTATAAAAAAAAATCTACGAAGTGACTCGCCCTGATGCTAGTACTTCGTTGCGACAGCAGAGACAACACCAAAGAGAGATAAGAATGTCTTGAATGAGCTCCGTTACGATGGTTGACAAGTACTATTGGCATTTCAAGTTACTTTCACTGCTGATTTTATGTCTCCATGCATGCATGGCTAATCAGATCGGCCCACCAAAAGGAGATATCAGTCACCCCAAACGCGGTGAAAAGAAACAAGTTAGTACTAAACAGAGAGAGCGATCTAAACCAACTAGCCACATGCCCACGCACCATCCCTGAGGATTCCAGGGCACACCCACACAAGAAGATCATCATCGCGTACCCCGATGTTAGCACCGGAATTACAATTGCCATGAAATCGCCATGCAACTCATTTCCATCATTTCTGGATCTTTCTTGGGACCTGGGATTTGCATTTAGAATCAAGAGATAGCTGATCGTCACATGTAATGAAAAGCAGAGTAAGCGCTCAGGATGACTTTGGAAAGCATAAAAGATGTGTCTCACTCGCTTGATTTCCCATTTGTTCCATCTTCCTCCTTTCTTCTACCCCCATTTGTACTAGAATTGCTACTTTGCTAGTATATATTAACAAAACAACAGCAGAACTCCAAGGCATATATCAACCAAGTAACCAATTAATCATCGGCTGATCGTCATGCTTCTTTAACTTTATGACGCGTATATATGACTACTGCCTCCAGACCACGTGCTCATGGTTTCGTGATGCAGGAGAGCTCAGAATCAGGTTACTATATACAGAAAAAACTAAAATAACATGAAGGCTCGAAATCAAACGTGATGCTAGATGCAGCTGCTTCATATAAGGCTTTCTTTGGCTGCACAAGACTCAACCTCGGTCCACATACGTTGAGATGGATTGGATAGAAAAATAACTAATTTCTACCCTAATCTCTTTCATTCATGTGGATTGAGTTGAATCCTGAGTATAGCCAAACAAACCATAAGGCATGAAGGCACCCATGGCCCATGAATATCATTGAATCATTGCTTCGCTTCTGCTTCCGATACCTCACACTCATATCAAGCCTCTCATCATACCACCGAAACTCACTGTAACCGTCCCACCTTTCTCCGCTCCTTTTCTTCCAGCACCTAGTAGAAACTAAAGTGGCAGACGCTATATGAACATGAAAACAAGAGGTGCTACTATATATGTACCTATATATGTTGGTCGATCGGTAAAAAAGTAACAGCCACGAGTCAGTACAAGATTTCATGTTTCACCATTTAACTGAAAATCTTTTTACCGCACAAGTATCCTAGCTACTTATTAATAATTACTCCACAGTCTAAATGTATAGTTGTTGATGTTTCGATATATATGGTCTATTGAGGGCTTGCGAAATTTAACTTGGTCTGGTGAATGTTGATTTGAATCGAGTACAATTAAGGGCACTTCCAATGTAGTATACCAATGTAGATTCTTTAGAAATCAAATGAAACTGCCATGTAAGCAAAAATCTGATGTGGCAACCGGTTGCATGAGGAAAGAGAAGAAAATAAAAAATGGGTTCCAAAGAAGAAACAATGTCTTTTTTTTTTGTGAAACTAAGAAACGACGTCTTTGCGGGTATTGAGAGCGGAAGAAATGATGGGAACCGCGCTTGGGATGACACCTTCATTTCTATTCCCTCCCTCTACACCCAGTGTGCCCAGGGTCTTGTCGTTGCCACGAGAAGGAGGTGGCTGGCCGCACGGGAGTTCCAGCAGCGGCGCGGCGCAACACGGTCGTGTGCGCAAGTCAACCACGCCGTGGGAACACATCTGTGCGGATGCCGCCGAGCGGATCTTGTTGCAAGCACGTGAGCTCAGACCTTGGCCCTACGCTGCTGCCACCGTACACACACCGCACGGGAGCTCTAGCTGTGCGGCCTGACCCCGCAGCGTCTCCTTCCCTGCCATGGCTCGACGGCAAATAATACACCCGCCAGGCCGCCACCATCATGGTCGCCGCCGCCACTGCACATGCCTAGCTCTGCAGAGCTTTCGTGTGCATGTGGTGATGGGCAGGGAGAAAGAAAGCAGGAGCAGAGGGTCCGAGGGGTTTATGATTGGGAACACCCAAGAATTAAAAAAAAAAGTTGTATTATACAAGATTGTTTCTTGATACAGAGTCCTTGGTATAGAAACCACTCCTTATTTCTGCATTGTGACTTTATGAGTGTCCTAAGTTTGTGCTTCGACAAGTGATCAGGATATTTCAATTCCTCTAAAGTTGAGTTTCGAATTTGTGTTATCAAACAGAGTACTCTATACCTATATATTATTATATTTATTACATTAAAATTAATAAGAATTCTTATGATACACTATAAGTTTAGGAAAACCACTAATTCAGGAGTTTAATATAACAATCAATTTTCATCATCGAATCAATTCAAATGGTATACATGTTGGGAACTTGAGATTGACATCCAGAGACATTCATTTTTTAAAAGATAGAGAACACGAGTGGTGGCATAAAAAATATGGCATTAATACCTTAAAAATTTCCATTCTCAGATATCTCATACGTTCTTCCTCAGATTTGGCCCTCCAGTGTGCAAATCCAAGTCTGGCACAACCATCATCTAAGGGCTTCCTCGGCCGGACTTCTTTAAGCTAGACTTCACACGCAACTCTCGTGCGTAGGCCTACTGCTGTTTATCTAGCTAGCGTCTCGATCCGTCTTTAGCTAAAATAGATCGCTACTCAAGGCCAGATGGTGAAGCCAGGTCTCATGGGCTTCACCAGCTCCATGAACAATTTATGAACAGTTTTGGAGCAAGAGCCTCGTAAACCCCATCAAATAAGCCTTAAATGTTGGCTTCATTTTCTCTAATTTCTGATGCCTCGCACTCATAACAGATCTCATCTCATACCAGCCAGAGCAAAACAATAAAAGTAGCGGAGCTACAACGGACATGACAAATAAGAAGCCCTATATTCAACCACAGTAGTCATGTGCACATATATATGCACGAGTGGCGGAGCTACAACTTGCTTTCTTGTCTCTTTTTGTCTTTGTAATCCGGTTTTGTTGTACTTTGTTTTGATTTAATAAATGCCTGTAGGGGGTCTCGGCCCCTCCAGTTCTTTCAAAAAAAAAGTATGTGAATGTCACAAATGCATGACAACTTATTAAGTACTAGTATTTCAGTATCTCACTAATGGGGCATCGAGTAGTACCAGCTATATATTCAATGGAAATCAATCGTTGATGTTTGCACATAGTGTACGTCCAGCTAACATGGGTTCTGCCACAGACAATTAAAGAGCTACAAAGGGCTCTTTTCTAAGAAAAAAATTCATCATATTTGTTGCAAAAAAAAAAGAACACCAAAGATACGTTGCATTGTTTGCAAAAAGGAAAAAAAATGTGTACAAATATATATCGTGCATTTATCATGGACATTACAAGCATGTCAATCACCCAAATCACGCACCACAAATTTGGCAAGCATGTTTTTCTAGCAATCATTATCATATTAGTGTTTGAATAGGTTTTGTTGCATGATTGTTGTGAGATCAGGATATGAAAAAGGTGCAGTTGCAAAGATTCTAATGATGATTCCTCAGCGGTTGCAAAGATTATAATGATGATTCCTCCCTCCCACCAACCTTCTGGGTTAACAAATGCAAGCGGTGTTGGGGGCAGGGGAGAGTTGGGCACCCCATCCCCCCTCCTCGCCATGTGAAGCTTAGTGAGTGCATCGATCGCACGCTTAGATTTGGTTTCCTTGACCTGAATCTGCAGAGGGAGGGATTCTGAAGCAGAACCCGAAAGGAGACGAGCCGCGCAAGGCGCGGAGCTGGCGACACGCCGAAGGTGAAAGGAGAGAATCGGGGCAACGCGCGATAGGGCCCTGAAGGCGCATGTGAAGCCGGGATTCTCTGAGCTTCGCGTGGTGTCGATTATGCGAGCTGATGTTGCCGAAGCTGCGCGGCATGGTCATGTCATCGACCGGGCGTTAACTCCCTTCGGTGGTTGGCAGACCCCTGAAGCGAGCCAAGCGAAGCTTGTTTCTTGCATGCAGGTTTAACACGCCCAGCTGGGGACCTTGTCGGCTTGACGTGCGTCCAGAGGTCGCGCGGTCGTCCCCGCGAGGGAACGGCGGCTAATGACGTGTTTGGCCCTGGTCGGCATAAAGTATCAAACGGCATGACGCAGCAAAGGGGCAAAATGGTCATGTAAATGCCTACGGGCTACTATATAAGGCGCTCTCGATAGAGCATGTAAGGGGAGGTCGGACCCGTGCGTTTTAGCCGGGGCTCTGTCAATAAAGAAACACACATCTATTGTCTCATTCGTGTCCTTACTTCGATATTCGATATCTCGATTTGGGTCTAGATGGTAGCAGCCTCCGGGCCAGAATCAACAGTGGCACCGACCGTGGTTGCTGATCAAAGCAGCTAAAGTGACCACGTAGGCAGAAGGCAAATTAGGCAACCAAAGCAAACCCTGTGGTGGAAGAAGTTCGGGTTACCATGTCTCCGGCCAACGACCTAACTGCAACTTCGGGGGCACGGCCGGGTGTCACTCACGCATCTGAGCCTAGCACTACTCCGGCGCCTCAGTTCGGCATGCCCCCGTCCAGCAGCGTGGGTACAACGTCGACATTGGTACCACCACGGGAACAACCACCGCCAGGTGATGAAGCAGATCATGAAGAGCCGCCGGTGGCAGATCGTGAAGAGCCGCCGGGGGTGATGGAGCAGCTGACCAGCTGGCTGGTGCTGATCAGGACCCCGAGGCACCAAATCCGCTGGACACCGAAAATGCCAGGTTGCTCAGGGCACTTAATGAGCAACAACAAAGACTGGAGGCGTTGAAGCAGCAGTGGGACTAGTTGGCGAACCAGGTGGCAGCCAAAAACTGTGAGGAAGCCACGTAGCAGGCAATCATCCAGGCAGCAGCCGAAGCTGCAAGAATCCAACAAGAGCTACAGGCACTGCAAGCCAATGCTGATGCCAAAGCCGATGCACCTGAAGGCCAGAGGGAGCCAATACGCGAAGAGCCATGAGAAGCAGGCACTGACCTGGACACGTCCTCACCGTTGTCCATAGAGCTGCAGCGATACCCGTTGCCACCGGGTTTCAAAGTGAAGATACCATCTTTCAACGGGCGCTCTAACCCAAGGAAATTCATCTCCAGTTTTGAAGCTTCGGTGCGCTCGGCAGGAGGCAACGACAAGATACTGGCTAAATCGCTTGTCATGACAGTCGAAGATGTCACCCATGATTGGTACATGTCCCTAAGGCCACTCTCCATCAATTCATGGAGCCAGGTCCAGGGCGACCTCCTCGTCACCTTCCAAGGATTCTAGTCAGAACACAAAACAATGATGGTTCTACTCACACTATTTCAGCTGGACGATGAACCTATATCCGCATACCTTGAAAGGATTATTCAGATGAAGGTGTAGTTTCCGAATGTAATCGACGATGTCATCATAGCTGTGGCTATAAAGGGACTCAAGGATGGGCCGTGCACCGAGGTCCTCTCTAGAGAAATCCCTTTATCGGTTAACCAGCTGTTTGATGATATGAGGAAGTTTGCCAGGTCCGAGATCGAGCAGGAACGATGAAAAGCATCCAGGAACAGTCTTAAGCAGACAGCACCGAAGCCAGTAGTGCAAATAGCCCAGAAATCAGTGAACGCAGTGCAAGAAGAGCAGCCTCAAGCAATCCAAGATCACCCACAGTTGAATGAAGGCCAGGGGCATGGGAACGGTCAGAATGGCCACGACGGCAGCCGAGACAGCAGTGGTTGTGGGAGAGGCTGAGGGAAAGGGCTGAAGATCCCATACTGCGTGGTATGTAGCGAAAACAAGGGACATTTCTCAAAAGAATGTAAGTACACATTGTTGGCGAAAGAGCAACATGAGAAGGACGAAGCTCCCAAGCAGCCAGAAAATGCGAAGCAAGTTTTCCACAATGCACCAAGGGATATTTCGGCAGTGCAGTACCCAATACATCAGCATGCCTTCGGTGCTCAGTACCAATCGAGTTACAACCCCTACACTTATCAGCAGCCAATGTACTGGCAACAAACTCAGCCATACATTCAGCAAACTTTTCATCTGGCTCAGCCGCAGGTAAACTCGGTTGCCATATCTTCATCAGCGGCAACAGAACAACCACAGCAAGGACAGCAGTTGGTCCTAAAGTTGGAGAACTCCAAGGCGTTGCAAATCATCAACACCACCATGCCCACAAATGGTCATATATACACCATTATGGGCGGATCTAACTGCGAGCATGAGGGCAGCAGAACAAGGAGGGAATTCGAACGACGGGTGCTCTCCGTGTCCCTGAGGTGCCCAGTCAACATTCCGGCTTGGAAGTTGGAGCCCATAATTTTCAATGAAGAAGATTTTCATCTTTGAGATTACTCGCATTGCGACACTTTCATTGCAACTGCGTTTGTAGCCGGGTATACGCTCCACAACATCTTAGTCGACAATGGCAGCTCGGTGGATATCATATTCACCAAGGCGTTTGATGGCATGAAACAAGACAAAAAGTCTCTTGAGCCGCCTGGAAGCGCTCTGTTTGGCTTCAGGGCGAAGAGAATCGATCCAATAGGCAAGAAGACTATGACTGTAGCATTCAAAGAAGGTCAGGGCAGAAGAAATCACATTTGATATCGGGGACATGCCATACCCTTATACAGCAATATTCGGCAGGGGTATCATCAACAAGTTTGACATGATCATCAAACAGAGTTACTTGTGCATTAAAATTCCCTCCCCATTCAGCCTCATTACAATTCAAGGTGACCAAATTGTAGCAAGAAAAATCGATGGCAAGCCAATACCAGGGTACAATATGTCCATGAGGTGAAGCAAGCTAGGCAGGCCGGCGAAGATGACCTGGAGATAGAGAAGAAGAAAGAACCGAAGGTTGAGCCTGGCGAAGACACAATTCGTGTACCATTGAGTACCAATAGGCCAGACAAGTGCATTCACATCAGAACTGGTCTCAGCAGTGACGAAGCTCAAGAATTGCTAAAATTTTTAGACGATAGCAGTGATGTTTTCGCCTGGTCCACCAGAGATCTCCTCAGGGTAGACCGTACACTGGCGCAGAATAACCTGAATGTGGACAAAACTGCAAAGTCAAAAAAGCAGAGGCTCAGGAAGATGTCAGTCGAGAGAGCAGAGGCAGTGAGTGCCAAAGTTCAAAGGTTACTCGACGCCGGTGTAATCCTGTTGACACCGTTTTTTGACACGTGTCAATATGGACCGAAAACTGTGCTGATCGGCAAGGGAGTGGTTCTTCTCCAGCGTTGATTCTGAGTTGCCGATGGATGAGTGCCGATAAAGGACATGTTGATCTCGTACATTGCCGATGAAGCCAGAGGGCTGTTGCCGATAGAGATTGAGGCATGGTTGCCGATGGAAAGCGGAGCTGAAGGACATGGAAAGCAGGTCTGAGCCGTTATTGATAGGTTGCCGATGGAATCTACAGGGATGAGGAGCATGCCGGTAGAGTTTTCATCGTAAAGCAATGGATAAGGGAACTGGCGATATTTATGCCATTATTTTATTAGTTTATTTTTGAGTCCGACCTTGGTACGAGTCGTTATTTTTTATTCCTTAGAGATAAGACTTGTTTAGGTAATACTTTGTCGTGTCTGTTTAGGACTCATAGTACCAGGGTATAAATATGTACCGAGAGACAATGTAAAGAATAATCATCAATACAACAAACCTATTATTTTTATCTACTTTTCAAGCAATCTACTTTTTGGCGACTTCGTCATCAGTACTTTTTCCTTTTCAACGAGTTCTTTCAAGAGTCGACGGGCTGCATCAACTTGATCTCCGGCGGCCTTGCAGGTTCCGCTTTTACCGAGCAAGATTCAGGCTTTGACGTCCGGGCGTATCGCTGTCGTCTCGTCTGATCTGTTCAACAGTTATCGAGTATCATCTGAGCTTTGACGTCCGGGCGTATCGCTGTCGTCTCGTTCAGGTTTTATTCAAATCTATCATCCTTGTCGATTAACAGGTCAAATCGACTGGCACGCTCCGGATATCGATTTCGGGTATTAGCTCGGTGTGTTTGCAGATATAATTTTGCATCAACACATCTTTTGGCACGCTCGGTGGGACCAAGTCAACAGATTTATCATGAGGAATACTACCGATATCACTCCAGAGAACATCATCGAGATATCAGAATCAGATCTCAAGGAGGATCAGAAGCAAGCCATGGAAAAAGCTATGGAGGATTACAGGCAGCTTTGCTTGAAGTCTTTCAGCATGAACAGGGGAGGAGAAGTTATCTAGAAGCAAGATCTACCGCTGCCTCGGCAGGTAACCTTTGACTCCAACCCCGGCAAATTACAGGAGATGGTTAATTCTGCATTAAATCAAGCTTTGATCAACCACTCCACCGTGCTGTCCAATACTGTCTACAATGCTGTTGTACAAACGTTAAGGGACGGACAAGCACCAGGGTATGTCGTGCCAGCATATCATCAGCCAGGATCGGCATCTACCAGTACTCCATCGGCAACTCCAGCCGTTGAGAGTATAGAAGCGCCTACTCTTTCAGCTATATCAGGACCATCCATCGCTGGCGCCACGCCGATAGGATCAGATCTAACGTCTCAGGAGAAGCCTAGTACTCAGTTGAGCACAGATCTATCGGCATCGGCAATGTCAGGTCCTTCAGGTCAACATAATCAAACTGCTACCAATTGGTGGGGATACGGTATGCCTCCAAGTCCATCTACTGCCAATTCTGGACTGCCTCAAGTGCATGATGTAGCAGGAAAGGGTCCAATGACATCGGTTACGCCAATTCGGCCGGTGGCGCAAGCGTCGCATTATTCTACTGTACCTCCTGTTATACAGCCATTGTCAATGGGATTCTACGCACCTCCGCAACAGATATTTTATGCGAATCCATTGACTAATCTTCCACCAGTTCAACAGAGAGCTTCCACTGCAGAGCAGCCCGTGATACCATTCATATCTCAGTTTGGGTTACCTGCAATTCAGGGCAATTATGCTGGCTGTCATCCGTCCATACAAGAGCATCAATTGTCTACAAGCTATCAGCCATCGGCAAGTCAGGTGCCGATGAGTTACAGTCTCAATTGGTCGGGGCAAGCGCCAACCCAGCAATCTGCTATTCAACCAAGCCACCAAGCAATAGGGACTCAACGGTATAGTCCACAGACAACTATCCAGGAGCAAGCATCGGCAAAACAGACGATGAACTTTACTCCGCAGGTTGGTGCCGTGAATATGCCGATGTATCCAAGCCAAATGCCACAGGGGTATGTAGAAGCATATCAGCCAACGCCTCCAGTAGAGATCCAGCCAGTGCATCGGCAAGATCATGATGCACTCTTGACCGATAGGATTGCAGAAGTGATGAAAGAGCAATTTGGGATTCAGCCCAAGGTCAATACTTACTCTTATCGGACTCCGTACCCTTCATCTTATGACTCGATTCCTTTCCCGAATCGGTACAAGGTGCCAGATTTCACTAAGTTTTCTGGGCAAGACGATACGTCAACAATGGAGCACATCAACCGGTTCATCATCCAGTGCGGGGAAGCGGCCAACAGGGATGAATTAAGGGTTCGATTATTTTCCTCATCATTGTCTGGATCGGCTTTTGCGTGGTTTATTTTGTTACCACCTAATTCTGTTATTACATGGGCCGATCTAGAGAAGCAATTTCATAAATACTTCTTTGCTGGGGTACATGAAAAGAAGCTGACTGATTTGACAAAATTGAGACAATGCAGTGATGAGTCAGTAGAAAGTTTCGTACACAGGTTAAGAGATGTAAAGAATAAATGCTACAACTTAGTGCTTGATGATCGGCAGTTAGCCGATTTAGCTCTTCAAGGGTTACTGCCACATATCAGAGAAAAATATGGGTCACAAGAGTTTGAAAGTTTGAGTCATATTGTGCAAAGGATTTTTGATCGAGACACTAGGGTTTTTGAACCCAGGAAGAATTGGAATAAAAAGGTGTCCTTTGTAGAAGAAGTGGAAGATTCAGACTCTGATGATGAACCAATTATCGGTTTGGCTGAGTGGGTAAAGAATAAGAAGCCGATATCATGTCCTTTCGGTCAGAAAGAGCCAGAAAAGTTTCTATTTGATATCACCAAGGCCGATAGGATATTTGATCTTTTGCTCCAAGAGGGTCAAATTAAGCTGTCTCCTCATCATGTGATTCCATCGGCAGAAGAGTTGAAAAAGATTAGGTACTGCAAATGGCATAATGCTACCTCGCACAGTACCAATGATTGCAAGGTGTTTAGGCAACAGTTGCAGTCGGCTATCGAATCTGGGAAAATCAAGTTTGATAATTCAAAAGCTCAGAAGCCGATGAAAATTGATCAACATTCGTTCCCTGCAAATATGGTGGAGGCTAAAGGCAAAACCAAAGTGTTAACATCGGAAGCTGCTAGAAGAAATGCATCGGTAGACCCTAAGAATCAAATAATTATTGAGGACGTAAAGGGAAAGAAACCTGCCGATGGCGCTAAAGGGAAAAGAATTGTTGATGAAGGTAGTAGCTCCAGAAGACCTCTGAGGCCTGCTCCATATGGTGTTCGGTATCGGCAACATGAGGATCGGTGTCAGCAACAGTGTGAGGATCGGTATCGGCAGCAACAGGAAGAGTTACGTCGACATGAAGATCACTGGAATTGCCCGTTTTTCATTCATTGCTGGGAAGAAGGCATTAAATTGCCCACTGCCGATACCTGCCCTGAATGTAATGGTTACTGTTTAAATGATCGGGTAGAGAAACAATATCACTCTAGTAATCGAGGGCTATGCATCAATAAGCCGATCAAAGAAAAGGTATCAGCATTTGATCGGCTGGGGGGGGCAGAGTTAGCGTGCATGACAGGCTTGGCAGGTATATTGATTGTTTTCCAAAGAGTCATGCAAGGCTTGAAGAGATGGCTAACGAAAGGGTTCCTGATGAAGGGATATTCTGCCGGGATCCAAACATAGGCCTCCATGAGCAGAACACAAAGCATTATCAGCCTGTTTGGAAAACAAAACTGCCCCAATGGTGCTCTGAAGGATTGACGAAAACTCAAAAAAAGAAGGGAACAGCGTATGCGTCAAGAAGACTGACAGTGCCCAAGAGAAAGCATCCCAAAGGCAACAACTCAAATATGGCAACCAAAACGTAAGGGTCAAAGTCCATCGGCAGATGTTAACATGGTCTTCATGTTGCCGATGGAGTTCTTGGCGCCAGGTGACAAGGAACAGGCAGTTTTTGCCGATGAAGTAGCTCAACTAACTCTGGATCCAATGATGGCTGTGTTTGAAAAGCCTGCCGATGATGAAAGGCAACACCTCAAAGCTTTGTTTGTTAAAGGCAGGGTTGATGGACAGCCAGTGTCAAAAATACTCATAGATGGAGGAGCGGCGATTAATATCATGCCGTATGTTATGTTCCGAAGACTTGGAAAAGGAGACCAAGATTTAACCAAGACAGATATGATGCTTAAAGATTTTGAAGGTAATGTGTCTCCGGCTAAAGGGGCATTATGTGTTGAGTTGACTATCGGCAGCAAGACTTTGCCTACCACCTTCTTTATCGTTAACGGCAAAGGTAACTATAATTTGCTCCTAGGAAGGGATTGGATTCATGCCAACTGTTGTGTTCCTTCTACGATGCATCAGTGCCTCGTACAGTGGATTGGAGACAAGATTGAAATTATCCCTGGCGATTCTTCTTATATAATCGCATCGGCTGATTCTGAGACCTATGAACGGACAAAGTGCATATCGGGAGAAGCATGGGATACAGAATTTCTCAGGGTTGCCGATTATGAACTCACACTGATCTAAGCAGTCGGTTCTAAAGATGAATTTTAATGGATCAATTTGCCGATGGTGGAAAGCTTGGTCATGGGTTCACATCGGCTGATGACTTAGTGGAAGTAGATATTAGTAACGGTGACAGGCCGAGGCCAACTTTTATTAGTGCCAAGTTAGATTCTCAATGTAAACAGCAAATGATTGATATTTTGAGAGAATATAAGGACTGTTTTGCTTGGGATTATACAGAAATGCCTGGATTAGATCGGTCAATAGTTGAACATCGGTTGCCTATTAAGCCAGGATTTCGGCCTCATCAACAGCCCGCACGCCGATGTAATCCTAAAGTGTTACCTGATATTAAAGCCGAAATCACAAGGTTAATTGAAGCTAGCTTTATTCGGCAATGTCGATATGCCGAATGGATTTCTAACATGGTTCCTGTTTATAAGAAAAATGGAAAACTTCGTGTGTGTATTGATTTCAGGAATCTTAATAAAGCTACACCGATGGATGGCTATCCAATGCCTGTTGCCTATTTATTGATTGATGCTGCAGCTGGACAACGGATCATCAGCTTCATGGATGGTAATGTCGGTTATAACCAAATTTTCATGGCTGAAGAGGATATTTCCAAGACTGCTTTTAGGTGTCCAGGTCATGTGGGTTTATTCGAATGGATTGTCATGACCTTCGGCTTGAAAAATGCCGGTGCTACCTATCAGAGGGCTATGAATTTTATCTTCCATAAATACATCGGCACACTGGTTGAAATCTACATAGATGATGTGGTGGTCAAATCTGAAGGTTTTGAGAGTCATCTGGCTGATCTGCGAAAAATCTTGGAGTGCACCAGAAAGCATGGTTTAAAGATGAATCCTACTAAATGCGCATTTGGTGTATCGGCAGGTCAATTCTTAGGCTTCATGGTACATCAAAGAGGTGTTGAAATCAGCAGGAAATCTATTGATGCAATTAATAAGGTTGTTGCTCCTGCCGATAAGACTGAGTTGCAATCCTTGATCGGCAAGATTAATTTTATTCGAAGATTTATATCTAATCTGTCAGGAAAGATCAAAGCCTTCAGTCCTTTATTAAAATTAAAAGCCGATTAGGAATTTGTATGGGGAACAGAGCAGCAATTAGCTTTAGAAGAAATTAAAAAGTATTTGGTAAATCCTCCGGTATTGGTTCTGCCTCAACACGGGAAACCTTTCAAGTTGTATTTGTCTGCCGATGATAATGTTATCGGATCAGCATTAATTCAAGAGTTTGAAGGGGAAGAACGTATGATATATTATTTGAGCAGAAGACTGATAGACGCTGAGACCAGGTATTCGGCCATTGAGAAATTATGTTTGTGTTTATATTTCTCTTGCACAAAATTAAGGCATTATTTGTTATCGGCTGAATGCACTGTCATATGCAAAGACGATGTGGTTAAGCATATGTTGTCAATGCCAATTTTAAAAGGAAGAATCGGCAAGTGGATCTTAGCATTATCAGAATTTGATTTGCGTCATGAATCGGCTAAAGTGGTTAAAGGACAGGTAATGGCCGATTTTGTTACTCAACATTGCAGTGTGATAGATTATGCTGAGATTGCTCCATGGACACTTTTCTTTGATGGATCTACTTGCGGTGAAGGAGCAGGAATCGGTATTGTATTAATCTCGCCTCGAGGGAAGAAATATGAATTTTCATTGCCGATTGCTGGCACTTCAACAAATAATCAGGCTGAATATCAAGCTTTACTGAAAGGGTTAGAATTGCTCAGAGAAATTCGTGCCGATACAGTTGAAGTCTTTGGGGATTCCATGCTAGTCATTAATCAGTTGATTGGAACATATGAATGCCGAAGTGAAGTCTTGATTACTTATCATGGGAGGTGCCTGCAAATATTAAAGGAGTTTAAAGATTTTTGACTTGAACACATTCCCAGACTGCACAATGAAGAAGCTAATCGGCTAGCACAGCATGCTTCGGGATATCAACTGATCCGAGAAGTATTGACATCGGTAATTGATGCCGATGACTGGAGAAGGGATATTGCCGATTACTTAAAAAATCCGTCTATGGAGAGACGTATAAGGTTTCAAGCTACCAAGTATGTGCTCCTTGATACTGAATTATATTATTGCACTTTGGATGGGGTTTTACTCAAATGCCTTAGTAAAGAGGAATCAAAAAGTTTAATGGGTGAGATTCATGAAGGAGTGTGTGGGGCACATCAATCGGCATTTAAAATGAAATGGATGATTAGGAGGAACGGGTATTATTGGCCGACAATTCTCGAGGATTGTTTTAAATATTTCAAAGGGTGCCAGTCATTCGGTAATATTCAAAGAGCACCTGCATCGGCAATGAATCCTATAATCAAACCTTGGCCGTTTAGAGGATGGGCTATTGATCTCATCGGTCAGATCTACCCACCGTCGAGTAAAGGACATAAATTCATACTCGTTGCTACCGATTATTTCACAAAGTGGGTTGAAGCAATTCCTTTAAAGAGTGTGTCATCGGCAAATATGATTGATTTTGTGAAAGAACATATTGTTTACCGATTTGGTATTCCTCAGACTATTACTACCGATCAAGGAACTATGTTCACATCAGGAGAATTTGATAATTTTGCCATCGGTATGGGAATTAAAGTTCTAAATTCCTCTCCTTATTATGCGCAAGCTAACGGTCAGGCTGAAGCATCTAATAAAGGAATAATCAAGCTTATTAAACGGAAAGTTGAGAAAAATCCTAGGAGGTGGCATACTCTTTTAAATGAAGCTTTATGGTCATATCGGATGGCGTGTCATGGTGCAATTAAGGTCTCACCATATCAATTGGTATATGGGCATGATGCAGTTTTACATTGGGAAATTAAGACTGGTTCTAGGCGTGTATTTTCTCAGGATCACTTGACAGCCGATGAGTATGACATGCTTATGAGAGATGAATTAGAAGATTTAGCAGGTCATCGGCTAAAGGCCTTAATTAGCGTCGAAGAAAATAAAAAGAGGGTTGCTAGGTGGTATGATAGAAAGGTGAAAGTAAAAGAATTTGCAAATGGAGATTTAGTCTGGAAATTGATTTTGCCGATTGGGACTAAGAGTTCGAAATTCGGCAAGTGGTCCCCTAATTGGGAAGGTCCTTATCGGATAAATCAGTTGGCTCCTGGTAACGCATACATCTTAGAAACCCTCGAAGGAGTTATATTTCCCAGAGCATTAAATGGGAAATATTTAAAGAAATACTACCCCAGTATTTGGACGGATGCATAAAATACAGGAATAAAGATATCGGCATTATATTACATTCACAGTCAATTGACAAAGTTCAGATTGCTGATAACTTGACAAAACCGATGAGTGAAATCTACAAACTAAGGAAGGATTGAATAGCGGTTATCACACGCAGGCGAATCTGGTCGGCTTCTTCCACTTCCCTGACGTCCGCATCAGCAGTGTCCTCCATCGGTTTAAGTTTTCTCCTCAGCGTCAGCGCCATACAGGCTTGGTTGTCTCTGTCTTTTTGAAGAATTTTTAAAGTGTTGGACAGGTTGTCTTTCTCCTGTACGGTTTGGTTCAGGGCTGCTTCCACCTCTTTCAGCTCGGCCAGTAAAGCTGTTCTCTTTGCCGATAGATCAGTAATTTTCTTTTCAAGATCGGCGCCCGAAGCCTCTAAGTTGCTCATGCTTCTGTGCTTTTCTTCGGCGGCCTGCTTGAATTGTAATATTTCTTCTTTAAATTTCGATTGAGCGGCTCTATCGGCAATTCATCGAGCGGCCTTTTGGTACTGGAGTTGTCGGCTCTCAAGGTGGGCGGCATGAAAAAGGATTTCTTCAACATTGTCGGGGACTTGGCCACGAATCACTTTGAAAATTGCTCTTGCGGGGTCTGAATCTTGGACCAGCTGAGGTGTATCTTGATGCAACAAAGATAATAATGTTTCTAATTTGGTTCTGACCTCAGCTGATACAGTTCCTAAGGCAAGCGCAGAACTTTCTTCTTCTTCATCGTCAGGAATGTTGACAGTAAAAGAGAATAGGCTGTTTGGAGAGTCTTGTTCCTGCGAGGGGATTAGTCAGTTACAGGAGAATGAATATTGCAGAATAATGGTTAAGTTAACTTACTTGCTTCAAGGCGATTTCTTGCATTTGGCTGGAGGAGGCAGCTTGCAATATGTCCTCAGCAATGCTTGCCGATGGATCAGTTCTGGCAGGGCTGAGTGGTGGCAAGTCTGTGGCTATATCGGCAAGTGTTTCTTGAGGTGCTGTTGGTGATCCTGGTGCTGACACATCCGGCGGTGTTGACTGAAGAGATGGTGCTGGAACTGTGGAAAGTGCCGATGCAATTTTTGATCGTTTTGATTGAAGGGCTACGTAAGATGAAGCTTTGCGCTTAGGCTGTGGTTCCTCAAACCCAGATGACTGGGGGGCATCGGCACCAGAGGACTGTGGTTTTGGATCGGCTGAAACAGCTACAGATGTGTCCACTTGTTGCTACAAGTAAATGGAGTAATTAGTGCTGATTATAATAGTTGAAATCAGGTTAAAATTGGAGAAACATACCTCTGGAGAGTCGACAAGGATGACATCTGAAGGTGCGTTGACGGGTGATGGGGGACGAGTTGCCGATGAAGACTCTAGAAGTGTAGAACTCGCGCCCTGAAATATGGAATCGGTAAGTCACAGCAATCGACATCGGCAAAAGAAAGGGAGGTGGTTACCTGAGATGACTGTGCCGAAAATATGACCGATTTGGTACCCCTCTTGGTACGACCGTGGCCCACTGGAGCATCCAACGAGGGAGCCTTGTGGCCGATGATGGATACTGGGGAAATCGGCTGCAGCCGTATGACCTTGCCACTCTTACTCAATGTTGGGACCGGGTCATCAACCTGTTAAAGAAAAGGTTAGTTGCCGATGGATTAAGGAGGAGTTGAAAGGAGTGCAGAGGGTTAGACTTACTGCATCGGCAGGGATGACGGGATCAGGATCAATAGAGTTCCAGTAAAAATGAGGAGAGGCGAAAAATAGCTGTTCCTTCCATTCTTGCCACCATAATTTGAAGGATTCGGTGACAAAAGAAGCCGGTACCCAGTCAGTTAGATCGGCATTTGAGATATCGGCATTGGGAAGGAGAGTAACAATTCTGTGCCAATCCACACGGCTCGCGATGGTCTCTCTTGGTTTAAACACATTGGCAAAACATAAGTTGATGGGCAATTGTCCAAAAGCTAGTTGTCTTGCTGCTGCCGATGGATAGTAGAACTCGTATGTGGGATTGATGTTCTTCCCGCTTCCAAAAATGTTGACTGGGATAGCACGAGGAGTGATTATTGCCCTAAGGATGTCGGCGTCCTGGTTCAGGGCCTCATCGGTAAGATTAAAGGAAAGAGGGAATCTTGCTGCTTCATCAACATACGGGACCCATGCCCGAAGCTCAGAGGGGATGCCGACGTAGAGGCTGTGGAAAAGATTGCCGATCTGGATTTTGTTCGCCTCTGCCCCTGGTAGCACTGCCAGTGCTTCTCCAAAGTTGATGGGGGGACGTGTTGCTGATTCTTCTTCCCCAAGTTGATAGTCTTCAGGAAGACTTTGAGGGAATTGCTGGGCGAACAGGTCGATATGGAAATATTTGTGCATGTGGGCATTCAACCACATGTTAATGAACCACCAGGGACCCCCCAGGTTGCCGATGGATTTACCTTGCAGCAGCCTTTGTGACACTTGGTGGAGGAGATGGTAGACTGAGCCAAGAAGGTATCGGCCCAGGGGGAGCTTGACGCCGCTAGCCAACAGTTCTGCTGCAGGGAGGTGCATGTTGGTCTGTCCGACTGTTCTGTCGTAGAAAATAAACTTCTCAAGCCACATATTCAAAAAGGCTGAGTGTTCCCTGTGATTGACTGAACCAGATTTCTTATACTCATTGATGTAGCCAGTCCAGCCGCCAATGTTTCTGGTGGTCAGCCGATGCTCGGGTTTCCGTTGGAACAGTGAGTTGTCATCGGCAGAAGAAATGTCCAAGCCAGTAAGCATGTACACATCGGCAAGAGTAGGAGAAGCTGGCCCATGTCTAAAGATAAAGGCATTCAGGGTATCCGACCAGAAATAGGAGGCGGCAATTAATAAAGACTCGTTCCTCTCCATATCGGCAATGGATATTCTGATGCACTGTTCTAATTTGCGTTCCGCCCAATACAGCTCCATTGGCCTAGCGACCCTCAGATACCAGTCTTTCCATCCCTTGGTGGTTTTTGGCCAAGAACGGAAGGTATCGGTCCAGAGTCCCAAGTCAAAATTCTGAGTTCTGAAGGGGGTTCGATTGGTCTCTGCGTTTATAATGTCGATTGGGTCTGGATTTCCCATTGGGCCTAGGCAGATGAAGTGATTCCGATACGTTGGGATAAGAAGATTGTTGTAAAGCTCCTGAGATTAAAAGATTGGGAACAAGGAAAAATCATGAACTGCGCAGAGAAGGAGAAACGAAATGTCAGAGGGTTGGCAAAAGGAAAAGACTAACCTTGGGGACATCAAAATGAATAGCCATGGCCGCGATGGAGATGGAAAAGGCAAAGAATGCTAACTGGAGGCTAAGGGTCACCGTCAAGAGCGCCGATGATCGAGTTCGTCGAAGAATCGCCTGTTGATGTCGCCGCTGGAGAGAGAAAAGCTAGGGTTTGAATCACAGATGAAAAATGGGCTGCGGCGGAGGAAGCACTATATGGGCCTGTTGGTACAGGATCTCCACTACCACGCATGCAACTCTCGAGGAGAAGTTCAAACGGTTTGGGCAATTACGACCTGGAGGAAATTTCGGCGCATAAAGTATTCTATACTCCGAAATTGGGGGGCATGTGTTGACACCGTTTTTTGACACGTGTCAATATGGACCGAAAACTGTGCTGATCGGCAAGGGAGTGGTTCTTCTCCAGTGTTGATTCTGAGTTGCCGATGGATGAGTGCCGATAAAGGACATGTTGATCTCGTACATTGCCGATGAAGCCAGAGGGCTGTTGCCGATAGAGATTGAGGCATGGTTGCCGATGGAAAGCGGAGCTGAAGGACATGGAAAGCAGGTCTGAGCCGTTATTGATAGGTTGCCGATGGAATCTACAGGGATGAGGAGCATGCCGGTAGAGTTTTCATCGTAAAGCAATGGATAAGGGAACTGGCGATATTTATGCCATTATTTTATTAGTTTATTTTTGAGTCCGACCTTGGTACAAGTCGTTATTTTTTATTCCTTAGAGATAAGACTTGTTTAGGTAATACTTTGTCATGTCTGTTTAGGACTCATAGTACCAGGGTATAAATATGTACCGAGAGACAATGTAAAGAATAATCATCAATACAACAAACCTATTATTTTTATCTACTTTTCAAGCAATCTACTTTTCGGCGACTTCGTCATCAGTACTTTTCCTTTTCAACGAGTTCTTTCAAGAGTCGACGGGCTGCATCAACTTGATCTCCGGCGGCCTTGCAGGTTCCGCTTTTACCGAGCAAGATTCAGGCTTTGACGTCCGGGCGTATCGCTGTCGTCTCGTCTGATCTGTTCAACAGTTATCGAGTATCATCTGAGCTTTGACGTCCGGGCGTATCACTGTCGTCTCGTTCAGGTTTTATTCAAATCTATCATCCTTGTCGATTAACAGGTCAAATCGACTGGCACGCTCCAGATATCGATTTCGGGTATTAGCCCGGTGTGTTTGCAGATATAATTTTGCATCAACAAATCCGAAGGGTATAGTACCCTGAGTGGCTGGCCAATGTCGTAATGGTGAAGAAGAAGAGCGGGAAATGGCGGATGTGTGTTGATTTCACTGATCTCAACAAGCATTGCCCGAAGGATCTGTACCCGTTGCCCAGAATCGACAAGCTTGTCGACATCGCTGCTAGCTGCGAACGAATGAGCTTGTTGGATTGTTTCTCCGGGTATCATCGGATTTGGCTAAATCCGGCAGATGAAGAGAAGACAAGTTTTATCACCCCTGGTGGCACTTATTGTTACAAGCGAATGCCAGAGGGTCTCAGGAACGTGGGACCAACTTTCTCTAGAATGATGGTCGAAGTGTTCTATGAGCAAAAGAAAAAGCGCAACCTCGTTGCTTATGTCAATGACATAGTTGTCAAGAGTGACAAGAAACAGACACACATCGAAGACTTAAAGGAGACATTCGCCAACTTGCGGTCCAGTGGCTTGAAATTGAATCTGAAAAAGTGCATATTTGGCATAAGCAAAGGAAAGTTGCTGGGTTGTCTCATGTCAGCCAGAGGCATACAAGCGAACCAGATAAGATTGCTACCATAGTAAACATGAAGCCACCCAAATCTAAGAAGCAACTACAGAAGCTAATGGGTCGAATCGCGTCCCTCAGCAGGTTCATCTCAAGATCAGATAAAAGGGGATTACCATTCTCAGGGCGTTGAGAGAAGCCGACAAATTTGAGTGGGGACCAGAGCAACAGCAGGCCTTTGATGATCTCAAGGCCTATCTAACGAAGCTCACAACATTGTCCAAACCTTCGCCAGATGCGGTACTATTACTGTACTTAGCTACTTCACCAATGGCTGTAAGCGCGGTGTTGGTAGAGGAGAAAGAGCACGAGGGAAAGATGAAGCAGTTCCCGATTTACTTCATGTCTGAGGCCCTGTCTGGTGCGAAGCTAAACTATTTGGAGCTGGAGAAAATTGCATATACAGTGGTCATGGCTTCCAAAAAGCTAAAGCATTATTTTTAGGCACACCACATCCGAGTACTGTCAGCTCAGCCATTGAATTCCTTGTTCCGCAATACCGAAGCAATAGGCTGTGTGGGAAAATGGGCTATCGAGTTGAATGAGTTTGTGATAGATTTCAAGCACAGATCCGCAGTCAAGTCTCAGGCAATTACTGACTTCATAGCTGATTGGACACCTGGTGCAGATGACACAACCTTGCAGTTCGAAGAGCCAATGTGGACAATGCATTGTGACAGAGCCTGGTGCTCCGTAGGTGCCAGCATTTTAGTGGTGCTCACACCACTAAATGGGCCAAAAATCCAGTATGTTGCAAAGCTTCAGTTTCTGACAACCAACAATACCGCCGAATATGAAGCAGTGCTGCTGGGACTCAGAAAATTGAGGGCCTTGGGCGTTCGCAGATGCATCATCAAATCTAGTTCGCAGGTGGTCATGGGTCATGTGCAGAAAGAGTACACCGCAAGAGAGAACGAACTAATCAAGTGCTTGGCAGCAGTCAGGAAAATGGAAAACTATTTCCTGGGCTTCACTTGAAGTATATCCCACGAGCTAAGAATGCCGAAGCTGACGAACTGGCAAAAGCTGTAGGTCAAAACTTGCCTTTGCCTCCGAATGTATTTTTCTAGGTCCTGACAATTAAGGCCATCAAAGAGGAAGAGGACCAGCCAGCAGCAATTCACACAATCGCAAGTGATGACTGGAGGGCACCAATCTAGGCCTTCTTGACTGGTACCTATGAGCTTGTGTCAAAGAAAGAAGAACACCAAATGAGATCTCTCACAAAATAGTATTCAATCATAGGCGACACTGTGTACAAAGAAGGGGTGGTGGCACCGAAATTGAAGTGCATCAGCAGAGACGAAGGCGTTCAGTTGCTAAATGAGATACATTCGGGAATGTGTGGAGCTCATAGGGGACCCCATGAGATAGTGCATAGAGCAATGAGACAGGGTTTCTACTGGCCATCAGTGGCTGAAGATGCAAAGCAAATCGTTAATACATGCCAAGCTTGCCAGATGTTCACCAAGAAGCAAAACTTGCCTGCGAATCCAACTTTGCCCATTTACCCAACCTAGCCGTTGCAACGATGGGGCATCGACATCGTAGGCGTCCTTCTGGCGACCCCAGGCAACTTGAAGTATGTGGCAGTTGCGCTTGAATATTTCACCAAGTGGATAGAAGCTAAGGCGTTGGTGAAGAAAACATCTACCACTTTGATAAACTTTGTTTGGCAGAGGATTGTTTGTAGATTCAGGGTACCAGCATACATCACGGCCAATAACGGGAAACAATTTCATTCGTCGTAGTTCAAAACTTTCTGCGAAGAGCTAGGCATCAAATTAGCTTTCGCATCTGTCAATCACCCTAAATCAAATGGTGCAGTCAAAAGAGTTAATGGAGAAATATTCACCTTAGTATCAGAAATCATCAATGACAAAAGGAGAAAGGCAAGTAGGCGCAGATCCTCATAACTGCCCTTTGGGGCTCACAACGTCTCCAAGTCAAGGACGGCTGATTTTACGCCATTCAGGCTCCTGTTCAGTGAAGAAGCTATCACTCCAGAAGAAATGAAGTTGGGTTCGTTCAAAACAGAAATAGCAGCCACCACCCCAATCCAAAGAATGGTAGAGATTGAAACTGCCGAGAACCGCAAGCTTAAAGCAGCAGAAAATCTTGACAAATACCATCAAGAAACAAAGGCCTGGAGAGACGAAAGAATGCTCAGAAAGAGTATATACCCGGGGGACCTAGTGTTGATTCGTCACCCAGACAAGCAGGGTAAGCTTCAGTCACAATGGTACGGGACATTTGTCATCGCGAAGATGATCAAGCTAGGCATGTACACTTTGATGAATGATGAGGGCATCGAATACACTCACACCTGGAACACTGACAACCTTCGGCGCTTTTATGCAAGAAGATTCGTTGCCTGAAATGGGTTGTAATTTTATTTTTTCCTTATTGGCTGGTCAATTAAAAAATTTGGGGGCTGCACTCTTTTTCCTCACTGGGGAAACCTCTTCGGATGTGTGAGGTCTTTCAATGAGGCAGTCCTTTGTACCCTTTTATGTTAATTCGCATTTGGTTCCCCCAAACTATTTTGCACACGGAGCCGATCAACGCCGAAAAGAGCGGCTAAGATCATCCGCTCTAATATTTGGCAGTACAAAATAAGGTTGCAAACAACCAAGTGAGCACCGAATATGGTAGCCACATGACATCAGCTAAAAAAGGCAAAGACAACACTAAGGCAAAAAGGCCAAATCTGAGTACTGACGAGTACACAACTGGGCACAAAAAATGGTTGCCACGTTACGAAAGCCGAATATGGCAAAGATCTAATTCGCTGGTTATGCAAAGCTATCGTGCGTGTTCCTGTAAGTCAGGGTAGCAAAACCGAATCTAGGTTAGGGGGACATCATGCCGCTCAACAGGCGCACATAAGTTCAAAAGCATGAAAATTACCACCAAACGACAACCAAATAATGGTCGCAATGCTGTTCCAGGCTCAATAACATAAACGTATCTGGCCAATAATGAAGGTGATCAGGAATGTCACACCCATCACCCAACTAAAGGTACATGACAATTCAATGCGCATCAAATGAGATCGTGTCATCATGTGCAACTGGTCACCGAGAACGCTCTAAAAAAGATCACTAAGCGCCTTGTCATTTTAGACACAAAACACAAATGCTCCACCAGCCGTGCTGAGGTCATCCAGGCTCAGTCGAACAGCTCCGGTTCAGAGAAGATAGGAATGGAAGGATTCGGGATCATATAGGCTTCAGGCTTGGTGCTTTAGACCACCTTTGACAAATCATCCAGAGACCTATGCATAGGATGCATAGCAAATGGGTTCTCTTCAGCGGCTGTAGGACTAGATGCATGGCCAAGGCATTTCTCAAGACCAGCAAAAGCCGAGTGGAGCACTTGTGTCCCAGGAATGGCTTGCAGACTGGTCAGACTGCGCTCTGCTTTGGGTGCTGCAACCGCTTGCTGAAGTAAGCCAAGTCGCTCGGCTCCACGAAATCCTTACGAAATGCCTAGAGATTCGGCAAACACAACACGCCCTAGAACCTAGCATTGAAAGTTTTGTCGTACCAGGGGCGCTTGGGATGCCTGAAGCACCAGGTTACCATGCGAATGCAGCGGGCCTAGAGGACGTTCCAGTCAACCATATCACAGCAAAAACTTAAATTCATGCACTTGCATGTATCTTATGCGAAGCTGTAAGCAGGTGAATGGTGCTCCATTCGAAGCACAAATGTAATAAAAAAGGTAAGGAGAGGTGAAAAGCTAAATCTTGTCTTAAAACCCCTTCAGCTAAAAAAGTCCGAGGGACGACATTCTATAACACATAAAAGCATGTCTACCAAAGTTGAAGGGCTTTAGCCTTATGTTAGCATTCTCAACCACAAAGTTGGGGGGACGGCGTTCTACAGCGACCACAAGCCATTCCAGCGAAACACCAGAGTATGCGTCGAAGTTCGAAGTAAGCGAATCGGTTAGCAACCTCAAAGCGAGCCAAAGGGCTATCAGCTCATTCTCGCAAAAGTCTCCCAAGCCAATAAATCTATGGACATAAAGAATTAGCGAATATAAACACACAACGTAATAGTACTTAAGCAAAAGTGTCGCAAAGCAATTAATGGCCATAAGTCAAGTAATCTAAGACTCACATTTACACACAGATATTGTTTTAAAACTCCTACACACGGGAGGCATCGGCAAATGAAGTCCATCACTATCAAGTCTTAAAAATGAATCAAGCAGCTGGATCCACTGGGGCTGTGTCATCTTGCGCAGTGGTCGAAGGAGAATGCTCAGGAGGTGCAGTCGTGGTTGCAGCAGCTTCAGTAGGATTAGCTTCGGCGTTCGAGGCAGCTACGAGTGGAGTTTTGGCATCTTCACGTGAAGGGGTACCAGCATCGGAGCCAGCCTCACGCTCATCCCGATCGTTAATGTAAGCCATCACCTTTCGCTTGATAGTAGCACGCTCGGCGGGATCCTGCATAAAGTATACATGACTATGAAGCTTTATAGCGAAAAGGCAGGGCAAAGCATCGCTGGCAAATGCCAAGTGGAGCGAAAAGTGCCTTCTTGCACACAAAACTTACGGAAGATCAATTCATGGCAGTGTGAATCAGCCCAAGGTTGTGACCGCCCGCCTCCTAATAGCCCTTGACAATACCGATGGCTACAGCGCTAACATCGGGGCCAGGCTGCCAATAGGCAGTTGCATCTTCCGCCGCCTGAAGACCCCCAAAGTGCGTGCACCCTACGTCCTTCAATGCGGTGCACAGCGCCCGGCAAGCTTCCAGGGCAGCATACTTCCGGCCTAAGTCCATAGCCCCTTCAAGATGGTCCATGCCGAACTTGAGAAACGACAAGAAGTCAAAGGCTGAGATTTCCTCCCCTGGGTTGCGCTTCAGGAGCTCCGCATCATCCCCAACACTGGCAAGTAGTAGAAGATATTTCTCTGAAACTTCTTTAAGCGCCCCACAAACCTGCCGACACTGCGACTTCACAACTGCATCTCGGGTGTTCATGTTCACCTGTACCTGTTTGGCCAACTCCTTCACACGTCGCCGAGCAAGATTCTCCTCTTCAACTTTGGACTAGGACTCCATCAGCTGCTCCTCAATCTCTTGGATTTGGGTCTTGGCTTTCTGAAGCTCTGACTCCGCCAGGGCCAGCGCCGCTTTGTCTTGCTTCTGCAACGCTGCGTTAATTACAGAAGCCTGCATCGTGGTTGCAGACGAATCACAATACATGCAAAACAAAAAACCCGAATGCTAACCACCTGTATCCGGGTGTCACACTTACTAAGATGGCATGAAACTCCAAAGCCGAGTGAAGCTCCTCCCAGTCAGATAGCATCAAGTCCCTCTCCATATGGGTGGTGAAAAAGGACGACGCACACTCTTGTGCAAAAGTAGCTCCTGCAGCTGGGGGGAGGATACCAGAGGTCCGGCAATCCACTCTCGTCACCAGCTGGGCTTCAGAGGCAGCCCCTAAAGCATGAGCAATTTGATAAGCTTCCTCGCAAAGTGGACTCATCTCATCCGAAGAGGATACGCCCGAATACACCCGCATCTCACCATATTCGGCGGGGGTGCTGTCCAGTGGAAGCAGTCCATGTCCGAAAAGCATACACGCTGCCATCTCGGGGGTCATCCTCGAATGCTTGTGGAAGAAGTCGGACTTACCAATTGTGCGGGTCGAGGGAGGTTTTGAGAGATGCTCCTGACCCGAAGCTGGAGCAGACCGAATGTGGCAAGGACCTCGACAGACGCAAACCACGATGAAGTCGCTCCGCGCTTCGACATCTTCGTGCCGGCGTCATCCAAAGCGGGTTTGGCGTGCTTCCTCGGGTTGATTTGGAGGCCGGCACTGCTCAGTGCAGGCATGTCGTCCACGACCAAGGACAGTGGGTCCACCATGTTCCCGGTATGCTTCAGCGCCATCAGAGACGAACTGCACGGTTCGTCCACGAAACAATCCTGAAAGCCAAAGTCAACAATAAGCACCTAAAGACAAACTGAAATGAAAGGAAAAATGCACGTTGATAAGCGAAGCAACATAAAAGTATTTATAGTTAAGACAATCCATGATCGGATCACGACCATGTCATCGGCCGGAGAAAAAGGAGACGGATCCTCCAAGGTGAACTTCACACTTTTCTTAATGGGTTTGGGCAGAAGAAGCCCAACCATCTCTCGACCAACTACAACATCATGAGGTTCTCTAGCGCTCTGTAGCCTGAGTGCACCGTGTTTTCGTCGTTCCACGAAAATGGTGCCACTACCGAGTGGAATAACCTCAGCAGCCCCTCGTCCACGCTGGCCGCGACCGCATCCACCATGCTGGCTGCCACCGCGCTCACATGTCGGGCCTAGCAAAGCTACAGCTACAGCTTTGGTCCCTTGCCTTTTCTTTTGGCTTTAGCAGCCGGGATTGGCTGATCCTCATACTTAATCCCTATGGCATCAAAGGCACGGTTCACTCAGCGTGTGTGGCCCATCCGAATACAAGCTTCATGTTCATCCTTGTCATACGAATCACACAGGTGGTTCACGAGTAGTTTAGTCCGAGCCATGATATCTTCATCGCTCTTGTAGCCCTTGGGTCGAGCAAGGCACCAAACAGGACCTTTATACCCATCCCGCTCTTCAAACGCGTCAAAGCGAACTTCGCTGCTCAGCGGCCACGTGTTAGAGCATATCATTTCCTCAACCAAATCTTGACTGGTCTGACGACTGGCGGTGCACTGGTATGATTCGAGTGCCTGGGTATCACCGGCAGTCGGAGCTCCAAGTTGAGCTCAGCTAAGACTCATCATGGGTGACATCACCGAAGCTAGAGCATGAGCCTTTGATAAATTCTCTCGTGCTGCTTCCCGTGCAGCTTCGTCCGAGCAAACGCGAACATAGAACCAATCCTTCCAGTTGTCCCACTTATTTTTGAAGACAGGTATGATGCACAAATCCTTCTTGTTCTGGGCTGGAATAAAATTATATGACCCATATTCGGCCCTAACATCAGCAACTTTGCCAAGCTTCCCGACCTTAGAATGGTGATGAGCATCGTGGAAGTGGCTGAACACATTCACGCTCAGTTCGCTGCCCATCACCTTCATAGCCATTGCAAAGAAGCTAAGGTGAGTAAACGCATTCGGGGTTAGATGGTGAATCTGCAGTCGATACCGCTCCAACACCTCACCAAGAAAGGGATCAGGTGGGAATCGAAGCCCAGCTTTGAAGTAATCTCTGAAGGCAAGACTTCATAGGGCTGCGGCTTCGGTATAATCTCATCCTCCTTAGGAGCACGACAAAGGATCCTCTCAAATGCGGTAATGAGTCCCAATGACGCGAAGCTATCAAGAGCAGCTTCGTCAACTCTAGAAGGGTTAAGACGACACATCCAGGCGGCGTGTTTCGACCTTTTTCTTGGCCGGCCAGATTCGGCATCACCACTTAAGTCACGGCTTTCCCCTGCCTGGCAACTTTCACCTTTGGTGTAACCTTCTACATCAGCATATTCTCCGGTTCCATCATCAACGGAACCTTGTAGGCTATGAGCATCGCGGTTGGTTCTGAATCTAGCTTTAGACCTAGGATCAGAGGCATCGAGGCAATTAGTAGCCACGCTTGGAGTAGCATTTGTGCTCAGGCTATTGTTAGAGCTCGAATCTGACCCTGAATTCGAGCTTGAGCTATCACAAGACCCATATTCGGTAGTAGCCTCAACCTCTCCGATGTTAGAATCGCCCATATCACCCGAATCAAATGCAAAATGCAAATTCGGCGAACTAAATAAGAAAAATAAAAGAAATAAGAAAACTATCACTCGCAATCGCTGAATGCGGTGGATTAAACAACACGGCTCCAGGAAATGAAGAGGCTTACCGAAGCTAGTCGAGGCGGATGATCGAATCAGCAATGCCGAAGATGAAAGGGGCACGGCTCGACGATGGCTAGGGCTTAGTGCGGGGGGAAAAGTGAGACTTGGTCCCCCCGGGGAGGGCCTTTTATACTGCCCTCGGCCGGCATCCGTTGGAATACAACGGACACGACGGTTCGCAAATCGAGGTAATCCGGCCGTCTAGTCTCTCGCCATCTATCGTCAAAAAACAAAACTTCTCACCCTCCGGCATCGCTGTTTGGGACGGCGTCGGTCGGACACCAGCTGAATCGTTTCAAGGATGATGAACACATTCGGCGATTACTCGAAGAAAGAAAACGCCAAGTGCAAGATTCGATGGCGAGACTAGCAAGGATGTGACCCATGCTGGAACCCCGGATTGCATCGAAGGGCTACTATTGGGGGCAGGGGAGAGATTGGGCACCCCATCCCCCTTCCTCGCCATGCGAAGCTTAGTGAGTGCATTGATCGCGCGCTTAGATTTGGTTTCCTTGACCCGAATCTGCAGAGGGTGGGATTTTGAAGCAGAACCCGAAAGGAGACGAGCCGCGCAAGGAGCGGAGCTGGCGACACGCCGAAGGTGAAAGGAGAGAATCAGGGCAATGCGCGATAGGGCCCCGAAGGCGCATGCGAAGCCAGGATTCTCTCAGCTTCGCGTGGTGTTGATTATGCTAGCTGATGTTGCCGAAGCTGCGCGGCATGGTCATGTCATCGATCGGGCGTTAACTCGCTTCGGTGGTCGGCAGACCCCCGAAGCGAGCCAAGCGAAGCTTGTTTCTTGCATGCAGGTTTAACACGCCCAGCTGGGGACCTTGTCGGCTTGATGCGCGTCTAGAGGTCGCGCGGTCGTCCCCGCGAGGGAACGGCGGCTAATGACGTGTTTGGCCCTGGTCGGCATAAAGTATCGAACGGCATGACGTGGCAAAGGGGCAAAATGGTCATGTAAATGCCTATGGGCTACTACGTAAGGCGCTCTCGATAGAGCACGTAAGGGGAGGTCGGACCCATGCATCTTAGCCGGGGCTCTGTTTATAAAGAAACACATATCTATTGTCTCATTCGTGTCCTTACATTGATATTCGATATCTCGATTCGGGTCCAGAGGGTGGCAGCCTCCAGGCCAGAATCAAGAAGCGGCACAGAATCACGTTGCACTTCCATAGCCACATCCCAGCATCCCAACCCCATTCCCTCATCTCATGTCCAAGTATCTTGGCACTCTCACTCGCAAAAAGAAAATCTTGGTTTTGTGGTTTTTTTCTAGTGGTTACGCACCATTTCAGCGTCACTCTAACCCATTCTTACAAGACTTTGATGTTCAATAGACTCCTGATATCCTTTGAAATTAACAATGTTTCCATATTGCTCCACTCTCCCCCGGATCTTCTTCAATTCTCCAACATCAACTAATATCTAGATCAAAGGATGTGGGCAACTTTGTTTTCTGTATTTCTTATCCTGCCCAGGAGGTGCAAATGCAGTCATTTATGGATACACAGGAGTACAAGTAACTTCGTTTAAAAATGGTCGGTAAGAGATATGTGCAATGTATTAATATACTAGTAGAAGATACGTACAGTACCAAAGATACGTCCAGTGGAAGACTCGGAATGATGCGGTGTTCAACAGGAAGGTGCTGGCGGCGCCCTCAGCAATCATTCACAAGACGATCGCGCTGGTGAAGACGTGGAGTCCGCTTCTGAAGCCCAAAATGAAGCCAGCAGCTGAAGAAATGCTATATCTGCTAGTATCGAATGCGGCAGAATAGAGAGGGAGTGAAAAGCTAATGTAGTTGCTGGGCTAGTCTGCGTTCTGTGTCTTGAGTTCGTCGGTAGGGGCTCTTCTGTCATTCTGTTCTTAATAGCTGGCAATGGTAGTAAGTAAGTAGATGTCAAGAGTTATGTAGTAGATGATGATATGCGCTGTGATGTAAGCTGGTAATCCCAGCAGATAATTGTTACCCATTAAGCTTTCTATAAAAAGTACCAAAGTTTGAGGAGAAAAATAGGCCACAAAAGAACAGCGGATATAAAGAAAATAAAAGTATAAAACCCTTCGGACACAGAGGAAAAACTCGAAACTTTATGGTTCACATCCTTGGAATTCTGCTGGGCTTAGGCGCAATTTGGTTGACATCCTAGTGAAGGAGCAGAATTCCTAATAATTCAAACACTTAGGACAGCCCAGCCGCCATCACGGAATCAAGGATCGTGCCGCTGGTGAAAGGGAATGGCCAATTGTGAACATCTGAGCTCTATGACATTCAACACCTTTGTTTGGCTCAAATTCGTGATGCATCCTGTGCCCAGCAGAGACATCTTGATTCTATTTCCTGATGATGCAGTGTTATGCTCTCACCATACTTCGACCAACCAAATAAATACATGGAATTGAGTTTGTAGTTGATTATACTGTAGATCGATTGTTGTTTCTTCTACTGGACAAAGTAGATTAAAATCCAGTAGGGCAGCTATTCTATATTTATATTATATAGGCATGACGTGTAGGTTGGTATGCCGATCAAGCAAATAAAATCCATGTAGTTGGTCTTGGTCACTATAAAATACAGTAGGGGTGTAGCTTGTTCTATTTGCATTGTATCATTATGTTGTGTATCCAAAACTGTCATATCGCAAAATGACCTCTGTTTCTGTGTCTTGGATGGAAACCACCTATTCCTCTCTAAGAAATATTGCCGGTTGATGATCATAAAAATATCGAGGTAAACATAATTGAACCACATTCTCCATGATAAAAGGCTGACCTCATATAGAGTATGTAATGATGTTGCCACAAATTTGACTTGATGTAACATTTGATTGAATATGTTGGAAAACAATTTCATGAGACATGGAACCAGTCGCAGCTAAATGCCTATGAAACCGTGGATTGTCAGGGCACAATGTGTAGGTCTCATAGTTGTTTGAGTTATCCCGAGGTCGATAGTTCAAGCCTGTCTCACCCCAAATTGAATTTGGCCCAAGCCATGATGAAACTGCTCTGACAAGGTCGTCATGACCAGCCATCGTCTACGTACGTAGATGTTAAGAGCACCTCTGAGCTTTGCCTCCATACTTTTACTTTTTAATATCAAGTTCACTAACCACAGTCACCTTCTTTTTGTTGCCGTGGATTTACCATAGTGTTCGACCTAGAGATGAGCTGGTGACGGACAAGGGCATCGAGCAGAAATGGTGGTGATGGTGAGCGGGCTCATCATCAACCCTATACTACGACGACCGAAGAAATTTCTTAAACTTCGTAGTACTTCATTGTGGTTGATAAATTTATTGAACTTTAGTACCACATATTATGGCTGATGCAGCGAAGTTGGACATCGCACCCCTCTTGTTTGCTCTCATCTTAAATAATATTTATATTCCTATGTATGACCCTGTGCATTGCATCAATTGATACAAAAGTACGGGTAGGTGTAAACTCGTTGTACTTCCTAAATAAAGTTGTGTAGGCATTGGGTGTGGTTCAGGCGGTCGACGCATCAACACCCAGCATCCTAGCCATAAATATTTATCCATGCCTTCCTTGTATCAACATTCAGCTTCTGTGTATATATATATTCGAGTTGAAAAGAGTGTAGAACTAGAAATGCCTTTTCCATTGACCGATCAGAGGGAGAACGAGAATGGGGAGTACAATGATCATGAGAGCAATGAGGATATGGTGTTCTTCAAGCTGGGATTGGGAGGCACTGGGCAATCTAGCAAGTTGGCTCTCCACAGCACCGGCACGGCTCCCATCGCAGCTGCAAGCGATCTCAGCGCTAGGAAAATGGGAGAGGTGCAAGTTCAAGCACCGGCGCCATCAACATAAAAAAAATATTTTCTACGCTGTTGCTCTCATCTGCCCGTGCTTAAAACAGAGGGAGAAAATTGGCTATATGTGAGGAAAACGAGGAACTGGCGAAGTGCTAGCAATAGCACATGTTGTGGTCTTTGGAAAGTGATGCTAGATTATTTCTCATGGGCAATGCTAAAGAAAATAAAACCCTTCGACACAGGGAGGAGAGACTCGAACTTGTTTGGTTCACATCCTAGAAATCTGCCTGGCTCAGGTCAACTCCGTTCACATCCTAGGAACTTGTTTGGTTCACTTCATCCTAGGAACTTGTTGACACACTCATACTCGTGTCATTTTGTTTGGTACTGTGATTCGTAAAGAAACAGTTTAGGCGTGAGAGTGTAGTAGTAATAGTACACATGATGTATGTTTACAGAATAAAATGCGGCAGAAAAGTAAAGAGAGGAGCCAAAACAAAGCGCACATCAAACGAAAAGACAATGTTCATCGCCAAATCCGTCCTGCCTTTCCATTGACTATTTGAATATGAAACGACCTTGATTTCCGCGAAGGGAAATCCACAGTGTCGGA